>OX392463.1:23517575-24264163 GCA_947623515.1 Neoascia interrupta
GACAAGCTGGGCATTCCAAGTTTACATTGAAAATTGTAAACTTGGTTTCCAAACTTAAATAATATTATTGGTTGGCTAAGTCCCTAAATTTTAGTATTAGGCCCTTTAATACTCTTCACTCCAACAGTGTTCTGTTATTGTTTAAAAAGTATTTTGAGGAAAATAATCCCACCGTAGACAAAAGCCAGCATATTTTGAACAGACTTTGAGTACGTTATCTAACCCGAAGTTATCCTTTGCAGACGTAAAAAATATAACAAAAGTCGCAAAACTTATGCCCATCCTATATTTTTAAGACCTCTGATAAAATTGGTTATAGGAAAAATGCATAAAGACAGAATCAATACTCGTTTGCGTGTATGTTAATTCAAGTCACACGTCAAAATTTGTTCATTCTAAGAATTCATCCAAAAAACCTTGTACATAGATACTCTTATATACTCATACCTAAATCATATGCTCAGGTTGTTTGATTTTTACGATCCGGCCTTTCCTGTAGGTCACAACTTACTTTTCTTTATAACATCATTTTGTACACCTTTTCAAGCCTTATTTTTATTTACTTTTAAGTACTAGCCCTGGTATGACTTCATTTTAAGGGTCCACCAGGATAGGAAAACGCAAAACAAAAAAAAAAAACCCAAATTTTACGACACAATCTTCTCCTTAAAGACAAACTTTCCACTTCACTTCCCGCCGCCTCATTTGAATCTGTGTCCCAGTTACGCCAAAGCCCACTAAGCCACCGTAGAAAACCATCCAGGGACCATTAAACTAAAACGAAACACTAAAACGAAATCATTTTCAGTCCAAGAGTCGTAAAATTAGGATAAGCACTGCTGTCTGCATAATTTTTTGCCACACCGTACCTACTCCTTGGCATGAATTTGTAATGAGGTCTCAATCCTCGCACTTCCGCACATGGTGACCGCTCTGTAAAGATTGTAATTTGACGTCACATCTCACATCTTCAGCCACATCCTCTTAGAACACAGTCTCTTGTTCTTGTGTCCTTCTATACGACGATATAATTTCATCGTTCGTTTTCTTTTCTTATCGTCCACAGCTGGCAAATGAAGGTGTTCCACCATTACCACTTCAGGGCAAGAATTTCCAACGTGCAAGAAATTAAAAAAACAAAAAAGAAAATATAAGAGAATCCACTCACACTCACAAAAAAAAAAAACTGGAATAAAAGAAAATTAGGACGAATATAAACCATGTCCTTCCACGGGACAATCAACTGAACGGATAACCTCATCTCATTTCATTGCCTTCTCATCTCTTACTGGCTGCCCTCAACAAATTCCACCTGATATAGAAAGGATTTTTGTTTGGCTTTAAACTTAAAGGAAAAGTCTTTCTCGAAGCCAGAAAAGTTTTTTTTCCCCTTTTAGACGCACAACGTTAAGTAAATTAAATAAAAAACTAATTCCTTGCACAAAAAGGACTCAACAGAAAGGAACAAATAGAAAAATCTAGAAGCTGTGGAAAAATAAGCGGAAATAATCAAAAGCAATAGTGTCGCAAATTGAAGAAACAATGAAATAACCCCAGGATCAACTTACTACAGGAAGCGAAAGTGTAAAGAAATAGAGCACAACCGCAGGAAAGAAACCTGTCCGAGCATCAGGGATCTGCATCATCTCACGTCCACTCAGTTCTTCAAGTTCTGTGTCGTTGGGGCGTAATTTAAATTAATTGCCAGCGAATTACTTTCTTCTTCGGACTGTAGTGTGTCCTGCACGACGAAGTTACACCATAAGAAACTTAGGGCACCATTGCTGTCCTGTGTCGCCATCAACATCGTTCTCCATTTTGATTATTATCCGTGTTTACCATTTAATTAGTGTATTTAATTTTGTGTGTCCGCCTTGGTATTTATTTTCATTTGAATTATTTTTTCTCGTTGTTCCATTTTATTTTATGTATTTTTAATTTCAAGGTGGGATTTTATTTTAAAGAAGAATTAAATAAGAAAAAGAAACAGTTCATGAAAGATTTGCATTTTTCTGCAGCTAACCAGTTTGTACTTAAATGTAGAATTTTTTTGTAATTTAAATAAAAATTAAAAAGTAGTAATAATTCTTGAAAACATTAATACTTGCCTGGAAGAAAAATCATAAAAGGTATGTACAGTCATAAATCTGATACTTATTTCTATAAGTAGTAACTTCGTTCGGGATAAAATAAAAGGTGAGAAGTTGCAGGACGATAAGCCAATGACAGTTAAAGTAAGTAAAAGATTCGTATGAACATCCATATTTCTAAAGATGAAGAGCTTCATGATTGGCATTCATCACTTTACCTCCAAAGATCCGCCACCCATGATGCGATTAAAGGCAAGACAATTACAAAGGATGTGCTCTTCTGTATCTTCTATATCGTCTTCTCCACAGGCTATAGGTTAGGTAGAAATCACTGTAAGATTTTTAAAAACCGACCACTTAAACCTTTTAAGCGGGGACCACAAAGCAGCCTCAGGCTTCGGCTTCGCCCCGTTACGATACGTGGGCTTTGAACCGGCTTCGCAGTGACATTTCGCTCATGAGAGAGAGCTTTTATTATGCACTCACTACGTTCTCCAAGCATGCTGCGTGCATAATTATGTGGAACATCGAACATTCATGTCCAACTAATAAATAAATAATACACAATTTGTCCCAAAGTGTAGAACGCACAGATACTCTGTGCCATGTCCGTGCATGACCAACACACTCATACAAATAAAGCCAATGGCAGACTGATTGACTTTGTGTGTGCGATCGAAATCAACTCCCATTTGCTTCACACGAAGCAAAATTTCAGCACATCTGAACTCGTGCTGGGCTTCTGAGCCTCCTTACGTAGCATTAAGTTTTCTCATAGCGCAATCTTTCTCTTTGTAAACAACATTTTGAAGCCGAGCTTCATTGTGTTAGAATACACTGAAATCATATCGCTGAACTTGTAAACGTTAAGCCGAGACCAAGCCCAGGCTGCTTTGTGGTTCCCGCATTAAGTTCCATTGTGGTACCACCTAGATCTAGAGATAGCTGAGCCTGTTCGTTGAACAATTTTGAGGCATAATAATGAAGTATATCCGAGACGATTGGGGTCGGTTGTGCTAAGATCATTTAGATCATGTGGAAGAGATCACAATTTGAAATATTCAAGAGCTCAAATTGAAAAATTGAAACAAATTCAGCCTAAAGTGTCATAGCAGGACCACATTTTATAATACAACAACATAATTTTTTTAGGTGACATATTATCTAAAACTAACCTAACTGTCATAAGTCAAATATTATGCGCACAAAAGTCGAATATGTATGAGGAAACTTACATGCTGCGCCATTGCTAAAGTCTTCGTCTACCTTTATTTTGGGTCCTAGTTACTTAGTTACCTTTACCGAAGCGACATTAGGCCAAATGCTTATATTCGGCCTAGTGTCATTTTCATAAGCGGCATTATGCCAAATTATGATATTTGCTACAATGTCGCTTAGCACAATATCACGGCACCACACCAAGTCTTGTTGCATGCTAAATTACACCGTTTGCAGCACTATAATGCACGATCTTTCAAGTGCGATCAAACACTACGAGTGTTTCACATCCAGCTTTGGCCAAAGCTTTTTCATCGCCAGACAATATTGCCGTCTTTCCATCTAAGGTTTGTTCACAGGCAGAACAGGTTTGGTCTGTCTGCACCATAGAAACCAATCAAGGAAGGACGTGACTACAGACGCAGACAGACCCAATGCGAGTTCGTGTCCTGAGAAAACTCTTCTTAGCTTTGTCTAGCTATAGTGCATCCAAAATTTTATTTTCCTGGATGTCAATGAGACCTAAAACCAAAAAAAAAAAATTCAATATCACAGCCTTTTCTACTAAGTTCAGTGGAAAATTGAGGTCAAACACTGTTTTGGGTTGATCAGCGCGTTAAGCGCGGCTTGAAGGTCGCTACAGATGCATGTGCTTCCTGCCCTCCAAATGATGGTAAAAAAATAGTATTTACGCCATAGGGAAGCGAAAATCTGTACTTGAAGGATAGGCGTATATTTATTTGAGGAGTAGTGGCGTCAAATGTTATCACTTTCCATAAAAACTCCAGAACCAGACCTCTGATCGGTTTTAAAGCCATCTGTGAAAAACATAACGTCGGAATAAAATATATCGGCGGAAAATTGCCTCCACACTGGAAGAAAGTGAATAGTGCTTCGGCCCCCAATTCAACATGTTTGGCCTATAGAATTTTTCCAAAACTGATCGGACCTGACACCTTAGTGACATCTTAAAGCACAAATTAAGTCAGGGACCAGTGACTTTTCCTTTTTGTGAAGAAAACAACAAGTTTTAAAAGAAAACACTGGAATCATAGATTAAGTTCATGATTTTTGTTTGCCTATGTATAGTTTTACTTATTACATAGAGCCGTTTCATCGGCTACAATAGACTTTCTCCGTTTCTTGTGCTTAAAAACTTTAAAACGCAATTAAAGGGTGTTTCCACCGCACAAAGACAGAGATTAACGTTGGAAGATTAATAGTATATCCCAAAGTGTTTCCACCGGAAACGGGGAGATTAACTTGACGTATGCTTTAATTTTTGGCATTTCTCAATGACGTTCTGATGTGTGACTGGTCGTCACGTCGTCTTCACATTTCCTTGAAAATCTGTTTTTTTGGCTCCCGGGGCGGATCAGATTTAAAAATAATTTAATTCATACAATTATTGCCACCAATTTTTTTAATCTACGAAACGAAATAACCAAAAAAATAGAAAAACAAAACGTCAAATAGGTTGATGTGATTTTGGTTCACAAATTCGAAAGTAAACTTGACTTACATCAACCAGCAATACCGACATTGAATCCATCATTCTGTTGCAGTGGGCACTCCTCGGTGCATTTTACCGTTTTGACAGATCTAACCACATCCACATCAACAGCACCAACAACCATTCTGCGTATCTCTTTACACAATACAGCAAACTGAGTATTGATGATACCAAGCTGTCAAATAAAGGTTTTTTTAATTTTTTTCGTCAGGTAAAGCCCAGAATATGTAGAATTTTCTACGGCTTGAATCGACAATACATGCGTGGAAGAGATTAATTAAGCGATCAATTTTTAATATCTTCGTGAAGTGATTATAATTCGTAGGGGAAATCGCCTGATTTAAAGGGGATTTAAGGAAGAGTTTTCTTAATCGCAGATTAGTGTCCGGTGGAAACACACTATTAACGAATATGGCCAGTACATGCGGTGTAAAATGTGTAGGCTCAAAAAAGGTTGAGAGGCCATAGCGTAAAGTATTTTCTACTTTTCTACCACTAACCCCAGTTATGGCGCACTTGTCACAGCTTCGGTTGTCAGCGTCCTTTATTTTATCCACTTAGCTAATCTACAACTTTCATCTACACCGTGATGTCTGGTTGAGTTGGTTTACAGGCCTACTCGTTTCAATTTCAGGCTCGACGCCCTCACAAATTTTTCTGAAAATCCATTTAAGAATATTTTGTTCAAGAAGTCTTTTCAAAACCTTTCGTTTCGATCGATACATTTTTTGGTCTACAGCTAAATTTCACTCATATTTAATTTAATCATCTTGAAAAAAATAGCCCAGAGCTTAGGCAGTAAGATGGCATAGTCCAGCAAGCGAACTAAGGCCTCGGTATTGAAACAATAACGAAGACACCATTTTAAAGTGATTTTCCCGCTTTGTGGTAAGTCAAAGTGATTCGATTTTCCACTTAAAAGATTAAACTCGGAGTGAAGATTTAACTAGAGTATTAGGGTAATCTAAGAACTCGATATGTCTACCAACATAAGAGACTAGTACTGATGGCTAGAAAAATGAGAATGAGCGTTGCATAGGTTCAGAGCACCATACTGATCTAGTCAGTCAGACTCGCCGACTAGCAAGTCGCTAATTTTGGAGCTTGCGCTCTTTTTTAGGAGTTTTTCATCCCTTGCGAGATTTTGTTTACTCTGGATCTGGATAATTTCCATGTCGGTATCTACCATATCTGGTGCTAGTATTCTTGGGGAGGCACCCAATTAGGGACCACCAACCCCAGAAGGGAAATTTAAAAAAAAATTTTATAGTTAAATCTCTCTCCGTACAAGAAAAGTTATTCTGGTTACAAAAAAACGTAATGAAAAAAATACTTTGATGACATACTAGTTCCTTAAATATGGAGACGGCCTTTGAGTAAGGTGCACACGCAAATTATTGGCCAAGTTTGCGAGGAAGACAGAGCGTCGGTAAGAGCATATTAAATTTAATTATCCTGAAAGAACTAATAAAATATTCTCTAATGCTTCGACCCATACATTTTATTGGAGAATGCTTAAAATTGATTTGGTTGATCACTAAGGAGTGACCCTCGAAAAATTAAGAATTTTTGTTTTCCAGAGTCACTCCACTCCTACTGTAGTTTTTGTTTTTTTCCGCTCACTATAACGATTCCATTTTTTAAGGAGAGTCATAATGCATGCTTGAAATTTTATTACGAAACATATGTCTAGAGCTAACCATACTCCAAGAACTATAATGTTGAAGTCACAGGTAGCTTAACTCCTGACTTCAGTTTGACATATATCCATTCTGTTCAACTTGTCAAACTGCCATACACTCATTGTTCTTCCCCGCTACAAATCCTGTTTAAACTTTAAAAAGAAAATGATTTACAGTCCACATAAGGACTAAGAGAAAAATTTCTTGAACTATACAATCCATTTCATGCGGATACCGGTATACCGTAGGTAGTAGTAGGTACACTGCGACGTATACGTAATCTTTTTGAAGTAGCCACTTTGCAACGATAAATTTTCATTACAATGCCATTTTTCACTGTATACTCAACGAAATGATGTTTCCCGGCGGTTCCCTGTAGTAGTTGTATAGTGCATTTGTAAAAAACGAGTTCAGAACAAATGGAATCTCAGTTAAAATATTTGTGATTATCACTGGACGGGCAGCTGACTGCCTGCCATGCACGATGCACTATGCTTCTGAATGCACACACACATGATACATGCAGCGCAATTCATTATCTTAAGTGCCCCAGTCTGTTGGGCTGTATTTACCGCTCGCAGTTCCGTGGTATTTATTTCAGCCCCACAATGACAACTATGTGTATTATTCTTTTATAAATTGCTTCGCCCTTAGGCCCAGAAGCCGGCTTATGATGAATTCATGTCGGGTGATGAATGCATCCGGAGATTCATGAGATTGATGGTTAAGATTGGTTAATTCTTTAAGCAGACATCGAACGATTGCAGGAAACGAATTAATTTTTTGTATCCCCATAGCTTGTATACCGTTTTCGTTGCGTAATTATGTAAACAAATTAAGGAAATAAGAGAAAAGAAAATTAATAAATATTTTGTTTAAACATGGTGCTTATAAATAAATCGCTCTACAGATAAGAATTCTTCAGAGAGCAACTTGAATGCTCTAGTAATGAGGTGTGTTCTGTCGTGAAGCTATCATGTAAGCGATTGATTTACTTCGCTTTTATTTAACTGGATTACTAAACTGATTAGGGGGAAGACAAGCACATTTTAAGGTGTTATCTTAATGAAAGATTGCAAAGTAAGAAATTATAGATATCTATTATGTACCTTATTCTACTACACTGTTGAATAAAGATATTGTTTTTATACCCTACCGAGGGTGTATTAATTTTAATGCATCGTTTGTAACACTTTGACCCATAAGAACTTTTAGAGATATGATCGAGACAGACAGGTGAATCGATTAAGCCATGTCCGTCCGTCCGTCCGTCTGTGTGAAGGTTTTCGATCTTCAAAATCAAGCTAGAAAGCTGCTGCAGAGGCAAAGTGTGAAATTTGGCTTAATCCGTCAACGGCCACGCCCACTATTGGCTTCAATGTGAGAAAACCTCTATTAGACATTTTCTTTAAAAATGCCTTTTAGACAAGTCATAGGAATTAAAATTTTGGTACTGAGCAATATTGGCCCAAGACCCTTAACAAGGCAAAAGTTGGACCACCCACAATATCAACCATGCCCTCTTTTAACATGTTAGATGTTTAAAAACCCGATTTCTCGGAAAGTTGACTCCAAATCAAATTTAACGCATTTTGGGATGAATCTAACGAAATAACAGTTAATTGATTTTAATTTTTATCCCAGACCCACTTTTGGGGGCGTGGCCTATACAAATTATATATTAATTCGGGGCAAAAAATTTTAAGATTTGTTGTTACACGGTATATAGGATCGGGTATATAGAAGTTTGTCACAGGCGAGCTCTTCCACGTACTCACTTGTTTTTTTCAAGTTTATTAAGAACTTTAATAATTTTAAATAACTTAATCAAACAATAATGGTATATAGTTCTCAGTTGTTTTGAAGATATTGTCTGATGTAATGAGTGTCCAAAAGTCAAGACTACCGTTTGCTACATAGTTGCTATGTCAATAATTTTTTTAAAATACCCTGCAGACTCGTTTCTTTTCAATGGGATTGGAAACAAGCATATTTTGAAAAGCTGCTCTCAAGGTCACACAAATCGGCACGTAGACAGTGAGTGGAAGCCGTGGATTGGCAACCATTTCCCTAAGGATCAATCAACGGTCAAACGATCGTCTGTTGGGTCTTGACTTTTCTCTGTTGGCCTCAAAGGTGATAATTGTTATTGTACTCTTTGAAAAACAGTGTTGAGATGCTAAGCCGAGACTGCATGGTAAAATCATATGCGGACTACCCTGCATCCCTCTGCTTCCAGGACTATGAGTGGAGCATTAACCATCAAATTTGGATGAAGAGGGGAGATAATGCCGCCATGTGGAGTGTTTCTGCAAGCAGTCTAAGGCCTCGTTTCTATTTTCAAGGTACGAGATAGAATCTTTCGCGTAAGGTACGAAAATGAGTACTCGGAATTCAAAGAGATAATTGCCGGTGTCCCACAAGAGACATACCCCACAATGAGGGTAAAATTTTAGCTACGTTCGCTGACGACACTGCTATTCTCGCTATTGATACGACAGTTAAATTATCAACAGGGAAACTTCAGCGCGCTTTAAACAAAATATACGACTGGACGAAGAGCTGGCGAGTCGTCCTTAACGAGACCTAGTCAACGCATGTTAACTTTACCTATAAAAAGATTAACAACAAACCTTTATTTATTAAACTTTATTAAATTCCGTACTCTAATGAAGCGAAACATCTAGGAATGACTCTAGACGCGAAACTAAAATGGAAGCCGCACGTTAAAAAGAAACGCAACGAGCTCGAAATCTAGTTAAGAGAAATGAGTTGGCGTATCGGAAGATTTTCGAAGCTAAGCGTATGTAACAAACTGCTTTTGTATAAGCAAGTGCTAAGGCCATCTTGGACGTAAGGTATACAACTCTGGGGTTGTACTAAACCAAGCAATATATCTATTTTAGAAACTTTTCAAAATAAGACACTCAGAGCAATCATTAATACTCCATGGTAGATATGAGAAATAGCAATCTACACCAAGATCTACGAATCGCAACCGTGACTTACGAGGTAACAAACTTTGTTCGCAAACTTAGTACTCGACTTCACGGACATTGCGACAACAAAATCATTCGAACTTTGGATCAGACAAATCTTACGTGCCGACTGCAACGAAGGAGACCGTTGGATCTAGCAGCATAAGATGAACCCGCATAAATTAACGGTATTGCAGGTGCCTTCGTTGGAAGGCAGCCTGCCACACGCGATCGCTACAGAATCTTGAACTACTTGGTAAGGAAACTTAGTTGTAGTCTGACGAAAAATGGGAGGTTTTTTAGTGAGTAAGAATCTCACACTACTATGAGCACGCGCGGCCGGTCCTCGTAGTGCCTATGAAGGTTTTTCCTACCCACGGGAAAAAAAAATGTACAAATCAACTCGCGGAAGTCTTGCAGTAGTTTCTGCAGTAGCAGAGCATTCATTGTCATATGAATTCTTGAAATTTCCGCTGCAAATATATTTGCGAGAAACTCGCCCATTCTATTGTCGCAATTTATTGCAGACCTGTTTACACAGTTAATAATGTCCCAAGAAATTTGGTAATTTACTTAAAATTGTGAAATAATAGCGACAAAACGTCAACGTTTAGCAGCTGCAATAACAATTTTATTGTTAACTAGTGGGAGGGCTAATATCCGCTTATTCGAGTCGTTGGATACCGCATCCTTACTGATCCAGTCAAGCTCCGGATGACACTATATAACTTTAAATGGCATATATTTAGAAACATACTTGCGTGCGAAAAAATCTTGGCATCGACATGTAAAAATATAATTTTTATTTTTTAAAAACCGACCCAAAAAGGCCTCCAAAAGAGGGTATGATGAATTTTATTTTTTAGTGTTAACTAATTTAAAAAAATACCTTAACGCTACATATTCTCGTATTTCACGTTTTTCTTGATTTTACGCAAAAATATTACGGAAAAATACCGTTTATAAAACTGCAAATATATGCAATGTCATATTTTTTTTAATCATAACTCCCCCCTGAAACACGAAAACATAAAGTGGGCTTAAAATTTGGAAGTAAGGCAGTTAAAACAGTAGAAGGCTCGGCAAATTATTGTTACTGAATCTTTTTGAAATTCTTCCGCCCAAATATTTTTCATTCTCATCTTCCAACCACACACAAGACACAACACATCAAAAATAGTAGAAATTTCAAATTGAATTAAACAACTTCTATTATGACAATTATAAAATGTGCTAGCTCGCCGGTCCCTAACTCGTTGGTGACATAACTTTTTCCTTATCAGGTATTTAATTTGATTTCGAAAAATTAAAAAAAAAAAACTCAAGACCAGAACGTAAACAGCTTAGTGTACCCATTCATACCACCCATAAAACCCCAACACAGAAAACCTCTACATTTAGTGAGTGCCGCATGGTCGGTGGAGGGAGGAGGTGAAGGTGTACTTCACAATGAAAGCGAATAAAAAGAAGACGAGGAGATAAATTGATTATGACAGAACGAACAAAACAACACAACGCAGTCCAAACTCAGTTCGTATCGTAGTCGTTTCGCTGACAGAACTGTGTGTAGTGTAAAACTTTTCACCGGCATCGTATCGCTACAAATAGAATTAAATTCTAGAAAAAGAAAACAAATAATTCTTAGACGAACAAGTGCAGAAAAGAAATCATCAAAAAAAGTTAATTTTTTCCCTGGATTAATCTCCGCAAAAGGTGAGTTTAGCTAGCCATTTCGAATTTGTTTTTGTCTTATACACTTTTGATACAATTGCTTTACCCGGTCGCAGACCCCCCTTTTCATGTTCTATTGCCATCAAGCATACAAGGAGAAAACAGAACAAAAAAAGTACGTCGTCTTGTGGTAGAACTTGTCCATTCACCGAAGTACCCCATTCTGCCCCGCACAACCCACCTATAAGAAGGGGTCCAAAGAAAAGTTTCTTAAATTTTGTTTCTTGTCGGTTCCACTTGGTTTGTTAACTGGTGGTCGTGGTTGCTTTTCTGAAGAGAGGCAGTTTTGTTGTTGTCCTTGTTATGGGATTAATATGGCCAAAGAGAACCACAGTTAAAGAACAACAAAGTTTTGCGTCTTCTTCGTATGGCTAAGAAGCCAAGGAGCCAAAACGACTAAAAACTCGAACTCTGCACGAGTACAATGCCTTTGTGGGGCCCAGAGGAGTTACTGTACTGGCCCGACTGGATTTTCGTCTCCATGGTGGCTTTTGGTAAACGGACGCACAGCAAATTGTAAACGGCAAACTGCAGTGAATGGTCAATTATTGTCGGACGCAAGTTTAGTTAGGTACCGGAAATTCACGTTGCTAATAGTTTAAGTACTTTGGCAGCACAATGGTATAGGAGTGTGTGTGTCTATTCTATATGGTGTTTCGAAGGATATTCGTAGTCAGAAGGAAAGTGTTTAAAATTGATGGCTTCTCCAGGGTAAATCAAAGGAGCAAGTATTTTCTTCTAAGGCCATAAGATTAAATCGTGAAATGCTCTGTTATTTTCGTATTTAAAAGTTTTACTTTGGAAACTTCCCAAGGATTTCGATAAACTTAAGAAGAAATACTTACGAATATTGTTGAGATGAGAGGCACACTTGTGTTCTTAAAAATGCAGTAAAAGGGCTCTAGGCAAAAAGGCCCCAAGATTAAAAATAAATAACGCCCGAAAAATCATGCAAAGCAACAAAAAGTTAATTTTTCAAAATTGAGTTTCAATTTAATTCTTTTGGGGACTTCTTTCGATTTTACCTCCTTAGACCTCACCTTAAACGACAGCATTCTTCATTGCACCATAAAATATGAATGCCATTACTGGTTTAAACTCACTGGATTGGATTGGATTTCGGTTGATTTCGAGGTTGGATGTATGCAAATTTCGAATATGTATGGAACTCCCTGCCATCGTCACCTGAAAAAAAGTCTTGGTTCACCTCGAGCTGTTGCGCCACTCTATAATATGAACTCCCTGATGCCTGTTTTTTTTTACCTTGCGGTATGTTTCACAATATTGAGGCCTCCTTTATTTTATTATGACATTGGAGTTTTAATTCATATTTAATTTGGGGCTCTCTTTACCGAGACCTTTTACCTAGAACCGGAGGGGTTAGAGTACGTTGCATTTTCAAGCAATTTTTATTTATTTTTCAAATCCTTTTTCTCTTATGGGAAACCGTAGGAAAAGTTGTCACTTAATGTAAGCATCATTTGGATATAAAAGTTCCTGACTTAAGCCTGGCAGCGTTTTAAATGATCATAGGACAAGCCATTATTATAAAGTTTGTAGAATTGTAAATTCTACCCAGGGTATATTAAGCTTCATTTTTCACATAATTTTTCTTATTGGATGTTACGCTAATGAATATTTTACAAAATTGTTAGCTACAATATGCTAATCCTCGTTGTGTATGCGTTATTTTACCCATTCTGACCTCAAAATTTGGCATCAAGAGTTAAATGTAATTTTCATGTCCGACAAATCCTCTGAGAGTATCAGTTGTCATGAAAGCTCTGCCGATTATCTGTGGCTCGATGGCTCTTATCGATGGCTCTTTTGAGATGTAAGTGACAGTTAGTTTCTTAGTTTTTCATTCTACCCATTACGTGCCAGTCGAAGATATTGTCCCGTATTTATGTGAGTGGTTTTAAGTTTTCATGGCATAAGTGTATGTCTTCTGCGCGAGAGGTCTGGGTTCCATCTCCATTTCTGCCTAATGGTAAAAGGGATATACTTTTTTTACCTACCTCCATGAGTGTTTGACTAATAGTCCGAACACAAAATCTGACGCGAAAAGCTTCTAAAAGTGCCTCACACACTACGTTTGTTATGATCTTACTTATACTACATTAAGCCCTTGTTATGTACCTCAATAGTTTTTGCAAAAATTTTAAGTTAGAAACGTGATTTTTGAAAGATCTTAAAATTTTTAGTATTCAATTCATTTTCCTTATAATCGGTAATACCGTTAAGATTTCAAAATATTTTGAAAAATAAATAAATTGCAATGTTTTTGAAGTTTTTGAGCTAAATCTTAGAATCTGCTGAATATTCGAAAATTTCTATAGTTTTCCCGAAAATTAAAAACAATTCTTAATGAGTGTAGTTTTTTCAAATGATTTGGCCGATGCTGTATCGGAGATAGTGGTGAGGACAAAATTTTTTTCAAGTTTTTTTTTCGAAAATGAGCCAAAAGTTACAGTTCTAAAACCGTTTAACCAAAATTTGATTTAGCTTTCGCTAAGCCTTTGGCTTTTTAGCGGTCCGTCCAATCGTGTTATAACTTCTGAACGATAAGTCGTCTAAAGAATAGTCAGAGAATCCAACGAGGACAATTTTTTTTTGCAGTTTTGAGAAGCAAAACTTAAGTTAAGAAAATAGTATTTTCTTAAATGCAAAAATTTAATTTTGTGAAAATATTAAAAAGTTTTTGAGAAATAATCCACGAAATATCCACGGTATTGTTTGGACAAATCATATTAAAAAAATCAGACGTATCAGAAATTATCCAAAATTTTAAGAAAAATTTTAGAGAATTTTTAAGTTTTAAAACCTTCTGAGATTTAACTCAAAAACAGAAAAGCATTTTCAAAAACTATTTTTTTAGATCATCTAGAAGGTTAGGTTAGGTTAGGTTGGGTGGCTGTCCCCACTGGGCAGGGACACACTTAGACCAAAGGAGGTCCATTGTGATACCACTTGTGGGACCGGAGTTACCAGCCCGAGGTATCATCTAGTATCTTAAAGGTAAAAGCAATCTTGTTTAGATTAAGTTCAAGTCCAAAGCATACAAAAGGAAAGCAAGCTGCGTTAAAAAGTTTTCAAATTGCCGTTTTTAACCTAAGTTTTTCGAAGCCTTTTTAAAAAACTAAATAAAAATGGAGCTATTTAGAAAAAGTCTAAGAGGAAATTAAAAAATTCAAAACAGTCGCTGCATGGATTTGAAATTTAAAAAATTATAAAAAAAAGTCAAAAGAACAAATAACGGGCATAGTCCATCTTCTGATATTTCATGTTAAGCTAAACCAAACTTCAAATATTCAAAAACATTGAAGATTTGAGTCAAAAACTTTAAAATATTTTCAAAAGTGATTTTTTAAAAGTTGCTAGACCGTTATCGGTAACGACGGTCTAATTTAAATTTGCGTCAAGTATGAAGCGTTTACAACGAAATTTAATAGTTTTAATATTGCCGTTTCCAGCCTTGAGTTCTTTGTGTCTATTTAAACAAAGAAATAAAAAACAACATGTTTGACCGTTTTCTCAGAAATCCATTTCCACAGAATTTTCGAAAAATGTCCAATGGAACACATCTGATAAAAAAACCCAAAGATAGTTGAAAAAAAGTCTAAATTGCGGTTCTATGGATTTTAAATTTAAAAAGGTAAAAAAGGTAAAAAAGGCCAAGAAAATAAATTTATTTCCCTCTATTTTAGAAACAATAAGAGACAAAATTTAAAATAAATACCCAACGTAGTCCATCTTTCGAAATTCACAAAAAAACTGAAGCATTTTTGAAAAGTTTATGGTTTTCTTGATGTGCTTGATTAGTTGACTGACGTATCGTAACTTCTGGGCCACTTATTTTACATCAACCAAATTTCACGCAGCCACAACCACATGATAGGAGTTTTGAAAAAAAAGAACAAGCTTAAAACAGTTTTTAAGAAAATTATAAAATAAAAAAAAATTAAAGGAAAAGTTTTATGCCTTTTTTTAAGTGACAAATATAAAAAATCACCCAATATAAGAACAGTAGACTTAACTACGAAAAATTTAGAATTTAAAATATTCGCGGAAAAAATAATAAACAAATAGAATTTTACACAAACTGCACAATAAAGGTTAGCTTCACCTACAACAAAAGCCGACGGACCGCTCTGCGTATGCCTTCATACTTGACGGTCTTTTTATATGTTAGCCCAACATCGCCTTTAAAATGAATTAATTAAGAAGTTATGACGTTAAGTACGCTGAAAATGGATATCTATTAACCATTCCTTATTTCTCAAACACTTTTCAATATTTTGCAAAAGTTCTCTTATTATGTAAGTCCAATGTTTTTCGAGTGCATGTTTCAGTTTTCTTCTTTCTGGCTCTTAAACTTTTTAAGATAAAGCCAAAACACTTTTTGTCTTTTTTACAGTCAATATTCAAACTGTAATTAAACCGTTATGTGTGTATACAAAAAAATTGCCCTTGTTTTTTTTTTCACGGACTTTATAATTGTACCAAATTTCATCTTTCTAAAACTTACCATTCAAAAGATACAGGTGCGGACGGACGGAAGGACGGAGTGACACCATAAGGGGTCCTTCCGCACCATAAGGGGTCCTAAAACGCACTGTGCTTGACTGCGTTTTATCCTCCCCAATTTACCTCTCAATTTTTCCCTTTTTCAATTTTTATTTCACCTTTTCTTTTTAATGTCCAAGTTGGGTCCATGTGGAATTTGAATTATTCAAACGCTTTAATAGCTTCAAAATGAGAACTTAGCACAACATTTTAAGGCCTTGTAGAAATTATGGACTTTTCATTGTACCAAGTATGGAATTCTATGGCCCCATTTAACTCCAGTTCGTCCTCTCACTAAGACATCGATTTTTGCATGAGAGCTTTTTAGGTGCTTCTTCTAATGACTTGCACTTCATTCAATGTTTACGCTCTTGGTTATAATAAATTGCCATGATAACTTTATCCATAGTCTCTCCTTGTCTAGCTTGCAAAGCTGATATTAATTTATTTGGTCACTTGTTTAAGAAGGTGGTTGCTCTTAAGGCACCACGGTTGGCTAGACTATGGCACCATTGAATCGTCCGTATTTAAAATAGTGTCATACCGCCCACTCACCAAACTTAAACGAATATAAATTGTTAAAACGCGCGACGGGAGTAACAATGAACAAGGACTTTGCCAATCCAGAATGACTTCGCAGAACAAACTCTCTGTGCATCTACAATATCTTCTGATCAACATTCAAAATTACTCCTGACTTCCGCTCACGTCGTAACTCAAAATTAGCATAATAACATCGCAGCCAGCTGCCGCCCACTCTAGTCCTTTTCAGTGCATTCGCGTCCCTCATCTCGTGCTACAGAATGAGTCCTCTTAATTCGCAGCAAACGTTCATTCACACTCAGGCTCGGGTTTGGTATGCTCACCGCATTCCAATATCCACCACGATGACGTATATCCTTGCACCCTTTATATTCTATCCATCCCAGTAACCCGACACAATTCAAGTAAATAATGCAGGCAAATTGAAAAACTTCAAATAATCTAGAGAGGATCTCTGTGCTTTTGGCTTCTACCCACAGCAGTTCAGCCAGTTACTAGTCAGCCGTCATTCGCCCTTTGGATTAAGGGTGTCCCAAGCACGGGCGATATAACAATAGAGAGCGCATCATGACCGCTACCCAAACTGTACGTATAGACACATAAAATCCACGAGGATTCAACACGCAAAGCAAGATCGTACTGCATTATGTCTGCCACCAGTACCACCAAGCTTCCGACGTTCGAAGAAATAGAACAGATTGCCAAGGAGACGTACCACAGGAGTTTTGGCAAAGCTCCAGAGATTTCCTGCTGTGCACCAGGACGTGTTAATTTGATTGGTGAACATGTTGATTATAACGATGGATTCGTCCTGCCTATGGTAAGTCTTCGCACTATAGCTCCTAATACGAGACAATTCTCTGCCCTGCATGCATGCGTGCATGTGTGTGGTTTGGCAATTAAACTCCAAAGACAATGAAAAGTTTTGATTGCATTGCATTGTCTTGTCTTGTGTTTGCCGTGGGATGTTGTAGTTCGTATGTCATATAGTTCGTATGTGGCCATATTGATGTTTTTGTTCCTACTTGCTAATTAGTTCATTTAATAAATAATCTCCTGGGATCCGATAAAAGATTAAAAGAAATATTTCGCTTTGTTCAGGCACTACCCATGGTGACACTGATTGTTGGAGGTAAAAACGATACCGATGACGAGGCTGAAATTATCACATGCTGTGCTGGAGCGGATGAACCGAAAAGGATTCGAGTTAATTTAAAAAGTTTGCAACCTGGAAAACCAAAGTAAGTTAAATTTTTCTCATTACGACTCGGATGGTGGCCAAGTGTATACCTAGCCCAGGAACTTTTTCATACACATAAGCCCGTAGTATGTATATAACGTGACAGGAATTATGTCTGGAATAAAACATATATCCCTACCCTAGATTATTAATGAAAGAGACATGAGTGGTTTTCACTTTGCAAAAAGGGAACTCAAGCGGTATGCACTCTGTTTTGATATAAGCTTAAAAGAAGAAGATTGCTTTACGAAACAAACAGGAAAAGGCAACAGGTCGTATGTAAAATCAGATCGGTCGTATCTAAAAAAACAAACTTGCACGCCTTCAAAAAGGTTAACATCGTCAAAAAATTTTGACGATGTTAACCTTCTCAAAATTTATAAATGCAGCTAAAGTGGTGATCTAGAACCGTTATGAATTCGACACAGGGAGCTCTGAGCTTCGGAATGTCTCGTTTAACAAGGCCCAAATGCTTCTTTTTGCGCTAGATTTCAATTCTTTAAAAACTTGACGCTGATTTCATTTCCACACATCAGGAAAACGGTCCACTCAAGGGTTTGCAGTTTAAGGACCATATATGTTGCAGGTATCCTCAAACTATCCGCTCTAATAAGTCTTCATCTATAAATTTCTGTTTTCAGCCTTTTTGAAAATTGGTATTTTCGGTTACCATTCTGGTAACACAAATTTCGGCCTGAAAGCCTTGATTTCTAGCTCAAAAGATCTCTTTTCTTAAAGAAAAGTGGCTAGAGTAGAGTAAAGGGAACTCTGTGCGAAGAGCAACACAATGTGCTGCAACACCTTCTCACAATTTATAAATGTCAGCTAAAGTGGTGATCGCCTTTTTGTGTAAATGTAATACAACCGGTATGTAGTCGACACAGGGAGCTCTGAGCTTCGGAATGTCTCGTTTAACAAGACCCAAATGTTTCTTTTTACGCCGTGTTGAGTTCCTGGAGCCACCTTGTTGATTTAACATACCTGGAAAGAGATGTTAGTGGTGCGTTTGAAAGTTCTGAGATGTCGTGGAAGAAGTAGCTTCCTAAAGTTATTTTCCTCAACTGACTTAAACTGGGACAGTGGCACAGAAAGTGAGGTGTGTCCTCGCAGCAATCCGTATCGTCACATCCTCTGCAGATGTCGTCATTGTCGAGATTTAGTTTCATAACATGGTGTCTCAAAAGATTTTGGCCAGTAAGTATACCTACTAGTAACGACAGAGTCTTCCTGTTGCTCTTGATGAGCGCGTTAGTTCGGGACTTATCATATTTAGGCCACATTTGTCTTGAGATTTCACAGGTGGGCAAGGATGTCCATCTTGTATTTACTTTCATCCGGATCTTGTTTTTCACCCGCCTTCTAAGGTCACAGAGTGGAGGTTTGATCCATTGAAGGGCTTGATGAGGTTCCAATGTTGATCCATGTCGTGCAAGCTCATCGGCTTTTTCGTTGCCACGAAAGTTCCTGTGGCCAGGAACCCAGCAGAGTCTTACTTTGTGCTGTGACCCAAGAACCTTTAGCTCTTTGCGACAGCACTTATTCTTTTTGCGCTAGATTTCAATTCTCTGAAAACTTGACGCTGATTACATTTCCACACATGAGGAAAACGCTCCACTCAAAGGTTTGCAGTTTAAGGACCATATGTGTTGCAGATATCCTTAAACTATGCGCTCTAATAAGTCGTAACCCTTCATTTGTAAATTTCTGTTTTCAGCCTCTTCAAAAATTGGTATTTTCGGTTGCCGTTCTGATAAATCACTCAGGGATTTTTTACGGCTTTTCAATTTTTTATAGAAAAAGTAATTTTATTTCACATTATTTTCCAGGTGGGCAAACTACGTCAAAGGAGTGATCCATTCCTATGGCCAGCCGGTGTCTGGTTTTAATGCGGTCATCGTGAGTAATGTGCCCGTTGGTGGTGGCCTGTCAAGCAGTGCAGCGCTGGAAGTTTCAACTCTTACATTCCTTCAGCTACTGTCTGGCAAAATACTTGAAAGGTAACATACACAGAGTGCATTCAATTTAATTGAATGTACGTCCTTTTAACACAAAAGAGCGCACTTCACACACACGCACCCACACATTTACTTCTACACGAGAAATGAGTTAAAATAAAAGTTTTTTTTCCTTTTATAGCGAATCTAAAAGAGCGCTGATATGCCAGGAAGCTGAACATAAATTCGTCGGGATGCCATGTGGAATAATGGATCAAATGATATCCGTTGCGGGTAAAAAGGATCATGCATTGCTTATCGACTGTAGGTGGGTTATTCATTTTAAATTTTGTTTTTTATTCGATGCATCGTGTTACATTAATTCATACATGTCACATTCATTTTTAATTTTCGTCTCGTTGGATTACTTCCGCACCGGAAAATGCCAAAAAATGCATCGCCTTCATATTTCATAGTCTCGGTACTTTTGTATATTTCATCGGCAGTGTAGCATCAAATTAAGTTTGACGCTAAACTGTTTCCGTGTGGACTTAAGTATGCATTGCATCGCGAAGAGGAATAGATGTGTCCCTTACCGTACTCGTAGTATATATCTATATATATGGTCGGGGTGTGTCTATTATGCCTTCCTAAAATGCCGGAAATTGTTTCTTGATTCACTGCTAGCCTCGTAAAAGCCGTGTGCAGTCAAGGCGGTGAGGGGTCCTTTTCTGTCATGTGCAAATAGTAAAACATTTTTGTTATTTGCCAAAACCCGGGGATTTTAATGTCCTTGCCGAGGATGTGTTTTTTTTTTGCTCTCTCTCCTGTTTGCAATTTTTCTCCTTTCTGAGGAATTCCATTTTGCTCTTAACTCTCGAGGATATGGTTGTGCTTTGTTCCTTTTATTGTCAAGTGGAAGAATGCCTTTGCCAAAAGCAATGAAAGCTGCTGCAGTTTGCAACATCAGTATCAGCCGCAGAAACACTGAGCACATCGTTTCCATTCAGCTCGAGCCATTTGTATGCATGTCACTCTCGGTCCTGCTGACAGGATACTTAAATCTTGTGTTTTCTCGCGCATATCGTGGGGACCGAGTATTACAAAAAAAAAAAAAAATGCTTACTGCATGCGATTTTATTGCATTTTCCCGGTATTTGTTTATTGAACTGTTTGTCGTGTATATATGGTGCCTCCTTTGGTTAGACGGTTAGTGGTGGACGTGTTCTGGGGGTGTTTCGTTCTGCGTGTCCTTTTGTTCTTCTCTATTGCAGCTTAGGAGCAATATCCTTTACTGTGAGGAGCGCATTCAAATGCATTGTTTACTCCTTTAGAGGCGAGTAAATATGTTGTCTAAATAAAAATAAAATTTTGTGCTAAGCGTCAAAAGTACAGACTTAAGCTGTGCGGATTAGTATTTGTTCACACTAAACAAAAGAAACGTTTTGCATGAATATGAACAGATAGACATGCAAAAGTGCTCGTAAACCATGAGGCAGACATTATGTGATGCAGTTTAATAACTTTTGCGACACGTTTTTATGGTGCAAGCTGCTGTGAAGGCATATTTTTTTATCGCTTCTATTACGTTTAATTGCAACGGGAAGCTTAGATATGTATTGTAAGCAAATTGGCGCATACGTAAATATTGTTTGTTTGATTTAATGTTAAAGTGCTTGTTTATTTTATGTCAAAGATTAAAGATGTTTATATCATGCAAGGATAAAGAGCTTTGGCGAAGCTCCTGCGCTTAAAGTTTTGCTGAGGAAAAATCTAGTTCTTTTGATCTTGTAGATATAATTTTCTGCTGAAAATAAACGAGCGCTACTCTGTAATTTTGGGCTCGAGAGGGTGCTGATGAACAGTCCTTGTGGGTAGCTTGAAAATCGATTCTCGAAAATGTCGCATGCAGCTGAATATTTCCTTTAACACTTTAAATGCAAAAATTTGGTAAATATGTTCTAAAGAATCCAAGGAAAGGTTAGCCCACAAGGGCGCCTAGCTTAGGTATAAGGCAACAGGAGTGACGACCACGCGGGCGTTGTTTGTTTCCGGGTAAACTCCTAGCCCCAACCAAGAACCTCTTCCTTTTATTTTTCCCTACTCACCCGCCCGCTCTTTTTTTTTCTTCCCTTAATCTCTTCTTTACGCTTTCCTCACCTACGGGACGAAGATGTTATACGACCCGAGCCGAGCACCAATCCAAATAGGGGTCCAATCTCTTACAAATGACCTAGTCGCTTACGGGTATCCGAATGTTTGCAGCCCTCCGGATGGCCTTATTTAAACATCGCGGATCTCTGATAGAGACTGGTCTCTTTCCTCCGTAAGTCGCGTAAACATTTTGAACCAAACACCTAATAAAATTAAAAACCTATACCCTAGAACGACAAAGATGTCGACCTTTAAGGCTGACTGGTAGTTTGGTGACCAGGCTTTCTATCGACATAGTTCAAGATTCCTGATACAAGTAGGATGCTATTGAAGCTTCTTGTAGAAGCTCAGAGTCTTAGAAAGATATTTCAGTTCCTAGCAAAATTGGAGTTGTGGCACTAATGGCCGTCCTCTGCCAGATCATTGCTCTCCACAAGGAAAACAAGGACTCTGAAAACTTCTTTCCACTTATTCTGGGGACTAATAGAACGTCGCCAGCTAGTGACAGGACTGGCTGACGTTGGCCCTATGTTCAATCCGGACTTAAGCGCCACCTAATAGTGAGTAAATAATAGAACATTGCAGCGGATCGTCAACGATTGTTGAAAAGGGCGCAAAAATGTATGAGTAGGAGCAACGGAAACTCCTGGTCAGACGTTAGAGGTCAGAGGAAGAAATAGTTTCGATTGACAGCTGCCATCAAGGTCATGTAACCATCGCATTTGAGATGAGAACTTGCATTGAATTGAAGTTTAACCTAGTGCAAAACTTTAGGTGATCACCCAATAGAATTTCCTTAGCTGAACGAGAACAGTTACCTCGATACCAATTAAACCCATTTTAGCAATTCCGGTCAAGATATTAGGGCTTACCATTGTGGTGAACAATCAGATATCGTTGGCTTCTCTGGCTTAAACCAAAGGTTGAATCTAGTCTCCACCTCATTTGATGTTTCACAACAGGCGTGGGAGTTTTTGGAATAATTCAAAACCAAAGACGTAACACAAGTTGCCACCCAACCCCTATCGGATCTAATTCCTTAATCCAAAACTCTGGTACATAAATCACTAGTATCATTTTCACTTCCAGATGACCGACTCGGCGTTGCTGATATGGATTCAGCGACTACAATCCAGTCTTTCGCCACATTTTCTGACACTCTGTCGGTCATCGAGACAGAATACTGCTAAGGTTCTTCTGAGTGAAGAGGATCTTCGTCATTTTCGGAATAAATAATACCATCGTGGAGGTTTCTCTGTCTAAGTGTGGCAGCAATTGTGCAGCTTCAACACTCCAAAAAAGAGCTCGGCTTCCCTTCTCCACAAGATAAAGATTTATCGCCGTGGTCACACTTTGCCGTAGCAACTTGAAGTAATCAAGAATAAGCACCAGACTCATCTATTCCAAGTGCAGGCAGGCAGTCACAATACCTAAATTATGTATTTATTGTGGGATGCCTTGGCCAGTATGTGTTGCTGTTACGAGGGAGGTTTGGGCTTAAACCCTACCTCTGCAACCTGAAAAAGAGTCGTTCTTTTTCACGGTCCCCACCTCCGCGAGGGTTTGACAAACATTTGTTTGAGAGTAATAATTGTCTTGAAACACTTCTCAAAGTGCTGCTCGGATTCGGCAAAACATTGTATGTCCCCTTGTATGTGAAGAATACAATGCACACAGCAAACATGATTGGAAATTTGCCCCCGGTTTAATTCGAGCTGAGGCGCAATTTTATTTATTTGTTAATTTAAATGTTAATTTTTCCAAGGGTTTCCTGAAGTCTTCTTCTCTTAAGTGCAACTCCCTCCCGGTGAATAAAATCGCTGTGAATACTTATACCCGACCCAGGGTATATTTAGTTTGATGAAAAGTTTGTACCGCAGTAAAATAATCACCGTAGACCCCTAAGACCTATTAGAGATAAGAATGAGACCAACAGGAGAATGAAATAGCAGTGTCCGTCCGTCCGTATGTAAACAACTTTTTGGCCTTAAATTGAATTGAGTTGAAAATTTGTATTTGGACTGGAAGACCATTGGACCGGATCAAGTTTGAAAACTAGTTGAATCCGCTTACTGAGACAGACACGCTTACTAGGCCTGTATGTACAACTTTAAAAGAATATATTTTTTTGTTAAAATGACAAGTTTTTTTTCCAAAATGTTTGCAATTGCACTTAACAGTTATATTTTTACATTCCGCCTTCTTTTTGGAGGCGTGGTATTTTCCTTTTTGGTAAAGACGGGTGTTTTCTTAGACGGACTGAAGCTTTTGAAAACGCACTGTTCCATTTTCCCACTTGTTTTCCAAAAATGTTTAGCTTTTTCATTGACCACGCCCACTTTTTAAGGGATTTTAGATTAAAATGACTGTTTTTCAATAAATATATATAAAATTTGACAAAAAAATTGTATGACAAAAGTTGTAGCTATTAGAATTTCGAACTTTTATTTGTTAAAGGCGTGGTAGTTTTCTTTTTGGTACAGTCGGGTGTTTTTGCAGACGGACTGAAGCTTTTGCATACGCAATGTTCCACTTTCCCATATTTCTCTCTTCTCATTTCTGTTTTCTTTCTCTTTTCTCAGGAATGTCTGAATTAGGGCATTTCCAACTTGTCTAGATAAGAAACCCCAATTAGTTTTTTGCCGCGGGCGAATATCGGAGCTCAGGAAATACAATACAGTTTCGGATTAAAAGTTTACTTAAATTTTTTCATTTTTAACTAAAGTTTATGTCTTTCCCAGTTCTATCACAAGGACATAAACTTTAAAGAACAACTTATACTATTACACTTGGTAATCAAAGAAGTCAGGATTCACATAAGCTGAATTTCAAGTACCTTTTGTAATAATCATCTTATCCCACACCCATTTCAAGTCGCCAGAACATGGAGCACCAAATTAACTGTTATGACATAGCCAATTGAAAATAATACCAAAGTGAACGTGATAACAACTGACAAATACCTCCCCATTTTCCTGGTACTGCATTTCCAAGATGTTTTTCGCATTCATCGAGATACCTATGCGCTGTTGTTTTTGTTCTGTGTGATTTTCCTTTCTTTTCCGTTTTGTTTTCTATTTTTATTTTTCCTTTCATGAAATATGTACATAATTTACCTGGAATTTTTCCTACTTCCCTGGTTTGTTATAGGTACCCTACCTAAATAATTTTTTTTTTTGCTCTGCCATTGTAGGTCTCTGGAAACTTTCCAAATTCCCTTTCTAGCCAAGGATCTGGTGGTTTTAATTTGCAATTCAAATGTGCGGCATGAGTTATCCGACAGTGAATATCCAACGAGGCGAAAACAATGCACAGAGGCACTACGGTTAATGGATCTCAAGAGTTATAGAGATGCAACAGAAGGCAACTTGTCAGGTAATTAATGTTTTGGTACTTAAGATTCTCTTTATATAGGCAACTTTGACGGTGCGATTCCGCTAATTCGATGAAGTTCAAGTGGCACATGAATGCACGACATTTTTTCTTTTTTTTTGAGGGGAGCTTGGGTAGGATGAAGTGTTTTATGGAAGAATAAAAAGGGCAAGGTTAAGTGAAAGTTAGAGGACAAGTGTAGTGTGTGGTGCATTTGTTCTTCAAAAATGATTTAACTAAACCTGCAAAAGGATTCGTTGAAAGTTTAAGCTATTTGAGTGGGCGAGGGAGAGTGATAAGTAAAACGACTGATGATCATGATCGCAAGATTAAAAAAAACTTAAGTAGTCTCAAAGGCATATTTGGCTCTTAAACATGAGTTCTTAGCGTCCATATTTTTAGACTAAAGGTATCACTCAGCATGAAAGAAGGACGCAGTTCTCTTATTTTCTTTTTTATTCTTTTATTCTTTTTCTGAATCTTATGTTCAAAGGTTTCTGATGGTTAATTTATTTCTAGTCATAAAACTGTTGAAACTAAACACATCCGAACGTACAAGCCAGAGACATTACGAGATGTGTCGTTTTATGACCATCGCTCTTTAGTACACCGCCGAACTCCGTTTTCAGAAGACGGAAAAAAACGAGTGGCCATGAATATGGTTGGAAAATAGCTTCAACAGTTTTGTTGTGAGGTCCAGCCTTTATAATCTGTCTAAATCAGATGGTTAACATTGAATCTAGCCCTACTCTTACTTAGCAAGGCTTGGCCGTTAATCAGAAACAATAATTAAACTCAGCCTTCGATATGAAACTGGAATAAACAGTCTTCGAAATGAAGGCATCTTCCACGCATTGCTTATAACCCACGCTCCCATATTTAACTCCAACCCACCAACTGAGACAAGCTCTTGGATAAATCTCATAAGACTTTTGTAAAGCCTTATAGGCTGCTGATGCCTATAGGCATCCTTTGTGCTGATCATTCTATACTTGTAGAAAACTCTTTACCAGGCGTTTAACAAATTTTCAAGTTTGTCAGTGAAAAGCAACGTTATGACTCTGTTCTCTTCATTAATAATCTTCGGAGAGTAGTTCCATAAAACTAAAGAAAAAGCCAAATTGCGTAGGATAAACGCCAGTAGTCTTTTCCCAAGAACAAATTTATAAATTCATGGCCTTAAGCCACGCTCGGTTTATCTAACATGCGATTGTGCAAACTCACTTCACCAGAATTCACTTTGCTCAATTTTCCACTCCATCTAACTACACCCAATCAAAATTGAAAACTCATGCCTTAGGAACTTACATTCACCGAAATCACCCTCAATCGCACCGGAAGCCACAAGAAACGCTTCCCAATGTCGAATTCCCGCAAAACATAAATTGAAAATTCCTTCAATGTCCGCGAATGACGAAAACAAATCCTTCGAAAAAACGTGCGATTGGCGCGAGCCAGAGAGATACCATAAAAATGCCCAAAAAGAGGGGTTGCTCTTTACAAGTGGAGAGTAAATTCACTAGTGTCCACTTTGCACAGCATCTTCCCACGTACAGTCGTAGATTTCCTCCACCGACGGTTAATCAAAGGGAAACCGAAAAAGTATTTACCTCTTAGTGGAATGAAGGTTTTGACCAAACGAAGCAGAACACGAAGTAAGAAAAGTTTGCTGATGCAGCGAGTCCTTAATCGTACGTGCAAGAGAATCCGCTGCACCACACTGCATTCGAATTCAAGTTTTCATCGCATCGCGCGCATGCATGTTGATAGGAGGATCAACAAAAGGTCTGAAATGGATTTCATCGAGTGATAAATTTTCGCATCCTTCTTAAATCCAACGAAGAGTCGATTTGTGATGGGGCATGATACACTCTGCAAAAAGTTCATATGAAGGACTACTCCCATCGACAAGGCCCGAATCAGATTTCAAACGAGATTGATTGTGGATAATCGTTTCATATTTACTTACCTCAAACGGTAGTCATATGTATCCTTGCAAGAACTTACTCTCCACCCAAAAAGGGAGGAAGCGGCATCGGACCGGAAATGTGCTGAGGTATGAAATCATCCAATTGAGCGGAGTGTATTTGAATTTCGTAATCCCATCAGAAAAGATGGAACACCCACACTTTGTAAACATGGAGCTGGCTCTGTGATGACGGGAGATGAGAGAAAAATTACCGCCACAAAGGATGTGGAAGTTTTCAAGGAAACTAAAACCTAGAACCACACTGAATCAAATGGCATTTACCTCGCAAATATGAGGATCATCTTTTGCAGTTAAGCTGACTCCAGGAAGGAAGCGAAACGTGAACATTATTTGAGGTTATGACTTCGACAGAGCGATTAACTTTCTGGGACTTTTGCCAGATTTTTCTAGGTTAATAGATGAGAAGTTTTGCAAGGAGATTGAAAGCTTTGGTTATGGTAATGTGGCATTTCCTTGCTGAAAGATTCAATTTTGTCTTCTGACTGTTGCGGTTTGGTAACGATAATGCAATGATGGTTGCACAAAAATGGGACAGTGGCCAAGCGGAATTAGTATTAACTCTTGTATGAAACCTTGATCATGGCTTCTTTATGAAATACTTATACCATTTCTTATTTTGATCAAAGAAGCCAAAGAGGAAACATATCCTCAAAAAAGAACAATTGGAAAATCTTATCCGAAACAGGAAAAGAGGCTTATCTTGAACTTGTCTTGTTGAAATTTTGATAAGACATGTCTTTAAAAATTTCACTTTAGACTAAACAGAGACGTTGTCTTGATTTTGCTATTTTGATTCATGCTATTTAAGCTATGCAACGTCTATTAAAGGTATTTGGGTCTGGCGGTTGTGGAATTTTGTGACCAAAAATAAGGTTCACCTGCACCTTTTCTTTACTTAGGCAGTCACTTAAAAAAACAGCTTCAGGGCATAGATCCAAGTATTGGTGATCAACGTAAAATACTATTCTAATAGGACTGGAGGACAATAAATCTTACAGGTACTTACCGATAGGAAATTAAAGTTGATCAAGGGGGATACAATTTCAAGAAGGTTCAAATCCAAGATCTGAATAAGATCGTCACTTTTAGCCCACGGAGGAAAATAGCTCGACGATTACAACATCAATCTGACTCAACTGATTCAAGGTGACTCAAATACAAGATAGAACCGAATACAATTTTCACATTTTTCGAGTGCTTAAAGGCCTGATCAGAATGCGTAGCTGAAGCTCTGGCTGAAGGTGGTCAAAAAAAAGACCGTCAAGTATGAGGAGCGGTGCGGTCCGTCGGCTTTTGTTGAAGGTTATGGTCATCTTTATTGCGCAGTTTGTGTAACATTCTATTTATTTATTAAAACTATTTCTAGATATGTTTTACAGTCTGTAATATAATTTTTTCGTAGTGATGTCTAATGTTCTTATATTGGGTAGATTTTATATTGGGTTTCGTTACTCTAAAAAAAGGCTGGCAAAAAGCTTTACCGTTACGAAAATAGAGGGAAGGACATACTCTTTCTTGGCCTTTTTTAGGATTTTTATAATTTAAGACCCATAAAACAGCAATTTCGATTATTTTTAATAACCGTTAGACTTTTGATCAATTTTACAACCACCTGTGCTAGCATTTGCCACTTTTCTCAAATTCTGTCGACATGGATTTCTGAGAAAACGGTAAAAATATGCTGTTTTTTCTTTCGCTTGGTTGAATGGGCTTAAGAACGTCGAAAACGGCAATTTTGAAACGTTTTTGATGTTCGCTTGCCTTTTAAACATTACATACTTCAGCAAAATTTAAACAAGGTCGTCATAACCGTTAAGGATCTAGAAATCCTTAAAAAATAGTTTTTGAAAATGTTTTCAAGTTTTTCAGTTAAATCTTCGAAGTTTTTGATTACTCAAAGTCTGCTATAGTTTTGTATAAAATTTAAGAAGATGGACTGTGCTCGGTGCTAATTTAAAAATTATACTTTATACCGTTTGGTTGATAGAGGGAGAGACGTGCGTTCTTTTGACCTTTTTTATAATTTTTTTATATTCTATTTTTAAAACAAATATTTTGAAGTTTTTTCGAGTTCCCATTAGACTTTTTTGCAATAGCACAACCGCCAGCACCAGCCTTGGATGTTTTTTTTTTAATTCAATGGCCACCGGCTTATGCGTAAACGGTAAAACAAGCTCCTTTTTTATTTCGTTTTTTAAATAGGCTTCTAAAAACTTAGGTTAGAAACGGAAATTTAAAAAAATTTTAACGCAGCCTTCCTTCCTCTTGTAAGCTTTGTACTTTAACCGAATCTGAAAAAGATCGCCTATTACGTTAAGCTACTAGAAGACTTAAAAAAAATGTTTTTGAAAATGCTTTTATGTTTATAAGTTAAATCTCAGAAGATTTTAAAAATTTCAAAATCCGCTATAATTTTTCTTAAAATTTTTGAATTATTTCTGATACGTCTAATTTTTTTCATAGAACTCCACCAAACAGCACCGGAGATAGGAAGGGGGGGGGGGGGGGGGGGGTGCACATGTTTTTTCATGCATGTTTTCGATTTTTTTTCGAAAATGCGTCAAAACTGCAGTATTTAAACTGTTTTTGAAAAATATGACCCAAGCAGTTGGTTTACTTTGAGTTGCTTTATACGTGTGTTCAATATTGATTTTTAACCAATAAACCGTTCAAAAGTTATGGCCTCCAACACTTTGAAAAACGTCATGCATTTTCGACTCTTCATTTCTCACAAACGTTTTGATATTTTCGAAAAGTTTTATTTTTTAATTAAAGCTTAGTATTTCTCAAACCTCAGTTTTGTTTTTCTAGTTCTTGCCTACTAAGCTTCTTGAAAAAAACACTAAAAAACTTTAAGTGCTTGAAAAAAAAATGCCCTCTTTGGATTTTCTGACTACTTCCGCAGTTTATACGCTCACCAAATTTTGTCTTTCTACGACTTATCGTTCAGAAGTTATAAGGCGATTGGACGGACGGACAACGTAGCGATACCATAAGAGGTCCTTTTTCCATTTTTGGACGGACCGCTAATAATTATATACTAACACAATGTGCAGCTGTAGCTGGTTATCTATAGCTGAAATCATTAAAATTTAAGCATCACATTTTTCTAAAATTGGAAATTTTTCAAATGTGACAAAAGTTTCTAAGAAGGACACATGCTTTTTTTCCGCCATTGTTTCGTACGCCTTCTGATTTTTACAAATATCTGACAAATATAATGAAAGCCTATTCAGAAATATGACAGTCCCAAACTTAGGTTCCCAGCTACCGCGCCATATTTTTTATCGATGTAAAAGGAGGATAAAAGGAAAGCTTGTCTTTATCAATCTTCAGCTTCGGATCCTTTCTGGTTCGTTCGTGTTATTTTTGCCGAATTTTTGATCTTTTGATTTTTGATTTTTTTGATTTTTGATGATTTGATCTCGTTCAGATTGTGGTCACCCGCTGTGGTGGTAGCACGTCGGGGTCGGATCACTATGCATGAGGTCCCGAGTTTGAATAGCTATGCGAGAAATCGCCCAAAACTTGGTTTGGGGGCATTCTGACCCCTGCAGCTTGGCCTTTTTTTTTTACATTTCTTTACTTTTTGGGGGATCTTTCATTTGATTTTTGATCTTTTTCCATCATGTTTTGGTTTTATTTTCATAATGAAATTTCACCAAAAAAGATTGGGTCATTTTGCATTTTTTGGTTTTGGGTAATTTTTCGCATAGCCCCTTTAAGTACCGACGGGTCCAATAAAAGTTTTTTTATGGTCCCACCATCTTTAGGGTTTAACAAACCCTCTAAGGGCCACTTTAACTGAGTTTGACTAAGATCAACCCGAGAAATGAGTTTTTCAGTGAACTAAGATTTGAGGTTAATCCCAGCTTAACTCGCCAAATTTGGTCAGTTACTCTCAGATCAAATATGGAGAACGGTATGAACTTCTTTGAATGTTTTTTCTGTGTGGAATGGCAGTTGATTAACGCGTTTGTGTGAAAAATGACATTTGAGAATAGCTCGAACATCTTTTCTTGTATTTTTCTAGGTGAAGTGAGATCTGGAAGAGTCAATAATTTCGAGAGTCGAAGATTTTGACAAATTTGTTGACGGAGTTAAGTCTGCACTGAAAAACTGCTCGCTGGGTGACCTCCAGATTCGTTTTGTTACGGGATTAACAGATCTTGGTTTAAGCTGGGCTTAACTCAGCACTACCGGCCCTTAGAGTTTCATTAGTCATCTCATAGGAGACCTCTCAATTCACCGTTCGATCTCAGCCAAAATTGTAGGTCCTACCTCCCACGTGTGTAAAAATGCCTGGAACGAATACTGAATGCATGGTTGCCAGAGGTCAGGTGATGGCTCTTCTTAGCTGCAGGTGCTTGTTATATTTATACCATATCCCTTGTGTAGTGTGTCACATAGTTTGTTACACGATGAAATAATAATGTTAGACTCCCAAGACCTTAAGGATCGAGACCAGATTCTTTTCGTCATTTTAATCACCAGATGATAAATATCTGTTGGTGATTGCTAAATAAAAAGCAAAAATAAAATCGCTAAACCTCGCCTAGTGGGCGATGCATCGTTTTATGGGTACATTTTCTAATGCATTTTATTCAATATTTTTGTTCCAAATTGAAAAAAATGTACTCAATGTGTTATGTAGAAAACTTTCAGTTTTTAGCCCTCTACGCCCACATTTGGAGGCAGAGTTGAAGAAAAAAATTTAATTTTCTAGAAAAACGTAATTTCGACTGGCCTAAGGCCTAATTGAGGAAAGAATGAGAAAAAGATTATCACGTAATAGGGCCCATACCTATAAGGTAAACAAGACTCCATTCTATATTACACTCATACAAAGGAGGCCACGCCTCCTTTTAGGGCTCGAATTTACAAAAAAAAATTAAATTGAACCAACAATAATTCCATTTTTTGGGTATGCATTTAAACGTTACTTGGAAATATGTATGCTACTATTGATATCACTTCCACGTACCTGACTTGCTACTCCTAATATACGCTGTGTGTGTTGATTTCTTCACATACAAGGGGACCTACAATTTTTTGTTACCTACAATGTTACCTACTCTGGAAGTGTTTGTCAGACCCTCTCGGAGGTGGAGACCGTATGGCGGTATGGGTTATAACCGGGGCTGGCCAAAAACTCCAACAAACGAAAAATCCAGGAGCGCTTGTCTCAGAATGAGCAGCTGTCTGGTAGACGTCTGTTATCCAGATTAGGGTCAGCAGAATATTAAACACCTTTTCCTCTTCCAAGATGCAAATAGAATGAACAACAAGTAGATGTACTCCTACTGGTTTTTTTGAGTAATCGGCTGGTAAAGGCATTCCCCGTATAGGCATAACACTTGCGGAGGTAACCTTTGGTGTTTCTGTGCAAGATCGGCAAGTTTCATACACGACACATCAGCGTCTGTTTTGGATAGAGAACTTCTTTTATTTTCTTTCTCTTCTATCCTCAAATTGCTATCTGCTACGCATTTTAAGGCTAGTCATAGCCGTGGTCCCTTGATCGCGAGCTAATAAAAATAAAACACGTTTGTTGTAAAGCATCTGATGTGGTAGAGGCCACTCTTATTTGATACAAAAGTTTGTATACAGATTTACATACCACCGCTGTATGGCTGCAAACGCTGTACACCTGGCAGGTGTCTAACAAACCATATATAACAAACTATATAAGACACAAAATTAAAACAATCTTCAATGTTTTTTTTGTTGTCTTTTAGTCATCATTGTTACGCCATAATTACCTTCTATGGCATTTATAGCAATTTAAAACGTAATTGGGTTGAGTAACCCACCCAATGGCCAATCCCAAAAAACCTTTTCCAATTAAGAAGAAAATATACTTATCCCATCCATCGGGTCAGTTTTCATCTCATCAGCCCAGGATCTCCCTCAGGTATTAATTACAATTAACCAGATGACACCACACACATAAGCTCGTATAAATAATTATCAAGCTCTGACGCGCCGCAAGTGAAATAGGGACGTAGGTCTACCTCTGAAGGCGAAATACGGGTGGAAGTTCCCATCTGATGCCTGGAGGCTCTATAATCAGGAAACGGCTTATTGCTGAACACAACCGTCTAAAGGGGAACCAGTCATACAAACACGGCGACCAGATGAAATGTCATTTCCGAGATGGTCTTGTATAATAAACTTGTCAATGTGATACCTCACTCATTTAAAAGGATGATGATGCTTTGTAGGTCTCCCCGTGATGCCCTTAAGAAGGAGATGAAAATAAAATGACACAAAAATAGCCTGACCAACAAATTACAAAGGACGATGAATAATTTTTTTTTTCCTTCTTCTTCTTGAACAACAGCAGATCCATGTCGTGGGAGATGTTTCGTAGGGTATATCGCTCCTTCTCTATAGAAAGGAGATTACATAGAGTCTTCTTCTTCATTCATTATCGTCACGTCCTGGAATTAGTTTCGCAAAAGACTGCTACTGTCTGTTGCTGATGATGGTACTATGGTAGCTGTGGTGGTGCTGGTGACGAAGCTGAATGCCGCTGCAGGCTGTGTCGTGATGTATTTATTTCGCATGGAAGGATTCCATTTGGGCGACCGACAACGGCAACGACATCCCGAAATGGTAACGAAGAATAATAAGGAAATATTAGGGCAAGTGTCATTCGGGGATTTGGAAAAGTCTATAATGAATCTGTAGGCTCAGTGTTCAGGGTGGCTCTGTATGTTTTTTCTTTGGCTTTATTGTCAAGTTCTAGGAGCTTCCATATATATATCTGTCTTTTTTTTTGTTTGTGTTGATTTGCCCGCCAAAGCTTAGGAGGAAAATGCCCTCTGAATAAACAATGGCCAATGGATGTGGGTAAGTCACATTGGGAATGCTTATTTGTGGAACATTTGAATAATTCAGTATCCTCGAGAATGGGGTTTATTTTTGAATTGGCATTATGAATGTGGTGATCAAGCCTATGGGTTGAATGCCACAGTCACATCGTATTTGGAAATGTTTACAGTTTTTTTTTTGGTTGTTCTATATTCAAGCATGATTTCGAATGCATGGAATTCGATTTGATCGCGCCTAGAGCAAATATTTATTCATAAGGGCTGGGCTTTACCTCCTGCCTTAACATATAATATGTCTTCCATGTAGACGGCTAAGAGGAATGATGAAAATGTATTCAATGAAATGTGGAAAATTGAGATTTATGTTGAAGTCAAAAGTCTTCAAGTACTTTTTTGAGTATCATACGCGTTACATGCTACTAAACTAATTAAAGTTCTTCGCGCCACTTCAGTCGCCTTTTTCGCAGTTTTGTCACATCTATGATTTCCTCGAATCAAAAGCATCTGTGTAAGCGAAGTATATGTTCTAAGGGGTTTGCTCCCAGAGACTTATTGCACCACCAGTAAAGGAACAGCAGCATTTTAGCATCGCAGCGTCTCGCAATAATAGTTTGCATAACATGAACTTTACGGCCCAGACATTAGCCGAAGAGGCTGAGTCAAGCATTTTTTAAATGTCTGTATCCACGGAGTACAAGGGTGTGTGCGTATACTTATACGATACTTCTACTGCCTTTTAACCTCGATACCAAGCTCGGATACAGATATATGCAGAAGTACTCCATAACAGAGAGCACACTTCACCGAGCATCTTGTGAAGTGAATTTTATGCAAATTCGCTGGTTTCAGAACACCGTCTTTGTACAAAACTCCTGGCGGCAGGATAAATAATTTTGTTTTTCTTCAGACTAAGATTTTTTTTTTTCATAAAATGTTACAGCATTTAAATGTATCATTAAGTTTTTTTAGGAAGCATTGAAGTGGGTTATTTTTCAGTAGCAACTGTGGAGTTGCGACAAATTATGGAGTAATTTTATGATTACGACCATTGACGTGTGTACGACACTTCAAGGATGGATGCTAGTATAGGTGGTGGCGCTTCCAGCAGCATAAAGTGTGTTATTAGATGCAGGCTCTTTGATGTGGCTGAATGAGTTTGAATTTAAATAAATAGCCAAAGGGCGACAAAGTTTCAGAGGAAAATATTACTATCCCCTTAGGGTGCACAGGTTTCTGTTAACATAGCAATAATAAGGTTGTTACCCTAAGGTTGTATTGAAAAAAGCTTAAAGGCTTAAAACGAAATTATTGCAATCCGTGACACATTTGTTGTGACACATTTTAATTTTTGATACGAGTATCTCGTACATTGACTCACATACCTACACGCACGTGTAAGTTATCTTCAACTAATTTAAGAAACTTTGGGCGGAACATATCTCTTTTCCGTAAATTGTCTGGAAAACTAGAGCGAACGAGCCGCACACCTCCCACCTAAAACTGATTATTTCAAACTTTTTTTAAAATAAATTCCAGCTCGAATTTGAAAGTTAAGATTTTCAACGGTAGTTAATAATCCCGAATCAAGTTCTTGAACAATTATAAATAAATAAATAGAGTGGCGCAACAGCTCGTGGTGAACCAGGGCCAACTTCTCAACAATGTATGCTGTGTGTGTTTAATTCCTTCACATACAAGGGGACCTCCAATTTTTTGCCGAATCCGAACGGCACTTTGAGAAGTTTTTTTTCAAGGCAATTGCTACTCTCGGAGGGCTTGTCAGACCCTCGCGAAGGTGGGAACCATGAAAAAGAACAAGTCTTTTTTTCGGCGTAGTAAGCACACACACTAACCACTACGCCACAGCACCCCACGCATCCCCCAAATTCATTTAACTCAATATTTTTACTCAATATGGAAAAAATGTCGCTTAATATTTTATGTAGAACTTCATACAAAACTTTGGACCACGCCCACATTTGTTAGGCAAAATGAAGAAAAGCCTAAAATTTTCCAGATTAGGAAAAAATTAATTTCGACTGGGTTTGAGCCTAATTTAGGAATGCATGAATTAAAAAAGTAGCAGGTTAGGTAAAGAAGACTTTACTCCAGATTTCGTTCATATAAATTTATTAGCCACGCCCCTTTTTAGGGGTCGATTTTTCATTTTTATGCACATTTAAGCGTAACTTGGAAATATCTGTGGATATATCTTATAATTGATAGTTTATAATTAGGGGCGGTTGGACCACGCCCCTTTTCGAAATTCGCACTACTTATAAAATGTCAAAAAATAACAATGCCATCAGCATTTTACAATGTGAGATAGGATGGGGTATTTAACGGTCCATTTTACGGACTGTAACTTCTGTGTACACACTGTAGCACTCACTCACTGGTTTTTTACACGGTAAGGGTCTTTTCTCTTTTAGAACTGGGTTTTTGCTTGCCGGATCCAGGGTGGTTTCCAAAGAATAGCCCAGGAAAATTAGACAAAAATTAGGCCAAACCTCGGAATAATAACCCAGTTTCCCGAAAGGCTGAAATTTGGCAAAAGGCTTTGATATGTCTTTCTTGACAAAATGTCCGGAGACTATTTATTGAGAATGGCAATTTCAAGCTTTTTCCAAAACTCAGCTTTCCAGGAGTTTTTCAGAGGTGCAATGTCTATTCTCCCTGGATTAAAAAAACTATGACTTTGGCTGTCAAAGCTCTTTGTCATTTAGCTCTGTCTGCTAAATTGTCGTTCCGTCGTGCCTGATCCTCCACCACCAGCTCAAGAGACACAGTCCCTCTCGGAGATGTTCTTAACACGATCCCACCACCTGTTTCTCGGCCTACCAGGGGGCGATGCGCTCGCATCTTAGAATTGATTGTTCTACTCGGAGAAGTAGTTGCTCAACATTAAGATTCCTACGAAAACTGACTGTTTCTCACTCTATCCTTAAGGGTAAAACCAGCAACGCACCTCAAAAAGCTCATTTCAGCAGCTTGTACCCGCGATCTAATTCTTTCGGTCATTACCCAAATTTCATGACCATAGATGAGGGTTGGAACGAACACTGAATTAAAAACTGAGGTCTTTTCTTTCAGTCCAAGTTCAGCTTTCCCTATGACCGGCTGGCGCAGTTCCTTTACTATTGCTCAAGCTTGGCCAATTCTGCAGGATAACTCAATATCACTCCTTCCATTTTTCGTGAGAAAGACCCCGCAATACTTAAACTTCTCTACGTGTTTCAATGGGACTCCATTTATGTGCAGGGTACCTACACTGCACAGGAGTTTGGAAAAAACCAAACCATCTCTTCGGATTTGCTCACGTATAACTTCATCCCAGCCTCACCGCAGATGGCCGCCAACCCGATCATCTGGCTTATCTTTATGAAAATCATCTGGCTTATCCTGGCGCCAGTCATTTCAAAAGGTTCCCCACCAAGACTACGTTTCACCATCCAGTGCATATATGCAATGAAAAGGAGTGTCGATAGGACAAATCCCTGGCGAAATCCAACGCACACATCAAAAGATGGGATTTGATGTAATTTATTCGAACATAGCCTCTACAGTTCCCATACAAGGACTGAATGGCTCTCAGAAGAGGCCATATCAGTACATAGTCCTGCAAAACTCTCCAGAATTTATCCTGAGGAGCCCGGTCACAGGCCTTTTCCAATTGAAAACTCTAACATAACAAAAAAAAGGATTGGATGGTGGGGTAAGGAAAGGAACACTTGTGGTGGGTACGGAACATGGTTAGGTTCGTGCTTCTTCTAGTTTCTGTACGGGTCCGCATTGCCGGATAAAAAATGCTTAAAAGCTCAAAGCGCAAAATAAGGGTTGGAAACTATACTGAGTATCATTAGTATAGTACAGTCTGATACTCAGTATCATTAGTATAGTACTCTGAGTACAGTATCCTGCCATCGTCGCCTGAAAAAAAAACTTGTTCTTTCTCAAGGTCCCCACCTCCGCGAGGGTCTGACAAGCCCCCGAGAGTATTATTTATCTTGAAAAACTTCTCAAAGTGCCGTTCGGACTCGGCAAAAAATTGTAGGCCCCCTTGTGTGTGAAGAAATTAACACACACAGCATACATTGTTGAGAAGTTAGCCCTGGCTCACATCGAGCTGCTGCGCCACTCTATTGTAATAGAGTTTCTTGTAAAAAACTCTTATAAAAAGAAAATTCACATAAAGGATGACTGCCATCCTGATGTAGGATGGGGTGTCAAAAATGTAGAGGCCATTTGGCAGGGTCTGTTTATTAGACAAAGTTCAGTAGGTAACCTTGTACCCAGTTTCCTAGGAACATTCGTCTAATTCGACGTTTCTGCCTTTCTTTTGATGGTGCTGTTCCACTGTGATTTTGCACAAGGTCCTGTCTCCATTATTTTGATAAATTAATATCATTTCAAAAACCTACCCCAGGAATTAAATCATTTGGGAAGAATTACTTATCACCAGGCATGTTAATTGGCTTAATTTTATGCCAATTAGTGCCAACATCGGACCGCATAAAGAAAACTTCAAAAAACAAAAATCTGTGAATGGTCCGAGCTTCTCATTAAAATATTCAATTTCCATTCAGTCAAAGGATACCATTCACCCACCTGTTTCTACTTAGTAACTTAATTTTTCAGGAAAATATTTTCCCCATGATTTCTTGTCGGAGCAGCAACACAGATGACAAGTCCCGTATTCGTGGTATCATTTGCGTACCGCATTTTTATATTCAACCACAGAGTAACAAACGTTGATGTGCACGCCATCGGGCATATCTTTCATTTCCTCCGAAGCGGTTTGAAAACCTCTCTCACTACTTTTTTCTTTTTTCAAAACTCTATCGTCTGTTGTATTGATTTTAATTTGAATTCCCTTCATTTGCAGCACTGAACGGAGCCGAGGATGTGCTGTTGAAAAGAGCCAGACACGTCATTACGGAAATTAAGCGCACACAAGAAGCTTGCATGGCACTACGGGAACGTCAGTTCGAAAAGGTGAGCAAGAGTACTCGTCGTATAGTGTAGTAAATGAACTTCCACTCAAAGCATGGCTGTCCAAAGTGTCAACGGGTATGATGTGGCCTTTGTCGTGATGTTACTAACTTTAATCCTTGCGGAGTTGATGCTGGCTTCCTGAGTTGTGCCGGCTTAGTTGAATTGTTTTTGCTTTACCTTTAAAATGCATTTAAGTATATAGAAATATTTCCCAATTTTTTAGGTTAGAATACGCTGAAGGGCTTTTATATTTTTATATTTGTTTTTTAATTAATATTTACTGATGGAATTTTCCAGAAATATAATTTCCATTGGGAAAATTCGTCAATTCTCAGAAAATATATTCATTAAATGATAATATTGCGCTGGGATTCAACAATAAACTGAATTAGGGGACAAAAGTAGCTACAGAGCTGGTAAAATTTTGGTTCTTAGTTTTACTTCTTAGTTTCACTCCGTTTTAAAAAGGGGGAAAAAAAGGTTTTTGAATATACCTTCATAATAATGAAACTAACATGCTTTTAGTAATTCATAAAAAAAATCAAGTTTGTCCCACTCGGATAGTTTGAACTACTCGGATAAAGCTTTCAAGACAGGCATTAAGGACTTAGTTCGACACCGAATTAAAGCTCTTTAGAGCAGACAGCGTGCTTCGAATCCTGTAATCTTCAGAATAACATGTATGCTACATGAAGTAGGTGGGTCAGTCCCATTGTGAAACAAGTGATCCGGCAAAAAAAACCGGCAGTAGAATACATTTTTTTTCCAGCGGAAGCTCCACTAACGGCAAAGCTTCCTGTGATTAGAGGCACTTCATTCGGTGAAAAGTGAAGTTTCAAATATCGATTAATACCCTTGCGGCCTTACGCTTATACTGCTCCCCTCCCAAACTTAAATATCACCTCCCTTCATGACCCACATATTTCGAACAAATAATAATTTAAATGCATGGTAATAGAACTGTCAGCTGTCAACCTTTTGATTGACTGTCATTTTTGCCATCGGATTATTGTGCGTGGGCCCCTGAACTGATCTTACAAAAAAGTCATAAGAGTCTTACATAAGTCCCTAACATATTCTGGTCCTTAATAGTTAGGGAATCTAGCAAAATAAGCCTTATGTATGCAACCATTTTAATAAGCTTAAAAGCAATCAACTTTTAGGCCCTTGCGGAACAGTTTGAGAGAAATGACCTAGTTTTTGCGCAGACATGGTGACTCTTTCTCCGGTTAAATTTGAGGAGTAGTGGGGCTGCATTCGGTGTAGTTTTATGAAACAAGTTTAAATGTTATTTTACGACACTTTGCAAATCAAATGCAGTTAACTCAGCTTAAGGATAACCTGAAAACTATCTAGTTCACTACGTTCTGTTAAACTCGCAAAACGAGTTTACTTATGATGTATGGCTTTGCCTTCTACACACGTCATTACATTAGACACGTCATGATCCTTGCCATCGCGTTAATACAGGAACGATTCAAAGGTGAAGTCAGGCTGTTACGTGCTTCGTTTGGGATTAGGCAAACTTTTGTTTGAATTGCAACGCACCAGGCAAAAAAAAAAAAAATTCAAAGCGTTTCCGCCTACAAACGCGGCGCTTGCCTTAAAGGACATCTCTCTAACCCAGTTGCAAAAATTCAAATTCAAATGAATACAAGCGGGTGTCTCTCCTCCCATTTACACATGCGAGCCGTTTGCCAAAAGAATCCGAATGAAGTTTCGTCTCTAGCGACAGAGTAAAAAATGAGCTCCCTTCCGTCGTTCAATCAAATTATTATTCCTGTTTACGGGAACGAAAAAAATTGAAAAGGGCACAAGCAATTAACGCTCTGTGAATAGAGGTTTGTTAGCACTAGCTACCAAGCGGTTGCAAAGGCCTCTAGCCCGAAAGGAAAAAATTAAATAATTAGTAGGCCCATCTCTCCCATACGCTCTCTGGGATCAAATTAGAGGATTTTATCCCTCCGATGAATTGAGCGGGTTTTTGTGTGTGGTTTTCCACTGAATAGCCCTCCTTTCTGAATTGAAAATAATGAGAGCCGGGCAAAAAAATAAAGGAGAATCCCCAGCGAATATCCCCGCATACGTTTGATTAGAATTTATATTTTACACACATTCCCTAGAAACGTGGCTCGCAGTCGTCGTGGGTGAGTTGTGAATTCCTTTCCTATTCCCCAGCATCGAACAAATTACCAATGTAATTGTAAGTAATCCTTGTGAATTAGCCAAGCACCACTGTTCTTTCCCATATGTAAGAAGTGGGCGACATGGTGAGAATCCTTTTGTGTGCTCGGTTTCATTATTGTTGTAAACCTATTAGATGAAATCCTCGTGAGGGTTTGTGCCACAGCACAGGCCACCACCGCATAGATATGCGACACAAAGTAAATGGATGGGGAAACGCATGACATATTTTCCCATTATGTCATAAAATACTCCTTCGTTTCAAGTTTTATGGCCAAGGAGGAGGCCAATAATGGGTCTGCTGTATAGACTAAACAGCGAGGCAGCCCGGAAACATGCGAACTTTCCCGCATGTCGACTCGAATTGAATCCTTTTTGTAGTACTTTGATTCTTTTTCTAACACATAAGACTATAGTTTTCCTTTTTTTTTGTTTCTTATCCTCAGATGGGAAAACTAATGACACAGTCTCATATATCACTACGTGACGACTTCGAAGTGTCGTGCAAGGAACTCGATGTCCTTGTGGATTCAGCCATTAATTGTGCTGGCGTTCTGGGATCACGTATGACTGGCGGTGGATTTGGTGGCTGTACTGTGACGTTAGTTGGTCAAAGTTCGGTTGAGAATGTGATTGCAAGGATGCGAGAAAATTTCAACGAAAAATTCAATAATACCGGACTGAATCTTGAGTTTTACATCTGCACACCGAGCGACGGCACTAGAAGAATTTAATTTTGAATTGGCTACGTGGAACAGCAGCAGCAGTATAGTTCGTTTCGTACGTAGGAAAGCTAACAATTGTGAACACTGCGACGAGCGACGAAACGATAAAAACTTTTCCCAGTAGCGACGTGTTGAAAGGATAATTTACTTTTTATACTCAGTTTTTGTGATGTTGCTATTGTTACATGTCTGCTAATTGTGCGTGTATAGGTGTACAAAATGTCTGTATGTGCATTGTTGTTATTTTATGTTTTATGATGAAATAAATAAAGATGTCGTCTATAGTTGTTTAAAAATGTTTTTTAAAAGGTTTTTGAAATGCAAAATGAGTTACTTAAGTGAAGCATTAACATGAAATTGGACTATAAAGAAAAACTTACTAAAAAAAGTAAAAGGGGAAAGCATAACATATGCTATGCTTATAGCATCGGCCTTACTCTAAGGAGATTTTGGCAGATATAAGACTGAGGACACGTGCAGAGCAAACTGTTGTCCGCAGGTCATATAGTAGTAAAGAAGACAGAAGCTGACAGACAGAACAATTTTAAGTTTGCTCTCTACTTGACCTTTGCTGTCAGCAATATCTAGACGTAAGAAGAACAAGGCTACTGACGGGCTGACAGGCTTAAGTTAAGCTTATCCACTACTAAAAAAAGCAACTACTCAGTAAAAATAGAAACATTAGGCAAAAGTAAAGTAGTAGGTGGTCCAGTTTGGACAAAGATTGAGTAGTTCATCCGTAGCTCAACCGGTTTAAGCAGTACCCACAAAAGGTGAAAATTAGAGTATCATGCCCTGCCGGCAATTCAAAAACCTTTTCTTTATTTCAACATTTTGCCCGCTGAGAAACCTCAAGATGCCGGGCGCTTACTTTCGATTAGTTTTTTGTTGAGTCCATCGCTAATAGAACCTTCAAGTCCTTCTGTGTGCCGGGGACTTAGACATGAAAGCTTACGAAAAGAACGGCAAGCCGGGAGATATCAACTTGCCTATGCAAAGATTCCTGAGAAGCACGTAATTGGAGTGCTAGTTCGGTGGATCGCGATACCAGCGCTGCATGCAAACAAGCAGTAAAGCTCCGTTGGTACAGATTAATTAAAAACACTCAAAGGCAGCTTCGGCTAGCCTATTGCTCCACCTGCAAGAATGTGAAGAAGGTACTGCCTTCAACTACGAGCCTCGGTTCTTTAATGACAAAATTTTCTTTCATCGCTGAAAAACCAGGTGGTCTGTATTTTTGCACATAAAGGGCTTAATTTTTTTTTCTTGTTCTATCAAGCTGATGTCCCACACAATGAAGATCGTTGAGCGACTACTAGATCGTCGACTGCAAAAAAATAACGAGGCTATCTGAGGATCAGTGCGGGTTTGTCGCGGGCAAATCAACCACTGATGGAATCCAAAGTATTAGGACCGTAATCGAAAAACATCGGGATGCATTTACAGATCTGCATATGGGCTGGCTGACTTTGAAAAAGTTTTCGATAGACTGCCACGAGATCTGATATTGGTTGCGCTGCGAAATCGAGGAGTGCCAGAAGTCTATGTGCGGCTTATCATGGACAAGTATGTCGGGCAAAGACAAGAGTAAGATGTCCTTCCGGAGTCACTGATGAGTTCCCAATTGAAGTCGGTGTAAGCCAGGGAAGCATCGTAGGTCCTTTGCTGTAGGGAAGCATTGTAGTCCTTGATTGTTTGCTGGAAGGAAAAATGACTGACCCGAAAGTACATCATTTATTCTTCGCTGACGATGGCCCCCCATCATCATAAGTGAAGATCACACATCCTTGCAGCGAGCACTTGATATATGGGTGTATTTTTTTGGAAGGGAATGGGTATGGTATTAGCCAAAAGAAGACAGAGTACCTGTGCCGCCGATTCCAGACATTAAATTGAATGGATATGTGCTTCCCAAGTGTGAAAAGTATAAGTACCTGCGATCTATGATCAATAGCAAAGCAAACTGTGATGACGACATCAATTATCGCGTAAGGGTGGAAGTGGCGAGAAAACTCCGCCATCTTTTGTGACCGAAAAATGCCCCCTAAGCTGAATGGAAGGCTCTACACCGCAGTTGTTCGTCCGGTGCTCACGTATGGTTCACAATGTTGGACAGGGTATTAGAAATATGAGAGAAAATTTAGGCAAATTATTACAATTAAACGGCAGCTGCCGAAATGAAATTCTTGAGGTGCATTGCTGGTGTTACTCTAAGGGACAAAGTGAGAAACGTCAGTATTCGTAGGAATCTTAATGTTGAGTAGCTACATCTCCGAGTGGAGCGATCGATTCTTCGATGGTTTGGACACGTTGTTCGCATGCCCCCTAAAAGACTTCCTAGACCATGCTAGCCGAGATGCGAGCGCGTCGCCCCCTGGTAGGCAAAGAAACAGGTGGTGGGATCAGGTTAAGAACCTCTCTGAGTCCCGCTTGGGGATTGCGCCGGAGTCTCTTGAGTTGGTGGCGAAGGATCGAGAAAGATGGAAGGACCATTTAGCCACCCTCGCTCCGCGACCCTTTTAAAGGATAAGCGGCATTCGAAAATGATGATGATGATGTTGAGCTGAAAAGAAGATTTGCATGACAGTAGGAGTTACAAAGCGAGATCTAATAAGAAGTACGAAGATCCAAGGAAGCCTCCATGTAAAAGAACATATCTCCAGGAAAATGGAGCAAGGCCGGCTCAGTTGTTATTTTGTATAGTATGTTAGTATGTAAGTATGTTATATTCAGTTGTTATTTAGTATGTTTGAAGGAGTGATGCTACGACGCCTGTCAAAAAGTAAACATTCCAGCGCAATCGCGAAAAAAAGGAAGACCTAATCATTCATAGATTACACAAATGCAACGACAACAGCATTTTTTTTGGCCTCAGTGACGAATAGATCCAAAACCAGGTGGCCTGCCGGTATAATTTGAGGTCAAATCGGCGTACCCCGGAAGCGGATCATAAGGAATGCAGTAGAGTGGGAGGGTTATGATCCATCGCTTCAGATCATAACCTCGCGCCTAAAAGGTCGAAGAAGAATATTTTTTTCTTGAACCTAATTTTACTGACGTAGGCTTTGTTTTTGTCAAAACGAAACACGGGAACATTACCCTTACCGAATCGCCTCAGCTTTCAAGCTTTACAACGAAACAGGGCCCAGATTAGCTACTCTAGTTCACAAGGCGATAAGCAGGCCAAGAAGGATAACCATCCTCTCATGATTTGGTATAATGCCAATGCACATCATGCTCCATATAGTGAGACAATTGATCGGGTGGGTGTCTTTTTGATTACGTTATGCAAACTTACTTCATTATTTGTAATAAGAGATCAGATTCCACTTTCATTGCTAAAAATAGTCATTGATGTGACTCCGGCCACGAACTCTCCTAATATCAAAGACAACAACCGGATAGTATCCAGGGAAGTGGCTCTCTCCGACCATCGCTTTTTATAATTCGCTATATTGACTACCCAATATTCTTTCTTCAGAAACCCTTTAAAAAGAGTAAATGGCTCCTAGCTACAGCACAAAGTAGTCCTACGCTCTCCTGACATATCTCAAGCTTTCAATAAGGTGTGGCACAAAGGCTGAAGTATAAGGTGCAGCAAACCGTGACAAAAAACATGTACAGAATATGGGAACGCTGTAACTCGAAAACAAGGCCTTCTTATGTTTAATGTTTGTGCTAAAATACTTCAAACTAAATGGAACTCGGGCTGGAGTACCTCAGGAAAGCGTCTTCGGTCCAACCCTGCTCCCACAACCGTACCGCAAAGCGATGAGACAGTCATCATGGTTACGTTTCCGGACGACTCTGCTGGCAAAAAGTAAGTAACTCAGTTGAGTCATCATCGGGACGTTTATTATAGTTTGTTGGCGAAAATATCGTGACTAGAAGTTTCAGTCCTTTAAATTAACCCAAACTCATTAATGGTGTATAGTGATTCTGGACCCCAAATTTCATTCTTTTATTCACACGCAAAGTTGAATAGATGCTGCTAGATACAACTTTAAATTATTGCTCCAAGATTCTATAACGGTGCCTATATTTTATCGTCTATTTGCCCCCAAAACCAAATTACGAATTCATAGGATTCTCCTACGCGCCAAAGAAACCTGTTCAAAGCCAACAAAGTATACGCCAGAGCAATGCAAGGAGATTAATATCACGATTTTGTTGAGTTATTAACTTACCAGAACCAAATATGGATTAATATCTACTCCACTCATTTGGCATTATATCTAATGGCAGCAATCTATCTGCAGCCTCTGGAAACAACAAACCCGAAAGGTTATCCTGCCTTTGAGCGCGCCAGCGAGCGCGAGTCTGGTGTATGTGAAAGGTAAAAGACAAATAACAGTCATAAGGTTCTGTATAGGGATGTTTTGCGTTTAGGGCAGGGGCCATTGGTATATTTTTGCAACAAATTTACACCAGTCCTTTTCCTTGCCTTCACCTTCAGTTGCGTGGACGCGATTACGGAGGAGGTATGTATAGCCTGTCTGACTATGACTAGAGGGTTTGAGTAAATCTAGATAAAAAACCAGAAACTTTGAGATTTCTAAACCATTGGTTAGTCCGTTTTAAATAATGGCATTTTCATTTGAGGCATCATTAATCGAACAAACGTTCTCATAAGCCAGTAAAAATAAATAAACCTAGGTAGCCCACCAGTATCCCTTTTTAAAAATATATGTACCTTTACAATCCCAAAAATCATGCAAAATGTCTCGGCATACATAGTCTTAAGGAGCGTTTAGTTCACGGAAAGCTGCTGCAATGTTTGATGCCAGCAAATCCTGACAACATACCGTTTACCAACAGCAAGCTTGTAATGAAATGCAATTAAGTGAGCACCATCCATTTTAGCGAGTTGAGGTATTAGAACTGCTTCTACCGGAAAAACCAGCAAAAAAATACAATTGAATTACTTCTTTCATTATTTCTACAGATTCTTCGTTACAAGCTGGGGGAATGCAATCCTTTTTTTTTCTGTACCTAACCCGCTTACAGTTCGATGTGGTCGATCCGTAAGAGTTTGGTTGAGCTGGATGCTGCACCACAGACATCGGTTACATTGAAATGGCACGACCGGAATTTCCTTTCTTCGTAAAGTAATGCCAAGGAAGAGTTCTATTATCATCAGTTTCTATTTTTAGTTCACTCAATTTCTTGTGCTCTTTAAGTACGGGTATGTCCTTTTTTGCGCATGGAGGTGGATGTGGGGGCCATGTTTGCGGGTGGTTCATGGTTCGGTGACTGTGCTTGGATGTAAGCCAAGTTGATAAATATTCTAAGGATGAAAATGATAATTTCATAATTTCATCGGAAAACACACTGAGTCTGCTCTCTGTGGATGTGTATGCATATAGTGAGTGGGGTACTTATTCTTTGGTCATTTTCCTCATTGTTGTGTGCACACAATGTCTTATTTGTATTCCTATTATTAATTGCATTACCGAAGAACTTGGACTGTAGCCACCTTATTGTGTAACTATTGACGATGTCTGAGTCTCTTTTTATACCCCTCTCAGGATAAACCTACTTATTCCTTGTAATCTTGTACCCTGTGTAATTAATTTATTAATTTGATTAGCAGCAACGAAATATCTATTACTCAAAGTGCATAATGTTGGAGGAAAATATGTTTCTCCCTTTTATACGCTATAATTTAACAGACATTAACGTGATAGAAGAAATGAGAGGCGGCAACTTGCCTGCAAGTATTATGTAAAGTATCGTGTTATCTTCTATTATGTATCTGGGTTAATGCCAGTGACAAACTGGGTTGGAGTTCTCACGTGCAGCGAACTCAAAAAAGCATTCTAAAAACGCTTCACTAATATACTTTATACCGATTTTTTTAACATCTAAACAAAATTTATACAAACACCCCAAGCTGGAGAATAACTTGATCATTATGATCATTTGATCATATGTGGGTTAGGGTCAAAATACTTCCGGAATATTTTACAAAATTTACGTTTCAAAATTCTGCTTTCGAAATTCGGCATTTCAAAATTCTTTTTTAAGAAATTGTGGAAACGAAACTTTGACAAAGCTACACAGTGAACCGGTACTGCAACCTGCCTGCCTTCTTATTTTTTTTTAATCTTTGCTGTACTACAAAAAGTCAAAAGTTTGCTTAAAAAGGCAATATAAGCAGAATTTTATTACATAAGTCTGAGTTTTGAAAAGCATTAAAAGGATGCCTGATCGAAGAGAGATGGATGAGAGGATGACATGATCGAACGTCGCAGGCGCATGCCTAAGAAAAACAAGGTTTTTCCCCTTTTTAGGGCTCTATATATTCTTTTTTAGCGAGCTCACAATGTATGTGATACAGAGCATCTCGCCGCTGAACTTACCTTTGTGGACAACGTCCTTCAATCGAACGGCTACTCGAAAAAAAAAACGTTCATGGAAGCCAAATTTGTCGCGACAAGAAGACTGCAATGAGTTGGACAAGAGAGCTTTTCTACCGTACGTGAAAGGTGTCACGGACAAAGTCGGTCGAATTCTAAAACGATACGGTGTGAAACGATCTACAATCACCCAAAGATCGCTTTCCTCTCCAAACTCCCGGTGTTTACGCAGTCCCTTGTAGCTGTGGGTCATCACACATTGGACAAACGCGACGAAGTATTTCGACCCGTTTAAAAGAGCATATAAATGCTGTGAGCAATCAGCAGCGAGCAAAATCCGCTCTAGCCGAGCATGTCTTAGACTATCCCAACGAACACCATTGGATCAGATTTGACCAGGCTAAGATACTGGCTCGGGAGTCGCATGACATCCCACGGCTTGTTCGTGAAGCGATTGAGATAAAACGCCACAAAAATTTCAATCGCGACGGCAGTTTCAAATTGTCGCGAACATGGGATCCAATAATCGGCTCATCACCGTCGATTGCGAATTGTCTAACCAGCCCCAGCGACACAGTGAGCACTGTTTGCTCTCAGCCACCTGATGCACAACAACGAGAGAACGAGACAGCATTACCGCCTACGCACCCCTACAACTTGCGTAGTGCTAATCGCCACAAGCATTTTTAGGCAGTTTCCCGGTGACCACGCTTAATGTAACTTAAGCAAAACGTTAGCGGTGAGTACGGTTTGCACTCATACTTTATTTTAACGTGGTATATCCCAAAACCTTTAAAATAATCTCTATATATTCATTCAGTTTTGAAGCAAAGTGTTAGCGCCTCGCCTTTTGCTTGCGTTTTGTAAGCTGAGGAAGAGCGACGAAAAAATAAAATATATTTATATTTTCTTATATACATAATGTATTATATTTTATAAATATAATATATTTTCTAACCTTCTGCAAGCAGCCAATAAAGGAATACAAGACAAATAAGTAAGTGCAAGAGTTCGTCTGTAACGAACTTCTGAATACCCTGTAGCAACAAAATGAAAAGGCCTGAATTCATAAACCTTATGTCAATTATTTGTATTGGCCACGCCCCCAAAAATGGGCGTTAGCTGAAAAATAAAATGAAATAGTTCTAATTTCGTTGAAATCATGAGAAAATTGGTTAAAAGCGAAAATTAATACCTAAAAAATAGGTTTTCTGAAAAACCCCCCTCAAAGTGGGCGGAGCTCAATGCTTTATGGCAATATCTTTAATATTTGTCGTAAAAATTTTTTTGTTCAATTAAGAATGAATTTTTCTAAACATCATTTTTTTAAGGATCTGACTTGTTAAAATTGGGCATGGTCAAAAGCGTAAGCGGTTCAATTTTCGTCCTTTTAAAGGCTTCTTACCACTTTTGCTCTGCACAAAAACTCAAGCTCCTACGCCTAGTCTAGCTGAACCAAAAAACATTATTAGCAAAACGTAAATTTAAGGTTGCCTTACATCCAAGTCAGTGGGGTGCCGTGGCGTAGTGGTTAGTGTGTGTGCTTACTACGCCGGAGGTCTGGGTTCGAATCCTGCCATCGTCACCTGAAAAAAAAAGACTTGTTCTTTTTCACGGTCCCCACCTCCGCGAGGGTCTGACAAGCCCTCCGAGAGTATCATTTGTCTTGAGAAACTTCTCAAAGTGCCGTTCGGATTCGGCAAAAAATTGTAGGTCCCGTTGTATGTAAAAAAACTTAACACACCAGCATACATTGTTGAGAAGTTGGCCCTGGTTCATCTCGAGCTGTTGCGCCACTCTATTTATTTATTTTTCTTACATCCAAGTCAATTGTAGGCTTGGCTATAGATGGATTTTATAAATGTGCATACTGTACAAAATAAGACTAAGCTACGCTCAAATTTTCAACTTCTTAGCTCAATTTTAAAGACCTAAAAACTTCACGCCATACAGCCCGACACGGACGATCGGACATGACTTAACCAATTCGCCTGTCGGTCTCGATTATGTCCCTTTAAGGTCTTAGGGGTCTACAGTGATTATTTTACTGTGTAAAAACTATGTATTCAAATTAATTTACCCTGGGTCGGGTATAAAAAGCGAAGTACTTAACGTAGGACGACAGTGGTGTAGCTGCAGCGGCAGTAGCAGCGGAAGTAAAAGCTGTCAGAAGTCGAAACACATGTATTCAGTAAATTGCTCCCACAATGTGTGGCGACAGCAGCCTAGCTGCAGCGGCAGTAAGAGTTGGCCAACTTTTAACTTTTGCGGCGCTACAGATTGACAGCGCGTTGACAGTTCGCTACAAGGGTAGTTAACAATGGAGGAAAGGACTCCACCAAGTTTTATGGATATTGTGTCACCCGGTTTGAAAAAATAATAAAAAGAAAGCTCAGGAGTGGAAACTCTCAGCCATATGCTTACAAACGAGGTATCTGTCTGACATAAGCGCGCTTCACCATTGTGTTCAAGATTTTCCTGTGCCGCGCGGCATGGGCCCGCGCTTCATATTGCCGCTGCTGCTGCGTACTACCGCTTCTGTTGCTGAACATTCAGTATAGAGTCAGCAATGAAAGAATCTATCCATTTTCCAGGCTGGAGTCCTTGCCATCAACAATTGATTTCGTATAAATTTGTAAATTGGAAAAAATCTCTGTTCCAATACACGAGGGAAAACCCTTAATCTTTTTGAATAGCATACGCTGTTATGGCAAAAAAAAAAGACTCTATAGCTTAAGTCAGTACCTCTCACAGGGCCTAAGTCTTTCTGCGACGCCATCGCAGACTCCTTATTAACTTTGCTAAAAATTCAAATGACTATTTTTATTCTTTAGACAACCATAAAGTCAAATAAACTGAAATAGAATATTTAGCTTGGACTTAGAAAATATTTGAATAGCCAAGTATAGTCAGCTTAGGGTGTTTAGGTTTGTTCCATGCACTAATGATCACATGACCACGTACCGTGGCACTTTTACCCATTATATACCTACTTAGCCTTAAATAACAAGCGCAAGCAAGGAACTTTTTGTCGGCGTTATTTTATCACTTTAGAGCAAAACTCCCCTCTTGACGACATATCCAAACCACAAACGCAATTCCCTCAAAGGCTCACACTTATCACACTACAAAATGTGTGATCCTACATCACGTTTATGCATAAATTTTACAACCATTTCGATTGTAGCAATTAACCCCATTCCACCATTCAAACGAAGTGAACACAACCGCATCAGCAACATCCAACGTGACGTTACCCGAAACAACAACAACGGTCACGGTATAATTAGCAAGTTTCAAGTCATATGATGCCACTTAACCACTTTGACAATTTGAGAACTTTCACCAAAGTTCACTTACATATACGTGTAATGAGTGCTTGCTTCTTCCCCACTTTGCAGACACAATTCCGCTAGGGATGTCCTTGTTTGTATGGATGCGCGTGCAGTGTTATTAGGATCAAATTTGAATTTACAAGTTCGATATTGATTTCCTCTTGTCGCGCCACGGTCTCAACGCCCAAGCTTTTAATTAGGCGTCAAATGGATGGCGTTTGGCGTCGCACCACAAAATAGGGTCAAGTGAATTTATGTCAGCTATATTATGGTATTATAGGCGCTATATACGTACAGTTTTCAAGTAATTCCTTTTCAAGCGTTCTTAAGTGGAAGTATCATCGGATTCAGTGATTAATTCAACCCAACGATGGAGTATAACCGCACTCATTACAAATCCCCTTTGGTTAAGCCAGATACTTATGATAAATTTATCGATTGAATTCGAAATGAGAATGATACGATACGATGCCACCCTTTTTTGGCGTCATATCGCTCTTGTATTGCGGCGGCCCACGACACACCACTCATTTGCACGCTAATGATTATTCATCAGGAATACCCACATCGATTAGCCGACTTATCTGGATGGGGGTGGCTAGGTAGGTGTAGTGTTAAGATACAGGATCTACTCCTGTAATGCACTGTTTCGTAATGAATTTATTGCGTGTCTAGTGGGAGTTGCCAAACAAAATACCGGTGATTGTTTCTTCTCGGTCTGAAAGGCGTTAGCTTTGTTCAGCGTGACGCCAAAGTGGCAAATTGGATCAAAGTTAAATAAGGCGGGAACGTGGTATGTCTGAGACGGATCGCTTGTCTGCAATTATGACTCAATTATGACTCAAACGAAAACAACCTGTAAACATAAATCTAACTGAGAATGATAGGTATTTGGATAATGGTGTCTTATGACAAATTGCTTTTTGAACGCAGTAGGTAGTTGTTAAAAAGGGGTTCGATTAAGTGCTATCCCCTTCCCTCTTATCAAAGATTAGACTTGGCCACCATGCCAACCGCAATGAGGAGTTAAATCTTTGTGCTCGAAGGAGTTTTTCCAACATAAAAATGCACTTAAATACCCACCATTATAAACTTATAATAAGTTTTACAAGTAGGTTTATATATCTATCTAGTTTTACAATAACAGTCTTGAAGAACAGTTTTTCCTACAAAACTGTATGTGTAAAATAATACGTTTTATGAGCCTGAATTTTTTTTTATTTTGCGGTAGAGACAGCGTTACACGACGTAGTTCTTAATATAGAAGCTTCACTGCAAGTTAAAGACTACATCACCGCAGCGTTTCTTGATAGGTGCTTTAATGTAGCCACCGAAGCTATTGAAAATGTGCTCAAAGATACTGGAGCCATCAAAGTGGTTTGTGACCTTATAGTCGTAATGCTAAAAGACCGAATAATATCATCTAAACTAGGGGACAGTGTAAAAAGGATGTCTACCACTAGAGGAACCCCGCAAGCTGGAGTGCTCTCACCTCTCATTTGGCTTCTTGTTATGAACACATATCTTATGAAGCCCATCCACTCATCGGTGAAACCCATAGCTTATGCTGACGATCTTGTGCTCATAGTACGTGGCAAATTCTTGACAACACCTCAGCGGCCTCAGCCGATAGACCGAATCATGCGGCCTTAGCCCTAACCCATCAAAAACGGAGCTTGTCCTCTTTACAAACAAGAGGTCAATCCCGGATGTAGAGCTACCAACACTCGAAGGTTCGGCTCTCCACTTATCTAAAAGTGTTTAATATCTGGGTATCATCCTACAGTAAGCTCAGCTTGAACTTAAACATAGAAGAAGAGTCAAAAAAGCATATACCGCCCTATATACGTGCAACTGTATCTGCGGAAAAAATGGGGTCCTTTCCCTAATATAACAAACTGGCTCTACACAACTATAGTAAGAACCATACTCGCGTATAGATGCCGTCTGGTGGCCAGCTATAACCAAACAGAAAGAATGGCCAAAGAATGCCTTTTCTCTTCTACTACCCACTCCTACCATGGGGTAAGAGACAATTCTAAACCTAACGCCCATAGATCTGTTTATTAAAGAAAGCGGTGCAAAAAGCGCAATAAGACTTTAAGGGACAGGCAACTTGAGTACAACATCCACAGGACAAAGTTCAATCATATACACAGAGGGTTGCGGTGCAGGTACAACAGACCACATAACACCTTATCTAGACCCCAATCAAGACTACACCGAGATTCACATTCCGAGCAGAGAAGACCGGGGGCTGGATAACGTTGTATTTCACTCCGAGATAGCAATCTACACAGATGGCTCTAAGTCAAGTTAGGGTACTGGAGCAGGTGTATGCTCTGAGAAACTCGGTATCCTAACAAGCAGAAGACAGCTGAACTCCTGCAGTATCTTCCAGGCAGAAATTCTGGCAATACTTATAGCCTCCGAAAAGGCTATAGTATTGGAACTATCATAAGAGGTTATTTCCATTAGCCAAGCATCTATTAAGCCCCTGGAAAAACGATAAACCAGCAGTAAAATCTCGCTAAGTAGGACCCTGTCGCTCAAAACTTGGGGCTCTAAGCAGACAGAATAACGTTCGCATTGTTTGGGTACCAGGTCATGGTGACTTCATCGGAAATGAAAAGGCTGACGAGCTAGCGAAACATGGCTCACATCTATACACCACTACAGCATACAAAAGGGCTCACCCTCCGCTCTCTTATGAAACAGGCAAAATATCTACAACTATTCAAAATATAACCCAAAATATGTAGGTGAAATAATCTGCAAAGTTGTGGTTATACAAAGGCGTTAAGGCCATCCGTAGACAGCAGCAAATCAAAAAAAGCTTATAGCACTAAAAAGGCTATCACTGGCCATAGCCACCAGAGTGATAACAGGCCACAACCTGTTGGGAAAACCGTCAGCAAAATTAAGAATCTTTAACACCAACTACATTTGCAGGGGCTGTCACGATCCCTAAGTGGAAGATGATCTGGATACCTCCTCTGCCAATGTCCAAGCGGCAGCAGGCAACGTTTTAAACTTCTAGCACAATTCTTCTTTGAGGTACTGGACGATTTTGCAAGAATACCGGTTGCGAATATCGTGAAGTTCAGCAGGGACTCCGGCTGGGCCAAGTTTCTCTTCGAAGCTCATACTAACATTTTTATTCCTTACAGGTTGTCCCCAAAGGGTGACGCTAAGGGCCCTTGTAGACCTATGCGAGCTGGTGGCTTTGGCTGCTAGCAACCCTACTTAACACAACCTTACCTAACTTATGTGCCTGAATAGAAATTCATCACGCCTTTTTAGTCGGAACTATTCCGTCGCCATTGGGGAAAATGAGGTTATACGACCTAAAAAATTAGAGTAATATCTGTATAAAAAATTAGATATTGCTGCCTCGACTTTGATGTTGTAGTTTGCATTGGCCACTGTCAATTTTTCGAGAATCCCTACTTACTTCTTAAAAAAAAAAAAAAAAAATAGAGTGGCGCAACAGCTCGAGGTGGCCAACCAGGGCCAACTTCTCAACAATGTGTGCTGTGTGTGTTGATTTCTTCACATACAAGGGGACCTACAATTTTTTGCCGAATCCGAACGGCACTTTGAGAAGTTTTTCAAGACAATTGATACTCTCGGAGGGCTTGTCAAACCCTCGCGGAGGTGGGGACCGTGTAAAAGAAACAAGTCTTTTTTTTTATGTGACAATGGCTGGATTCGAGCCCAGACCTCCGGCGTAGTAAGCACACACACTAACCACTACGCCACGGCACCCCACAACTTCTTAAATAGATATGTTCAATTCCAGATAGACTTTCTGGATTAGATTATGTCCGTATAAGGTCAGCTAGGCTCTTTTCACATCTGCCTTAAACGACTGTGCGTCTACTCGCCGATCGATTTCCTAGACAAGACAGGCCATATGCCGATGCCAAGCATAGTTTAACCTGATACCGCCTGAGGACCACACATAGAGTGCTCGAAGCCTAAAAACTGGAAATAAAACGATCGCGTGCACCCTTTCTCCACAAGCCACAAAAAAAAACTTATAAAATAGAAGAAAAAAAAGAAAATATTTCTATGATTTTTAAAAAAATTTTAAAGATGACTTTTTGAAAGAACAAGGGAACTTTAAAAGTTTAAGAATAAAAAAATCTAACGATCCAGCCAAGAATTGAACTCACAGTTTCCGCGTAGTACGCCCATACTTAAACCGCCACGCAACTGGGCACCCGATGCAAGGAATGTTACAGTTTAAAAAAAATCTCTCTTCAACGTTTCATATTGATTTCGAAAGATTTGTTGACAGCATTTTTTATGGAATGAGTTTGACTTCATAAAATTGTTTTACTAGACGAAGGTTTTCTATGGTTACTTAAGGTGGCGCTACAGTCCGGGGTGGACCTGGGCCTCAGCCAACAAGCTTCGCCAGCCAGCTCTGTCTCTAGCTAGCCGTCTCCAGTTTCGCACGCGAAGTTGGCTGAGGTCCCCTTCCACTTGCGTGCGCCACCTGAGCCTCGGTGTTTTCTATGGTTAAAGGTTAAATAAACTAAGGTTTACTTAAGATTTCAGAATTCTTTGCGCAAAAAATACGAAATACACCATAAAATTTAAATAAGACTTTTCTCGTTCGATTAATAAGTTTTCGCTATGGATTTATCGTATTGTTTGCCATTTTCAAAAAGAATTCTTAGTAAATTAGCTCAATTTCAATAAGGCAATCTTTTTGATTTTTAGGTTAGGTTTTTTTCACAACTTCACAAAATCACAAAAAAATAGATGTTGGTACGCACAAGTTGTCCTAAATCTGAAGACAACGTCAAAGTCCTAGGGGAAAACAACAATATATCACCAGCCAAACATTGCAGGATTGGATAACAAAACTAAATTTTCATATAAGGATTATTGGAGAACTTTATTGGTGCAGGTATTTCGACTGCGCCAAAAACACAAAAAAAAACTATTATATCAATGCAAATAATGAACGAATCGTATCATTAAAGTAGATCCTTACAATTTAAAACATCTTCTTTTGAAAGTGACTTATGTGGTCTATAAGCCGGATAAAATACCTAATTCCAATACCCCCAGATTACAGACAACTTTTCCTTGAAGTCGATAACAATGAAATGCTTGTAATTTCCGGACACAAAATTTCTTAAATAGAAGGTTCGAAAATGGTGGCACAAAACTTATACATGAATGTTCTTATGTCCTTATAAAGTTAATAAAATACAAAGCCAAGCGACGCAACGGACAGCGTCTGAAGACAACATTCTTATGGATGCTTTTGTGCCAAAGTTTAACTTAAACTTTTCATACACATTCTGTCTAATAGCGTCTTAATAGCGACCCATTGCTCCCGAAACCATTTCAAAACTCCATCAAACGCGTTGTTTTGAAAACTTACAATACAATAAAGTGAACGCGCCTTCAAAAACCTCATCCTTCAAGGAGTCAGCTCATGAATATTAAAGGACATCATTGCTGCCTGCCTGCTTATCAACACATTGCAAGTATAGCACACCATGAAATGCAATCAAACTTTTGATGACAGGAAATTAAAGATGGAGCTATTTTGTGCACTCAATCAAAACCGTCGTCGTCGTGAAGAGCATCAGCGCATCCAAAGACATTGTTAACTGCTCTGTACATTCCAATCGAAACTTTGTCTCCATCTACACGAGGAACAGCAGCTTCTGTGAAACCATATACACGCACGCATTTATCTGGAGGAGAAATAGTGGTGGCTTGTGTAGCATCAGCGAATTGGAGCTGAAGCTGGCTGATGCCATATCTACATACAAAACAGTAAAAACTTTATGTAAATTCTCGGAAATTTTCCAAAATTCTCTACCCACTTGGGCGAAACCGCCACCGCGTCGTCTTCGTCATCATATTCTTGCTCGTCCTGACGTCTAAATACCTAATTCCATTCAAAGCAGCATAAATCTTCGCCTTCAAGGCGGCAAACTTTTCACTAAACTATGTTGTAAGTCACTGGCTCTGGCCGAGTACAAGAGCAAGAACCATACTCCCCCAATGCTTGACTTGACTTCAGCTTAATATTTTGCTAAGGATATTTTCGTCACCAATAGCTTTGCACAGACCCTCTGGTTGGGTCTTCGGCTTTGGGGTGGCTGCAAGCAAGTGTAGGTATTTAGAAGTCTGTTGTATTCTTGGGATATTTATGCCAGCAAATTTTATCGACTATGAAAGGGGTTGGTACACGTTGGCTGGCATACAAATTCTAAGCCTTTCGACACACCAAAAACAGTGCAAAGCTCATTGGTAAACGATCGCGTTTGTACTGAATTTTTTTTTTCATTTTTTTGACTCGTTGTGAAGGCAATAAATAACTCATACCCAGTGCTGCTCATATGGATACACAAATCCATGTGGGAAGTGATTTAGGATTTTTTTTTGCTTTCCCGAAGGTTGAACGAAAAAATCGAGTTTGTTTATCCAAGTTTTGTGAATATTTTTCCGCCCCCTGATGCCTGCCTAACGGATGAAATAAGTGTGGCCATGTTTGCTTTCCGCATGAATACGGAATAAGCTAAGTCTGAGTTATGTTCTGTTAGCGATTTGACAATGTTATCAGGCGAAGGATTTTCGGGGAATCTATCAATGTGCAAATTTATGAGATGAAGATCTACTAACAAACATGTTGACGCGAAACTGTGGATTTATGGACGAGTGCTTCGAGTAAATAAAATATAGGATTTAGTAGATTGAAGTTTTTTCTTGTTAAGTTGTTGTATCTGGGTCACGCTATGAAAATGTATGGAATATGACCTGGGACGGGATAAAAATAGGGGGATGCGTGTGTGTTGACTTTATAACATGGATATGTCTAGTTAAATTGCATTTGAAATTATGAGAAATTGATGAATAGGATAATAATGCTGTTAATCTGTTCACAGTTTACGAGAAGTGTAAATTCAAGCGTAGTTTTTCTGCAATTTTTTTAATCCGCTAAATAAGTCAGATGCCATTCGTAGAGTGTTGATGCATACATTCAAATACACGCTGTCGTGTCTTGGTTAAGTTGATGACATAAAGATTTTTACGGAGCCGGCTTCATGTGATGTTGCCGATTTTATTAACCTTAAATGCCAGGGCTTTTTCATAGTTGAGTGGCAATCAGAAATTTGGAAATTTAACACCGACCATTCTTAATTACATTTCGAAATTAAATTGTTAATTAGTTTTAAGTTGCTTGCAATTAAATAAAATAATTGAAATTAAAAAAAAAATTGAAAAAATTGAAGCGACTCTTGAAATCGATCGAAAATCCGCTGGTTTATTCACTTGTTGGTACCTAAGACGTGGGTCTTGGATGACAAATTGCCTCTAAATTGTTACGAAAAGAGTAACAATCATATATAAGAGATTGCAACAAAAGTAGAACGAATTGATATCTGCAGAAAAATTAAAGATACGAATTCGCGCGTCCTGGATACAAGATTAAACTTCACACCGCGACGCTCCGTTGGCAAGGTTAGGTTGGGTGGCTACCCCCGCTCGGCAGGCCCCATTATGGTGTGAACCACTGTCAGCAGGATTGAGGGAGGCCAGTGAGATACTTCCGGAATAAAGGGTGGTCTCGTAACTGCTGAAATCCAGATGGGATCTTACGGGGCAACCGATTTCGGTATAAGTCCGTGCCAACTGCTTCTCTGCTAGGAATTATCCTCGAGCACGAATTCGGTGTAAACCCTTGCATGGGGGGGAGTACTAGCGCAAGAAGCTAGTGTAGGGTAACCATCACCAAGAATTGGTGGGGGGGGGGGAGGGGACGTGGAACAGCAAGGTAAGGGTCATCGAAACAGTATGAACCCTTTCCAGTGGGAATTATGTGCGGGTGATCCCGAGGGGGGGTAAAGGGCAACCGAAGCGGTATAAGCCCAAACCGGTCCGAGGTTGAGGTGCGGAGGGTAAAGATGGGAAGAATGGCAATTACTGTAGGAATACTACTAATCACGTTCCCGGGTGATATGAGGGACAAAAGGTATGTCTCCCCTTTACGCCGAGTCTAACTAGATCTCTAGATCTTTTGATTTCTATTTTAAGTGAGAATTGGCCTCAAGGATTGAAGAGTGCAGGTGGGGTAACCGATTGCGGTAAAACCGTTGCCGGAGGAGGATTCTGCGTTAAGACGCTGATGTAGGGTAACCGTATCGGTGTGAACCCGTACCTCAGGTGACTTAAGTCAGAAATTAGCCTTGGTGGGGAGGGAAGGGGGGGGGGGGGGAGGGAAAGGTAGGGGTAACCGAATTGATATGAACCCGTAACAGGGGGAGAATGAATCGGTGTTCTCATTAGAGCGGAGAGGTAGAGGTAACCGAAACGATATGAGCCCTTACCAGGCCGGTCCTGTTGGGAAGACTTGATAGTGGGGGGGGGGGGGGGTGATGGCGAATATTTCGCGCACCACTATGAGGTGCTTGCTCGCCCATAGAGTTTCCATTGATCTTTCTGTGCTGTGTCATAACCACATCCGTTGGCAATCTTGGATGTGGTTATAACACTGGTCAGAAAGTCATCAAGGGCCGTTAAAGAAAAAGGGGCTCCACAAAACAGGCGCCTATTGCCAGGTCACAACACATTAAATGTGACCGGCAACCTTACTGGTGCACAAAAAATTTTTTTCAATATGTTTGGAGCTTTGTATCTGTATTAGTCCAAAACTGGAAAAAAGACCTCTTATGGTGTTAAGATTACACTGTGTAGATGAACGGATTATTAAGTACATACTCAAAAACATAAAAGTATTGTCAAAAACGGTAGCAGTGATCTTGTTAATATTTGGTAAAAGAATAAATCGTACAGAAGGAAAGCTAGCTTCGCTAAAAAAAATCGTTTCGAACCTAAGTTTTTCTAAGCATATTTAAAAAACGAAGTATAAAAAACTTGTTTTAACGCTTCCCTAAAATCGGTGCCCATAGAGCTCTAAAACAGCCAATGGCCAAATAGATGGTTGTGCTATCAGAAAAAAATCTAATTACAATTGGAAAAAAATCGAGAAAATATTTTTAGCGATTTAAAATGCGTTTTATTACTTTTTTATGCCATAAAAGGTCAACTTTGTTGACTAAAAATAACATAAGTTGACAAAAAGGTCGGTTGAATTTTTATGTCATTTCATCAAAAAGGTTTCTTTTTCGAACGCCGATTATTTTTCTTCTGCGATGGCTATCTTGTTTTAAAATTTTAAATTCTAAAGAGTTTTAAGATAAATGAAAAAATAAGTTTTTTTTTGCTTGACATTTTTTGTGACATTTTAAAAACTTTAAAACATTAAGCAGCGGTTCTCAATCTTTTACGGTCTCGGAGCACTTGCAAAAGAGAAACCCAACGACGGAGCACTAAACTGTTTTTTTTTTATAAGATACAAAAATGTGTACTGTGTCTTATAAAACGCAAATTTTATACATGGCGGTTAATTGTTAATGCTATGTCTACGCAGGCCATTTTGCAATTCAGGCGCAGCAATTCAAGTAAAGGCTTTATTAAAGATAAAGCCTGTACTGTCCACTGGCCACACAAAGGATCAATTTAATACTTTTGGTGTCATTTCGGCTCTCGAAAGAAAGTGACTATAACATTTTCAAGGAGCAAAAAAGTAATTTCGTTGATAACCTTCCAATAAAAACGCATTTGTGACAGATCCATTATACGTGGACAGTTTCTGTTTTCTTTTTCTAGTCATAAATTGGTTCTTAAGGTGTGCGAAAAAAGTCAAAAGTGGCAAGGAATAAAAGAGAAATTTACGAGAAGAACTATTTTAGATTACATTTAAAGCCGAGGGACTTGAAATGTAATCTAGGACTAGTAAACCTCTAGATTTGTTGGAGATTAGGTGAAAATTTGTGTAAATTACGGATTTGTGTCCGGTGGAAACATATAATTACAGTTTAGTAGTCTTATAGCAAAAAAGGGCAAACATTTAAAATAAAACTTGCTACCTTATTTGATCTTTTCTGATAGAGTAAAATTTGAGATCCACGCAAATAATTTATCGTTTTTTGGGACTGGGAAACTCATACGAGAGTTACTAATGGATCTCAAGCATGATATCCAAATGTACGCGGAGACGCGAGCATCCGTCTACGTTTGAATCCGTTTATCCAACAGAATCCGTTTTATCCAACAAAACTTTGAATTCGTCTTTTAATCCCATGGCTCCGAAACGATTTTTATGCTGTGAAATTTTCTTGCCTCAAATCCATAAAATGTTAATACTGCTACAATGATAGGGTAGCTGACTTTTTCGACGCAACAAGGTTCGAGTCTGCAGCCCACATGTTCCCCTCACTTTTTTTATGGCATTTATCCGGGAAATGTCTCTTGAAGCTATTCTTACAAATCAAAATGTGATTTTTGGAATTGTCTGAACCTTTTTGTTTTCAATTTCTTTGACCGTTCGGTTGCTGTGTGGATTTTGGTTTTTATATGATACAAAAATGTGTACTTAACGCTTTTACTTTTTAATCAAATACCGTTTTTGTCATTTCCTGAGGCGAAACGATTAAATCATTTACATTTTTCAAAATATCTACGAGAGATACTTACTAACTTACTTAAGGTGGCGCTACAGTCCGGGGTGGACCTGGGCCTCAGCCAACAAGCTTCGCCAGCCAGCTCTGTCTCTAGCTAGCCGTCTCCAGTTTAGCACGCGAAGTTGGCTGAGGTTCCCTTCCACTTGCGTGCGCCACCTGAGTCTCGGTGCTCCTCTACCGCGTCATCCCTGCGGTGTGGATTCGAAGATTTTCCGGGCCGGGGCGTTGGTATCCATCCACTCTATATGACCCAGCCACCGTAGACGTTGTGTTTTGACTCTTTTGGCTAGGTCGGTATCGCTGTACAGCCCGTACAGTTCGATGTTATATCTCCTCCTCCATACTCTCCGTCTATGCATACGAGACCGTAAATCGTCCAAAGAATTTTCCTCTCGAAGAAGCCTAAAGTGTTTTCATCCGCCCTTGACAGGGTCCATGCTCCTGCGCCGTAAAGTAGGACTGGGATGATGAGGGTCTAATACATGGACACTTTAGTTGCTCGAGAGAGGGCTTTGCTGCTCAAATGCCTTCTTAGCCCAAAGAAACAGCGATTGGCAGGAGTTATCCTTCGTTTGCTTTCAGCGTTGGTGTCATTGTCTGAATTGATAGCGGAACCCAGGTAGACAAAGGGCCTAACTACCTCAAAGTTATAGCTGTCGATGGTGATGTTTTGTCCAAGACGTTGGTGTTGGGTGTCTTTTCTTGATGACAGCATATACTTGGTTTTGCCCTAGTTGACTGCTAAACCCATATTCGCCGCTTCCGTCCCAATACCCACGAAGGCTTCACAGAAATCAAGCTTTATTCTACCGATTATGTCAATGTCGTCTGCGAGTAGTTGAACGGACTTTTGAAAGATTGTACCTCTGGTGTTAGCACGAGAGTTTGCATAATTCTCTCAAGCATGATGTTAAAGAAGTCGCATGACAGCGCGTCCGTCGCCTTGTCTAAATCCTTTTTTGACATCAAAGGGGTCGGTGAGGTCTTTGCCGACCTTGACGGAACAGCGTGAGTTTTCCATCGTCATCCTGCACAGACTGACGAGTTTGGCAAGGATGCCAAAGCTAGACATTGCGCTATATACCTCGTCTCTTTAGATGCTGTCATACGCGGCCTTGAAATCAATGAAGAGGTGGTGTGTATCGATTTGGAATTCCTGGGTTTTCTCCAAGATCTACCGCAGTGTGAATATTTGATCGAAGGTGGACTTTCCTGGCGTGAAGCCACACTGATATGTGCCTATCAGATTGTTGACAAACGGCTTCAGGCATTCACACAGTACAGCCGACAAGATCCTAGCTCTAAAAACCAGAGCTCATAAGATAACATAACCTCTCACACAAAATACAGTATTTAACTATTAGAATCAGAAACGATTTAACCTCTAGCTGAACCCTTGTGTAAGACGGCCTGCGACTTTTCTTATTTTTTGGTCATTTGGTTATTAAATTTTTTTTTACTTATCTCTTCGCAGAGCACTTGCGGTCAACCCTCGCGGAGCACCAAGTGCTGCGCGCTGTACACTTTGGGAATCGCGGCATTAAAGAATGCTTTACGTACACGTTGCGTTGTGTACATAAACCAAACATTAATACCAATCGTTATAAACGTTTAAATACCAGAATATTTTAAAAACTCGTTTTTTTTTTGTTTTTAGTATTTCCGAAAGTTTAAGAGCCGAACCTGGGAATTAGATGATTATTTAAAATTTGTTTTAATTTTCAAAACCATTCCCAGATTTTTAAGAATTTCAATTCTGTTCTAGTAATTTTGGATATAATAGTTATTATATTAACAATTATATTATTATATTATTATGGATGTATAATAATATAATAATTAAAATTAATTATTGTCTAAGTGTTTTTTCTATTTTTACCTCTTTAAAACAATTTTTTTTTGAATGTTTGTTGAATTTTTTTTATAACAATATGAGTGCAAAAACATTTTTTTCCTTTTGTGACCACTAATTTTCAAAATGTAATAAAACTGTTTTTTTTTTCCATTTTTCGACGAATCGCTAAAAACAATGGAGTACATTTCAAGCAACGGAACTGATTTTATAAAAGAGTTTTAAAGGAATCGTAAATCTTATTTTGGAACTTGTGTACCACAGCGCATCCTACTTCATATTTCTAAGCAAAAAATCCTATTTTGTTACCAAGCACTGTTTCATAAAATAAAAACTCTGAGTATGTGAAAGATGCTATATAATTTGTGGTAAGTTTATACTCAAGGCTTTGTTATATTCAGTGTAAGGTAAGCCAATAAACTCTGTTGAAAATGTCTGACATTTCCACTTATAGGCAATACCCAGAAAAACATCACCACACAATTTCGGCATCCTTTCGTTCCATGAAAGTGTGGTTATCAAGCTTCTAGCCCCATACTTACAGTTACCAGTCCCTTATTAAACTCCAGCAGACCATAATACTCGTTTTATGCTGTTAGTTTCCCAGAAATAGATGACACTTCTCCTCTCAAGGGGAGGACAAAAAGCAAAAATTAGGAAATGCGAGTTGTCGGGGATTAATTGAGACACAAGTTTTCATCAACTTTCTTTTCTTCCCAATCATGTCCACACAACAGAACTTTTGTACAACTAACTCGATTGACTCTGACAACCCAAAACCCCGAAAGTATCATCACCGCGAGCAATATACAGAAAAAAAGGCAATCCTTACCCAATGAATCCAAAGTTATAAATCCTTTTCGGGAAAATATGCTCTGCCATTAACCTATTGCTAGCATTGATTTCCTATGCCTTTTGTTTCTTTCCATTCGTTTTCTTTACTTTTTTTTTATGTATTCATACACTTTTGTGTCCGGTTCGGTTGAAAAGCTTAAGTAGGAAACCATGTCCTGGACGGACACACAGCAGAGGGAATATAAAGTTGTGAACAAAGTGGATATAAAAATCAGAGGCAATAAAAAAGTACTGGACCTTTAGATATTTTTTTTCCGTACTTCCTAGTCCCTTCCCTATACTGCCTTGCCCGTATTACATTCGTGTTATGGCAGGATAACTTTCTTTTTCGTCTTCCTTCATCATTCCTGGGAAATTTCGAGTTTATTGGCCATATGGTCGATATCGTATAAAATGATTATGAGATTTTTAGACTTTGGGATTAGGTGAAGATTGTAGAAGTATAGTTTTTTTTTTGTTGGGAAAGATTTAAAGGTTTATCGATAACGTTAAATGTGCACTAAATAATTAAGTGGTTGGATTGACTTTGGCACCTTAAAGTTGTAAGGGCTTAAGTGCTTATTTATGTGAGCCAACAACTTTTAACTAAAGGGGGCGAAAAGAACAATGTGTGCTCTTGTGAAACATTATCTCTAAAGAAAAAGTTAAATAAGTGTGTACGTAATTGACACTTGCGATGCTTCAGGAAAATTGAAGCAAAAAAATCGCTAGTTTGTATAAGAGCGCAAGAAGCTCTTTTGTCCAAGACAAACCAATAAATTGGCTATGTGCCGATAATCTAGGACGAACTTCATCATATTTCGCTTGATGAGATCAAAAAGACACGTTTTGAACCCATTCAAAGGGTTGTGACTTGCGAAAGCAGAGAGTGTTTAGGAACATGAAGGAGCGTTCTTACCTATCGGTTCGTATGTGTCAGTCCAACTCAGCTTGCCCAAAACCTTGTGCTTGCTAGATGGAACAAATATACTAGTAATACACTGTTAGAGCGTCAAAGGTGGTCAAAGGATAGACATGTGCACTCAAGAGGATACAAGCATCCACAGGTTTTCTAAGCCCACCTCTGTCTATCAACTCCTACTCTCACCTCCCCGTGGTGAACACCGGGTGCCTAGTACCTCAACTGGAGATTGGGTTCCAACCCCTTTGGAAGGTTGTTGGGGGTAGCAGACGAGAAAGGGGGGGAGGAGTGTTCCACTAAGGCACTTCTCCTTGCATCCGGACGGCAGCGGAGGAATTCCCCAGATGGAATCAACGGTGGCACCGAAACACCAGTCACGAAGCAGAAACAAGCCTCGGATTCGGACGGATTTACTGTTGACGACCAATGCAAACGAGAAAAGGACAACGAGCTCTGGATCTGCACGTGGAATGTTAGGTCCCTTAACAGACCACGTGCAGCCGAGCAACTAGCGGAGGCCCTTAACGACTGCAAGGCAGACATTACTGCCATCCAAGAAATGCGGTGGGACGGGCCGGGCAAAAGAAGGATGAAAAACTGCGACATCTACTACGGCGACTGCTATCGGCATCAAAGACAGCGCCTATTTGGATGTGGTTTCGTTGTTGGAGGCAGACTTAGGCAAAAAGTCTTGAGCTTCAACCCTGTAAGCGAGCGCCTCGCGACGATCCGCATCAAGGCTAAATTCGCCAACATTAGCCTGATATGCGCACATGCCCCCACAGAGGAGAAATATGACGAGACCAAAGATATGTTCTACGAGCTCCTGGACAAAACTTATGAGCAGTGCCCTAGCTACGCCATTAAGATTGTCCTAGGCGATTTTAATGCCAAGCTAGGAAGGGAGGGCATCTTTGGTCATACTGTCGGAACCAAAGCCTGCACGACACGACCTCCGATAACGGATTCAGGCTGATCGACTTTGCTGCGGGGCGACACGTTGTGGTAGCAAGTACACAGTTCCCGCATCTCAATATCCACAAAGGGACATGGAGATCTCCCGATCAATCAACCGTCAACCAGATTGACCATATTGCGATCGACGCAAGGCACTCCTCCAGTATCATGGATGTCCGAACTTTCCGAGGGGCCAACATTGACTCGGATCACTACCTTGTTGTAGCCAAGGTACGGCTGCGGATATCCCGACCAGCGCCAAGTAATGGAAATACTGTGATGCGACTACAATCGCAAGAGATCGCCAGGTCCTTCTCCAACCGAGTCTCTCAAAACCTTCTACGAAGTCCTATGCAAACAGCATCAAGTATTGAGAGCCAGTGGCAACATTGCCAAAATGCCATCAGAGACGCCGCCTCTGAAGTGCTGGGTTTCACACGGCGACCACAACGAAACCCCTGGTTTGACGATGAATGCCGGCAAGCACATGCAGCTAAACAGGAAGCATACAAAGCGGCGCTGCACAGAAGGACTAGAGCTGCTCGCGAGCTCTACGAGCAGAGGAGGAGAGAGGAGCACCGGCTTCTCCGAAGGAAAAAGAGGGAGCACGAGAAGCGCGCGGTTGAAGAGATAGAGAGATGTCACAACAGGAATGAGGTTAGAAAGTTTTACCAAAGGATCAAAAGGTCCTGCCAAGGGTATAAACTTCGAACTGAACCCTGTAAGGACCATCAAGGGAACATCGTTGTAGAATCGCAGTCGGTGCTGAGGATTTGGAAAGACCACTTCTGCGGACTGTATAACGGCGAGGACGAACCAAATACCGCTGTCAGGCAGAATGAACCATTCAACCCGGGCGAAGACGTTTTCGACGAAGCATACGAACAATACCACCCACCCGACCTGGAGGAGGTGAAAGTAGCTGCGTCTAAGCTCAAGTGCAACAAAGCAGCCGGAGCAGACGGCCTAGCTGCCGAACTTTTTAAATCCGCTGGCGATGAGCTGGTTAGGAGCATGCACCAGCTCATCTGCAAGACATGGTCGGAAGAAAGCATGCCCGACGAATGGAACCTCAGCATTGTTTGCCCGATCCTGAAGAAAGGAGACCCTCTGAGTTGTGCCAACTACAGAGGCATAAGTCTTCTTAATATCGCATACAAGATCTTTTCTGCTGTACTGTGTGAACGCCTGAAGCCGTTTGTCAACAATCTGATAGGCACATATCAGTGTGGCTTTAGGCCAGGAAAGTCCACCATCGATCAAATATTCACACTGCGGCAGATCTTGGAGAAAACCCAGGAATTCCAAATCGATACACACCACCTCTTCATCGATTTCAAGGCCGCGTATGACAGCATCTACAGAGACGAGCTATATAGCGCAATGTCTAGTTTTGGCATCCCTGCCAAACTCGTCAGTCTGTCAATCTTTCAAAAGTCCGTTCAACTACTCGCAGACGACATTTACATAATCGGTAGAATAAAGCGTGATGTAAGTGAAGCCTTCGTGAGTATTGGGACGGAAGCGGCGAATATGGGCTTAGAGGGCAAAACCAAGTATATGGTGTCATCAAGAAAAGACACCCAACACCGACGTCTTGGACAAAACATCACCATCGACAGCTATAACTTTGAGGTAGTTAGGGACTTTGTCTACCTGGGTTCCGCTATCAATCCAGACAATGACACCAGCGCTGAAATCAAACGAAGGATAACTCTTGCCAATCGCTGTTTCTTTGGGCTAAGAAGGCAATTGAGTAGCAAAGCCCTCTCTCGAGCAACTAAATTGTCCATGTATAAGACCGTCATCATCCCAGTCCTGCTTTACGGTGCAGAAGCATGAACCCTGTCAAAGGCGGATGAAAACACTTTAGGCTGCTTCGAGAGGAAAATTCTTCGGACGATGTACGGTCCCGCCTGCATAGGCGGCGAGTGGAGGAGAAGATATAACACCGAACTGTACGGGCTGTACAGCGATACCGACCTAGCCAAAAGAGTCAAAACACAACGTCTACGATGGCTGGGTCATCTAGAGCGGATGGACACCAACGCCCGGAAAATTTTCGAATCCAGGTGGCGCCACCTCCAATCGAAGCAGGTGGCGCACGCAAGTGGAAGGGGACCTCAGCCAACTTCGCGTGCGAAACTGGAGACGGCTAGCTAGAGACAGAGCTGGCTGGCGAAGCTTGTTGGCTGAGGCCCTGGTCCACCCCGGACTGTAGCGCCACCTTAGGTAAGTAAGTAGCACTCGCCAAAGAGTTCTTCTAAGTTTTCTAAAATGTTTGGCAGAGACACAAAAAGTGTATGGCGTATCCTCGCTCATATCCATTTTATCACAATAAAGGTCCGCACATTTAATTTGCAGAAATAAAGTTAAAAACTTCATAATCTAATTTAAAAAAAATTAACTAGCTTACAATTCTTCTAAGAAAAATATTCCATGTTCCACTATAAATTTTAAAATAAAATGAGACTGGCATAAAACAAGTCATGAGTTCTCTGTTCGCACAGTCAGAAGTCAAATTTATTGCTTACCAGTCCAAGTTTCTTCCCCTTCGGTGTTCCTATGAAGCCCATCAAACGAAATAATCACCCACAAAACAGCTAAGCCAGAATCCGTAATTTAACATTGGATGGGTTCTTGTCCTGATGGTTGTCACAGAATGCAATACACCCAATTTCACTTCAAGGAAGTGTCCCTTACCAACGATAACAAAGAGCCTTTATCCAATAGCCATGCGAAAAGTCTATTGTAGCAAATAACTACAGGATCATAAGCCCGTACACCAGGAGAAGCTATGTGTACCACATACAATCCGACAGTTTTCTTGTCTGTTCCCAATTCAACACTCACTTCATTACATTTGGAAATGCTCTCTAGTTTTCGAAACGACAAAGATCTCTTCTCCAAAACAGGTGCAGAAGAAACCCATGAACAAGTGGATAAACGATAAAGGGAATTGACAGGAAAATTATTTTAAAATGACATCATTTTACGCTTTTCAAATCGTAATGAACCAATCTATGCACAAAAGAAGGCAATCCGATCGGATGCACAATAGGATGAAATGCAGAAGTCCTTACAGAAAAAAAATACATGCATCGATAAATAACCCAACTGTTACAGGAAGGCGAATGCATGCCAAAATTGTGGGGTTTTTACAGGGTTGGCACAATGGAATTCCATCAGGGATTTTTGGTTCAGTTGACACTCAAGGTGGCACTACACTTGCGAGGAAGTAAATTTTATTATTTTTTTATTTTAACTATTGTTATAATTTTATTATTAAACTCTATTTTCAAGCTCTGGTCGACTTGCTAGTTGGTATCCTTAGGGAATTGTTTGAAAATTGTTTTAAATTTCTGGGAAAGTAAGGCCTTTCGAGGTGAACCAGGGCCAACTTCTCAACAATATATGCTGGTGTGTTAATTTCTTTACATACAAGGGGACCTACAATTTTTTGCCGAATCCGAACGGCACTTCAAGAAGTTTTTCAAGACGAATGATACTCTCGGAGGGCTTGTCAGACCCTCGCGGAGGTGGGGACCGTGAAAAAGAACAAGTCTTTTTTTTCAGGTGACGATGGCAGGATCCGCGCCCTTCTACCGAAGCTAATATTGAGCCTAATCTGTTTTTAAAAAAATCTTATAATTGTGCGACCAAATTCGTTTTTCAAATACACTAGATCGAAATTTTAGGTAATTATTCCAAATCTTCAGCACCCTGGTTTTAGGCAATAAGAAATGACAAGTTCCCCCTTAAATTACACAAGCCCACATTTTATTCAAGTTCAACATAAAATTCGATTTTTCCAATAAATTTATGTGTTATCTACAAAAAAAAATCTTTAATAAAAGTTGTAGGAGTTGGTATTAGCATTTGCTAAGTTTTTTTGTTCATACTAATTGTTTTCCTTATAGATTTCTGCATCCTCTTCATTTGGAAACACTTGCATTGAAATCTTCTGGAAATAATTACACCAATTAACATTTAAGCTTTGCATCCCGATATCGCAAAGCATTTTCAACAAGCGAGAATTTTCCAATCAGCATTCAACGAAAGTTCAGGGTTGTTGAAAAGAAATTAAAGGTCACCTTCTGTTCAGCATTCGCAATTACTTTGCAATTATCGAAGGGATTCACATGGATACATTTATGTAGATACATATATGCACTTCGGTAACAACTTGGACTGAACCCTCAACTCTCATTGCATATTCATTTAGCTCTATCCAAAAACTGCAGACGGACTTAATGAACCGCATGCACAATTGTATAATTACACATTGAAAGTGTAATGATGGCGATCGACTTCCTTTTTGTAGTCACTTTCCTTTGGCTATCAAGGGCTAGGTTCAGGATAATTTAAGCAATGCTTGTGCAAATTAAAAATTAATTTCAGTATTTTGTAGTTTTTTCTTCTTTTTTCTTATTTGTGGTATCCAGCTAAATTGAAGATAGTTTGGGCATTTGCGCAGGATAAAGCAAACATCTCGTCAAAAAAACAATGTTATTAATGACTACAAGGTTGACGTCTTATTCTGAAAATCAGTTGTTTCCTCCGTCAGCTGCGAAAAAAAAATTAAATTCAACATTTGTCAGTACGCTGAGGATAATAAGCTGTTCTAGTAAAAGACCTAAATAACCACCGGATATATGAAGAAAAAAACAATTCTTCCTACAAAAATATATTTTTATACCCCATCCCATAGGAAAGGAGGTATATTAAGTTTGGTTCATAGTTTGGTTACATAGAAAAATAATCACCGTATGAATAAATTTTTGCCACGCCCACTTTTGGGGGCGTTTTTAAGTAAAAAATCAAATTTTTAATATAAAACTGCGATCAACGCGTGTAGATAAAAAATATTTAAAAAAAAATTATGTTATTGAAAAGGGGTTGATGCCACGCCCCTTTTTTAAGAAAGAAGATTCTTAACTGACAAATTCCTAACACAATTAAAGGAAATAGAAACTGAAATTTAACAACCAAGATTTTTGACGCACTTTGGAGCTTGACAGTGGTCATTTGGGATGGGGTATCCACTAGTTTAATCTAGGCCCGAGACGAAGGCGGAGTCTGGGTTCTTAGGATGCCAAACTGCTTGATCCTGGAGACCCTCAACAGCTTAATAGCTCGTAAAGCACATATAAAAAAAAAAATTTAAACCAACCACAAAAATTTTAAACGAGAGATTTTGTAAATAAGCGTTTTTTCCTTAAGCCTAAGCTTGAACGATTGACTCTGGCCTCTAGTCTGGTGTATGCACCAAATCCAGAGTCAGAGTGTGAGTCCTTTTAGAAAGAAGTTGATGCTACTCAAGAAAGGGTGTCAGAAATAGACCTCTTTCTCTTGATGGGTGACTTCAATGTGGGAACTGACAACAGCACTTCGAGGAGTGTAATCGGGAAGCACGGTGACTCGGATCAAAACAGGAACGGAGGGAAGTTGCTAGACTTTTGCTGTGCGTATGGTTTGTCCACCATGAACACCTTTTTCGCTTTGCCCAGCATGTTTTGGAGAAGTTAAAATAAATTCCAACTGATCTTCTGAATGCAAATTCATTGAATAAGTTCCAACTAAGCACTGTGCACGAGGCCCGGGTTCGAATCCCGACCGGGGCAATACGTTTTTTCACGGTGTTCCACCTCCGCGAGTGCCTGAAAAACCCTCCAAGAGTATTATTTGTCATAAGAGACCTCTCAATTCGCCGTTCGGAATCGGCAAAAAACTTTAGGTCCCTTTCATGTGTGGAAAACACCTGTAACGCATCATGTATGCGTTACAGGTGTACAGGTGCAGGATTGTAAGAGAGGTCAGGCGATGGCTCTTCTGAGCTGCAAGTGCCAATTAGTTTTTTTTTTTTAGACCTTTTTGAATGTAGAGGAAGAATGGCAGCTCATTGCCTCTGCAGGAACTGCTTGTGCAGTGAAGCGGCTTGGGGTAGCGGCTGTTGGTGAGAAAAGATTTTCGTGGTTTAAAACGCTTGGAGGTCAAGAAGCCATTAGAGAGAAGAAGAGAACCTACATTGGGTGGATCCAATGTAGAAACTCAGCTTCTCGAGCCCGGGTACAATAAGGCGTGAAGAACTTCCAATCAGGCTGTCAGAACAGCCAAGGAACAGGCATGGAAAAAGTTCGGCGAGTGGTTGCAGCACGATTACAGGTCTGGAAACAAGTCACTTCGGCAGACTATTCGCCGACTCAGAGGAAGGAATTTGAATTTCGTTCAAGGCGTTAAATCTAAGAACGGTACACTTCTTTCAATTGAAAGCGATGTCTTGCGCAGATATGGAGAGATCACTTTTCGGAGTTGCTCAATCCTTAACAGGGCTCTGTAGATGGCATTCCCACTGCTGACGAGATTAAAATATATATAAATAAATAAATAGAGTAGCGCAACAGCTCGAGGTGAACCAGGGCCAACTTCTCAACCATGTATGCTGTGTGATTAATGCTGACGAGATTAGGGCGCAGAATAGTCCCACAGTAGACAAAGTCTTACTTAAGGTGGCGCTACAGTCCGGGGTGGACCTGGGCCTCAGCCAACAAGCTTCGCCAGCCAGCTCTGTCTCTAGCTAGCCGTCTCCAGTTTCGCACGCGAAGTTGGCTGAGGTCCCCTTCCACTTGCGTGCGCCACCTGAGTCTCGGTGCTCCTCTACCGCGTCGTCCCTGCGGTGTGGATTCGAAGATTTTCCGGGCCGGGGCGTTGGTGTCCATCCGCTCTAGATGACCCAGCCATCGTAGACGTTGTGTTTTGACTCTTTTGGCTAGGTCGGTATCGCTGTACAGCCCGTACAGTTCGATGTTATATCTCCTCCTCCACTCTCCGTCTATGCAGACGGGACCGTAAATCGTCCGAAGAATTTTCCTCTCGAAGCAGCCTAAAGTGTTTTCATCCGCCTTTGACAGGGTCCATGCTTCTGCACCGTAAAGCAGGACTGGGATGATGAGGGTCTTATACATGGACACTTTAGTTGCTCGAGAGAGGGCTTTGCTACTCAATTGCCTTCTTAGCCCAAAGAAACAGCGATTGGCAAGAGTTATCCTTCGTTTGCTGCTGGTGTCATTTCAGCGCTGGTGTCATTGTCTGAATTGATAGCGGAACCCAGGTAGACAAAGTCCCTAACTACCTCAAAGTTATAGCTGTCGATGTTTTGTCCAAGACGTCGGTGTTGGGTGTCTTTTCTTGATGACAGCATATACTTGGTTTTGCCCTCATTGACTGCTAAACCCATATTCGCCGCTTCCGTCCCAATACTCACGAAGGCTTCACTGACATCACGCTTTGTTCTACCGATTATGTCAATGTCGTCTGCGTATGCAAGTAGTTGAACGGACTTTTGAAAGATTGTACCTCTGGTGTTGGCGCGAGAGTTCTGCACAATTCTCTCAAGTATGATGTTAAAGAAGTCGCATGACAGCGCGTCGCCTTGTCTAAATCCTTTTTTGACATCAAAGGGGTCGGTGAGGTCTTTGCCGACCTTGACGGAACAGCGTGAGTTTTCCATCGTCATCCTGCACAGACTGACGAGTTTGGCAGGGATGCCAAAACTAGACATTGCGCTATATAGCTCGTCTCTATAGATGCTGTCATACGCGGCCTTGAAATCGATGAAGAGGTGGTGTGTATCGATTTGGAATTCCTGGGTTTTCTCCAAGATCTGCCGCAGTGTGAATATTTGATCGATGGTGGACTTTCCTGGCCTAAAGCCACACTGATATGTGCCTATCAGATTGTTGACAAACGGCTTCAGGCGTTCACACAGTACAGCAGAAAAGATCTTGTATGCGATGTTAAGAAGACTTATGCCTCTGTAGTTGGCACAACTCAGAGGGTCTCCTTTCTTCAGGATCGGGCAAACAATGCTGAGGTTCCATTCGTCGGGCATGCTTTCTTCCGACCATATCTTGCAGATGAGCTGGTGCATGCTCCTAACCAGCTCATCGCCAGCGGATTTAAAAAGTTCGGCAGCTAGGCCGTCTGCTCCGGCTGCTTTGTTGCACTTGAACTTAGACACAGCTACTTTCACCTCCTCCAGGTCGGGTGGGCGGTATCGTTCGTATGCTTCGTCGGTAACGTCTTCGCCCGGGTTGAATGGTTCGTTCTGCCTGACAGCGGTATTTGGTTCGTCCTCGCCGTTATACAGTCTGCAGAAGTGGTCTTTCCAAATCCTCAGCACCGACTGCGATTCTACAACGATGTTCCCTTGATGGTCCTTACAGGCTTCAGTTCGAAGTTTATACCCTTGGCAGGACCTTTTGATCCTTTGGTAAAACTTTCTAACCTCATTCCTGTTGTAACATCTCTCTATCTCTTCAACCGCGCGCTTCTCGTGCTCTCTCTTTTTCCTTCGGAGAAGCCGGTGCTCCTCTCTCCTCCTCTGTTCGTAGAGCTCGCGAGCAGCTCTAGTCCTTCTGTGCAGCGCCGCTTTGTATGCTTCCTGTTTAGCTGCATGTGCTTGCCGGCATTCATCGTCAAACCAGGGGTTTCGTTGTGGTCGCCGTGTGAAACCCAGCACTTCAGAGGCGGCGTCTCTGATGGCATTTTGGCAATGTTGCCACTGGCTATCAATACTTGATGCTGGTTGCATAGGACTTCGTAGAAGGTTTTGAGAGACTCGGTCGGAGAAGGACCTGGCGATCTCTTGCGATTGTAGTCGGCCGACGTCAAACTTCCTCACAGTATTTCCATTACTTGGCGTTGGTCGGGATATCCGCAGCCGTACCTTGGCTACAACAAGGTAGTGATCCGAGTCAATGTTGGCCCCTCGGAAAGTTCGGACATCCATGATACTGGAGAAGTGCCTTGCGTCGATCGCAATATGGTCAATCTGGTTGACGGTTGATTGATCGGGAGATTTCCATGTCCCTTTGTTGATATTGAGATGCGGGAACTGAGTACTAGCTACCACAACGTGTCGCCCCGCAGCAAAGTCGATCAGCCTGAATCCGTTATCGGAGGTCGTGTCGTGCAGGCTATGCTTTCCCACAGTACGACCAAAGATGCCCTCCCTTCCTAGCTTGGCATTAAAATCGCCTAGGACAATCTTAATGTCGTAGCTAGGGCACTGCTCATAAGTTTTGTCCAGGAGCTCGTAGAACATATCTTTGGTCTCGTCATCTTTCTCCTCTGTGGGGCATGTGCGCATATCAGGCTAATGTTGGCGAATTTAGCCTTGATGCGGATCGTCGCGAGGCGCTCGCTTACAGGGTTGAAGCTCAAGACTTTTTGCCTAAGTCTGCCTCCAACGACGAAACCACATCCAAATAGGCGCTGTCTTTGATGCCGATAGCAGTCGCCGTAGTAGATGTCGCAGTTTTTCATCCTTAGTAGACAAAGTCACTGAAGCGATTAAATCGCTAAAAGTTGGAAAGTCTGCTGGAGTTGATAAAATCTGGCCAGAAATGCTCAAGGCAATGGGTGAAGAAGGTGTTCAATGGCTAACACGTGTTATCAGGTGGCCTGGGATAACGGGAAGGCACCTAGCGATTGGCAAGCAGGAGTTATAGTGCCCATTTTCAAAAAAGCGAACAGAAGAGATTGCTCCAACTATTGGGACATATCACTCTTACTACTTCCGGGATAAAAATTCGCGAAGAGGTGTTGGAAAGGCGTTCCAGAGCTGTACGGGAAGAACGGTGCGGTTTTAGGCCTGGCAGAGGCACAATCGATTAGATTTTTACTTTAAAGGTTATTCTTGAGAAAGCCTGGGAATATGCCAAAACGGTCTATGCATAGATTTTTTTATGTATTTTATGTATGTTTTGTAGATCTGGAAAAGGATTATGACCGAGTTCCTCGGGGTACACTATGATGAGTTTTGCAGGACTATGCGCTGAGTGGACCTCTTCTGAGAGACATCCAATTTTTAATCGGATAAAGGACGTCATCCCGTCCTTTTTATGTGTGCGTTGGACTTCGTCAGGGCTGTGCTCTCTCGCCGCTCCTTTTCATAGCATATATGGACAGGATAGTGAAGCGCAGTCTTGGCGAGCAATGTTTCAAATTGGCTGGCATCAGGATGAGCCATCTGCTTTTTGCAGATTATTTGGCCGTCCTTGCATTAGCCAAGGAGGAACTTCAGCGAGCACTGGATAGGCTTACAGCCGTTAATGGTGATGCTGGGATGAAAGTTAACGTGAACAAATCGAAAGTAATGCTTGTTTCGCAAACTCCTGTGCAGTGTACCCTGCACATAAATGGAGTTCCATTGAAATAGGCGGAGAAGTTTAAGTTTTTCGGGGTCTTTTACACGAAAGATGGTAGGTGTGATACTGAGTTGTCCTGTAGAATTGGCCAAGCTTGAGCAATGTTAAAGGAACTTCGCTGGCCGGACATCAGGGTAGCTGAGCTGCGAGTGAAAGCAAAGATCTCATTTTTTAATTCAGTGTTCCTTCCAACACTCATCTATAGTCATGAAATTTAGGTATAAACCAAAAGAATAAGATCGCTGCCGAAATGAGATTTCTGAGGTGCTTTGCTGGTGTAACTCTTACGGATAGAGTGAGTACGTCAGTATTCGTAGGAATCCTAATGTTGAGCAGCTACTTCTCCGAGTGGAACGATCAATTTTTCGATGGTTTGGACACGTTGTTCGCATGACCCCCGACAGACTTCTTAGACAGGTCATGCTACCCGAGATGAGAGTGCGTCGTCGCCCTGATAGAATCAGATGGCGGTATCAGGTAAATAACGAAAAACCTCTCCGAGTCCCGCCTGAGTCTGAGTGTCTTGAGTTAGTGGCGGAGAATCGAGAACGATGGAAAGACCAATTAGCCACCCTCGCCCCTGAGACTCTTGTAGAAGATAAGTGGCCTTTCAGAATATGTGTGTAGGTGTATCGTGAAAAGTCCAGTTCCTAAAGTGACATCCTAAGATCATGTCAATCGTCTTCATAGTTCTGTTACTCTGGCAATGTAGAAAAAACGATACACTCCTTCTTAAATCATAAAAGATTTTAATGGATATAGAAAAATGTAATTTCTATCGTATCCTGAATCGTATCCTTCCTCAAAGGAGAATAGCCAACGCTATATCCATCGTTCCCATGGCCCCATGTATAATAAAACAATTGACAAATGACTAAATGTCCTACATTGAGAACTACTCATATGTTGTTACACATTCAATTTTGGAAACATTCAATTTTCATGGTGCTTTTCGCGTGGCTAACCGAACCGAATACGTTATCAATGAGGGCTTATAAATTATTTACTGCTCAGCATGGTATGGCGGGGTCTGCCTGTGCCGCCATTTATTTATGGCGCTTCAGCAGCAAAATATTGGAATTGGTTTTCGATTTTTCACTTTTCGCGGGTTATGCCTACTTACTTTGCCATATATGATATGGCGGCATACCACACCCATCTGGCCGTTTCTCCTAATGCCATTGGAAAACCACGTCACATGGTTAATGGGTTTTGGTGGTGAGGCATTTGTCAGTGCTCAGATGTGCCAACAAAAAGTGCGGTCCTCATAGGTGGTTTACGTGCGCATTTTTCGGATACGTGAACGTTTGTTAATTTTCGCAAAAGGCTTTTATCTTATTGTGTATTTTTGCGGACGGGAGGGAACTATAATATTGATGCATGATTGGGAAATGCCAACGAATTGTTAGCAGCGGTACACCAGAGGAGTATATTTCTTATTTATTGCTTTCGATTTGTTATGTTGTTGTTAGGCGGTTTGAAAACAGGCCAGGAGAGCTCGAGCATTAATTTTGAAGTCATGACATGGGCACAAGGACTTTAGGTACCTACAATATTGCGAAATCACTTCGCCTGGATTAATAAACCTTGAGTGAGCTTTCTTGCAGCAAACGTTTGCAAAAGCTGTGTGCTTTATAATTTGGTATTGAAAACCGTCTTGCAAACTCAATACATGACGCATAGAAGAACCTAATGGACGATACTCTGCTTCTTGACCAACAAAACTAATTGACGAAATTAACATCTTACATCAAATAGGTCGTTTCAAGTGCTCACATATACACACATTTCTGTATGTGAAATAGTGCAAAATGTGTAAAATTTTACCGGCTACACAGGATCCGGAAACAGGCAATGCGTACATCTTGGGCAATTTACGATGTGCACTGCAATGTTGTCCCTTGCAACGCATAAATCATTCAAATGCAACGCATCAGGACCATTGCCTGGTGATATTTCAAAACATGTCGCCTTCATTTTTGTGTGTGTGTGTGTGTGTGAGCTGCGCAGCCATTACCAAGGCTCTGAAAAAGCTGGTAAAACACGTTAGCTACGACAAACAAATATTTTGCAACCCCCAGCCACCTTCGAATCGAAAGGATAATAAATAAATTCTATTGACAGCGTATAAACCCAGGCAATTAAAATCGAGTGATCCACCGATACCATCCTACGGTTTGCGAAAGGACAGAAAAATGTTTTATAACTCGTAGCCGTCGCTGTGGTGGGCGGCAATCAACCTCACAGTGGTCGTAATCGAAAGACCTCTTGTGACCGGGAAGTTTTTATGAACTTAACAATAAAGTTGTCTTTGAAGTAAATTATCTGATGTATTGGACATTGTGATGCTACTGCAGAGAGAAAAAAAACACTCCTTTGCTTCGATGTGCTTCCCTCCTGGCGATGGCAATCTCGCAAACAGAGGAAGAAGTCGCCAAGTGTCGTTGGCTGTGCTCATGTACTTGATAGCTCTTGTCCTTAAAATGCAATTTATTTGCCTTGCCAGGCAGCCAGGATGTGGCGGAAAAGAGAGCGCACCACACACCAGAGAGTGTCAATAAATTTTATGAGACTTATATGTCGGGAGAATGTGGCTCTATACGAATTGCGAGACCGAGTGGTTTATTGGTTTACATCATCTCGATGGGGGCGGCACGGTATGGGCTAAGTTAATATCGTTTATGTTCTCACATTTGGTATTGGCAAAAAAAAAGATGTTAATTTCTTTATTCGGTTCGGTGGGTTTTAATAGGTTTCCAGATCAGACCCGAATGGAACTTAATGATGAAGTAGTTTCACAAATCGTCTTCCATTATAAATGATGACGAAGACAATGTAGATTGACTCTCGTTTATAGCAAAGCTGTTGAGCGATTTCTGGGGAAGTGAACATGTTGCGCAAATATTTATTGTGATCTTTCATTAGCGAACTTAATCCAAAGTAGGTCGCCAATTAATGGCGGTAAGTCCATAAACCTTCCTTGTTCTTGGATAGAGTATGGCTATTCGGATCAAATAGGGTTATTGGTTTCATTAATAAAGATAGGTTTCATCTGATGAAGCCCTATATCCTTGATAGTGGAGGAGAATTGCCTTTTGTGGGGAGTAGTAGCTACAAACCGAATCCATTATTAAAGAAAAAATAGGGCCTTAGCCGAAAATTTCAGAAACGTTTATTCTAGAACAAGCCTGCCTGGTTTGTGTTTGATTCTACCAAAAATCTCTCATAAATTAGGGCAGTACTGAGAAGTTGTCTGAATTACGTTATAGGAACTAAGGGAACAATCGAGCAGCGATATGAACAGAGAAATTTTCACACTTTTTACAAACAAACAAAAGACAGACAGATCTAAACAGATCACAAGCTGATGGGTTGAGCTTGATAAATGGTTCGATTTGATCATTGTATTTGGAAGAATGGAATGAAAATGGAAAGTAGTGTTCACACAGGGCAAATTGAAATCTACTACTCGCTTGTAATTTGACTTTAAGCCAGAATCTAGAAGCGACATTTTTTCAGCTAAATACAATGTTCAGCCTTATCAAGCAATCCCCGCAGACGCTTGCTGACTTTTGATTTTTGAAATTGATTTTCGGGATTTTGATCATTCTAATTTTTTGTTGGAAGCCTGCTCCATCCTCTGGTTCGCTGTTCCACATTTGCGAATTCGAAATAACTCCCAAACATTGTGCGTCCGAAGTTAGGGAGGTAAACATAGGATGGAATGTGCTTGGTTATGATATGGGAGGACTGCTTAAAAGAATAGCGTTCAAGAAAAGAAAGAGTTGACATATTGCGACTACTGTCCGAAGATTCGAATCAGTTCACTATGTTCAAATAACGACTTTAAAGGCTTATAGATTGCAACATGCTAAGACAAGTGAGTAAGTGCACGAGTTTGTCTGTGACAAACTTCAATGTACCCGATCTTATATACCGTGTTATACCAAATCTTAAAATTTTTTGTCCCGAATCCATATATTATTTGTGTAGGCCACGCCCCCAAAAGGGGTCTGGGCTTAAAATTAAAATCAATTAATTATAATTGCGTTAGAATCATGACAAAATGCGTTAAAATCGAAAATTATTTCGGAAAAAAACAGTTTTTCCTAAAAACGTCCCCTTAAAGGGGGCGGAGCTCCCTATATGGACTAAAATTAGCAAATAGTAATATTTTTAATATTTGTTATAATTTTTTTTTCGATTTGGAGTGAACTTTCCGAGAAATCGGGTTTTTAATGACTAAAAAAACATTCTTAAAAGTTAAAAGTGGGCATGGTCAATATTGTAGGTGGTCCAATTTTTGCTTTCTTAGAGGTTTTGGGCCATTATTGCTCTTTAAAAAAAATTGAGTTCCTCCGTCTTGTCTGACTTAACGAAAAGGCATTTTGAAAGAGAGCTTGAAATAGAGGTTGTCTTACATTGAAGCCTGTAGTGGGTGTGGCCGTTTGCGGATTTAACCAATTTTCACACTTTGTCTGTACAAAATAAGAGCCAACTTACACTCCAGCGTTCAGTTTGAGCGTTCTTGCTCAATTTAAAAGACCTCAAAAATTCACACATATGTACAGACGGATGGACGGACGGATATAGCTTAATGGATTCACCTGCCGGTCTCGATCATCAAAAGGTCTTAGGGGTCTAAGGAGACTAATTTCACTGTGTTACAAACTATGAATCAAAATGCATATACCCTGGGTCGGGTATAAAAATGCCTCAAAGGAAGTAACCTTTTGATCTAAGACTAGTTGAAAAAGTTAAATAAGCTTTTTTATGATCAGAACCGTGCATTATTCTCTTGTGCCGTGTATTTTAAAAAGCTTTAAAGCCTGTAATAGATTTTCAACTATTTCTACGATGTTGCCATCTTAAGACTAGTGGTTTTTATAGTTGGAGAAAATCTCCTTCTACTTCGTTACTGTGACCTTCTTTTCTATTGTTTTCTCCTTCCGATAGTAGAAACTTCCCACAATTAAAATTTCCCACTTTTTCAAGCGTCGTTTGAGAGTAATCTTTAAGAAGGTCAATAAAGTGACCCTGTATTGGGTACCTGGCCATGTTGGAATAGAGGAGAATGAATAAGCCAGCGGACTCCTTGGTAAGACGAGGAGTAGCAGAACCCTTTATAGGACCTGAACCTTTCTGCGGGATAGGAGAACACGCTCTCAAGGAAGAATTCAGGAAAACAGAGAAGGCAAACCGAGCTAAGATGTGGGAAACCCTACAAGGTCTTAGGCAAGTAAAGAAGCTTCTAGGGAACTATAACCAGAGAAGATTCAAAGCATGCCTTAGTAAAAATAATCTGCGCATTCTCACGGGGCATTGTAAACTCAAGGAACACTTAAGGAAAATTGGTGTAACGGAGGAACCCTCTTGCAGATTTTGTCATGAATCTAGTGAAACTCCGGAAACCGGGGTCTGAACCACAAGAGAATGAAATGTCTGGGCCAATTCCAGATACCAGACAGAGAGATACCCACGTTGGACCCACTTCTCATTCTCAGATTCCTACGTGAAACTGGACTAGAGAATGTGCCTTAAGGATGAGTTATTTCAGCCAAGGCCAAACAGGAGCACATACCCACGGTAAAATTTAGCAATGAATTATAGTGTGAGGAAAGCTCCTTTGAGGGAATTACCCTCTCCAAGGCTTCAATAGACCAACAGTTCGCAGTGCAAAACCCAACTCCATAATAATAATAATAATAATAATAATCGTTAAGAGCTGCCTCTTGGAAATCGCCTCTTATAAGAGCGCTTATGAAAGCCTTACAGGATTTAAATGACCCACTTAGAGGAGCTGTTTTGAGGCTATATAAGCCTTATAAAAGTTTTATCAGCTTTATTTGAGTCTCAGCTAGAGTAAACAGCAAGAAAGGGAGAGAAACAGGAAATGGGCGATTTTAAGAGCATAACCACCATATGATTCATAAGTCCAAATAAATGCTCTATTATGGGAGTTTCATTTTATCTATAGTAGCCTTTTAATCTTTTAGTTTTAAGTTTTTAGATTTCCTTTTAATCTTATATTACTATAAGAGAAAATTTAATTTTTATCAATTTAAGTTACTTTTAAGAGTATCCAAGAGGCTAATGGGAGTCTTATAAGAAGTTTTTCCAGGTTTTTAGTGCACAACTCCCGAGAGCATACTGGTTGGCTTAGGTCTGGTCTGGTTTTTATTGGTTTTAAAAAATTTACTATTTCTAACTTAGTGTTGGGATAAATTCAAGAGAGTCTTATAAAGCATTTCCTCTACACTGCCTCTTTAAAGGCATGGAAGAGACTGTTTTTGCTTGTTTTTTGTAGAAGACTTTTTAATGCAAATTATAAAATTGGCAACATTTTTGTGGTATTTTTATAACACACATAGGGAGTCTATAATTGGTGTACCTTGAAATTTGGAGGAAAGTTGCTCTTTTTAAATACGGCATGTTTATGAGAATACAATAAATTTAGCGCAGTATTTTGATAATTATTTTATATTTCTCTCTTTGAAGCATTCTAAGAAATTAGTTCATAAAGTAGCCCAATTATTTCAGGGTATTTTCAAATATTAACCATATTTTAGGGTACACTATGATGCTTCACAATTCTAAATACTATATTGCATGACTACACTAGTAGAGTGTAAATCGACTTTGAGAGCATTGCCTATGAAAACAAAAACACCCTAAAATCCACTGAACCATGACCAAACTTATCCAATTATAGAAAAAAATCTGGCAATTCCAAAGCTGGGGCATCTACTAAAACCCCAGCATTAGCTCCGGGTTGTATGAAATATTCTATACTCCAACCCCATAAACTGACACGCCATCTATAAGCCTCAGTCAGTGAAACATGTAAATAAAAATTTATTTTTAATTCACTGTTTATGACCGCTATCACGATTCGATTTGCGGTTGTAAACCCTTTGAACTGCATCGCTGATGATTAGCGCGCAAAACGAAGATCATTATCTCGGTAATCCGTCGCGATCGGATTTAAATGCTGAGGTGATTCCAAGAACGTGCCCAGATGTGCGGCGACTGGCATTGGTAATGAAAATGGCAATCGTGTGCATAACGTCACTCTTAAGTTGCCCAGAGCTCGAGTCTCATGGTGATCAACATTTTCCGAAACGTAACCGCTGTCGTCATGGATTTTCCAAGATTTGATCGGATGTAAGATCACTTTGAAGTATAAAACATAAGTTCTGGCGAGAGAACAGCACACAAGTGATTCCCAATGGGTAGAGTGATGATCAAGAGTACTTTGCTAGCAATAGCCCTGGTGACTACCAGTAGATTTGGTAAGATAAGCCCTCTTGCTATCGAATGACTTGATTTCGATTTTTTTTCTCTTTATATTTTTAGCGGACGGTGTTCCCCATGGATATGGTGGAGGTGGTGGATCAGGGGCAGCAGCTAGCTCTAGTGCAAGTGCAAGCGCATCCTCAAGTGCTGGAAGCTTCACATCAGGCGGTGGTGACTTTCACGAAGGTGGAGGAGGCAAAATTTTAACTGGTGGCGGCGGTGGTGGAAATCCGTTTCTTCCGGGCGGAGGAGCAGGACTTTCAATTGGAATTCAAAAGCAAATAACCATAGGCGGTGGATCAGGTGGAAAAGGAGGACTTTTGGGACTGGGAGGTGGACTCTTGGGAGGAGCTAGCCAACTTGGTCAGGGACTGATCAATGGAATCGCTGGTATTAAGGGTGGTTGTGGTGCAGCTGGTGGTCGATGTGGGAGTGGTGGTGGGCTGGGAGGTCATGGAGGAGGAGCAGGTGCGTTTGGTGGAGCTGGAGGCTTTGGTGGTGCTCACCAAGGACCAGCTGGAGCTGGCGGTGGTTGTGGTGGACCTGGTGGCAGTTGTGGTGGTGGTGGTGGAGGATCTGGAGGTCATGAAGGAGCAGGTGGCGCCTTTGGTGGAGCTGGAGATTTTGGTGGTGGTCAAGGATCAACTGGTGGCTGTGGAGGACCTGGTAACAGTTGTGGCAGTGGCGGTTCAGGTGGATATGGTGGAGGCACTGGTGGTGCCGGAGGTGGAACTGCAGGTGGTCACGGAATAATTGGAGGAGGCTTTGGAGGTGCAGGAACTGGTGGAGGTGGTGGTGGCTTTGACGGTAATGGAGGAATTGGTAAAGGCCGTAAGGGAGGTGGTCATGGAGGATATGGAGGAGGAGCTGGAGCTGGAAGCCAAGGCGGAAGTCACGGAGGGTACGGAGCTGGTGGAGGTAGAGGTAGCCTAGTCGGTGGTGGTCATGGCAACGGTGACCTAGGGAGTGGACCTGGAAAAGCATACATAGCACCAGAAATAGGGCCTGCTGCAGGAAATGGTGGGCCAGGCGAGTCATCGATCCATGCTGGAGGTCCATCTGGTGGTGGGTTTGCTGGAGCGAATGCCGGTGCCAGTGCCTCTGCATTAGCACAGTCGAATGCATTAAGCGGTAATGGACAACCTTTCGGTGGAAAGCACGGTGGAGGTGGATACCCTAATAGTGGACCCCTTCCAGGTGGAGCTCCAGGTAGCGGTCCCTCTCCCGGGTGCGGTGGCTATGGTGGCTGTGGAGGAGGCAGTCCTGGACGTGCTGTCATACCCGCTGGTTGTTCTGGCGGATCCTGTGGTGGAGGTGGTCCAGGCGGCTCTTCTCCATGTGGGAATGGTGGCTGTGGTGGTTCTCATGGAGGAAACGGAATTCATCCTAGCAGCGGTGGTGGGCCGGCACCGGTTTGGGAAACCAAACCTAATGGCGGTGGTACTTCTGGTGGTGGCAGTGGCATCCCTGGAGGATTTGGATTTGGTGGCAGCTCTGCAAGTGCCTTTAGCAGTGCCAGTGCACATAGTTCAAGCTTTTCTGGCAGTGGTGGCTTCGGAGGTGGACAAGGAGGATCTCCAAGTGGAGGTTTTGGAGGCTCATCAGGTGGAGGACAAAACGGTGGAGGACACAACGGTGGAGGAGGTGGATGCGGTAGTGGAGGGTGTGGAAACAGCGGTGGTGGAAATGGTGGCGGGTGTGGGGGAGGTAGCTGTGGATTCGAAAAAGGTGGAAGTGGTGGTCCCGGAGGTGCTGGTGGATATGGTGGAGCTTTTGCTGGTGCAAGCGCTTCTGCATCGGCTTCGGCGAAAAGTGGAAGCTACGGAAAATAGTCAACTTATTTTAATTTTCGCAAAATAAGACATTCATAGTTTTTGTTTCTAAAAAGTTGTGTTAACAACACACCGAGATGTCGTATTGTAAGAATATTTACGTAAGTGCTTGTTAATAAATGCCTTATAATTTTGACCATAGCATTTGTTTATTATTCGAACTTTGCCTGATAGATTGGCATTATTTTCTAGAATCGTATCAGCGAAATGGCGATAAGAAAATAAACTAAAATAATATAGACTAGGTGTGTATAAAAATGAAGGCTAACGTATTTAAATTGCGTTAGCCTTCAATTGTACAATAATTTTGAAATTTAATATGAATAGCGGTTAATGGAAGGACCCTTTCTGCTTTCGTCTATGTCATTTCAAACCTAAAACAGCTAAAATACACGCGCTCTGCCGATCTATCAGATCTGTTAAATGGTTTCATTTTTCAATTGTAGGTGTCTAAAATATTTTGGCTCTTACAAATCAAAACAAATTTTAATGTTTTGTCACAATTTAATTTGTGTTCTTGGAAAAGTATTCCTCGGGATAATCTCTGAAGAGTTTTGCAGAAAAAGTGATAAATAGGCCTTATTTTAATAGGCCACACATTCACGAATGCCAAAAACTATGTGCGTGGTGTCAAATCTCATCCTTTTGAGTTGTTTGATCTGTCACTTTTTCTTTACTTTAAAGTTGTAGAAATGTCGCTTAGCATGAGACATAAGACTTTGCAGGTGATTTTAATGTCCTTACATGGTTCAAAGCGGGACTAAAGCGAGCGCTATAGATTTTTTAACCTTTTGTGCTGATGATGGAATGAAACGGAAATTATGTTGGCCTCGCTTTACTGCACATTCATGGAATTCTACAGAAAGCGGATCAAAAAGTTCAATTTATCTCGTAGTTTATTTTCCGCTGTACGGAACAAGTAGGACTGAATTATTCTTTAGTTCTTGATATTTTACATTTTGTTGCATACTTTTTTTCGTAGTTTGAAGTTTACTGCTCTTATATTGAGTTATTTTTAAGTTTCTTGGCCAAAAAACATTTCCTTAATTTTTTCTTAAGTATTATTTCCAAAAGAAAAGGTAAAAGTTGATTGTTTACAGCAATTGAAATTTTTTTGAAGGAATGGTAGTTTTTTTTAACATTTGTTCGAAAATTCTTTTACGTTTTTGAGTCAAATCTTCGAGGTCTTAAATTCAATTTAGGGGTGGGAAGAAGAGATTTATCCAAGATAGGCTTAAATGCTCGGAGAATTCAATAATTCAGTCCAATCGAGCCCTACAAATGATCGTGAGCAAAAACATTGTATAAAAAATCTAGAATTTAATTTAATTTCCTAAATTAGACTTAGCATCTGTCGAAATTCAAGGTTTTCCTAAAATTCTGAAAAAATTGCAATTATACCGATTGTCGACGTGTTTGTAGACGGATTCGAACATTTTTAGCACCATTTTTAGCATTGGTTTTAATATGGATGGACATGGCTTATTCGACTCAGAATTCAGTCTCGTAAGCCCTACTTGAGGTCTCGTTAGTAGATATATATTTCTCTATATTGGATTTTTGCCTGTATTATACTAAACATATTTGTGTATTTGTGGTAGCATATATCTTGGCCAAACCCATAAAGTCCGGTCCATCCAGCAGGACTAGCGGTATTAGCTATCGACCCTAGGGGCAAATCCTCAGTTTTAGCTAGCCTGTCCGCGATTACAGCCCCTTTGAGAATAAAAATTCCATGTTATACTTTTCAACCTGTGAATTAGATTGGGGAAAAAATTGGGTTTCTTCCATTGTTGTCCTTTTAGCAGTTCATATGCGACTTGATTCCAAAGAGTTTAAGATTCCCAATGTAGACTTCCTAGAGTTGGCTTGTGCCAAAATTACTTTCCCTAAGCGCTGCCTCTATATATTATGCTTCTACATTCATCCATCTCAACCAATTGAGTCATATTGCTCCATTCTCGATGCACTTGACTTTCTAACCGAAGTGTTAAATCCTGAAGATAGAATTATTTTTATGGGTGACTTTAATCTTCCTGCATTAAAATAGGCCATATCAGAGGATGAGTCTCACTTCGTGCCAACAAATGTAGCATCCCAAAAAGAAATGTTGTTCATTGATTGTGTATCTAATTCCGGCCTATACCAAATGAACGGCATCTCCAACTCAATGAATAGACACCTCGACCTAGTCTTTACATCTGATACGGACAACTTCATCGTCTTTAAAAGTGCTCATGTTCTAACCACAATTGACCCCCTACACCCGCCATTATCTCTGAACTTTTCCTTTGATAATATCAATGTCGAAATCGCCTCGGAAAATTCTTTTGCTTTTAACTTCCGTAAAGCTAACTTTTCTAAACTTAATAATCTAATAAGTAATATAATATACAAATATAGACCTAGCCCTCGCAACATTTTATTCCTCAATTTTTGCCTCGTCAGCCCCGCCCTGGTATACGAAAGAGTTACGGTCACTTCGCAACACCAGGAACAAATTATGGCAAGCAATCCTAAGAACTCGTTCCGAATCAGATTTCACTAACTATCAACATGTTTATAGTCGCTTTTCCGAGCTCTGCGAACAACTATACCTTGAATATCTTTAGCGCATGCAATTCAAGCTTATATCTGATCCGAAAAGCTTCTATCAATTTGTCAATACTAAAAATAAAACTGACGGCTTCCCCTCAACTTTAAAATAACTCAATGATTCGTCAGCAGACTCAAAAATAATCGCAAATTTTTTTGCACAATTCTTCTGCCAGTCGTTCTCTGAACCCACCACAGAACCTGATCTTAACTACTTTGGCTATATGAGTAACTGTCCACAGTCATCTCTCGTCTAGGTAGATATAACCCAAGCCCTAGTAACAGATAAGATTATAATGCTAAAAGATGATTATTCTAACGGTCCAGACGGTCTGCCGGCAATAGTCCTTAAAAAATGTATAAATAGTTTGGTGCCCCTTCTCACTGCCTTGTTCCGTTTGTCCAGCGCAACTGGAGTGTTCCCATTTCTTTGGAAAGACTCTTATCATTCCCACACATAAGAAGGGTCAGAAGAATGATGTTTGCAACTACAGGCCGATCGCTTAACTATCGTGCATACCCAAACTCTATGAAAGCATCGTTTACAAGAAATGTTTCCTCACTGTAAGCCACTTATTTCCATTGACCAACACGGGCTTCTAAAAGGCAAGTCCACCACAACAAACCTTACTGAATTTTTCTCAAAGTCCTTGTGTGCCTTAGAAGTTGGAAATGAAGTTGATGCCATTGCTACCGATTTTAGCAAGGCCTTTGACAAACTAGCGCACCAAGTTATAGTTTTTAAACTTAAAATGCTAGGTTTCCACTCTAGTTTTGTAAATTGGGTTAAATCATACTTGGAGGATCGTCAATACAGAGTGTTGTTCAGATCTTAGTGCAACTTCTGGGGTCCCACAAGGCAGTCATCTCGGAGCAATCCTCTTCATCCTTTCAATCAATGATGTAAATATGGTCATGATAAATTCTGATTTACCTGTTTTTGCAGACGACATGAGAATCTCTAAGGTAATAGTCTCGCCCTTAGACTCCTTATATCTACAAAACGACATTTAACGATTTTCAATGTGGTGTAAAAAGAATTTTTTGGACCTTAACGTAAATAAATGCCAGGCAACAAGACCTTACTTTATAAATGGCACACAAGTGCCGACAATTACTGAAACTCGTGATCTAGGAGTTATTTGTGATAGCGAGCTAAGCTTCCGTATCCATTTCAGCAATATTATCAGCCGCGCTAACTCCGCACTTGGTTTCGTGAAGCGGTGGTCAAAGGATTTCTCTGACCCCTACGTTACCACCAAATCTCTTTACATGACCTACGTCAGACCTCTCCTCGTATATGCTAGTCAGGTTCGGTCTCCCTACCAACAAATTCACTTACAGAGAATAGAAGCTGTCCAAAGAAGATTTCTTCGCTTTGCTCTGCGTGGCCTTGGTTGGACAGATCCCTTCATTTTGCCACCCTATGAAGACCGATTAAAATTAATTGGTATGCATTCCTTAAAAAAGTGACGCGAGGTTGCTGACATTCTCTTCATCCACCAACTTCTTACTGGCAACATTGTCAGCCCTCAACTCCTGCAGCTAATCACCTTTAACCCTAACACCCGGAACCTCCGATCAGTACCTTTGTTTCGACTAAAATATCATCGCACTAACTGTGGGCACTTTGAACCTATTTCCAGAATGCTACGTATCTGTAACAGCTACGCACAATTATTTAACCTCAACTGCACCAAGAACACACTTAAAAAGTCTCTTTTAAATCCACCCCATTCCTAAAACTCTTAATTTCCCAAAGCTCGAATCCCCCTTTTTTTCTTAGCTTTAAGTTAACGTAAGTATAGATTGTTTAAGGTTTAGTTTTATGTTAAGCTTGTAATAAGCTAATAAAGTGACCCTGAGCGGGCTTCAAATTCAAATTGTTAAAAATGAATTGGCGAGGCACGTATTCTTCTTCGTATAGGTGCAACTTGACCTTTGCGAAGGCTAGTTGCAGGTTTTTTAGTTTTCTTATGACTGGCGTCCCTACAGAAGCATAAGGAAATTTACCTAAATAAGCTAGCTACTTGCTAAATTTCTTGGATAGTGCACACCTACTAATCTTTCTTTTAAGAGATGTGTATTGTACTGCTATTTCTAAAGTTATTAGCAAATAGACTTCCACTTGCGGGCTTCTACCACATATTTATTTAATTAAACATGAATATGCAGATGAGTTGGGGCCAGCAACAATCTTATTGTTCGTCATCCTTAGGCTAAAAATTGCAGTAAAATATTCCAATCATTACAACTAAGCAATGAATGCAAGAATAACTTAACACAAAAGCAACAAAAAAAGAAAATAATTCTCTTTGTGTAGATAGTTTTAATTACATTTTTAAAATTGTAATGCTAGTGGCTGAATTGAGTGCTAGGTGCATTCTATGAATTAATAATGACATCTGTCCGATTTAGTCAGTGAGGGTTTTCCGAACCTGAGCCGGAATTGATTATAAAAGTGTTTTTCTTTATTTTTATGGTTAGAAGTCATCATGAGAGGTGTATGAATATTGTAGGCAGGAAAATGATCAACGATCGAGTGGGAATCAAAAGACAGTCGGCCGATTAACTCACCAAATTTTGCGAGTTAAGCCGAGATTAAACTTATATCTAAATTCACTCACTGGGAAACTCTTTTCTGGGGTTAATTTCAGTTTAACCTGAAAACTTGGATGATCTCGCACTAAATAACTGGCTCTAAGTATTTCCCATATAAAGTTGTTATCCCAATACACATAAGCTACTTAATTATTCTTTTGTCGCCCTGCCAGTGAAAATCTAAAAAAATGCAAATTAAGCCCGATACAGAGACTATATCTACACTACACATGCTTTTATTATTTTTGACTCTCAATTGTATTTAGCCTATACAGTCGGGCTTGTGCATTTAATTAAATATTTACCTTTTTACGTATACACATAAGCTTTGTGTTGAGCTTGCTTTTAACTCGAGAAGGTGTGTTTAATTTATTAAGCGCAATTACATAATCCTTTTTCAAGATTTTGATGTCACCTCTTGTTTTCGCGGTCATTCATAAGCTGCCAGGTTAGCTCTTAGCATCTGTAAATACATTTTTAGCTTCGAATATTTTTGTGAAAGAAGATAATTTATTTATTTACTTTTTACTATGTAAATGGACACTGATTTATGAGGCAATAAATCATTGTCTAGACAGCGCCATCGCAATTAGAGTGATGATTTCAGATATTGAAATATGAGTCTTTTTGATTGATTTGTGTCGATGTAATGTAACCTTGAACCTTTGGCTGTCAAATTATCTTTACTATAGTGAAGCAGATGTCAAAAATCAATTCCCATACGTCGAATTTTATGGCACTTAGCTGAAAAGAGAGCTGGTCAATAATTAACGCCGGCTTTACGCACTTCTTGCTTTAAGCAGAGAATTTCAGATTTTATACGCTAAGTCTATACTTTGTTTAATTAAACATTAATTATACATAATGCTATAACATGTAACAAGTACCTACAAAAAAATTTATAAGAAATGAAAAAAACACAAATAAGTACATTGCACCATACACTAATAATAATAAATTGTGTGAACAATAATACAAATAAAACAAATAAATATAATAAATAATTAAGTTTAAATAAATAGGCAGTAAAGTACTGCTATGAGAAAATATTTAAAACGAAATCAACTACCTTACAAAAGTTAAATTTTAAAGACCACTGAAATTTTAAGATCATTGCACTCGACTAGAAGTGTGGAATATGGTATACATTTTGAGACTCGAACCACATGGCATGTTATATAAGTAATTCCGCTGCATGATGTTCATGTGAATAATAAATGCAGACTCTGACGCTTGTTTCCGGTAAAACTAGTTTAAATTCATAGCTCGGATGCTTCAACATAAAATCAGGTTAATTAAGTATAAATTTAGTTTTAAATCTAGTTTCAAATCTAAGTAGCACAGTTTTTTGACCTTTCAAACAAGTTTGGAAGTTTGAATGATGCGTCTTGAAAATCTCTTTGAAACCATGGAATAAAGGTAATAATATTGTCTTAGCTTATTGATATACCTTATACTTAACAATCAAGTGTGTACACACAGTGAAGGATGAGTCTTATTTAAGACAGTTAAATGGCTTAATAAAAAGTATAAGTAAATATATACAAGCAAACAAACAACAACTTAACAATGATAACTACACAATTTGCTATTTTAAATATTTTATATAGGCTTTTGGTCTATATTTTGGCGGTGTGTTCATTTGAACATCAACATTTTAGAATGATGATCTTCAAAACTAAACAACAAGTGATATGCATCTATAATTTTAAAATTCAGGTCTTGTTGTGTGCAGGTTCGCAAATTAATGAAAACTTAAGTAATATCGGAATTATTTTTTGTACAGAAATCAAGACAGTTCTTGGTGACAAGAAGACAACACGTTAAATTGGTGAGTCATGAGTGTCTGGTCTGACCCACTTAAAATTCCTTTAACGTAATAGTTATAAACATTTACTTTCAACTAATTGTTTGTCTTATTCTTAAAGGTAGACACTGCAATACAGAAAACGGCATTCTTGTGCAAATAACATGGACACGGGCTTAGATGTATCATAATGATTAGCCAGTAATAATACAATTTCCTTGTTATACATTTAAGATCCTATATGAAGGTAAATCACTATTTGTTTTAATTTCATTTGCCAAAACAACAGTACGTGCTTTATTTTAGTAAATATATATAGTTTTTTTTTTCAAACTGGATAAAAAAGAATTGAACTCTATTATATTGAAGAATGTATGATTTTTTAGGGTTTACTGCTTCTATTTTTAAAATAGAAGAAGTAATATAATAATATAATATTTACAGAAGAAAATATTTTTCTTATAAGAATCATTCATTGCGAATAAAACAATCAAATGATTCAAATTACCACATCAATCGAAAAACTCGACTTAAAACAAAATTTTATCGATATTGCGAAGATTTTTAAGTTGTGTTTTTTTATTAAATAAAAAATAATAATTTTATTATTTGATTATTTAATTTTATTTAATTTTATACTTAATTTTGCCCGTAACTTTTGAACGGTGATGAAAAATTCTGATCGGTAATGAAAGATCAAATTATGTAGGTACACTTATAAAGTCCGTAAAAAAGTGAGTGAAGTGACGCATAAAAGGGAGAGTTTTGGCATTTATCTTTATTCTTATTTATTTTTTTTAATAAGATGCTACAGTCCGGAGGGACCCTGGCCTCAGCCAACAAGCTTCGGACACTTTAGTTGATCGAGAGAGGGCTTTGCTCCTTAGTTCAAAAAGAAAACAGCGATTGAAGAGAGTTATCCTTCGTTTGCAGACATTATAATAATAGCTAGGCCTATGATCATTTTAAACGCTGCCAGGCGAACATTGCCAGGACTAGTCATTATCATAAAGTTGCAAATAAACCGAACAACATTTTAGACAAATTAAGTAATAATTGTACACGAATCATTCAACAGAAGCCGACGAACCGCTCCGTGAATGACTTTATACTTGACGGTCTTTTTTGTTTAAAAAAACATTTATTTAGTTCGTGTGTGAGTCACAACTTTGGCTGTGGCACAAGGATAAATTTTTTTGTAAAATTATTTTAAGGCGTTAGAAAATATGAAAAAAATAAAAAAGAGAGCACGAGAAGCGCGCGGTTGAAGTGATAGAGAGATGTTACGACAGGAATGAGGCCAGAAAGTTTTACCAAAGGATCAAAAGGTCCTGCCGAAAGTATAAACTCCGAACTAAAGCCTGTAAGGATCATCAAGGAAACATCGTTGTAGAATCGCAGTCGGTGCGAGGATTTGGAAAGACCACTTCTGCAGACTGTATAACGGCGGAGACGAACCAAATACCGCTGTCAGACAGAACGAATAACTCAACCCGGGCGAAGACGTTACCAACGAAGCATACGAACGATACCGCCCTGCCGACCTGGATGAGGTGAAAATAGCTGTGCGTAAGCTCAAGTGCAACAAAGCAGCCGGAGCAGACGGCCTAGTTGCCGAACTTTTATAATCCGCTGGCGAGGAGCTGGTTAGGAGCATGCACCAGCTCATCTGCAAAATATGGCATGCCCGATGAATGGAACCTCAGCATTGCTTGCCCGATCCTGAAGAAAGGAGACCCTCTGAGTTGTGTCAACTACAGCGGCATCAGTCTTCTTAATATCGCATACTTTAAAGTATCGCTTTTCTGCTGTACTGTGTAAACGCCTGAAGTCAATTGTCAACAATCTGATAGGCACATATCAGTGTGGCCTTAGGTCAGGAAAGTCCACCATCGATCAAATATTCATACTGCGGCAGATCCGAAGACCCAGGCGTTCCGAATCGATACACACCACCTCTTCATCGATTTCAAGGCCGCGTATGACAACATCTATAGAGTCGAGCTATATAGCGCAATGTCTAGTTTTGGCATCACTGCCAAACTCGTCAGTCTGTGCAGGACTGACGAAAATGCACGCTGTTCCGTCAAAAAAGTCCTTTGATGTCAAAAAAGGATTAAGACAAGGCGACGCGCTGTCATGCGACTTCTTTAACATTATACTTGAGAGAATTGTGCAGAACTCTCGCGCCAACACCAGAGGTACAATCTTTCAAAAGTCCGTTCAACTACTCGCATACGCAGACGACATTGACATAATCGGTAGAACAAAGCGTGATGTCAGTGAAGCCTTCGTGAGTATTGGGACGGAAGCGGCGAATATGGGCTTATCAGTCAACGAGGGCAAAACTAAGTATATGCTGTCATCAAGAAAAGACACCCAACACCGACGTCTTGGACAAAACATCACAATCGACAGCTATAACTTTGAGGTAGTTAGGGCCTTTGTCTACCTGCGTTCCGCTATCAATTCAGACAATAACACCAGCGCTGAAATCAAACGAAGGATAACTCTTGCCAATCGCTGTTTCTTTGGGCTAAGAGGGCAATTGAGTAGCAAAGCCCTCTCTCGAGCAACTAAAGTGTCCATGTATAAGACCCTCATCATCCCAGTTCTGCTTTACGGTGCAGAGGCATGGACCCTGTCAAAGGCGGTTGAAAACACTTTAGGCTGTTTCGAGAGGAAAATTCTTCGGACGATTTACGGTCCCGTCTGCATAGACGGAGAGTGGAGGAGGAGATATATAATCGAACTGTACGGGCTGTACAGCGATACCGACCTAGCCAAAAGAGTCAAAACACAACGTCTACGATGGCTGGGTCATCTAGAGCGGATGGACACCAACGCCCCGACCCGGAAAATCTCCGAATCCACACCGCAGGGACGACGCGGTAGAGGAGCACCGAGACTCAGGTGGCGCACGTAAGTGGAAGGGGACCTCAGTCAACTTCGCGTGCGAAACTGGAGACGGCTAGCTAGAGACAGAGCTGGCTGGCGAAGCTTGTTGGCTGAGGCCCAGGTCCACCCCGGACTGTAGCGCCACCTTAAGTAAGTAAGTAAGTAATTAATATGTTCTTGCCATAAATAACTTCTTGCGGATGTTACAAACAAAAATCAATAAAATTGTTTTAAATAGACTGCAATTTTTACAAAAGCTTTATTGTTATAAAATGATTTTAAACAAGAATATTGTTTTCGTTTACAAATACCCTTTTTCGAGTCGTATTAAGTTGCTTTTATCGACAAATTAAGAGAATGATCTACAAAGTTCGTTGCTGAGTAATCTTACCCGAAATGGTGATGTAATTTTATTTTTCTATATTTTTCAAACACGTACAGACAGACATATGAAAATAATGAACTTGCAATTTTTTGTATTTTTTACATCAGCAATACTTTTTACATCAACACCTTCGAAAATAATAAAAATATTATAATCGCTTAGACCCTGCCTTGATATTCAATAAATCTAAGCAATGATTTGTTTGTTTTTGTAAAATCCAAAATTAAGAAGAAATTACAAATCAAAATAATCTGTTAATAAGCGAAGCCATATAGCTTAACCATGTCACCAGCTTGAAGAACAGGTTAGTTTGTAAAAAAAAACAACTTAAAGCTAATATCGGAATTTGGAAAATCATATGGTTGATATTTATTTTTCATGGAAATTTTTAATTTGCATCTGCCGGGCTTGGTGGTTTCTATGTTTTAATCATATTGGTTTGGGTTATTTTTCTTTGAATTTTTAAACCGCCTTCATCTACGTAAGCGACGCATCAAACTGGTTGGGTGGCATTTAATGTATAAAATTAAGGCTGATGGCTTTTATTAAATGAAACTGAAAGGAATCACTCTTGGCTAGGGTGCGGGATAAAGCACATTTTAAAATTTTAAGCTTGAACTCGATCGTTGGGGTCTGTGTCGTATAACAAGTGCGAAGACCTACTATTCTACTTATATTCGCATCCTTACACATAAAAGTCAAAAGCGCCAAAGCAAGCTTGGAAAACTGATTGCTATCTCGGCATAAGTTTACCGAAGCTTTGAAGAGTTTAAACTTTTAAATTAATTGAGACCAACAATTTTTTATAACTTATTCGTAATCAGGTTACATGTTACATACACATGTAATAAATGTACTTGAAAATAACATATAAATTCACATGTACACACAACTATAAATTAAAAGACCACAATAATATACAAAATGATTAAACTTAAGTTCATCGTTTTTAGAGAAAATGTCAAAATGTGCCTGTGTTCACTGCACTCCGCCGAGAATGTTTAGATTTACGTAGACCACGAAGGAGCCATTAAGGCCCTGAAAACACGAAAAGCAAAATCTAAAAGGTCTATGTGGTTCAGAACTAAAGACTCTAAGCAGACAGAATAATTTCCGCATTTTTTGGATATGAAAATGAAAGCTAGCGAAATATGGCATATCTATATCTATCATATCAATATACAGCAGACAAAAGACAATTTTTCGGCTCCCTTTTAAGACAAGCAAAATGCCTAAAACTATAAAGAATATAGAGCGGAGTTGAAATGTTAATGGACGGAAATGTCGAAAGAAAAAACCGTGTGCGGTTCACCGGCAGGGTACGATCCTGCAACCCTTACTTGTCGGGAGTAATGCTCTACCAGTTGAGCTACAATGAACACTATTTTTTCTTTAGCCAGATTCGACCACCTCACTAGTTTTTGCCTTACGTATGCTATATTCGTTGCTATTCTTTTTACTCAACAAGACATGTTGGCAAAAAAATTAAAAGATGGTTGGTTGGACCTGCATTCGAACCCAGGACTTCCAATCGTGTCGGTCATAGGTGCTACCATCTGCACCACAGCCCACTTCCATATCGGGTGTCCAAAAAGCCTTCATATTCTCTCTGCATAAATTATGCACTTAAACCAAAAACATAAAGAATGTAGCCTTAAATCGATTAGAAAACTCGCAGAGTTGCGGCCACACTAAGGCGTTATGGGCATCCATAAATATCAGCAAGTCAAAAAAGCTCCACATAGCATGGAAGAGCACATCGCTGGCCCTTAGACAAGAGTTGTAACAGGGCACAATCTGTTGGTGAACACTCAGTAAAATTAAGAATCTTAAACACCAAATGCATTTTTGCAGGAGATGTAATGATCCCGAAGCAGAAGAAGATGTGAAACACCTTCTCTGCCAGTGCCAAAGTGACAGCAGACGCCATTCTCAACTTCTAAGAAAAATTCTTCAGGGAATTCCTGATCTTTTGACTGGTACTCGGTTGCGCTTGCATGGAAACACGCCCCTAACTGGCTGAGAGCTCTTCCTAGGCTTCCAAATTATGACCACGGAGATCCTGGTTCATAAGAAGTAGAAACTTGCTTGCGGTACATTCCGGCATTTTTGTTACGTTTTGAATTTTTTTTTAATGTTATCAATATCCACAACTAGCGCATTAAAGGCGTTCCGCCATGCCAGAGCCTCGCAATAGAGCGGTATAGTCAAGGACACTCTCCCAGGTGGCCCAGTATTAGAAGGATCCGTTAAAATACTATAGTCGGCCCGGTTTTAGAAGACTCCCCTGGCTGCAAACAATTCAATAGTGAAAAAAAACGTCTGTAATTTAAGGAACTCTGGCGCGGATAGGTTGCCTGAGAATTCAACCTTGAGATCGACTTTAGAAATACTGCTTATACTGCTATTCTTTGTTTATCAGGCTACCACGGATGTAGAATAGTCTTCCAGTCGCGGTTTTAAGTCGTAGTTATTTAGCCCTCAAAACTTTTGAAGCAAAATTTGGCAATACCCTGTTCCCTTATATTCGTCTTGAGTTCCCTCATAACTTAAATAATTGCATATACCATTTTATGTGTCATTATTTGTGTAGTAGCCGTACATGCGAAACCTTTAGCGCTTGTTAACATGAGACTTATTGAGACAATATGCAGTTGTGATCACTTGCAATAAATATCTACATTTTCGTGGTGCAAAAAATAAAAGGAATCATCAGTAAGGCGTACAGGTTGCAATTTGTATAGTGCTTTAATACATTCCTTTTTGCAAATCAAAATTTGCTATAGTTTTAAACATTAAGCTCCCAAGGACACACCCAATAAATTGTGTGCGGGTTTAAATGGGGCTTCTTCTAAACCATGAATGATACGACTTAGAAGCGATTTTATCTTAATGTCTGTGGGCAAGTAGAAAGACGCATGGAAACATGTTGCATGGGATATTCACATGTACATGCGGATTTTTTCATTGTCGCATATGGCACATGCATGTTGTGTATTAGCGCAGCGTACATGCGCACGCAAACGCAACAAAGCAAATGAGGCGGTACATAATTTTATGCTTACAACATTCGCTAAATAGCAATGCTTTAAGGGCAAAAAAATCGTGCACTAACATGCAGCCATAAAGCTACAAACTCCAAGCATATGAAGAGGTATTACAAATTGTAAATGTTCTTTAATTTGACTACAACTTCATTAAATCAGGCATCAACTAAAAACTTTGAGTACACCTCAAGCCTAACAATTACTACCTTGTGCAGCTATTGCATCATCATTACCATCTTATCACTCTAGATACCTGACCAGCAACTTCTATTTTGTTTTCTTAAATAATCGGCCATAGTCTTTTTTTCTTTTTCACAAAAAAAAAAAACTGTATAATCGTGGATTAGCCGATAGCATATTTCATTGGCTTCCTAATTAGAATGTGATTCGCGTCAATGGGCAAACATAAAAATTCTGGATCCACGATTGAATGAGATGTCACCACCAAGCAGACGAAGAGAGGCTATATAAGCGGCTGGCTTAAGAAATTTCAACCATCAGTTAAAATTTTTTGGCAAAGATGACGACGTCGTCGGTGCTTGGGGTAGTTTCGTTGTGTTTCGTCGTGGCTGCAGGTTGGTTAAATTTGAATTAAATTCGCTCGGTTTCGGTAAATGATAAAATTGTTATTCAAGGTTACGGCGGTGGTATCGGAGTTGGTTTCGGCGGCGGCTTAGGCGGAGGAGGGCTGTCACTTGGTGGAGGTGCTGTGGGTAGAAGAGGTCATGGTCATGGTCATGGGCTTGGACTTGGACTAGGCGGTGGCTTGGGTATCGGAGCAGGCCTTGGCGGGGAAAGTTCAGCAAATGCGGATGCTTCATCAGGATTGGGATTAGGTGGAGGTCTACAACTTGGAGCTGGTTTGGCTGCAGGCAGTGCAGCGAATGCTGGTGCATCATCTGGAGGTAGTGGATTAATAGGTGCTGATGGGTCAGTAGGACTTGGTGCTGGTATAGGTGGAGGTAGTTCAGCCAATGTCAAATCTGGTACCAGCGGATCTCTCGGAATAGGCGGTAAACCAGGAAGAGGTAGTTCCACGTATGCTGGTAGCAGATCTAAGACAGCTGGATCTCTAGGACTCGGCGTAGGAGGAGGAAGCTCAGGAAAAGCAGGCGGATCCTTAGGTCTGGATGTCGGTTTAGGAGGCGGTAGTTCAACGAACACTGGTGCTGAATCTAATGTCGCCGGATCTCTTGGACTTGGTGCTGGCCTCGGTGGAAAAAGCTCAGGAAAAGCTGGTACTTCTGTTGGACTAGGCGGATCCCTAGGGCTTGGTGCTGGCTTAGGAGGCGGTAGTTCAGCAAATGCTGGTGCTGGATCCACAGTTGGTGGATCTTTAGGACTTGGTGCTGGATCAAAAGTCGGTGGATCTGCAGGGCTTGGTGCTGGTCTAAGGGGAGGCAGCTCAGGCAAAGCTGGTGCAGCATCTGGAGCAGATGCATCTTTGGGACTTGGTGCCGGATTGAAAGGCAGTAACTCAGCGGATGCTGGTGCTGGATCTAAAGTCGGTGGATCTCTTGGCGTAGATGCCGGTCTAGGCGGAAATAGCGCAAGCAAAGCTGGTGCTTCAAGTGAAGCAGGTGGATCCCTTGGTCTTGGCGTTGGGCTAGGAGGCGGTAGTTCAGTGGATGCTGGTGCTGGATCAAAAGTCGGTGGATCTCTTGGACAAGGTGCCGGTCTAGGCGGAAGTAGCACTGGCAAGGCTGGTGCTTCGAGTGGAGTTGGCGCATCCCTTGGTCTTGGTGCTGGCTCAGGAGTTGGTAGTTCAGCGGGCGCTGGTGCAGGATCGAAGGCTGGCGGATCTCTTGGACTAGGAGTTGGCCTTGGTGGAAGTAGCGCAGGCAAAGCAGGTGCTTCAAGTGGAGTAGGCGGATCCCTTGGTCTTGGTGCTGGCTTAGGAGTTGATAGCTCAGCAAATGCTGATGCTGGATCTAGTGTCGGTGGATCATTAGGACTTGGTACTGGTCTGGGTGGAAGTAGCTCAGGAAAAGCTGGCGCTTCAACTGGAGTAGGCGGATCCCTCGGCCTTGGCGCTGGCTTGGGAGGCAGTAGTTCAGCAGATGCTGGAGCTGCATCGAAGGTCGGTGGATCTCTTGGAATTGGTGCTGGTCTCGGTGGAAGTAACTCAGGAAAAGCTGGCGTTTCATCTGGTGCAGGCGGGTCTTTGGGGCTTGGTGTCGGCCTAGGTGGAGGAAGCTCAGCAAACGCTGGTGCTGGATCAAAGGTCAGTGGATCTCTATCAGGCAAAGCTGGTGCTTCATCCGGAGCAGGAGGATCCCTGGGGATTGGAGCCGGCTTAGGAGGCAGTAGTTCATCTAATGTTGGAGCTAAATCCAATGTCGATGGATCTCTGGGACTCGGCGGAAGTAGTTCAGGCAAAGCTGGTTCCTCATCTGGAGTAGGTGCATTGGGACTTGGCGTTGGCGTGGGAGGAGGAAGCTCTGCAAATGCAGGAGCTAAGTCAAACTTCCGAAAAGGAAGTCGCCTTAGACTTCAAGCGGGTTTGAGCGGAAGCAATGCAAACTCAGCAAAAGTCGAAACGCCTGCTGTAACTGATGGCTCGCTGGAACTTGGAGCTGGCTTAAAAGGTGGTGCTTCAGTGGATGCGGGTACATCATCCAGTAAATTGTCTGGTGGCTCGGGATCATATGGAAGAAGGGGTCTTAACAAGAAAGCTAAGCTTGGCGGCTCATCCCAAGGTTCCGGCTCACTCGGAGTTGGAGGATCGCTTGATGTTGGTGCTGGTAGCACGGCTAAGGCGGGTACCACATCTGGTGTAAGTGGATCCCTTGGTGGTGGTGCGTCGATCGGACCGATCGGAAGTAGTCATGGATCTCAGAAATTCACAAGTGGTGGTTCTGGTGCCAGCTTTTATAGTGGGCGCAAGTCAATCAAACATGCGACCAAAGGTTCACTGGGACTTGGAGGCTCGCTTGGTGATACAAGTGGTGGAGAATCTACAGCAAATGCCGGCACTTCAACAGATGCCAATCTTGGTTTAAGCGGAAGCCTGGATGGTAGTAGTTTGGCAAGCACTGGGTCTGCGGTTGGTCACAGTGGAAAGTTTAAAGTAGGAGGTTATGGCTCCCATAAAATCAAAAGCAGCATTGGCAGCTCAACTAAGGGGTCGCTAGATGTCGGTGGAACAGCAAGTGAAGGAGCTTCAGCTAATACAGACGCAACTTTGGGTGCAAATATTCAAAGCGCCAGTGATAGTGGCAAGTATGAGCAAGGCAGACGTGGTTCAAACAAGTACAACTTGCGTCCTAAAGCTGGTTCATCCAGTTCCGGTTTGCGGCGAAAAATTTCTGGAGAAGCCGGTGCATCCAATGTAGTTGCTGCATCCGATGTTGGCGCTGATATAAGCAAGTCTTCTAATACGGGTTCAGATGTTGGAGCCAAGGTAAGCGGGACTAGCTCAGAAGAAGTACAAGGGTCTGTAGGACAACGACGCAAGTCACAACGACGTAAGGGAGGATCAAAGTTTAATAGCTCACTAGGAGTTGGTGCATCTTCTGGTGTTGCAGGATCAGCTGAGCTTGGCGGAAATGGATCGGGAAAGGTAACTACAGGAGTTGATGGTGTTGGCTCCTTGAATGCAGGAGGGTCAGTTTCTGCAGGATCAACATCGAGTCGTGGCGGAAGCCGTCGGAAAAGTAATCGAGTAAAAGGAACCAGTGGCGGAAGTAGTAATTCGAAGGTCGGCGTAACGTCTGACGAAAGTGGTTTGGCTGGTGGTTCTACCCAAATAGACGGTAATATTGCTAAAAAGGTAAAATCAAGCAGCACCTACAGTTCTGGTGGAAGTTACCGTGGATCTCAAAGGCGCAAGGGAAACAACTTTGGAAAAGTAGAATCGAATAATGCGGCTTCGTCTGGATCTGATGGATCTGTTGGACTGGGTGGTAGTATTGGTCTTGATGCTGGCGGTAAAACAGATGCTGGAGCGTCATCTGTAGGTGGCGTGTCTGATAGTATTGGAACCAGCAACGGAAACAAGGGCAGTCTAGCTTCAGGTTCTGCCAGTACTCTTGGACTTGGAGGAGGGCTTGGACTTGGATTGGGTCTTGGACTTGGTGCAGGCGGAAAAGCTGGTGCATCATCAGGATCTAGCTTATCTAGTGGATATTCAGGCGGTTCTAAGGGAGTTGCAGCTTCTGGAGTCGACGGATCCCTTGGACTAGGAGCAGGTTTGGGACTTGGTGCAGGTGTTGGTGCTGATGCAGGAGCCTCATCGGGAGTGGATGTTTTAGCTGGCCATTCTGGTAACGTTGGCGGAAGAAGCCAATCCAGTGCCGACGGATCACTTGGATTAGGTGTGGGTGTTGGACTCGGCGCCGGTATCGGCTCCAACAAAGGAGCCTCATCAGGTGTTGCTGCAACGGGTGGTAGCACCAAAATTGGTGCATCTTCTGAAGCTGATGGATCTCTTGGGCTGGGAGCAAATGTTGGAGTTGGTGCAGACGTTGGCGCTGGCGCAGGGGCCTCATCAGGTATTGGTGCGTCGGGCAGCATTGCCGGAACCAGCGATTCCAAAGGTAGTGCATCCTCCGTTGCTGATGGAAAACTTGGAATTGGACTGGGACTTGGGCTCGGCTCAGGTGTCGGATCTGATGCTGGAGCTTCATCCAGTGTTGACGCATCGGGCAGCATTGTTGGAAGCAGCGGATCAAAAGGAGGTACAGCCTCAAATGCTGATGGAAAACTTGGACTTGGATTAGGACTTGGACTCGGCGCAGATGTTGGGTCTGATGCTGGAGCTTCATCGAGTGTTGGCGCATCGGGAAACATTGGTGGAAGCAGCGGATCGAAAGGTAGTGCAACATCTGGTACTGATGGAGCACTTGGACTTGGATTAGGACTTGGACTCGGCGCAGGTGTTGTTTCTGATGCTGGAGCTTCATCAGGTGTTGGTGCCTCAGGCAACATTGGTGGAAGCGGTCTCTTAAAAGGAGATACATCCTCTAGCGCTGATGGAAAACTTGGACTTGGTTTAGGCCTTGGAGTCGGCACAGGTGTTGAGTCTGATACTGGAGTTTCATCAGGAGTTGGCGCATCGGGCATCATTAGTGGAAGCAGCGGATCGAAAGGTAGTGCATCTTCTGCTTCTGATGGAACACTTGGACTTGGATTGGGACTTGGACTTGCTGCCGGTGCCGGGTCTGATGGTGCAATATCGTCAGGTGTTGATGCATCGGGGAGCATTGGTGGAAGCAGCGCTTCCAAAGGAAGTACATCTCCTGGCGCTGATGGAAAACTTGGGCTTGGACTAGGGCTTGGACTCGGCGCAGGTGTTGGGTCTAATGCTGGACCTTCATCGAATGTTGGCGCATCAGGAAGCATTGGTGGAAGCAGCGGGTCGAAAGGTAGTGAATCATCTAGCACTGATGGAGCACTTGGACTTGGATTAGGACTGGGACTCGACGCAGCTGTTGGATCTATTGCTGGAGCTTCATCGAGTGTTGGTGCATTAGGTAGCCTTGGTGAAGGAAGCAGTGGTTCCAAGGGTAGTGCATCATCTGCTGCTGACGGAGCTCTTGGCTTCGGAGGAAATATTGCCTCTGGTGCAAAAGCCAGTACAGCGGGTGCATCAGGCAGCGGTTACTCGAAAGGAGGTGCGAACTCTGGTGGTTCTCTGGGACTAGGAGGAGGCCTTGGCCTTGGTCTTGGACTTGGCGGCGGCAGTTCGGCCAACGCTGGTGCTTCGTCTACCGTTGGTGTATCACAGGGCGCAGGGCTTGGAGGCTCATTCGATGTTGGCTCCGGTAGTATTGGTAACTCAGGTGCATACAGTGGAGTTGGAAGCTCAACGGGACTTGGTGGGTCTCTCGGCCTAGGTCTGGGTGGATCGCATGGTTCCTCAGGTGCTGGTCTTGGCGGGTCAGTTGGTCTTGGTCTTGGAGGATCTCATGGGGGTTCTTATAGTGGTTCACGTCGTGGCTCCCACCGTCACACAGCCGATGGCTCTGTTGGTCTGGGTGGCCTTGGACTCGGAGGTGGTCTTGGATTGACAATAGGTTAAGTTTAAGTTATCGTTATAGATTTATGTTATATTACGTTGTGTGTAAATAATATCTTACAAAAAATCGAATTTTTGTTAACTCTGTTTTCTTTCTTTGACTGGAATTTGGACTCTTTTATTCAACCTTGCGTTGAAGTAAGTATATTTAAGGTTTTACTTCCATGCCCAGATTGGCACTTAATAGCCCCTAAAATAAAATCTGTTTTTCGGAAGAATTATGTCGCGACATGCTCATATCATAATCACTGCTCCAAAAGCATATGCCTAGCCTACAGGTCCCATAAAAAAGTTCCATCGTACGACAAATTGGTTTGTTTTGAATTTAAAATGCTGCCATTAAACTGCCATCCATGACTTATCACAAGGCAATAAAACGTATGTATCTCTCGAGGAACTCGTGGCTTATTACGTCGTCCTGTCGAATGTTTTTAGAAACTAGGACAGTCGGCGAAGCGAAACTTTATCTTCTCGTCATACCAAAAAATACAGCCTCTGCATCATAGACGGCATTTGGTGATGGATGTAAGGCTGCCGTAAAACAACAACAGCCCCTTTGCCTGAGCTTGAATTAGGAGTAAAAAAAAAATGCAGAAAAATACAAGGACTCTATTTTGGCAACGGATTTATCCGATTTTAATGGTCAACTTTAATGGTATTTGTTTTTAAAAGTTTGGAGAAAATTTCAAATTCGGGTATTTATGTACGAGGGCTTGAGGTTATCTCTGAGCACAAGTATCTATTCACCATCAGAAGACGGCTTGTTGTTACTTCCTTTTTGCAGAGAGAGATGTATTTTATTTCAGTTATTGAGACAGCAATTTATTTATTTTATTGTTCCATGTGTGCGCCAGAGGTATGTTTCCAACATCTGCAAAGTCACATACAAAGTTTATGCATGTTGGACGTCCAAGTTCTAGTAGAGTGGTTTTGCAGTTTTCCAGTTGTGCCGCATGCGGATGTGCAAGGGCTCCAAGAGTCGTGTATGGTCAAAGATCACACTGGCCAACAAAAGAATTCAAATTTTTAGTTTAGGTACAAGGCACGTTACATATGTATGTCACGTAGTTTAATATGGGCGGTAGCTGGGAGGCAATCAATACTAGCAACAAGGACGAGTGCATATTATCCATGAGCTTTTTAACCTAAAAGGCGCTTAGTATATTTTTAATTGATAGCTAATAGAAAAGTGGATGCAAATAATTTCAAGGCTTGTACATAATCCTTGTGCTGGGCATTAACGTATAAAGTGTTCAGCAGTTTCATCTTCTTTAAGAGAAAGTCGGTATTCGGGAAAGTCGAGTACTTCTATTAAAAAGTATGGTTATATCTGAATCTGTGGTGCCCTTAAAGGTATCTTAGAGGGTTTTTGAAATCGTGCTTTTGAGGTCACATTCTTATGATCTGAGGCGCCTGTCTAGACAAGGCAAAGTAATAAAACTTTAGAGAATGCACAAAGGCGAATCCAAGAAGGACAAAGACGTCATTAAACAACTTCGAGCAATGTTTCTTCCACCCGACACTATGTTAACTTGCAGCTCATTGTGAGGGCTTTGAAGTTTGTTATAAGGACTTTAAGTTTAATGTAGGCGCTTGTTCTTGTAACAAGTTTGTCATTTTTGTCTTTGCAAAATCAGTTGTTTAGACTGTAAAAAATAATCGGCCTAAAATGGATGCACTTAACCTCATGAATTTACACGTTTCCATTCCGTGCTTTGGGTGAAGGTATTTATTCTTCAAGAAATGTTGGAATAGCCCAAATTGTCAAACAACTTACTCACAATAAAAGCCGTCGAAAATCACCTTTACTCCTGAAGCTTAGTGATAAGTCATAACTACATTCCATTTACTATTAACTAAAAAATTAAATTTATTAGAACGAAACACACGTAAAACCATGCATTCACACGTCCGCTTATCCTTCTTATGTCCTATGAACGATTCCTGTATATGACCCGTTTAACGGTTCGGTACTTGTAGCCATCGTTGTTGCTTTCGAAAACTGGAGCTGGCACTTCGGCGGGTGGAATGTACTTTGGTGCTGGTGGCGCTGGTGGAATGTATTCGGGTGTCACTGGCAATGGAGGAATGTATTTCGGTGCTGGCTGAGGAGGAGGGATATATGCAGGAGCTGGTGGTGCAGGAGGGATATACGTGGGCGCAGGTGGAGCTGGTGGAATGTATTCTGATGCAGGTTGCGGCAGACCAGGTAATCCATACTGCTCGGCTGGTTGACCAACTGATGGAGGACCGTACTCAAGGGCTTGCCCTATGACAGGTGGAGCTCCGTAAACTGGAGCCGGTACGGGCGGTGGTAGATAATCTGGCTGGATGTTTCCCTCGACTGGTGGGAGGTATTGGCTGCTGCCCAGGTGAGAAACATCAGCAGTTACGGCACCAAGAAGTGCCAGCGTAATGATGAGGAATTTCTGCAATGCAAGAGACGTTAAGAAGAATAAATCCCTTTTAAACGAGAAAAGCTGACTCACCATTTTGCTGCGGTCCTTAGCTATCTTACCCGTAGACTGTTTGATTGAACAATGACAGACAGATTGCAATGAGCCACATTTATATGCTATGAATCTCGGTCGGTGTGTTGCAATGCATTGCAGCATCGCTCATCAGCTCTCGCAAAATACAAAATACGATTCCATTCATTTCATATGGGCCATCCAGACGAGAGACTGTGGCGTCAAATAAATTCATCCGATTATCATCAAGGTAATGTTTGTCTATATGGATTTTGCGAGTGGATTACCATTTTATGACGTCGACAAAGGTCACAAAACTCCTAACCATACGCCACAATCTATACGGCGCGCATAAAAATCGTAAAAGAAATTTAATTACAAAATGAGTTTGAAGCAAGGGATTCGCTTCGCTGGGTTTTGCATATCTTATGTTAATAAGTAGCTGTGTCATTAATTTTATGCTGCGATGGTAATTAATTTGTTTTTGAATCAAAAGATGAATTAGCGAGTATCATTATAATGGTGGAATTTACTCATATGATTTCAATGCGAAAATAAATAAATAAGAAATTAATAAATTTAATTAAAAACATACACATTTGTCATATAGACCCAATCGGGTCAAAGGTGGCTTGTTTTTGCGAGTGTTTTTTTTATGGTCTTGATACAAAAGTTCAAAGCCAGGGTAGACGCAAATGTAGGCAAGGAAATGTATTCTAAAAACAAAAACATGCACCGGAACATGCATTAATAGATTTGCCAATGACCATTTTATATACGTAACCTTAAGACTAATATTAAAAGGAATTAGTCTAAACTCTCTCTAAATATTTTTTGATTGTATGATTCAATTTTTTTCGAAGTTTTTTCAACCCGCGAGTGTGTCCTCGCGTTTGGCAGTTTTTTTTTCCAATGCGGCTTTCTCTGCTAAATAATAAAACAAAAGTGACATAAGAATGAAATAGATATTGGAATGCGCCCTTTCACTTCGCCAAGGAAACATAGAATAAAAATTCGAGTCCTGATAAGTGACATCACTTATTATGTACGCGAGACAGCCCATCTGTTTGTTCACCCAAACCAAAGGATTTTCCCTATTTCGGACAAGGAGCCCACAGAACTTTGCAAAAAAAAAAAACAAGATGGAACATCATAGTCTATCTTCCGGAACAATATCCGATAAGAATAGGGAAACATTTATATTTTTCCATTCAGCTCTTCCTGCAGGGAAGCAAAAGAAATAGCGCTTCCTGATATGTGTACCCCATGTGAAGAGAAAAATATCACATGCAAAACTAACAATAGAATCCTGTGATGGAAGCGTCTGCCAGCAGGGTGGCAAGAGCGGAGTGGCAATGTGTGTGTGCTTGCCATTTGCGAAGCGGTTGGTGTTTGGATTGTTCACATTCACATCTATTAAGAATGTTTTTGCCACAAAACCTGACAACTTGACAAATGATTTTTATTCCTTGCGCAGGCGATGGCATTGCTTGTGAGCTCTTTTGGCATTGCCTTAGCATGTGTGTAATTTTGAAGGAAAACTGTCTTCTGGAAGATATTCCTAGTGGCAAAAGAAGCGTGTTAAGGAAAATACACATTCTTTCCGTATCTTGACGATGATGATTACACGCTGAGGCTGTCACATATTTCCACCAACAGATTTATCATGCGGTTATACCTACCTACACACGAAACAACAATGACACTGCTCTAGAGTAGCTAGCCCTTTTTAAGCTCGCAATGTAGTCCAAGGATAAAGCATTCTTATTGCACTTGAATTGAAGAATAAATCTATTTGAATTTTCTCTAGAGTGTTCGGTGCGGGAAGGGATGTGCCCAGGCCCACCACATGACTCTGTAGCCAGAAGTATCTAGATGTCTGGATTTTTACTACTTTTACACATCCAAGGAGACTGCTGTAGCTGTTCGTTGCAAGCCATACGATCGCCTTTTTCATCGCACATTATTACTGTGGAGCCCGCCTCCGTTTCGCATAAATTTTCACTTTTTATTTTTCACATATTTTGTACGTTTTTTTTCGCTCCAGTTGCGGGGGTGTTGGTAATCTCTTCGTTTGTACATTAAATGTAGTGTAATTTATGGTGAATCCCTATAGCAATGGCTGAGGGGTTAAGAAAAGAGGGAATTTAAATCTCAATTTGTATTTTGTGCGCAAAGAACTTGTCAGATTTTGTATTCGTAGGCAATGGATTGAGAAACGTTACAGCTCTTTGTACCCCTCGGGCTATAAGAAGCTAATGGAGGAACTCATTTCAAATAAATATGATTGAATTTGAGGAGCTTTGAAAATGAATGCAATCAGCCAAATATAAACGTGTTGGATTTGATTGGCAGTTCAGGCTTTGAGCGTTCTACCACAGCTAAGAGTTAAGTAGCTACGTTAAGGACGATTTTTAAGTTAGTTGGTATGAACTCGGGTTGTACTTACTATAAGAGCACTAATTAATTGATCTCAATTCTTAATAGAGATAAATTCCTTGGAGAACGAACGAAGCTTTTTGCTGAAAGAGAAGCTAGACGCTTATAAAAAAAACTGGAAGGACCATTAAAACTAACTACAAGGAATAGCCACACTAGGAATTGAAAGTAGCCAAAGCACCCACTAGGTTAACTAGTATTAGAAGGTGGTCATTCCACAACCACTTTCATGATGGCGGAGTGCTCACCAAATGTTGAGGGTACCGGGATGAAAAATGAGCAGAAACCCCTGCTCCAAAAAGAGCAGCTTCCTGGTCAGCGTCTGTTATCTAGGTTAAGGTCGGCCGAATCAACCTACCAAACATTCCAAATCATGTGTGCCGTAACAATACTCTGTTCGTTTTGGTGTTGTTGATTGCTTTTCCCCGAAAAGGCATAACACTCGCGGGGAAAGTTTTTGAATTTCTGTGCAGGCTTCTGAGGTTATAGATACCGCAGTATTTGTGCTTGCTTTCTTTTGTATGCTTTATTTTCTGCCTTTTTCCTTTTATCATTCCTGCTCATGAACGGACAGAAGACCAGGCTCTTTTATAAATGATCAGTCTTGTTAAAGTCACGCCCACCAAAGTGGTGAGTGTTCAGTTTATGTACCAAAGCGTTAGCAAATGTTTGTATTTTGGCTGGGCTTCAAGCTCATCTTCCAAATTTCTGCTCTCTGCCTTAAAAGATGCAGCCTTAAAGTTGTTAACAAACGGACGGGCAAGACTCCTTCAGCTCTCGATCATTGCGTCTTAGTGCCGGTTTTTCAGTGCTGAGTTGAACCCAGCTTAAACCAAGATCTGTTAATCTTGTAACAAAACGAATCTGGAGTTGATTCAGGGAGCAGTTTTTCAGTGCAGAGTAAACTTTGTCAACAAAGTTTTCAAAATCTTCGACTCTCGAAACTATTGACTCTCCCAACTCTCATTTCACATAGAAAAATACAGGAAAAGAAGTTCGAGTCATTCTCAAATTTCATTTTTCACAGCAACGCATAAAATCAACTGACATTCTACGCAAAAAAAAAAATCAAAGAAGAACTGTTCTCCAGAGATGATCCGAGATTAACTCACCAAATTTGGTGAGTGAAGCCGAGATTAACCCCAGATCTTAGTTCACTGAAAAACTTATTTCTGGGGTTAATCTCAGTTCAACTCGGAAATTCAGATAATCTCGCATTGAAAAACCGGCCCTTAACGGACCAACTGTTTTACTTTGTGTCAAACAAAACAATAAACTTATTTTATATACCCTGCGTAATGACAGCTGTCGGTCGTTCGTGTCTTTATTCCAAGCCTATTTGTGCCAAAGAGCAGTACATAGATATACGTGCCACTGTAAGTCCGCAACGCGCTATTATCGTGCAGATTTATATTCAAATCATGACCTCAGTCCGAAAACGCAACGTGCGTAACCTGCAAATTATAGAGAGTGGGAAGCGCTTTCAGACGATACCATCATCTTAAGGTGAGCCATCACCGGCTGACGCACGTCTCCAAGACATTCCTATGAGAATCTAAGGCATCCCGTTGCACGAGAGACAAAACAGTCGCCTTCTTCAGTTCAGATAAGCTCGAATAATTAAGTCTTGCGATAACCACAGGCGCATAAAATTGTTGCTCGTAGAAGAGCCATGATATGAAAATATCATCTCGCTCGTGTAAGGTCAGGCTAAGATTTTGCAACGAAAAAGCCAACGTTGAGCGAAACAGCTCATAGCACCAAGTCATCGTTGTTTTTTTTTGCAGCTTGACAGCCCTAGCAAGTCAAGTTCCAACGCTTAATTCAGGGCGCTGATTTAAGTAATGGGCATACGAAATTCAATAATTGCGGTTTTTACTGATCATCAAGTCACGTCGCGTCTCTTGGATTACGAACTTCGGGCGAGGAAAAATTTAAAAAAAATTCAATTTATTCACAGAGAACCTTTACAAAAGCAGCGCATGTCTGTTTGTTTGCTAAGGATGAAATCGGTTTGAAAAGAATCATTGAACCCTCTTTTTTGACGAGGAACTTTACAAGTTTCACCCATTCTTGTTACAGGAGGTGGTTGCATTACGGATTTCGTTATGGACTCAGATATGGTGGCTCAGATATGCTAAAACGCTAGATGTGGTGGGTACCGTGGTAGACATTATTCGGCCCAAACCAGAATCAGAAACTAAATAAAAGATAAATTCAGAAGCGCGTGCTGAAGCGAGTGCTGAAGCTTTTGGTTGGCTTCTGTTTCCAGGTTAAGGTCTTCCGTTTGTTAAGCCCACAGCTTTGTATTTACTTTATTTTCGTTAATATCGTTAAAAAATGTCTTCACACAAAACTTTTCTTGGATTTTATTCAAATCACTAGTGAATTTGGCTGTTGTTTGAGTTTCGGCCGAGATGTGACAGCGCCAAGATGACAATGAAAATGTCACGTTAGATACTTCATTTTTCTATGCTAAAACAAGACTGATGCAAAACATTGTGTAGAGCTTAGATCAATCTTTTTCGTCTTATTTGAAATTGATTGGTCCTTTCCGAGGTTTGTCTGAGTGTGTTGATTTTATTTTGGTCGATCTTCCGGATCCAGGCCAGAAGCCACACTGGTACAAGTGGATTTCTCTATCGCAGAACTCCCTTAGATGCTTTCATAGCGCGTATATGCGACATATAATAGCGGAAGGATATGCCTCTTAAGTTCTATCAGGGGACAGGATCACCTTTTTTTAGTCAGGTTTAGTCATTTACAAAATGAAGACAACTTTACAAATATTACCGTTACTTACATATATTGTTTCCTTTAAATATTGTTTTCGTATACAGAGTGATTCAGTTAAGGTGTGACAAAGAACTAAAGCGTGTTAGATTGGGTCGAGAGAAAAAAAAAACAAGTGAGTAAGTGCAAGAGTTCATCTGTGACAAACTTCTATATACCCCACCCTATATACCCTAAACAACAAAGCTTAAAGTTTCTTGGCCCGAATTCATATCTAATTTGTACAGACCACGCCCCCAAAAGTGGGTATGGGCTAAAAATTAAAATCAATTAATTGTAATTTCGTTAGAATTATGAGAAAATACGGTAAAAGCGAAAACTATTTTAGAAAAAAACAGTTTTTCGCTAAAAACGCCCCTTAGAAGTGGGTGATGTTAAAGGTCTTAGGCCAACATTTCTCAGTACCAAAATTTAAGTTCCTGTGCCTTGTCTAACTTGACCAAAAGGCATTTTGAAAAAAAAAGTGCAATAGAGGCTGTCTCACATTGAAGCCAGCAGTGGGCATGGCCGTTGACGGATTGAGTCAATTTTCACACTTTGTCTGTGCAACAAAAAAAAAAAAAAAAACCAAGCCGTGTACCAAGTTTCAGCTTCGTATCTTGATTTTGAAGACCTAAAACCTTCACACATACGAACGGACGGACATGGCTTAATCGATTCAAATGTCAGTCTCGATCATATCTTTAAAAGGTCTTAAGGGTTACAAACTATGCATTAAAATTAATTTACCCTCGGTCGGGTATAAAAACGACTTACAACAGAAAAAAAAGATATTAAAAAATAACAGTTACACTTGCAGCCCTAAGATGTACCATTTTGTAAAGCCAGAAATCTTTTCTTTTATTTTATATTCAAACAGACTTTATTCAGGGAACAGTTTTCGGAAAATTAATTTTCGAACTCAAAATTTGGAAAACAAATATGAAAAAACAATTATTTTTAAGAATGTTTTTTAGCGTTTACGCCTTGAAAAGCGTATTTTTTTTCTACATATTTCAATGCTCCTATTAGTTAAATATTGAAAATAAAAACGCACGTGTTCTTCTTATATAGTTTTTTTACTTTTTAAGAAAATTAAAAATAACAACAACCACTTTTTTTAAAGAAAACTTTTTTAGCTATGGCGTAAGTGTCCTTGCAGTAGGAATAATGCTTAAACGACAATTTTTTATTGTATTATTTTTTTCTTTCTTTTTGAATCATATAATTTTACCGTTGTATTTTTGATTATATCATATGGAAATCGGTCTGAATTTTTTGATGACTTGAGCTACAACTTGCAAATCGCAATTTTTATATCTGTAACATAAAACATGTTTAACCTTAAATTCTTACTTACTTACTTAAGGTGGCGCTTCAGTCCGGGGTGGACCTGGGCCTCAGTCAACAAGCTTCGCCAGCCAGCTCTGTCTCTAGCTAGCCGTCTCCAGTTTAGCACGCGAAGTTGGCTGAGGTTCCCTTCCACTTGCGTGCGCCACCTGAGTCTCGGTGCTCCTCTACCGCACCATCCCTGCGGTGTAGATTCGAAGATTTTCCGGGCCGGGGCGTTGGTGTCCACCCGCTCTTGATGGCCCAGCCATCGTAGACGTTGTGTTTTGACTTTTTTGATTAGGTCGGTATTGCTGTACAGTTCGATGTTACTCCTCCTCAACGCTCCGTCTATGCAGACGAGACCGTAAATCGTCCGAAGAATTTTCCTCTCGAAGCAGCCTAAAGAGTTTTCATCCGCCTTTGACAGGGTCCATGCTTCTGCACCGAAAAGGAGGACTGGGATGATGAGGGTCTTATACATGGACACTTTAGTTGCTCGAGAGAGGGCTTTGCTACTCAATTGCCTCCTTAGCCCAAAGAAACAGCGATTGGCAAGAGTTATCCTTCGTTTGATTTCAGCGCTGGTGTCATTGTCTGAATTGATAGCGGACCCCAGGTAGACAAAGTCCCTAACTACCTCAAAATTTTAGCTGTCGATGGTGATGTTATGTCCAAGACGTCGGTGTTGGATGTCTTTTCTTGATGACAGCATATACTTGGTTTTGTCCTAATTGACTGCCAAACCCATATTCGCCGCTTCCGTCCCAATACTCACGAAGGCTCCACTGACAGCTTTGTTCTACCGATTATGTCAATGTCGTCTGCATATGCGAGTAGTTGAACCGCCTTTTGAAAGATTGTGGTGTTGGCGCGAGAGTTCTGCACAATTTTCTCAAGTATGATGTTAAAGAAGTCGCATGACAGCGCGTCGCCTTGTCTAAATCCTTTTTTGACATCAAAGGGGTCGGTGAGGTCTTTGCCGACCTTGACGGAACAGCGTGGGTTTTCCATCGTCATCCTGCACAGACTGACGAGTTTGGCAGGGATGCCAAAACTAGACATTGCGCTATATAGCTCGTCCTTATAGATGCTGTCATACGCGGCCTTGAAATCGATGAAGAGGTGGTGTGTATCGATTTGGAATTCAAAATGAAGAACCTAAAATTCAAAATTTCAAAATTCTGAGTGTGTAAGTTTATTTTTCGAAAACCATTCCCTAAAGCAGGTTTATTTAAAAACAAACTAAAAGACGAGATTTATGGTCTTAAAAAAGGTAATTCATGGCTTTGTCACAAATGCACCTAACCGTTATATTTAAATAGTGTCTTTTCTGTGGTAAGTCGTTTTATTTTTTAAAACCGCTCCTCCTAGCTAAACGACTTTTCATCTCATACAATTTTTTTTTTTTTTTTGCCTTAACCCAACCTACATGCTCTAGCTTTGGTCTCACCTTCACTGAATCATCCTGTATCACTACCCATTCTGTTACATTCATTACACATTCGTTGAATATTTTGACAATATTTTTTTTGTGTGCCTAGCCTAGTGTATTGCACGCAAATCTGTTCACCTTATTATGAAAGTGCAATACACATATTCTTCCTACACTTAGGATAAAGTTATACCAAAATCTTTACCCTTCAGCATTCCGATCTACGCCAATCGTTCGCTAGTTATGTGATAAGCCACGAATCCCACGAAACTTACACCTCGCTGTTCGTTTGCCGGAGAAATAATTGCCCGGTAGACGGTGTAACAAGTGCTTTACCATGTCGACAGCGGCTTGTGGCGCAACCATCTCGGCAAAGTTTCAACGCGTTCTGTAGAATGTGTGTGTGAATTAAACCACCCCCGCCGTCATGTAAAGGGATGATGCCAAAATATCAGCAGTAGCATACAAAGCATATCAATCTACAGCTCGACTGAATTATCAATTTACGTTAGAGGCAATGGAACGACCCCGCAGAGACATATGATTGCAACATGCACAGCATCGTCAAAAGCTTTCCATTTCCCATTCATAAATGAGTGACTAGGTGTAAGTGTTCCTGCTACATTCGGCACGCAGATCCTTGCTTTCGATCTAGGTAAACACAGTCTATATGTATATACGCGGCACACAAGAAGTATCTTATTACATTCGGGAATGGTACCCGGCGCACTATAGGTACTCTGATGATATGGTAACGAAATCATTGCCTCGGCGTACGTACATTGAACGAACCAGGTAGTTACGAGTTCATTGCTTAGGCGACTTCTCTCGCCTATGATATGGGTGAGAATTTGAAATTCCAAATTAATTCCGTGTAGTCACTTCGTGGGCACAATGATGCACGTGCTGTCGAGTTAATATACTTTCTCAGCACTATATACCAAATAAGGTCGGTGTAACGTTCTCATTTGTATGAATAGTTATAGTGTGCTTCTCAGTTTCCTACCCATTAGCTCTATCCTGAAGAGGGGATGAAATACGCTTTAAATGAGGAAAGTCTTTGTGCCAAGACACACACCCACATAATACACGGAGTCGTTATATGCAAATCTCCTGGCGCCTCTTAAGTTTGGCGCTTCAGTTTGCACAACTAAATTGACTCCGTGTTTACTTAGCTCAATTAGGTGGGTTGCTATCTTCAAGGCTCCACCAGTAGAGACGAACTTTAGCGAGACGTATTTTCTTATAAGTGTTGCCTCTTCATTTCGCAATGAGATTGAAAGTTTTGTGAATAAGGTACAAATATATACTTAAATAGGTTTCTTTGCACTTCGATCCTCATGATTCCTAAGAATATTATTACTTATGAATATAAGCAAAAGCAGAAAGGAATGAAAACAAACGTCCTAAACTGATGGCAACAAATCTTTTTAAAGCTAACGAATGTGTTATTCCAGGCAACATGAACTCCGTCGTCGTAAAATCAGCATTATCTCAGGTGACCGTTAATTCAATCTGTGCGACAAAACCACAGAGTTCTCAAATTGTTTTGACAAATAACTTCGAGCAGCATCTACACCTAAGGTACCCGTACTACTTTTATTTTCATGATTTGTATCCTCTGCATCGAAACCCACTCACACACAAGCAGCCAGCACCTTTCTAGTCCTTCTCCTTGTAAGCGCTAAGTTGAGTGTCAACAATAAAGAGATTTCGCAACCATAACTTGGACGAGCAATGGGCCAATGGAGTCCAGCTTAACCATTCTCTTGGACATTGTAAAAGGAGTTAAATACAATAAAATAATAGAAAGCAGAGGAAAAAAAAGTACAAAAACGGTCCTTCAGGCGAATTTCGCAAGGGAACACTAGTTGCAGAGCTTTAAGGAAAATGGGGAAAGCAATCCTGTGATGTCCGCCTAAATGGAACGAGATAAGAGTTGATGGCAATATGTGCGCACAGGAATGACTGCGAATGATTTCTTGAAAATCGTATCGACAATAATTCGAGGACAGTATAGCAAAAAAAAAAATGTAAAATTAAAAACTAAACTAGTGTAATGGAGTTTTTCGAATAAAACTCAATTTCACTTTTATAATTATGCAATGAAATACTTTATTTGTCAACCAAAACTTATTTAAATTCAAATCACACTTAATCCAACTTCGCTACTTAGAATTTAACACTTGATTTCAATTCAATCACTTTTTACTTTACTATCGATTTTGACAAGTCAGCGTTTAAAATATTACTTTCTCGTCCGAGCCTGTCACCCGTGTATTTACACAAATTAAGCACCTTCTAGTACTTTCTGTATTTCCCTTTTGGTAATTTTTCATTTTTACAATCTTTTTTTTTTTTTTTTTTTTTTTTGAATACTAGGATGGACGGAGACTAAAACTCCAAAATCTTTCAAAGATACCAATACGCCCACTATAGCAGGTACATAATACCGAAGTAGCCGATATTGGTTATGCCCGATTTCCACGTGCTAAAAAACCACCCATTTATGAGAGACACTATGAAACTGCCAGAACGCACTTCATAGTAGTAAATTTTCGCTCTCTCATAATACTTCTTAACTACAACTAAGTTAACTTAACAAGTAGTTTACGCTTCCATAGTGTTGATCGCATTGGATAGGTTGCTTTCCAGTGAATGCACCTACTAAGCCGTTCATTCATGCGGCTTCACCCTACGTCGCTAGATCGAAGGGTCTTGTTCTTTGTAGTCGTCGCTCGTTGTTAACATCGTTAAGAGTCTCGTTTAGAGTACGGATCATTTCATTGTTGCAATGAACATGAAGGCGAGCATTTAGCTTTCGAGCGAAGTTTGTTACTTCTTCACCCACGGTAGCTATTCCTAAATCTCTGTGAATATCGCTATTCCTAATATACCATGGAGCATTCACAATTGCTCTCAGGGTTTTGTTTGGGAAAGTCTGCAACATGGACATGTTGCTCGGCTTGGTACAACCCCAAAGTTGTATACCGTATGTCCAGGACGGCTTTAACACCTGTCTGTACAAGAGCAGTTTGTTATATGTGCTTAATTTCGAAAATCTTCCGATAAGCCAATACATTTCCCTGAGCCTAATCTCGAGCTCGTCACGCTTCTTCTTTACGTGTGGTTTCCACCTTAGTTTAGCGTCCAGTGTCATCCCTAGATACTTCGCTTCATTTGCATAAGGTATTTGTACAGAATTTATGAACAGAGGCAAATTGTTAACCCTTCTGTAAGTGAAATTCACATGCGTAGACTTGTTCTCGTTAAGAGCGATTCGCCAAGTCTTCGTCCAGACACAAATTCTGTCCAATGCTCGTTGGAGGTTTCTCGTTGATGACTCGACTGATTCACCTGTTGCCAGGATGGCCGTATCGTCCGCAAACGTGGCCACGACTGTCTCGTCATCTAGAGGTATGTCTCTTGTGTAGAGCAGGAACAGGGTCGGACCGAGGACGCTTCCCTGGGGTACGCCAGCCCGAATTTGCTTAAAACTCGAGTATTCACTACTACACCTAACACGAAAGAGTCTGCTTTCAAGATAATTTTCCAATATTTTAAACATGTCTTCCGGCAAGTTTTGCCGTAGCTTATATTTCAAGCCCTCGTGCCATACCTTGTCGAAGGCTTGCGATACGTCGAGGAAAGCACTTGAACATATTTTTTTCCCTTCTAAGGCTTTTTCAATTTCATGCGTTATTCTGTAGACTTGATCTATTGTGGAATGGTTAGGTCTGAAACCGTATTGATGATCCGGGATCAAGCGTCTTTCTGCAATTATTGGCTGTAATCGCTTCAGCAGAAGTTTCTCGAATACTTTCGATATTATCGGCAGAAGCGATATGGGCCTATAAGATTTTTTATCATTTGCGCATTTCCCCGGTTTAGGAACCATAATGACTTCAGCAACTTTCCATTGTCTTGGAACGTATAGAAGTCTAAGAGAAGCGTTTATCATATAAAGTAGCTTGACTAATGCCTTTTTTGGTAGCTCTTTCAATATTTCGCCAGTGATCAGGTCGTAACCCGGGGCCTTATTATTTTTAAGTTTGCTAATTGTCTGTCGGAGTTCAACTAACGAAACTTTTTTCATTCTAAAGCTACCAGGTTCCCCGTTGTTGTTTAGAACGTCAGCCAACGGCGGACCGTCGAAAGGCTTGAATATTTCTTCTAAATGTTCAGCAAACAAATTCGCTTTCTCTTTGTCTTCTCTTGCCCATTCGCCGTTAGCTTTTTTTATTGGTGCCGAGTGGATTATAGGTTTCTTGATATACTTAACTGCTTTCCACAGCGAGTAGTTTGAGCTCCTATCCGCCGACAAGCCTTCAAGGTATTCAGTGGTCTCACGATTTTTAAGATCTTGCAACATTCCTTTCAGTTTGTTAGAGAGGTGGTTCAATAGGGTTTTGTCTGGGGGGGCCCTCGTGCCTTGCCATCTCCCACGCGCTCTTCTCTTTTCACGAATCAATTCTTCGATTTCGAGCGGATATGTTTTACTTACATGCCCGTCGGTGCTAACTGCGTTCTTTTGGGACGAATTGTTGTTCCAAGCAGCGCTCTGAATTGCTTCAATGAATTTGTCAACTGCGGTTTCTAATTCGAAAGGAGTTTTTAATGGCACATTCAAGCCAATACCCTCCTTACAGTCCTTTCTGAAAGCGTCCCAGTTCATGTTTTTGCTAGCTAATCTAGGAGTTCTTTCTATTTTCGCCAGTCTTCCACCCATCTTTAAGATAACTCCTGAGTGGTCTGAGCAAAGATCATAACACTCTTCAATTCGCGTAAGGTATATGGGGTACCCTTTAGCGATGAAAAAATCGACAAGGTCAGGCTTTTTATTCCTATCGGTTGGCCAATATGTTGGCTTACCCGTGGAGAAAAAGTCCACCCCACGCTTCATACTATTTTTGTACAGTAATCTGCCTCTTGTTGAATTGCATCGTGAGCCCCAAAAAGTATGCTTCGCGTTAAAGTCACCCCCAATGATAAAATTGGACCCAATGAAGTCATACATACGATCAAGATCGTCTTCCACCAGTCTATATCCTGGCGGGAAATAACAAGATGCAATGTTATAATCTAAGCAGTCAATTTTTACAAAAACTGAACTGATCTGCATAGAGTCTAGCTCAACTGTTGTGTTCTTGAAGTGCTTTATGCAGTTCTTAATGTAGAGGGAGGATCCTCCTCTCGAATTTTGCGAAGGGTGATGTGCGTGATAGTCATTGTAACCTTTAAGTTTGGGTGTAGACCCGGTTTTAAGGTGAGTTTCCGTAATCATGCAAATATCAATATTGTTTTTCCGTAGAAATACTTCTAGTTCGTCTATTTTATTCAGAAGGCCGTTTGCATTCCATGTTAGTATTTTAAATAACTGTTTCATATTCATGTTCTCTTGTAATTTTTTCGAGGCTTAAACTCGAGCTTGCTCAGTTTGTCAAATATAACTTTGTTGATTTTAGTCTGATCCTCAAGTTTCTCCAAGATTACAGCGAGGATCTGAGACACTGCATCTGTTGTGGGCGATCTTGCCTTGCTTTCGTTTGCCGCAACCTGTGCGTATGATTTCGGTGCGAACAGTGGTGGTTTCTCCGCTGCACTTGAATTGGCGCCGCTCTTTTGTGGAGCTTTTACGCCTTTTGTCGACGCCTCCTTTGCCAATCTTCCACTTTTGATCGGCTTTGGCGTCTTTGGAGTCTTTGGCTTAGGAGTTTCAGCAGGTTTTGGGCGTCCTAGGCTTTGATTCTGACCTCTAGTATTTTCCTTAAGAGGTTCTCGTCCCTTTTGCAGCTCTATGGCTACTTCGCATCCTCGATAGTTCGCGGGGTGGTTTCCGTGGCAATTGGCGCAAACTGCTGGAGCCTTTATGTCAACTTTGCACTCTGTTGACAGGTGTTTTCCGGCACATTTCACGCAACGTGGTTCTTTTTAGCAGTAGGCACTTGTGTGCCTGAATTCTTGGCATCGCTTACACTGTGGTATCAGTCTATTGCCCTTTCGCATGGGTTCGATTTTAACCCTGATGTTAAGTATCATTTTTATTTTATAAATATCGTTTATGCTCTCAGTTCTTTCAAAGGAGAGCATAAAAATTGGAAGGCCGCGTCTGATCACAGTGTCTCTTTCTCCTTCCGTGCGTTGCTTTTCCTTTTTAATGATATTGACGGCATCAATAATTTTAAGGCCTTTATTTTTTACGTCTTTTACAACGTCTTCTTTTGTGCATGATGGGTGGAGCCCCCTTACAATGACTCGCAGTGGTTTCTCGTACTTATTTTGATAAGTATACCACTCGATTCTTTCTGCATTCAGTCTAAGAGACAGTGCGCGATAGGAATCGGCGTTGTCAACATTTACTTTCCACACGTTATTTCGGTGCGAGGTAAGCTTATAGTTTTCTGTTCTCACCGTGTTTGCAAGAAGGTTACGCAATCTCCCAAAGTCTGCTATCCCGACGATGTTTATTGCGGGAGGTGGACGAATTTTCGCTTCTGGTTTAGCCTTGTTTGAGCCAGAGGGCTTATCTTCTTTTTGTATTACCTCGGGAGAGGAATTCGCCTTTCGCTTCTTGCTAGACCTTTTCCTTAAGACTGAATCGGTCTCAAGTGCAAGTTCGTCCTCGTCCGTGAAGTATTCGACTGCTGGTCGGTTCGGTGTTACACACTCTTTCGTTACCTCACAGTCTTTCGTTAAACGAGTATTTTTAATATCCTCGTTTTCTTTTCGCAGAGAGTCAACTTCCATTTTTAGATCTTGGAAGAGTCGCTCCATTTCAATAAGCTTAGCTCGGAGTTCATTATTCTCCTTTTCTAAGCTCTTAATTTTCACAGAGTCCTGGTTTACCGGTGGACTGCTTTTTCCGGATATGTTCGATCTAGGTGGTGGTGATCGATTTAGTTTTGTCCTTTTTTCAAAAGGATTTATAAGCAATAAAAGGCTCTCCCCAGAATCCGTAGAGCCTGCCTCCGAAGAGGATGGATTTTCCAGCATAGCTGGGCTGCCACCTGGGGTAATTAAATCTGTCGTTTTGTTCATTGCCATTTTTTTTTTTAACTTGTCGTTTTTATGAGAAATAGGTAAGTCAATTCTATTTTCATTTTTAAATACAGCCGCTCCTTTGGAGACAGACGCCGACCAGTGAGCCGCACAATGTGTGACAGACGCTTCTGGATTTTAATTTAACCTTCAGATTCATCTATAAGTTAAAACCTTACTGCCGAAAGTTGCCCCAAATGGAGCAGCATCGACAGCATCCGTTGAAACATTAAAGAATATTTCTTCCGGTGGATTTTAGTCGGCTCTTACGACAGGCATACCTTACCTCAAGGCTATTCTAACCCCGACCTTGCAGGGGGGGAAATCTTTGATATCGAAATTCGAACTTCGAATATGTCAGCTGACTGGAATGACAGTTTGACATATTGGATATCGAAATGACATATTGGAATGACATATTGGATATCGAAATGAGAACTTCGAATATCTGTTTGCTGTCAGCTGACTGGAATGACAGTTGGGTGTTTTCGTTTGGTGAATCGATGGGTGAAGTCGGCGATTCCTGTATGTCGTTTTATTTCTTGTCGCCATATTACAATACCATGAATTTTATGTTTTTTAAAATACATAATAGTTAACGTCTAAAAATCTCACAAAAGGGTGTCATTCTTTTGTTGTTATGTGTGCCAAAAAGTTGTCATGCAGAATAGTTCATGGAATCAATAATATTCAATAATATTTTCTTAGCAGATTGAAAAACATCTTTGAAAACATTATGAAAAATTGAACTTTCATGAATTTGAAAAATTAAGAGGTCGGTAACTGCCAATCAAGTCAATAATTATTGGCGTGACTGCGGTGGGATCTTAGCAAATTCATATTTTGTCAGTGTAAAATGAGAATCAATCTACACTCCAAGCTCCCTACCTTTCAAATATCCCCTACCTTTCAAAAATTTTAGACCTAAAAACTTCACACATACGGTCAGGCGGACCGACATGCTATTGTCAATTCAAATGTCATTCTCGATCATATTGTGTGCATCAAAATAAATCAACCTGGGTATGGTATAAAAAGCTTGAAAAATGTGCAGTGTGGAATCTTCTTTCTTGTTTTAACTAAGGCGAACAACAGAGCAGATTCAATAAGATTAACCGAGAGAAAGATTCGTTGTACCTTTTTACCTACTTGCTGTGATGGCCACCAACCTTTGATATGCTAACCAAATAGAAACATATCCTAAAAGACAATTAGTTTTTCACCATTTTCTGCCAAAAAAAACTAGTTTACTTTTCTGCTATCCTATTCTACTAGTGACTACCCACGATGATGATGATGTCACATTTCAAAAAAACTTCATTAAAACTTTCCAAAACCAAGGACCCTGGCAACTTCTTTTGTACACCGTAAGTATGTATGAGTTCAATGAAAATTTTACTATGTAGATGCACAGATCGTAGCATTTCATTTTGACAGTCCTTCGCAAGGAGCTATAACGTGCACGGTTCTCTTTCCTTGCACTCCCTGCAATCGGAAGGGGCGGTTTCATTGCATTTTCTCCTTTTATCCCATCCACGCCCCCCAATGCAAAAGGAAACAGTGACTACACTTCTTTTTATAAGTATTTTTATTAGTATATTACCTTTAGGTATACCGCCGTGTTCTCTTTTATTAAGGAACATTATTCCTCCTCGGGTGGGTCAATGATTTATGCCGCACATAGGAGAATCTCGAGTCATATTCTTCTTATGTGCGTTCCTAGAGCAATTACAAAATTTATTACGCCCTCACATCCACCTGTATATGTAGTGCACCTACTTATAGAACAATAAAAACGTGGTTATTGTTGTTATCCTGTGTGGCTTTTCCATTTAGTAGGGGAGAACTGTGGTGTTACAAGTGCAAGGCTACCAGAGAATAGTGCTACCAGAGTATGTGTTTATGACAAACCATAATAATAGCTCTCAGAGACACCCAAGAGAGTTAATAAAAAAATAAATAAAGGAGTTTGGTTAAACAGTGGAATTCTGTGGCTTACGAAGCAACTTTATGATCTTGATTTACTACTTTTGTGAAGATTTTAATTGTGAAACTACTTGAAATGCTATTAATTTTATTTTATTTTATTATACGCCTTAACGATATTATTGTTCGAGAAACTGTAGGGAATATATCGATGAGCAAAATATGCCCTAAGGAACAACCTAAAGTTGTAATAATGGCTTCCTTTTCTGGCAAGTCAGCTATCGTTATGGCAAAACAACTGTCAGTGTACAATCAAGGAAAGCGGAATTTTAAGAAATCAAAATTTTGAAAAGTAGTAATCACAAGCCGTCAAAATTCTGACTTAAGCAATAAAATTCAGCTGGTTCTGCTTTTTTGAATGAACTTTTGACTTTTGTAAAATAAAGTCAAGCTAAAATAGAAAATAAGCAGGGGATGGCACGCCCCCTACATATTTCGTTGAAAAACACTGTCAAACAGAACTTTGAAAAGTAGAATTTTGTATCAAGAATTTTGACCCTGGCAGAATTTTGACCCCACCAGGGTTGTATACTTTTCTGTGTCGCTTTGTGAAAGTCATATTTCCAGAAGTTTGGAAGACAGAATTTTGAAAACCAGAACTTTGTAAAAATGATTCCGACCAAGACAGAAATTCGATCCCAATCGTACAGTTGGAGGACGCTATAACAACCGCCATAATTCAGAATTTCATGTTCATGATTTTAGGAACAACTTTTCCAACTTTGTCAGTTGTTCAGCCTTACCCATAGCAAAAATATGATATGGCATCTGCAGCGATTTTTGCACACATGTTTTGTTATCAGATTTTCATAGGAACGTGACTTAGGGACTTAAAAGACAATTGCACAGGTTCCCTCGCATATCAAAATATGGCTCAGCTCAATTTAAGCATACCAATGCCTCGCAGTCTCCGACAACAGGCCACCAACCAACAACGATGAGACAAAGATAACCTCAGAAACGTCTTCTCAATAAAAACTTAGATTCAAATTGCAATAGCAATTCGTCAGAAGGTGCAGGAGAACATGCAAAAGGATTCCACTGTGTACATACGGGGCCACACATATATCAAACCGAGAAGCACGGAAGCTGGCAGGTTGCCGGAAGACATGTCAAATCGCCGAACTAGCTACACATGGAGGTATAAAGTTTTTCTTTACCGTTTCATGGTTCCACCCGTTTTTTTGCTTCCGTTCCCATACGAAAGGCTTGGCGTACCTATATGTTTGTGTCCTTAAAACGCTGCGAGTTTCTAGCTCTTAAGCTTGATGCTTGGATGGAATTCTATTTCGAATTCGTTCCCACATAGCACTATACTCCCGTGAGAGGACAACGTTACTTTTTAGGATATCTTCCACCTTCACTCATATACTGTTCAACGCCGCCGCCTCACATCCTTGTCTACAGAGGGGGTTTGTTGAGTAAGACTCAAGGATGCAATGCAATACGACAATTTCCGTTTCTATTCGTTCGAGTAAGGATCATTTTTTCTATAAGGTATTCAAATGGAGTTTTAACCGATTTTACCGGATGCAAAGGTTTTTTTTCCGGATTTTTCCTCGTTTTATCGTCCCCATGGTATAAAGGTGGTTAGCCCCAGGGAAGAAAAAGCAGGAGGTTCTGCACGTTCACGTTACACTTGGTGACAATAATCGTTTACTTCTGTTGCGTTCCAATCGAGGTACATAAGTCGATTTGGAAGAGTGCACAGTGCATTCTACTGTGCGATGTCAACATGCAGCAAGCACAGTAAGCAGTACAGAACGGATGGATTTTATTCTCAAAGAATTAAATCCCACAGGAAAGCGATTTTCAATTTCCATCTTGAGTCGCATTGAGTGGCAGCTTCATTGATAAGCAAAAGAATAGAGCTGGGTGTTTGGGATATTTCAGGGTGCATTTCCCAAACCGAATGCCCACCTACACACAGTTATTTGGGGGGGAAGAAACGATATGATATACTGTATCTGTTAACTAAGCCGAGTGTATCTGCGTCAAATTCAGTTATTAAGCGAGGAATCAAGTGGAAATTTATGACGCCACCGGAAGGGATATTAATGCTCGTAAAAAATAACAAATCGACTAAAGTAAATACACTTCGATGGTGTGGTAGTGTGATGGTGGATGGTTCAACTAACAAATAGCTGTCCGGATATTCGTGCTCATAAATCGTAGGCACGCACGAATTTATGGAGCCAATTGTTTTTAGTTTATTTCCATTTGCATATATTCGCAGTACATTACGTTTAATGTTTTATGGTTTATTTAATACCAACACACAAGGATTTTGGGGCAGTTAACACTCGTGTTTATTGGCCTCATGAAGCGGATTGTGTATCTATACATTTGGGAAATAATCGTCTTACATTCAATGAAGTCTCCTTTGATTGTGTAACTACGGCCTAAGGGTACTATTTTACGATCCGCAGCGACTCACCTCAGTGGATAGTAGTAGAATTAAAATCTCTTTCACCCGAAATAAAATCAAAGCCCTGCAAACCTGTTACCAAGTTGCGAAAACTCAAATTGATACCACAAACGCGACACGAAACAAGTCCCTTCCGCGAGATGCTTCTTAAAACATCCCTATATTCTATTTTCACTCGCAGAGAATAACGACCGTTATTTACTACCGAGCTTGAAGATTGCTATCGAACAGCAACCGTTGTCTGCGCCTAGAAATGAAATCGAATAATGCGTGTTCATTAAAACATCAAAACGAAATTCCCGGTGCTTAGGGTTAATTCCCTTTGGGCCATTAGCTTAGAATTGTTTACGAGAAATTTTGATTGTCACGCTATAATATCTGACCCACCATTCGCCCACCCACCTCACACAAAGATGTCAATCCTGCGTCTCGAATTCCTCACCAAATTAATTCGATTTTAATAACTATTCGCTGACAATAAAATGTTAACCTTTCACGCTTTTACATTCGAGTTCTGTAGGCGATGCTGCGGTGACAATTAAGAACCACCCATTCTTCATCGATAGGTACGACGCACGGCGGGTCGTAAAATGGAATTGGAATCACTTTGCTTCATCACCATATGCTGAAAGACTTCGTTCCTGATGCTGATGTGTTTTTTTTTTATGTTCAACCTTTGACAAGGACTTCGAGTACATTTGCAGGCACCCAACACCACCACCGCCAAAGTGCTCTTCCAGGATAATTGTACACTCTTGAATCGCTGCTTGAATTGTGTTGAATTCAACGCTCTGTGGTTGGAGTTAATTGCTTTGGAATTTCGTTTGCTTCTGGGAATTAATTGACATATCTTGTCCTGAGTCCTGTCGTGTCATAATTTGGAACGTTACGTAGTGAAAGATAGCCCATGTGGTGAAGGCTTCGGGTTTCGAGTGAAGTGTGCACCACTCGGAGGCGCCACACAATCTTATACACTTGAACATGTTGCTGTCTCCGCAGTTGTGTAACACTCTGAGTGAGCTGCGGTCGTTTTGTAAATAATTGAACTTAGGTAATAGGATTGTAACAATTTGTGGGTGAATTTGAAAAATCTGATTAAGCGTTAGGCATTTGTGCTAGAGAGATCAACAACTTGCATAAACGATCGTAGGTACTACGACATAAGGTGCATGGGAATTTTTAATTATCAACCAAACCGAAGATAGAAGAAAAGTTCTTTGGCTTCAGCATGTGTATTCCAAACCGAGAAGCACTGTCCATTTTCTGGCAGTGAAGGAGCGCCTTTGGCAAGACATACGACTTATCTCCGAAAAGGGTTCTCTTGATCTATATAACATGGTAAGACCACTATTCTCATACGTTGTTAAGTGAAACTCTATAAAAACGGCTTGCCTTGGCGGCACAGTGGGATTTCCTAGCTCAGCTCTAGATGCTCTGATGAAACTCTTCCCCCTTGACGTATTTATCAGGGTTGTACGATGCAAATCATCCATTGCTTAAAAAGAGGTGGCTTCTGGTATCACGCGCTTTGGAACTTTGAAATACTTGTGCCTTAAACCTGTCTTATGCCTGTCCATAAGACACGCAATGTCTTCAGAAACCCTTTTGCAACAAAACTACCTACTACCATGTCGCCTTTCCTATGGCCTATTTCTGAGTGAGAGAAAAAAATCCGTGGCATTTTCTCAGATGGCTCCGAAACCAGAGAGGGTTCGGTTCTAGAGTCATTGTGGAAAGCGAGAACTTTGGACTCTAGTACCCTAAAGTAAATACGCGTCTGTCTTCCAAACGGAGATTTTCGCTACCCTAATGGCTATGCGCTCTACTGTGACAGATGGAAAGACAGAAGCATATTAATTTGCAGAAGACAGGCAAGTCGCATCAGAAGCGCTGCCCGGCTTAGAAGAGGTATTTTCAGGAACGAAGCTGCCCTAGATCTGACTGTGCCTGTTGTCACGTCTGTCTTGGGTTTCAATTGCGTCTTGGGTTTCTCGTGAGCACACAGAGCATGTTTGCGTGACTGCCATGCGTGCATACAGACTAAGCGACTACGTCCAAACATCTGCAAGGAGAAAAAGTCTTTCCTTCTATCTCTCGGGAATGATTTTTGATAATGATACAAATAGTAGGCCTAATTGCACCCAAAAATATATTTTTGGGTTGAATTTCAATAGTCGTTAAATCTACTCCTTAAAATGGGCGTGTTCAAAAACTGTGTATGATTTATCTAAAGGGTGGTTGAGTTTTAAGGGCCAATGTTGAATGTAAACCACATCTAAACGTGAAGTTTTTTTCTGCATTTTATTTGACATTTCTCAATTTTAAACTAACTCAATTTGAACCATAGAAAGATACACAATCGAGCAACGCGTTAAAGTTAGTCAGGCTTTTTATGAAAATGGGCAATCAAATCAAAATGCATATCGTGCACTTCGTGATTTTTCGGTCAATTTAATAGTCCAAATGTGCGTACAATTGTGCAAAAATTTGAACAAGCCAGATCTGTAGGAGATGCTCGTACAGCTCGTACTGCAGAAAATATTGCTGCTGTTCGCGATAGTGTGGCTGAAGAGCGGTCCACCTCAACTCGTCGTCGTGCCCAACAAGTGCACCTCTCACGCTTGTCGTCGATGAACGTTATGCATAAAGACTTGCATTTACACGCTTACAAGGTGCAGTTGACTCAAGAACTAAAGCCTCTTGACGATTTCAAGCGTCGGCAATGGTCACGAAACGACGAAATGACAACAGTGTTATCTCACGTGGTGGCGATGTCAATTGGCCGCCAATCATGTGATTTGACACCGTTGGATTTTTTTCTTTGGGGTTATTTGAAATAAAAGGTGTACGTCGATAAGCCAGCAACAATTCGAGAGCTAAAGAATGAGATAATTCGGCACATTAACGGCATAGAACCTCAATTATGCTTCAGCGTCATCGAAAATTTGGACCATGTATAATTGAACCGTACCAATATTATCATAATAAAAATAAATGACAATAATTTGTGTTTTATTCAAAATCAACATCGGCCCTTATCCTAACCTAGTGACAGCCAAAGAATTCTGGAGGAAGTAGGCACGATCTGCAGAGATCCTTTATAAAGGTGAAGCATATCATTTTTCGGTTCTACCAGGCCAGGAACTTCAATGAACCTAAGTAATACTGTACTGGGCCCAAAGATTTCTGGAGGAAGTAAGCAGGAGCCAGAGAGATCCTTTATTAAGGGGAAGCATACCATTTTTCGGTTTCACCAGTCCAGGAACTCCAATGAACCCAAGGAATTCTGCAGGAAGTGGGCAGGATCTGCAGGGATCCTATATAAAGGAGAAGCATATCATTTTTTGGTACTACCAGGCCATGAACTCAAATGAACGCAAGTGATACTGTAATGAGCCCAAAGAATTCTGGAGGAAGTGGGTAGGAGCTGAAGAGATCCTTTATAAAGGGGAAGCATATCATTTTTCGGTTCTATCAGGCCAGGAACTTCAATGAACCCAAGTAATACAAATAATTTTTTCGGTTCTACCTGGCCAGGAACTCCAATGAACCCAAATTATACTGTAATGAGCCCAAAGAATTTCGGGGGAAGTGGGCAGGATCTGGAGAGATCCTTTATAAAGGGGAAGCATATCATTTTTCGGTACTACCAGGCCAGGAACTCCAATGAACTCAAGGAATTTCGGAGGAAGTGGGCAGGATCTGCAGGGATCCTTTATATAGGAGACGCATATCATTTTTCGGTTCTACTAGGCCATGAACTCCAATGAACCCAAGTAATACTGTAATGAGCCCAAAGAATTCTGAAAGAAGTGGGCAGGAGCTGAAGAAATCCTTTAAAGGTGAAGCATTCCGTTTTTCGGTACTAACATGTTAGAAACTCCAATGAACCCTAGGAAATAAAAACATCGCAGAATTTATTAAAAAAAAAATTGCTTTTGCCCCTCGACGCGATTCGAACTCCGAACCAACGAAACGCGAGCCGAACACTCTACCAGTGAGCTACCGAGTCATACCGCTCGGACTTGTCATTTGGCGACTGTACGTGACATACTTACGCAGCGCTTTATTATATGGGGGATAAAGTCGGTTTCCCAAATGTGTTAAATATTATTTCTCATTGTTTTCACATAAGGATTTGATTAGTTTCTGATCGAAAATTCTTTTCTGGAACACTAAGCTGTTTTTCTTTTTATAATCCTGCCTCCAAATGCGAACGAGGGGCCAAAATATATAATATGTAAAAATAAATAAATAGAGTGGCGCAACAGCTGGAGGTGAACCAGGGCCAACTTCTCAACAATGTATGCTGTGTGTGTTAATTTCTTCACATACAAGGGGACCTACAATTTTTTGCCGAATCCGAACGGCACTTTGAGAAGTTTTTCCACAGAAATGATACCAAACGACTTGTCAGACCCTCGCGGAGGTCGGGACCGTGATAAAGAACAAGTCTTTTTTTCAGGTCTCGATGGCGGGGTTCGAACCCAGACCTCCGGCGTAGTAAGCATACACACTTACCACGACGCCACGGCACCCCACAAACATATATGACAAACTCTAAAATGAGTGATTTTTTATAAAACATAAATTATTAACATACCTACAAAATTATTTTTTTCCAAGGAGGTAATGATTAGTTGGATTTCAGTCATTAAGTCAAGTGAAGTAAAGTGGACAACCTTTCGTGAAACTACTCACTAAATGGCTCAATTACACATTCAAGACGAATCAATGACTTCATTTTAACAAACTGATGGCTCCTCTCAAGTTTTCTACCAACTGGCAGTCATATTTGTCAGTGAAGTACATTATTGATGGAGAATTCTTGAAAAGAAAACAAACAAGCCGCTCTGATTATTATCGCACGTGACATAAAGAAAACGAATGTATTGGACATGGGTATATGCACTCGCATGGAGTCTGTCTCATCACACTAAAATGATAAAAAAAAAACTTGAGCCCGAGTATTAACCACCCGATCATGACTCAAAAAAAGAAAGCTCTCCTACTTCCAGATCTATTTAACTCTATACACACGCTAGAGAGTCAACTGCCTTAAGAATACAAAGTTACAAAGTCAGAAGCAGGTTCCTTGCGGTTTGACTAGATAACGTCTCCTACACACTCGGACCGAAAAAGGATCCCAAACAAAAACAACAAAAAACCAAACAACCGAAAGAAAAATAATAGGACACAGAAAAAGCCGCCTTCATATCCACTGTTGCTGTAAGCAGCTGCTGGAGTCACGCCAAGGGACCTGGTTATGAAAGGCTTACCTATCCTTAGAAGCGTATTCAAGAATAATAAAGAACCCAACGTTCTTAGATTCCTTTCAGAGTGCGCACTCTTCCACTTCAATTCCAATTTTTGTTGAGAATATGAAAAAGAAAAAAAAAATTATTAGAGGACCAACCACCCTTTACACAGGATCCACCTCAGGTATACATTTTTGGTTGCAGACAAAAAAGATGAAAGCAAAAAAAAAAAGACGGAAAAAAGGCTGAAAAATTTGTCATCATAATTGGATTCCGAAAAATGCATGAATAGGAATGGGGGCATGGAATCCCGTATGCCGTATCCTGAATCCCTGCGCCGTTGCAGTTTGTGTGTTGGATGCAATTTTTGAAACTCCAGTGCACTTTTGTTTTAGCATCAGGCAGTCTCTTTTCTGAATGAATAGACATTTTTCAGAGCACATTACATTTTGTACCCCACCATATGTCGGTGCTGTATATTCGCAGGAGTTCACAGTCCTGGTTCAGGTAAAATATTTTTGTGGAATTTCTGGCAAATATATAAAGATACAAGGTAAAGTGAATGAATTTTTGCATGGAAATGAAGAAACTGGTATAAGATACTCGAGGTTACTGCATGCGGTATTTACTTGAATTGATATGCATTCCATTTCAAAGTTTATTCTGTGCTACGACAGTGGAGGCTGTTTCGACGAGAGCACCTCTACATTCATGCTTTTTTTGGCATTATTTTCGAGCAACGAGAACAAGAAATTAGTTTTTGGTCTTTCAGCTTTTATGAAGCATGCCTTAAAACAGTCGATGATATTGCTATACCACACTGGATGGAGTGTTGCTGAAGCTGAACACATGAGTGCGAGAAATATTTTAGATTTGTGTGCGCGACTAGCCAAGCGCAACCAAAGGCATTGAAGGTTTTTTTTTAATAGAAAATTACCAAAAAGCAGATAGGTAGGCTGGTCGCAGCTGCATTCATCATCCGGGTGGGCCTACAGCTACGTGATAATTTTATGAGGTGAAATGAGCATTTCGTCATGTGAATTAAATCTTTTTTTTAAGTGATGTGGACCCAAACAACATGAAAGGTGTTACTCAACAAATATCCAATCGCAAAAAGGTGTTTTTTTATAATTTTTTTCATAGGAGATATTTCTTCATAATCGATTTTCTGTTAAAGATGTTCTTCTCCTCAAAATTTACATTGAAATTCTTAAGGTGTAGATAATCACTGTTTCAATACACCAACTGAAACATCTATTTCTTAAACAGACATTTGGTTAACAGAAACACCTAAATTCATACAAGAAAATCCGTCCATATATTCTCTTGTATAGAGATTTCCAACAAAGTCATTCCACAGGATAGTCAACTACACCCATTCTACGAATCCTTTTGTTCAATATAAAACAATGAGCTGTTTATGAATAAAGCCAAGCTTATTTCAATGTGTTTTTGCGATTGCCAGCCAACACAATCCCTTATGTTTTCTTATCGTTAAAACTGATTTTTGTTATGAGGAATGATAAGTTCTAAGCAAAAGCTAATGTAGAATATGCCGTTGTGCCTGCAAACGACTTACAGGAGTCTCCTCTATTCTCTATATACCTATGTCTGAAAAGGGAAATGGAAATCAATTTGCATCTGAGGATGCATTCAATTCAGATAATTGAGCAAACAAAGGATTTCCTTCGCAAGAGTGCACTCAAGTCCCATATAGAGAAGCAGCAAAGAAGAATTTCACTCACCAATACAAATCCTTCGGGCATAGTTCCATCCTATCGATTGCATTTGTAATGCACATATGATCAATAGAAGAGCAAATCTCTATATGCATAGATGAAACACGTATGTGTGTGCGTGTCGTGTGTGAGGCGCAATAAAACGATTTATGTCCTTAATATTTTATCGTTTGATGGTATGCTAATGCTTCAGGTTCTTCAAATCAAAGCCATAACCCTGATTGATCAAAAGTCTGCACAGTTTCTCCTTTACTCAGAATCACACTGGGATCCTGATGTTACTTGATGCTCTACCACCCAGCATTACCACCCGGTTATTCAATCGACAGCATTTCACATCGCATACAAAAATCACTAGGATAGCTATCTCTTATTTTTCAAGTCGCTACGAGTGCCGTGATGCTCGCTGATGTAGTCTTCGGCGTCATCGTCGCCGCCATGCATGGTGTCGGTTTGTGCTACCAAGAAGTTGACAGCGATTTCAAGTATTTCAGATATTATAACATTGTTGTATCTGGAAGAGAATCCTTCCATCTACAGCTTATCCATGGTGAATTTTTTTTCCATGTAGTCATCGGGCATCCTATACCACCTATCTGGGGCGAATGAGGCGGGGAGGGGAAATTGCGAAATAAAATTTGTAAATTTGCATAAATTTTTATTCAAATCTAAGGACACACATTCCTGTTCGGTACAAATAGACATGCGGGTGGCATAGCACATGGGTCTGGGTGTTGTTGGATGTGCTGCAGAGGTTAAGGGATATCACCTTTCAGCACCTCCCGCAGCTGCTAATAAAATCCCTCATTCGCATAAGAATCCACTCATTGTACTCCATTATTTTCTGAAACGGTATTCTTCTCCATTTTGATGGGGCCAAAAGGATACCATAGCAATGACAATGATGATGGCGACAAAGACGATGACGCGATGACGGTGTCAGGTGTCAAGAAGACACGTTCCCGGGTGCGGCCCGAAGAAAAGGGAGTTCTGAAAAATCCTCGTAATTTCAGTGGCAGAATTTATGATAGATACGGGATGAATGGAAGGAATTTATATCGAAATTATAGAACAGGAATGTTGATACGGTTGACTACAAGGGAGAGAGGGTTTCGAAGTAGTCCACGTCTGCGTTGACAATGGAATTTCAACTCTTCTATGCCATTTTCCATTTTCCCTGATTGCAAGTATTTTGTCATTTTGCAAGACGAATGCTTTTGCTGGTGCGGGTGGGTGTGAGAATGGGTACGCTGAGAAGTGGCAGGACATTATCGTTCTGAAGGGAATAAAAAATCAACGTCACTGGGTGTGGAAGAGTTGGTAAAGGAGAGTGAGCGCCACGGGATTAAACGTTTGTTTTATGACATTTGCATGGTTTTTCGGATCGTATGGATGATAGATGTGCAATAGGTGCGAATTTTTCAAATAACAATCGACACAGATGAAGGAAGGAGCACGTCGTATACCTATATACATAGATATTTTGTTCGCTATAGATATGATAGAGCACATTTTGTTGATTTGATTCATGAACAATAAGGGGCGAATGATATTTGCACAGAAAAATGGATTAGGGAATGGTGCGAGTTTGTGAGAAATATAAGCGCGTGAAAAAAAGAAGCAGCACAAATAGAGAGATGGAAGGATTTTAAATTATGGCGCTGACAGATTCATCACGTAAGGCTTTAGACAATTAAGAGAGATCAGTGGGTATACAACTATACATAGCCTCGATTAAAGAGTGTAAGATTTGGTAGAACGAAAAATCGATGATTTGTTGATTACTTTCTGATCCAACTGTCAGATGCATTCCCATAAGGTAATCCCAAAATTTTAAAGAGGAATTCAAAGCCACGGTTTTAATTTTATCCTGTCATCTTTCTGTTGACCATTTGTTCACCCCGTCCTGAAAAAACACTATTCTTCTTAGTCTCTAAATAGAAAAGCTCTCCTGTAAGCAGTAAGCCTATAATCCATATACGCGATACGAAGTTTTGCTTATGAAAGATGTATACTATGAAAGTATTCCACCTCCTAAAGTCCGAAGTAAAGCTCAAGTGTCGACTGATGTGATAAGCATTGCCACAGCCATGTGCATTACCTGTCAGATTCTTTAAGGCTTGGTGGGTATACAGCTATACATTGTCATTGACTTAAGGCCTGATCAGAACTGTAGCTGAAGCTGACGCTGACGCTGTAGCTGATGCTGAGTAAAAAGTTAAATACACGTATTCTCACAGCGAACACAATGTGAAGCTGAAGCTGAAGCTGATAGTTGTAGCTGAAATTATTGAACTTCAAGCATGACGCTTGTCAAATGTTGAAAATTTGTCAAAAGTGACAAAAACTGTTCAAGGCGGAACACGTGTTTTTATTTCCCGCCTTTGTTTTATGTGTCGGACTATAGATTTTTTTGCTAAACTACAGTGCCCGAAATTCGCATAGACACACGCGATTTTTTTGTATTGTTTCTTTGCAATCTGCATTTTTATTATATTTTTGAATGATGTGACACGAAAGATTTTGCTAAAAATTTATCAATTTAATATTCTGTAAATCGCTATTAACGCTTTCAATGGCTTGCATTCGCCTCGGCAGTCCACTGTGCAGTTATGCCTTTTCGAAGCACTTTTACATAGATATGTTTGATCACTTGTCAAAATTAATGACGTTCAAGCTGTCAATAGTTCTTGAGGTGTAAATGTGCGATTTGAGTTTGGATTCACTGCGGTTGTTTAACTAAATAATAAGTTTTAAACTTAAGTTTTATCACCTCAGAAAATCTTAGTACTTTAAGCTCTATAATCTAAGCCGAAGAACAAAATTTAATAAAACAAACAATCGAGCCGAAACCGTGAGTGAATAAATTAAAATACACTAACAACAATCCATGCAAAGTTCTGGAGGGGTAGACGTCAAAAACGGAGACGTCAAAACTCAAACAACCTTACTGTTGAATTGGAGTCACTTAGCATAAACATGCCTTGTTCACGAGAACGGCCATTTGATGGCCGTGTTTGCTCACCTAATGAGCTTCCGGGAAATAAGGATTGGGCATTCTTTGCAGAAATGCTCTGCTGCCACAGATATTTCCTCCTTTCCATTGTTTCCTCATCCTAAAGAAATTTTTCATTTCAGTAAGATTGAAATCGTTCGAAAAAAGATAGCCCAGCCACTATCTTCTTCTTATTTTTCTTTTTCGTTTTTCGTTTATAACATATCCGTTATTTTTAGAAGTGACTTAAACAACATTTTTTGTAAAAGTTGAAGAGTTTTTGCAAACTTCATCCAAAAACATAAAAAAGTGCTAATAGAAAAGAAAAAATGCATGTTTCTTTATGGGAATTCCGCCCACTGTAGTATAATGAAAACCTATTGACAAACATGGCAAACTTTTACTCAGCTTCAGCGTCTCATTGTGATCGGTATAAGCGGCACGCTACGCGGCAAGCTTCAGCCACAGCGACAGCGTCAGCTTCAGCTATTTATTCTGATCAGGCCTTTATGCTATACAGTATAAGTCAATGACAGCCATGACGTGCGATGTTGTTTAAGGTGTCAATTGAAATCACAATGTTAAGGCGGCCAGAAAAAGTCTTAACGTTCGAATTGGTATCCATACCGGAAGGGGGTTTTGGCTCAACTGTTCAATTTTTTATTCCTTATAAGTTATAACCTTCTTTAACGTTAACGATGAATATAAAGTGTTTCTTGGGCGGTTTTGAAATATGAACCACAACATTTCGCAGCGTTCAAGGCGATATCGAATCGATTACATGGCTCTTCCTATACTTAGGTTGGCATTTACGCGATACCGAGGGCGTAGAGCTTCCCGGTTTCAGTAATACAAGTGCCAATAATATACAATTATGGAACTGACACCACATTTAAGACTACGTTTGACATTATAAACTATAGGAGGACGTCTAACAATTTATATTTTAACAAGTTCCAAAAAAATGCTGTTTGCTTCATCTATCTTTTTTGATAGACGCAACTGAGCTAAGCCTTCTATCTTATCACTTTTCCACTTAGAATTTAGTTTGGCAAGAAAGTTTGAGTACCATGCGCAATGATATTTCGGGTTGGCTGCAAGTCCAGTTTTTCAGATCAAGTTTTAAAATTAGCGGAATCCGCTCACAGACACGTCCACTATAGGCCTGTATGTGCGACCATCTCTAATTTTAAAAATACTTTTTCCAAATTTTAGCTATGTTAAAATGGCGCTAGTGCATTCATTTTTGATATGTAATTGTCTTTGAAGTAGCCAACAAATTTTCGCCTTTTCATTAACCGCGTCCATATTTTAAGGGATTTTAGCTTTCAGTAAATATATATGAAATTTGACTAAAAATTTTATGACAAAAAATGTAGGTATTAGCATTTTCTTCTTAAAAAAAAGTAATTTTTTTAGTTAAAAAGGCGGAGTTTTATGCCGAAATGTATGCAACCATTTTGTATAAAGCATTCAAAGGTTATATTTTTATATCCCGCCCAATTTTTGGAGGCGAGGCAGTGTTTTTTTTTGTATTGTCGCCTATTTTGCAATCCGTCGTAGATGGACTGAAGCTTTTGCATACGTACTGTTGCACTTTCAAACTTGTTTTTTGTTCAATTTCAATATTTTTGAAAAATCTTCCACTAAAAGGGGGCGTGGCTAAAAGCTTTATACGAACAAAATCTGGAATAAAATCTCGTTAACCTTACCTGCTTTTTTTTTTGGTTTCATGTTTTCCTGAAGTGGGCTTAAGGCCAGCCGCAATTAGGTTTTTCTGAAAAATTTTAGGTTTTTCTTCAATTCTGCCTTCAAATGTAGGCTTAGCGAAAAATCGTGTATTAAACAAATGAAGAACCAAATGTGTTCTGCATAAAATATTCAGCAACATTTTTTAAATTCGGAACAAAAATATTAAGCTAAATGCATTTGAAAATGTACCTTTAAAATAAATGCCACGCCCACTGGAGGAGGTTTACCAATTAAATTTTTCTTTTTTCTTACATTCATTAGGATCTGCTAAATACCGAATTTGATCCTTTTAAGACGTCTTTCAGGTTTGAAAGCTCTGGAAGAAGTTGCACATTTAGTCTGATTGTGTGCGTGTCTTTGGGCGGATTCTGTCTGTACATGTTTACATTTGTACTGCTTGTAGCGTACACACCCTAGCTTAAAATTTAAGGCCTGAAAACATGTGACATACAGACGGACGGACGGAAGGACAGGGCTTATACGATTCAGAATTCGGTCTCCATTTCGGTCTCCATCATACGCCTTTATTTTTATTTCACCAAACTTAATATTAGTCTATCTATGAGCACATTAGAAGCGAAACATCATGTGAAACGCTTCACGTCTCAAGTGTATTTAACCCCGTCGAACTCTTAAAGCCTTATAATTTTATTCTCAGCTCTAGCGCACATAAAATAATATCCATAAAAGTGCAAGACTCTTTACGAGTTATACCCATTACCTTCCAACACAAATCCAATCCAGAAAAAAGGACTTCCAAAATGGGGTCTCAAAACATACAATAATTGGCTATAAATCCAACGGTTTGAAGCATTTTGAAATAAGAAACGACTATACCATGCTCGACTATCCGGGCAAAGGACCATAAGGACAATTACTCAATTTCTGTTATCCCTAATTGATTTCCTTTTAACGCAAATCCAGGAAGACATTCGAACAATGCACAATCTTGGACTTGGTCCAGAAATCTCTGCAAAAATTCCCGATTCTTTTAAAACCAATTCAAACTCATAAAACTGCACTAAGAAATAAACACACATACACTTACATACGTATGAGCACATAAAATGCCAGACAGAAAAGCATTACCTTTTCATTCAACAGGGACCAATTGCACAGAAAAGGATGCATTCTGTCATCGGCTAGGATTAGGACCAACGCCAATAAACCGAGAAGTTCACCAAACGGTTGGGCGAAAAACAGTGACAGAGTCAATTCGTTGCTCCTTTTATATCCATCTTTCTGACTGAATCTGTGGACAAAAACAATTCATGTTTGTCCGCGCCCGCCGCGCCATTTCGTCTACTGTGCTCTTACTTCCGCTTTGAAGTCGTGCTTTAGTGCTTGAAAGAAGATGAGGTCGAAGTAAGGGTCTGGCATTAAAATAATCCGCCATAAATCTTCATCGTGAGTGGAATTCCATTCAATGTGAAAAGTGGTCGATGTTTCTAATTCAAGAGTGAGAGGCAAAGGACGAAAAAGTAAAAAACGACCGAATGGCTGTGAGAGAGAAATTTCCTTCGGGCAGAGGAAAACACTCGAGCCCATGCCTTGACGCGCAGACAAATTGCACTGGCGACATGTCACTTCTACTTAATAATAATAACCTGGAGGTGGTATATAAGAGGCGATTGGTGTGGAAGTCAAACGCATATGGACGAAACTTGGTCAGTGGTAAGAAATTTCTTGCTTGTCTGCTGTCTGTCATACATAAGCACTCACTCTCCTGCAGGTTATGAACATGAGAAGATTAGGTTCTGTCGATGTGTCATTATGAAGACAATAATAAACCGAAAATTGGTTATGCGTCAGTAAAAAAGAAGCCAACAAGCATGAAGTCAGGAGCTGATGTTCATGTTGTTGATGACTAGGCTCATCCTTGTTTCGTTTATTTAGTTTGTGTAAAATAATGTTTTTATACCCTATTCCACAGGAATGGAGTATATAAAGTTTGATACAAGCGAAAATGTAACATAAAGAAAAAATAACGATGGATTCCCAAAGACCTTAAGGGCATATAATGGAGAGCGAATTCTGAGTCAAATTTGCGATGTCGGCCCGTATGTCACCAATTTTTAGGCCTTAAATTTTGAGGTGGAGAGCTGAAATTGATTTATTTCTTGCTCCTTGCGTTGAAAACTGGAAACAGTGGTGAAAAACTGAAATTTAACATTTAGCATCTCCTAATGATCGTAAAGCCTTCAGCCCAATGAATCCGTTGCATCCGTTACGTCGAAGCAAACAACTGACGATTCAGTAAAATACACACGTTTTGATAGTCGTACACGAAGCGACGTACGTCACGAAGTTCTTCTATGGGCCGCTTTCCATAAGAACGTGTAAATTTAACTCAGTTGCCAGTTGTGAGCTTCAACGTGACGGATTGCACGGATTCATTGGGCCGTATATAATATCACGTCATATAACCACAGCCAAAAGCTCTTAGACTAATAAAATGATATGTAAAAAATTTTGTTAGCACAAGGCTTTAGAGATCGGACGTTTCGAGGCTGTATTTTAGAAAAGCCTCAAATTTGTCAGTGAAACATGGATTTCAACTGCCCTAAGCCAAATTTAGGAAAGAATAATAAATAAAATTTAGCAGTTAAAAATACTTTTTGAAAAATATTACCTAAGCCCTTCTTTTACTTTGAGTTGCTTTATTAGTGTGTTCAATATTAGCTTTGTGGAGCAAGTGGTTCAAAAGTTATCGCCTAAAAAAAGCGGCATCTATTTTCAACTATACTCGTTCCTCAATAATATTTTACTATTTACGGAACACCTAATTTTTCTCTAAAAATTTAACACTTGCTTAACCTAAGTTTCTTTTTGGAGTTCTTAAAACTTTTGGAAATAAGTATGCTAAACAACATTTCAACCATTTTCGCATGAAATTTCAAACTTTCTAATTTCTAAATAAACGGCGCTATGAGGGTACAGAAAAAAATATCCCAGTACACAGAAGTGCTGTGTTTTTACAATCTACCGTTTAGAAGTTGCAAAGGGTTTTTGACAGACAGATAGGATGGACGTGCGGATGGACGGACGGATATCATAAGAGGTCCTTTTTCCATATTATAAGTGAATTAAAGTGAATTTCACAGAAATTTCGCTCATTATTCGAGAATAGGAGCTTTGAAAACATAAACAATAAATAATATATGTAACTGTTTTGTATATTTGGTTGCAGTGGTAAACAGCTCTCTGTGATTAGGCAATTTCAAGGAAAAGCCGATTGTAAACTTTATCCTTCCAAGAATCCTGATGCGTGTTCATATATTTTCTGTGCTTGAGGGACGATTGAAGAGGCCTTAAGGTAAGGCTTTGCGTTTGATTAGGTTATCACAGCAGGCTGTTTCGTTTAATGTGGTGGATACGTTGAAAACCTTTTAATTAAGTTCGAAATTTAATATAAGCAGCTTACAGCAAATATCTCGGGTGCAGAACTCAGATAAGAAATGAATCAATAGACAGCATATAATCTCAAACAAAGCATGAAACTATTATAGCCGCAAAAAGGGGTTGTATTGGCCTTGTGTGCTGTAAAGTTACAATTGAATATTAGCCGCAAAATTTACTCCTAGTCAAGGTGGTTAAGGTGGTACATTTATACTCAAAGCATTCGTCACTGATTGCACTTTATGTTAACGCAACAAATGTGGTAGATTTAGGAGTAAATACCGAAAATAATTGTGTGTATATATTTGTACAACTATGCAAAATCTAAGATGATTGTACAAGAGAAATAATTTGCAGTCACACATACTTTCCGAATAGGGGGGGGGGGGGGTTTTTCCTGTAACTTTATGAAGGAAGGACATGGTACTTATATAGTAATTCAACAGTACCCTGACTCTGAAATAGTTAAAAAGGTTTTTATTCCAAACCTCTTGGAGCCGGATTTTGTTTTGAGTGACGAATTCCAATACATACCAAATTCCGAAATAGCATTGTGCATGAAGCTCAAAAGTTCTTATCAAACTAAATTTTAAGTAGAAAAGTGATAAGATAGATGAGAAGGCTTAACTCAGTGGAACTTTTGCGTCTATCAAAAAAGACTGATGAAGAACACAGCATTTTTTGGAACATTTTGTTCCGTCTGTGTGACACATGTTTTCAGGCCTTAAATTTTAAGCTAGGGTGTGTACACTACAAGCAGTACAAGTGTGAACATTTTTGGAATCCGCCCAAGGACACGCCCACAATCGGACTAAATGTGCAACTACTTCCGGAGCTTTCAAAACTGAAAGACGTCTTAAAAGGATGAAATTCGGTATTTATAAATAAATAAATAAAATAAATAGAGTGGCGCAACAACTCGAGGTGAACCAGGGCCAACTTCTCAACAATGTATGCTGGTGTGTTAATTTCTTTACATACAAGGGAACCTACAATTTTTTGCCGAATCCGAACGGCACTTTGAGAAGTTTTTCAAGACAAATGATACTCTCGGAGGGCTTGTCAGACCCCCGCGGAGGTGGGGACCGTGAAAAAGAACAAGTCTTTTTTTTTTTTTGTCAGGTGACGATGGCAGGATTTGAACCCAGACCTCCGGCGTAGTAAGCACACACACTAACCACTACGCCACGGCACCCCGAAATTCGGTATTTAGCATATCCTAATGAATGTAAGACACAAAAAAGAAAAATTTAATTGGTAAACCTCCTCCAGTGGGCGTGGCATTTATTTTGAAGGTACATTTTCAAATGCATTTTACTTAATATTTTTGTTCCGAATTTAAAAAATGTTGCTGAATATTTTATGTTTAACACATTTGGTTCTTCATTTGTTTAATACACGATTTTAGGCTACGCCTACATTTGGAGGCGGAATTGAAGAAAAACCTAAAATTTTTCAGAAAAACCTAATTTCGGCTGGCCTTAAGCCCACTTTAGGAAAACATGAAACCAAAAAAAAATAGCAGGTAAGGTTACCGAGATTTTATTCCAGATTTTGTTCGTATAAAGCTTTTAGCCACGCCCCCTTTTAGTGGAAGATTTTTCAAAAATATTGAAATTGAACAAAAAACAAGTTTGAAAGTGCAACAGTACGTATGCAAAAGCTTCAGTTCATCTACGACGATTGCAAAATTCCCGACCAAAAATTGGGCGGGATATAAAAATATAACCTTTGAATGCTTTATACTAGGTGGTTGCATACATTTCGGCATAAAACTCCGCCTTTTTAACTAAAAAAATCATTTGTTTTAACACCACGCCAACAAAAGTTGGCGGAAGCAATAAAAAGAAAATGCTAATATCTACATTTTTTGTCATACAATTTTTAGTCAAATTTCATATATATTTATTGAAAAACAGTCAGTTTAAGCTAAAATCCCTTAAAATGTGGGCGTGGTTAATGAAAAGGCTAAAATTTGTTGATTACTTCAAGGCAATGTTACATATCAAAAACGAATGCGCTAGCGCCATTTTAACATAGCTAAAATTTGGAAAAAGTATTTTTAAAATTAGAGATGGTCGCACATACAGGCCTATAGTGGACGTGTCTGTGGGCGGATTCCGCTAATTTTAAAACTTGATCTGAAAAACTGGACTTCCAGCCAAGCCACCAAATTTCAGCTCTCTATGGCTTACGATTTCTTGAACTCAAATAAAGAAAACCTTAAAAATTTGGTACAAAAAAGATTAAACAATTTTTTTTTTCGTGAGAGTTTCTGTTTTCGAGTTACAACCGTTTATACAATTCCCGTTATTTTTCCGAAGCGCAATGTCCTTTTTTTCCTCGGCTATAGCTAGATATTTAACTTCGGTCATGTAAAAGCGTTGCCCAAAAGCTGAAATTGACAAATTAACCCATACTCTGAAATTTGTTTACTTAAGTGAGTAAATTCGTCAATTCATCCAGTTACATGCGCAATTCCGACACGTAAAATTAAGGCTTTATAAAGCTTTGAAGGCTTTGTAAAAAACGTTTAAGAAATGGGTGTTGGAGAACAAGAGGGACGCAATTTGAATATCTAGGTATTAAGTCATTTATGTCCTTCATATCATTCAAATCATAAGATTTGGTCTGTCTTTGGTTTTTGGGTGTGACATACTTGGGTACACAAGCCGCCTTATTATATAGGGCGATGGCTGTATATACTAGTAGTTACCTGACTTGCACCATGTCCTAAGTGTTGACTAGTTTGGAGCATTCTTCTGCGAAATCCTTCTCCTTGCTCCAATCATTCTAGAAACGTTGGATATTGAAAAAGCAGGGGTTTGTAGGAAACAGCAAAGAGCTAGCTAAAATATTATGAAGAAGGCGGTGATGGACCAAGATCATTCTCTGAAAATATCATGGGTCAGAAGGCCTCAAGATTAAAGTTTGCGAGAAATGTAAGATTTAGTTTAACCGAGGGTCAGACAAATTTATTTGACTATGTCAAAATCGAGATCTCAACCCGCAGAAAACGTTGCTTGGCATTTTTTTTTGGGTAGGTAGGTATTTTGTAGGTGTGTTATTTTCTGTTAATTAAACTCATTTCCTCAGGTTTTTCGTTAGGTTTGTAATCAAAGCCTAAAGCCAGCTTTTGGTGGGTTAATTGGGTACTGAGAGCTCCTTGACTACTCTAATTTATCAAATCATTTGTTCGCCTTGAATTAAATCTGCACGGCTGCATTCTAAGCACACTCATTACAATTTCCTGCCATGGTGAAAGTACACCTGCAAAGTTCATTACGAATGCGTGTTGCCGCGCCATTCTCCCCAGATAAAAGCAAAAAATATGCCCACTCAAATAAAGTTGCAAGCTAAAAGAAGGAATTAAATGGAAACCCTCCTTCTAACGCACGACTGGATTAATCCAATTTATTTCCCTACTACCCACGAGACGATGACGACAACCAAGAGTACACTTCTCCAAACACAAATAAATTTCCCAAAGCCTAATTTGGATAAACTGCAAACTTCCCGCACCCCGGTGTTAATTTGCAACATGAAATTTTTCCACAATAAAAAAAAAAAAAAAAAACTGAAACGAAATCCTTTTAAAAAGAACACATTTTAAAATGCAAACAAAATATAGATACCGCTCCAGCGCACAAGGCTTGTTAGGAAGTAAAGCAAGACTGTTTGCCACCTCTCCTCTTCAAGTCCTGCGGCATGAACGGAATAACATTTATCCAATTTAAGCTGAAAAAAGGAACAAAAAGCACCAGAAAGGAAGGCCAATGAAATCTCTTCGCCAGTATTATTATTGCAGTGTATAGGGCTATAGGTACAGAATTGCCATACCGAGTCCTTTTTGCATGAAAGTCAGCGAAGAGTAAAGTTACGCGTTAAAAACGCTCGCCACCGGGCGAGGGCACTCTATGTAGCACCTCTCTTGGTTAATTTAATTATCGCCATCTTCCATCCGGTTTCATATCTGCGGCTTGTATTGGACTCCTTGTCGGCTATCACCAGAGGCGATTCATTCGCACTCCTTGCCGTATCGCCACACGATGCGATAGGATAGATAATGTGAGAATTTCAACACGTTTTTGCACTTATTTGAATTTTTTATTATCTCTGTTCGCGAATTAGCCTTGCTCCAGCTAAAGGTTGCGCCCGACTTATGGCACAACCGGGGGTGACTGCAAAATACAAAAAAAATAAAGTCACCCACAAATTACCAATACAAACATACAGGTGGGAGGTATGCCATGGTAAGAGGGGCGAAAATACAAGCAATGAAAAAAGAAACCAACTGAATCCTTGCAAGAGGAATTTCATAATTTCCTTTCCGTGTAAACATACGAAATACCATTTGGAATTGAGGCACGTCGGTTCACAGCTAAATGTAAATATTCTTGAGGACGACACGACGCGACGCGACGACTCGACGCTTTGATTTTTTACCTCGACCTGAACAATGTTAGTTATTCTCGCCTCCCCTGTCTGGCTCTGGAATTGGCGAAATGGTGAAGAAATGTTGACTGGTATTCGCTTTAGTAAAATTTCTTTTTGCGGCTACATTTATATTAAGAAGAAGAAATGTTTGACATTTTACTTTTTTTGCAAGATCTCATAGTAGTGAATAGGAGTGATTTGATTGAAGTCTTTGACGGAAATTGCAGTTTAATATGTGGCTTCAACTTAACGACTGAATGAAGATGGTATATCATATAAGACATCGTTTCTGTGGTAGGTACATTATTAGTATGACCTGCCTTCTTAAACAAAAGTCGAACAGAGATCTTTGACATTACCGTCGCCTCTGATTACATCGTTTAATTAATTGGTAGCGTAACAGTCTCAACTGAGCATTTAAATCGAATGCAAATGATGACCCTACCTGCAACCCCTTTTTACCCAACCTTGAAACATAATAAAACGAATTTTCTCATACCTATAAAGATATTTGCCAACCGGTATATCCGTTTTTAAGTTCTCGCACTGCCGTCCTCCTTTCCTCTAAAAAGCTACGGGAAACCGTTCAACAAGGTCAAAAGCCAAATTACTATAGAGAGAGTAGAAGGTGTATAAGGCATCCCTAAAATTTTGCAACAATAAGTCGAGGTCTGTAGCCTTGAAAGCTCAAAAAAATTGGAACAAACTTGCACAAGTTTGTAGATTTTCCATTCAAAATTTCCCCCACCACAACAGGAACCTTTTATTCCTTTTAAAAAGGCTTTTTTGAAATGTGATCCATTCGGTATTTGCACCTGCACTTTCGGACCCTTTTATACCCGTTTTAAGTCCTTTCAAGATTCAAGTCAATCAAAAAATTAATTGATAAATGTTCATAAATGCATTGACACTCGCATTGGTTTTCATCGCAATGCCAATCGTAAGAGAATCGTCGATGTGTGCTAAGTCGTCGGCACTTTTTAAGGCAGGAAATTTTTGATACCTCGTCTCCAGACTTAAGGTATTAATTTTCTTATTTCTGATAAGACCAAAAAATAGTAAATAAAAATAATTTAAGCTTTAATAAAAACTAACTATTTCACTTTAAGTTTTGAGAAATATTCAACGTTCATTGATTTTCCTTCGCACCATTGATTTTCCTATATCTAGATCTACACATTGTGTTGTGACAAGCCTCCCTTAACCGCCTTGCGTTGTCAATTTTACTGTCCGCTGGAAATTTGTTTTGGTTTATAAATCATTCGCCAGTTAGTTGTAGCACAAGGACAGACACATAGACGTCGCTTGGATGGAGGTTCTGTGGGTACGGGTCTATTTTATGCCCCGAAAAACAAAGTGGGTTGAGATGAACAATTTTCCAGATTATACGGGTTATGCTAGTTATAAATTATTGTAACTGTCAAATTCAATTGATATCTCCACTGGGCATCGAACAGATGTATACAGCCAGCGACAGAATCGAGTTGTATTTGATGGGACAACATCACAATATTACTAAGGGGCATCCCTGGCATATTATACTCGTATATGTACATAAACTAGCATATCGACCACATCCACCAATATGTGTCGGTCTGTCTATTCTTCAGTACACTAATGTGAAGCGTGTGCCTGATTTACTGGGAGGTATTAAATCAATCGGAAGGATAATATCGCACAGGATATTGACAAATCTACTAGACACTTTGAAATATCTAAAGAGTGAGATACAAACGGAATAGAACGGGGAGATGGAGATCGGGGACAGAGAATTATATCCAACTTAGGACCCAATCGTTATTCAATTGAAACAAATGAGTGGGCGTTTGGTCAACAAATGGAATAAATCACTGTTCTGTCTCGGGGACAACAATACATGGGAGAACCAGCTACAAAGTAACAAGAAAAGGATAAAAAGGAGGAATGCTAGAAAGAAATGGCAGCCATCGTCCTGATGATGTTATTTAAAAGTGATTTTGTTTTGTCGATTGCCCAGGGCAAACCTTTCTTAGATTTTAAGTGACGATATGGCAAACTGGGATATGGTTTATAAGTTTTGTTAACTGCAAAAGGACTTATTTTTCTGCTTCGACTGGTTTTTCTTGTTCGGAAGTTGTTTAATGAAGTAGGAATAGATTATGCTCTCGACCATAGTGTCCTGTGTAGTCGTCTTGACAGCATAGTAAAATGCGAGCATTTCATTGACCCATTCAAGCATTATCCAACCGAATGAAGCTGTAGTTTTTGCCGTTTTTTATGTTGCCATATTATGTTGTACAAACTTTTTATAGTAAAACCTACTATTCAAGGCGTTCTCAATATTTGGGTTCTGTGGCATATGGGTTTTTCGGTGGCATGGATTTTTTTGATATGTTATTCAAAACGACAATGCCACGTGCAAAATTCCAGGTGTGATTTTGAAATGCGGTTCTATCATGCTGAAGGACGTTAACTGGTAACCGAGATCGTTCAATAATCGGTCCCAATTTTCAACCTTCCATTGATTTTCAAATCGCTGTCAACTAGCCACAAAAGACCGTTGCTCTAAGCAAGTGACTAATCTTCATCAAGACAGGGCAATAATTCACATGGACCCCTAAGACCTTTTCGAGATATGATCGAGACCGGCAGGTGAATTGATGAGACCATGTCTGTCCTTCAGCCTGTCGGTCCGTCTGTCCCTATGTATGCAATTTTAATGTCTTTAAAATGAAGCTAGAAAACTAAAACTTGGAGCGTTACTTGATTCTCATTTTGTACAGACAAAGTATAAAAATTGATAACATCTGCCCACAGCCATGCCCACAGCCACGCCCACAATTGACTTGGATGTCAGACAACCTCAATTTACATTTTATTTCAAATGTAATGGCCTTTTGGTCTAGTTCGACAAAGCGAAGTAACTCAAATTTTTGTGCAGAGCAAAAATGTCCACAAATTTTTAGCTGAGCGAAAATTGGACCGCCCACACCATCGACCGAAGCATTTAGAATTTTAAAAACCTGATTTCTCGGAAAATTCATTCTAAATTGGAATGAATATTGCTATTTGCTAAGTTTTGTGCACGCAAGACATTATGAGCTCCGCCCACTTTTGGAGGGCATTTTTACGAAAAAACTGTTTCTCTAAGCACTAGTATTTGCTTTTAACGCATTTTCTTATGATTCCAACGAAAATAGAATTGATTGATTTTAATTTGCAGCCCCCGCCCAGAGCGTTAAATAAATAAAAAATAAATAGAGTGGCGCAACAGCTCGCGGTGAACCAGGGCCAACTTCTCAACAATGTATGCTGGTGTGTTGATTTCTTTTACATACAAAGGGACCTACAATTTTTTGCCGAATCCGAACGGCACTTTGAGAAGTTTTTCAAGACAAATGATACTCTCGGAGGGCTTGTCAGACCCTCGCGGAGGTGGGGACCGTGAAAAAGAACAAGTCTTTTTTTTTTCAGGTGACGATGGCAGGATTCGAACCCAGGCCTCCGGCGTAGTAAGCACACACACTAACCACTACGCCACGGCACCCTTCAGAGCGTTGCAAATACAAATATTTGACATCTATATGTCAAGGAATCAGGCCAAACAACTTTTAAATTCGGTGTTACAGGGTAAAAAGGGTCGGGTATTTAGAAGTTCTTTGCGGAAGAACTCTTGCACTTACTGTTTTGTTCTTTTTCCTTCCCTTATACATATTTCACAATATTGCAGCCCTTTTTCATTTTAAAATTGGTGTAGATAATATTTCGTTCATCGCCACATACAATTATTTAATCGCCAGGCTACTGACAATCAATCCTCAGCGACCAATAATTATTTTCCAGGGACCACTTCACTTACTCTCTCACGAGGCCATTTAGTTAACACCTACCCTTAAGTAAGTATCGTTTAGATTGTAGCAGCCGTTTCGTCAGCGCGAGCGTGAACGTTGGTTTTATTTACAGGGACCATTAAGTTGGTAGACTATTTAGTCCTTATTTAGATTGCCAACAACGTTTTTTTTGCGACAGTTAAGCTTATATAGTATTAAAATTTCGTCGCCAACGATCATTTAGTCGCAAGCGTCCGATAACGAGCTTTATTTGCCATCACTCCTTTTATTGACGGCGACAATTCAAAGGTTCCTTTAAGAATCAGGATGTTTCTTCTAATTAGTCTGGCTGTCGAACAAGTTTTCCGTAAGTCGGTTTGGAATTATCTGAATTTTTTTATGTTATCATATTATGTAAAGGTTGGATTACTAGTGCTTATTTCGTGAATAGTAACAATTACCTCATGTCTGATTTGACAGATAATTAGTTTTATAGTTCCGCTGAAAGAATATGGTTGTGTATACGCATGAACAATGCTGGGAAATATTGCGATATTACTTTGAAAATCATGGAAATGTTGCAGAATGTGTTTTTGCCAAAAAAAATCATCTCTTCAGATGAAGCTCATTTTGATCTTGGCGGGTAAAAAAAAAGTGTTACGCCGACAAGCCAGAGACAACTGAAACTTTAAAGGACAATATTCGTGAAGCCATTGGTGAAATACAGCGGCACACAATCGAGAATCTGCTTAAAAATTCGACCGATCGTGTAGGCTACTGCATGGCCAGCCATTTGAATGATTTTTTTTTTCCATTATTAACCGGAAGGATTTTACTTTCAAATAAAAAAAAAGAAATTTGAGAAAATATTCAGTTGTTTTTTTTATAGTATTTTCGAAAAAAAAGTTATTTGGCGGACCCTTTATTTGAGTGTCCTGATTACGAATATGTTAACAACTAGTGAGTAAGTGCAAGAGTTCGTCTGTGACAAACTTCTATACACCCGACCTCTTATACCGTGTAACACCAATCTGAAAGTGGACCTGGGCTAAAAATTTAAATCAATTACTTATATTTTCGTTAGAAAATGCGTTAAAATCGAAAATTATTTCGAAAAAAAAAACCTTTTTTTCCAAAACACGCCCCCTTAAAGTAGGCGGAGATCGAAACTTTGTATGGAGCAAGCTAAGCAAATAGAAATACATATCTTTAATATTTTCCTTAATTTTTTTTTTCGAGTTGGAGTGAAGCTTCCGAGAAATCGGGTTAAGATTTTACATGTTAAAAATGGGCATCTAAAAGGTTTTAGGCTAATATTGCTCCGTACCAAAATTTTGCGTAAAAATTGCTCCGGACCTAAAATTATTAGCTGATTCCGAACGGCGAAACTCTCGGAGGGTTTGTCAGGCCATCGCGAAGGTGGGACACCGTGAAAAACTTAGTTTTTCACACGTGGTTGGAGTTGGTCCTGCACACTAACCACTGCATCACGGCGCCCATTAAAACTTAGAACTATCCAAAATTTAAATTTTTCCAGAGTGCCTATATAACGGGTGATTTTTTAGCTGGTTTGGTTTTGGCAACACTGGTTTTGACAGCTGACGTGTGTTTAGTACCTTGTGTCACTGTCAAACAGCTTCAGTTTGGTTTGCAATTTAACCATGGATCGTCTTACAAATGAACAACGCTTGCAAATTATTGAATTTTACTATCAAAATTCGTGCTCGGTTCGAAATGTTCATCGCCTGCTGCTTCCATTTTATGGTCGGCATTCTCGACCTTCTGAGCAGTCTATTCGGAAGATTGTGACCAAATTTCGCACCAAATTTACTTTGTTGGACATTAAACCACCAACACGTTTACGTACTGTGCGTAGTGAAGAAAATATTGCGGCCGTATCAGCTAGTGTGACAGAAGGCCTTTGTTACAGCACTACGTGGAAAATTTTGCGGAAGGATTTGGGCGTAAAGCCTTTTAAGATACAGCTGGTGCAAGAACTAAAGCCAGCCGACCTACCACAACGCCGAATTTTTGGTGAATGGGCTCTTGGAAAGCTGGCCGAGGATCCGCTTTTTTATCGAAAAATTGTGTTCAGCGATGAGGCTCATTTTTGGTTGAATGGGTCGTGAACGTTAATAAGCAAAAAGTTCTCAACCTCTTAAAAAATCACCCGTTATTATACTTTACTTTTCTGCCTAAAAATATGCAATGGAAATTTAACTTTATTTCTATGTGGAAACTGTGCTTGTGAAAACAGTGTTTAACTTTATTTTTCTTAGCAAAGGTAAGGTGCTTTAGGCCCGTTTGTGTTTGCTGATACTCATCAAAAGTAGCTTAGTTCTTTTAAGGGCATAGGTTCCACATAAAGAGCTGCCTGAATTATAAAAAAAATTGCCGCTAAGGGCTAAGGACTTAGTCAAGGGCTAAAAATAGTAGGATGAAAATATTTAAGCAGAACACAATAACTTTTATTTTTTTATTTTTGTTTGTAATGTCAATAAACTTATTGATCAATATATAAACTTTTGATTATTGATGAAAAACCCTAAGGTCCTGGTATGCCCCTTTTATTTAATTCTACTGCCCTATATAGATATAGTAAATGCTTCTTAAACTTTTTCTATAACATGAAAACTTGTAAGAAAGGATGATCTGGTTGGAAACGTGCCACACAGCTCACCACGCCCGCCACTCTAGGCAAGTGCGATTTGAGGTCGTAGTCCACTCATGCCGAGGTGATTTAAACTGACTAACGAGATCGTGCGATTAACGCTGTCAACGTCGGACTTGTTCTTGAAGGGTTTTTGGAAGTCAAATAAGCCATAAATAAACCATAGTGCTTTTGTCTGAAATCTAAGATAAATCACGTGATCACTCATATCTGGCTTGATTTAGCACCAAAGTGGAAAATTTGACATTTCAGATTTGAGCAACCCAGACAGACGGATATTTGAACTATCTTATTCCATGAATGAGGGCTCGGTAGCTCTTTAAAATTATAATTTCGATGATATCTCATGCACTTTGTTTTATCCAAATTTAAAGATACTAAGCCCGTAATCGGAGACCCTGTAAAAGGGACTTGCTTTTTATGTCTTACCTTAAAACAAAGCGCTCACCAATCAACTTCAAAAATCCAAATTTTTTTGTTGTCGAAACTAAACAAACAACATGCTGTAATGGGTGCGTTAATAAATGCCCTCATTCTTAAGAATAATTTAATTATTAATCACACAAGCGAGATAAACACCTTGTACCTATCCATCAAAAAATCTTAAGAACCAACGCGAATTCATTAGATTTACTTAGCGAAATCCTTTAAGTTTAATGGGCTTTCCGGTGTATTTATCCAGAATGTATTACAAAGTGCTTATTTGTATTTACAGAATTTGCAAACAGAAATCTAAACACAAAAGACGGCTATAACGTAAGGACGAGCTGCCTTGATTTAACTACCAGAGAAGAAACAAAAAAAAATAACCCAAGACCATCCAATATCATTTGGATCGAATGCCATTAATTTGGCTGTCATTGCAGAGCAGTTGTCTTTACACAGCCTTTTAGGGATTGTGCGGCACCTGTTCCTCTGTTTGTGCTTCCTTCACGAATTACAGTTTTACTTATATTTCAACCGGATTCGCAGTTCAACGAAAGTGAGCCTGCGCCTTTCCATCAATATTTCAGGATTCCGTTACGCTTCGCCACCTGTTTTTATGGGTATTTTAACAGATAATCCGAGTGAATACTTTCCTACTGCTCCCCGGGCTTAACGAAACCCCTTTCGAGTGCCGCCGTTGCGGAGTAGCACACCTTCATGAGTGTAGCCCAAAGCACCGTGTATACACAAATCGGAAAAGGCAAACGTTTTAAACTAGCCCCATTTATCACCCAGGATATGGGTGAGTCTGAGTATACAAAAGTGGGTTTACAAAGCAACAGTTCCCAATTCCTGCAACCTTGAGTTTTCGGTGTGGTATGTTTATGGGAATTCTATTTTTGTTTCAGTAACACACGGGGTACGGATTATAAAGTATATATTCCGGTAAATTCGATATCTTTGAGTATCCTTACGTTTGCTGTTTTCCATGGAGGCTGACTCGCCTTGTTGTTACACTGACACATAAATATGGGTGAACCCGAGCGGATAATTTGACCCTTTGGTGCCTTCTCAAGGCGCAGTCAACGAAAGGGTGCTGCGCCAGGTCTTCGTTAGTAGCAACACAAAAAGAACATTATACTGAAACTTAAAAGAAACCATCTCTTTGAGAAAGAGTCCTTAACAAGAAAAGATTTTCACTTCACAGGGAGTTGGTACATTATTATCGTATCAGAGAGCTGTCTACAAATTTTGCGTTCTCCTGAACCTGGGTGGGAGTTTTTCCTTTAATATTATTTTATGTAAATACAAGTTTTTCTTGATGAAACCTTGTGTCTATACAATGGGTCTAAAATACAATTTTGGATTAAGATACTTTCAGGTTAAAAATTGATTTCTTTTGGGATTGTTTTTCTTTCCAAGGACTAGTTTTGCTTATGCTTAAATTAATGTACCTACGACATTCGAAACGTGCCTTGCTGTCTAGCCGATGTGAATTCTGAAATAATAAACGAAGCAATTCTTTCTGTTCTGTGTTTATAGACCTTTTATCAAACGATGAGACAGTTTGAACTATAGTTTTGCCAAAGTTTTGCACTCACGCATGGCTATATAGAGCTCATAATCATGTAGTGATTTTACTGGGCTGTCCAGGAGTATGGGTTACAGACAAGTTTACAATCTATTGGTCGCAGATACTTGAACTAGTTAGTGAGTTCTTTTATGACTTGCAGTTGACAAAAACTTTGTAAGGGACCCCCTGAAGAAGATCGATGGAGTTTTTCCCCTTTTCTGGCAAAATGAATAATGTACGCAACTCTTGCTCGAAAAACAAATGTATGAAACTCAAATTAAACCTTCCAAAGCTCCGATAAGACTTATATCCCCTGACTTAATACCCTGATTCCCTATTCTGTGTGCGAGGAAAGGAAGTCGATGTGCAAGCGCCATGCTTCAAGTGCTTGCCAAAGACGGCACAATATAGATGACACTGAGACTCTGTGCTCATCTAGACACTAGTAAGTGCTAGTAGTGTCATCTATGACACTTGTAAGTGCTCATCTAAATTTTCTTGCAGAACCAACCTAACTGGGGGCAGTTTAAGAACACACTAGAAACACTCGAGATCGTAGCGCCACCAGAAAACTGATTCCTTGTATGTTTTACCGTTACAGGTTTGTTAGAAGATTCAACTTTTCAAATGTCACACACAAATCTCCGATTCTGTTAGGTTACGTTACACCAACCATGCAAGAAACTCTACGCAGAGCATCCGCGTCTCACTTTTACTCAATATTTTGCAAGTAATGTTAATTAAGTCAATAATTGTAAGAGTATCAGGTATATAATTATGTGTAATGATTTAATCTTCGCCAGTGATTTATCTAATTAAATACCTTGTAATTAATAAAGAATTTTAAAGTGTAATCGAAAATATTCAACACGGTTAACCAACCGGTACGGTGGTAAATAGGTCCTTTGGAATAAGAAAAGGACTGTCAAGAGCAGGCATGCATTCTTTTGATGCATAATTAATAATATGCATAATTATATAGGTACACCTTGGAGCACCTCTATTGTGGTGATTAATGGCATGCTCGATAAATTAAGGCACACTCGTACAAGTAAAATTAAACAAAGCGAAAGCCACCAGTGTAAATAATACTCTTTGTATTTTCCATATTCCTTTAGTGAGTTCTTTATTATTTTTTTATACCCTATTTTACAGGAATAGAGTATTTAGTTTGATACAGAGAAATTATAACGATAGACCCCCAAGACCTTAACGGCTTATGATCGAGACCAAATTCTGAGTCGAATGAGCCATGTCCGTCCGTACGTAACAAATTTTCACGATTTAAATTATGAGGTAGAAACCTGAAATTTTGAACGTAAGCTCTCTTTTATCTGCTTTTTTTTCGAGGGGCGTGGCATGCCATACTCATTTAACCAAAAATCAATATTAGCATAGAAATATCCAAGTTAACGCCTAAAATTACATTTTTTGGTTAAAAATTTAATAATTTTGTAAACCACCCTTAAAAATGAATGTGGCCAAAAACTTTGTATGAATAAAATCTACATAGTGCCCGGTATGATGAGCTAAAGTTTATTTCCTATTCTTCCCTTAATTAGGCTTAAATCAATCAAAATCTCTGTTTATCTGGAAAATTCTAGGCTTTTCTTTAATTCTGAATGAGGACGTGGCCCAAAATTTTGTACCAAGTATTTTCTGCACAATATTATTTTAAGAAAAAGTTTTCCGATTTGGAACAAAAACATTGCTTAAATTGCATAAATTTGAAGGATTACTCTTTTAATCGATGCCACGCCTACAAAAAGCAGTCTGCCGACTTTATTTTTATTTTTTATGTCTTATAGTTGTCGGGAGACGCCATCTGTTAAATTTCACGATTTTAACTACAGCTTTAAAGCACTGGAGGTAGTTGTACATTTTGACCGATTGTGGGCGTGTCTGTGTTTTCAGCTTTCAAGCTCCAAATTTAAGGCTTAAAAATTAGGTGACATACGGAAGGACAGACAATTCGGTCACGATCATATGCCCTCAAGGTCTTAGAGTAAGAAGTAAAAGTAAAAGCAAAACTTTGAGTGGCTATTACTTTTAAAATTAACAATTTTTGGATAACATATTCGTAATCAGGACACTCAAATACGTTATATTAGCATAAAAATAGCAACGAAATTCCACTCGGAATCAGGACGCCAAAATACATTATGTAAAATACATTGAATGCGCTGACAGCGCAGCCAAGGCCGCTGCAAACGAACCTCTGCTAACCTTCCCTTATCACAATAAAAGAGACGCTACCAAAGACATCCAAAAGTACTTCAATAATAACAAAATGATGGAAACAGTACCTTCATCACTACTCCACAATAGACCCAGAAGGAAAAAAAGTTATCTACCCAGCGAACTGCTCCAAAAAGCATAAAAGATGCTTCTCCCGCCTCCGGCTAGGACATACAAACATCACACATGTCCACAAAATAACCAAAACCGATCCACCTCTCTGCCACCTCTGCAACAGGAACGACAGTTTAACAATCCAGCACATTGTCCTCGACTGCGAAGAAATAAGGACCAACGTTAGCCAACTGTCCAACAACACAGACTTACTCGATCTCATAAAGTCTCCATCACACATAAACATAGACACGGTCTTCAAGATACTAACATTAGTCAAAGTAGAGAATAGCATATACGAAATTAACTACTAGATTAACACATTACGAATACGATTATCTACCTAGCCGATAGCCCTAGTAGCTTGTTGCTAGACTCCTAATATTAAGATTGTAATTTACTTACTTTTTTAATAAATTATAATAATAATAATAATATAAAACACATTGTATACCTACTAAAATATTCAACCGATTCCACTTGGACCTTCGGTAAACTTTTGCCCGTTTTGTACCTATAGTTATTAAAGTTAAGATAGGTACCAGAATATTTTCATTTGATAACTCAAAAACGCGCTCAATAGAAAATGCACTCAATAGAAAATCTCATGGCAATGTTTCCCCTTCAAATTGTATAAACTGTGATTACCTATACCAACAAACCTACTATAAAAGTCCAAATGACAGGGTAGGTATTACGCCATCAGTGCGCAAAATCCTTGCAGAAGCTTGTAAATGTCAAATGTGACATTCAAAGTCACAAAAAAGAGAAACACAACAAACAGCTGTGGTTCTTTTTCTAGGGTTCTCCAATAAATATTGAATTATACTCTGTTAATACGATAAATCTTTTTTAAGTTTTCTTAAAACTCTTTCTATTAAGTCTCGTTATCGTTCAAGAATTCGCAAGGAAAGTGAATGTGTTCGGCCGTTGCATGTCAGTGCTTAAACGTGTGAAAGAAGTTTAACAGATACGTCATGTCATGACAAATGAACAAGCCAATAACATTACACCCGTAAATAGATAATAATGATTTTGGCTCGTCAAATAATGTTTCATAGTGTTTTTTAAATGGATTTTATAAAACAAAAGTATAGCCTAAGCTTAAGTGCAATAAAAAGCTGTCATTGTCTTCTGCCGTGACAGCCCAAAAGTATGCAGCGCTACGCTGACAGCGCCACAATGTCTGCTGTTTCGTATCTGCATATAAAGTACCTTGTGTACAGCGCGTTTAACCACTCTCAACGGTATTGGTTTCTGTATAAAGAACCTTTATTTTGATGACAGTGCGTGTGTGTTAGTGATTGAGTGGGTTGATTATACTCTATCTCAGTGATGTCAGTCAAAGCGAAAGACACGCGGTAAAAATAACTTCAAGAATAGGTCGGGATTAGTATGACGTCACTATATGGGCTACCCAAACGCGTTGAGGAACGGGGCCATAGAAGAAGCCTCAGTCAGTGATGGGAATGTGAATTCTATTTAAGGTCACAGTACCAATAAAGGTAAGTGAACGTAGGTGGTCTTGCATTTTGTAACTTTGATTCAATAAGAGTTTAAAATCGGAAGTTCCAAAAGGTCAAAAAGCCCACGTCTTTTAGTTGAGCACCAAAACGAATTTGTTTGTAAAAATGTGAAGGAAAATTAAATACTTACCTGAGATTGCAGCATATTGGGAACACAGAACTGCCAGACAGGGACGTAAATTGTAGCTAGTTATAATACATAATCTGTTGGTGTCGACAATATGTTTTCGCCTTTAACGGGGTTTCGCTTTGAACAAGGACCCTAAGGTTTTTGCTCAGCTGACTATGCCCGAAATTTTTTATTTACGTGATCACAGATCGCAGAAAAAACTAGTTAGTTGGAAAGTAAAGATTTATAGATAAATAAAATCTTGAACAAAATAATCTAGAATTGCAACAATATCGATAATTAAAATCGCGAATTAACATCCTTTGTCTTAGCAGATGTTAATTGGAGATTGCGCAGCTTTGCAATAATTCGAAAACTATAATTTTTTTTGCTAACAAAACCCAAATTAGAAATAGCTTTAGTTACCTGTATTCAAAAGCTGACATCAATGGTTAGAAATACACATTAAAATTCAGGGTTGAAAACATAATGATCGTTAAAAAACATATACCCCAAATGGCGGGTAATATGGTTAGCCATGTCAGGTGAATTCGCAAGTTTGATTTTTTTAATTTAATGTTACTTTATCTATTGATAGCGTTTGCATCAGTATACCTATGTGAAGAGAGCACTTATATGGGCATAGAACAAAGGGTATCATCGACCAAGTGAAAAACAACAACCATTAGGTTCGTCGTCAAGATCAAGACCAAGTGAAAAACACATCAAGATTTTTATCGTTGGAGCCGAAACGCTGGCAGTTTTACCTACATACTTACTTAAGGTGGCGCCACAGTCCGGCTTCACCAGCCAGCCCTGTCTCCGGCAAGCCACCCCTCTAGTTTTGCAAGCGAAGTTGGCTGAGGTCCCCTTTCCCTGGCATTCGCCACCGGAGCGTCCGTGCTCCTATAATGCGCCGTCCCTGCGGGTTGAACTCAAAAATTTTCCGGGCCGGGTCGTTTGTGGCCATCTACTTTAGATGAACCAGCCATCACAGTCGTTGTATTTTGACTCTTCTGGCTAGGTCGGTTTCTCTGGACTGCCCGTACAGTTCGATGTTATCCTCCTACACTATCTCTGTCTATGCAGACGGGACCCTTATACCTAAATCGCCCGAAGAATTTTCGTTTTGAAGCATTGTCATTCGCTTTTGACAGTCGGTTTGTAATTGAGTTTGGCATCTTTTTTCAGTCAAAATAAAGTTTTTAGCTACGTTCCAATACTAAGATATAAAAATATGTATAAACCAAATAATTGTCGCATTACCTCCCTTTCTATATCAACCTACTTCCCTTCACAGTGACTCCTGGAGGTAGGAAGTGATTTTCCGTCAAAACAATTTTTACAACTTTTACTCCAGTTTAGCTGAAAAATAAGGTTTTTGTATTCCTGTAGGAACAAGTTACGATTACATTCATGAAATTTGGAAAGCCTCCCATGCATCATCGCCTTGATTTTGCTTAAACGCGACAACAAAGCCCTAAATCCCCCCAACGGAAAACTTTTTCCGCACGCAAACACAAAACAAACCAAAAACTGTTCCCGGAAATGCGAACAAAAATCTGACGCCCCCCTCCCCCATTTAAGCTAACGTGTACAAACAGTAATTAAACTCCAACCCCTTATTCATAATTTCTTGCTGACTTTTAGAAAGTGTGGAACCGAACAAGTTCATAGCACCGCATATGCTGCATACGCAAAACTGCGTTCTTTCATACCTACGTACCTACCTACTTCTCGCACACACGCCAAACTCAACTGAAATTAGCACTCAGGAGCAAAAAATTATCCATTCATCCTTTTGGGGGGTGAAAATCTGCTGATTTCATTAAGCAAATTTAGCTAAATTACATATTATCCTAAGGTGATGGTGCTCGCTGACGACGATGATGGTGATGGCCGCCGACCAACGCTTATCACGCCAAAGCACAGCTAGAGAACCCCGCTCCCACCGTAATGAGCCAAAAATTCTCTGCTTGTCTGCGGTTTTTACCCACGCCGGCACAGCGTCAGTCGACCGGGAAGATCCAACAGATAACATATCTGACTAATAAAACCCACCATGCCAAGCTCTTCATATCAACGGCCACGGATAATTACCACTGTGTCGGCGGGTACAGAACAGACAGACATTACTTGCAGTGAACTATAGCACTCTCCTTGCTCCACCAGCCAACCTACCCCAGAAGGCGGCTGCGATGAGTCTAACAACACCGCCGCTACCGCACCTTTTGAAGTGGTTGGCGTTTTCTCATTAGCATATCAAAGAAGCGGCCGCCTATGGCACGCGGCAGCCGCTGAGCGCATAGTTCAACGCACACAACAGCACGAACTATTTATAGTTTGTTTGGGGTTCCAAGCTTTGCTTTACGTTTGTTTGACGTTCGTTTCGTTAGTTTCGGCGAACTAACAAATCACATTATGACGGGGTGGCCGGGCCATGTGGAGCCTGGCGAGACGAAACTGTTGACTCAACAACTTTGGCGTTGCGCGATTGAGTGAGAGTGATTCTGTTTGTTTGGTACTTACCTACCTATCTGCCAGCAACCAGCTCTCGACTTCAGCTAGAAACAGTTTTACTTTTGCTCCCAGTCTGGGTTTTATTAAAAGCTGTCGAGTCTCTCTTTCTCCACCGCGTTTACGGTATACGAGAAACGTTATGCATTGCGCTGTGCGCAAAGCGAAGCTTTGAAAATAAAACTTTATCTCTTCTATACTCAATCGGTTTACTCTATAAAAAGATATTGAGTTTAGGAAGAGAGACACGCGAATGTAAGAGGAAAAAGTGGAGACTTTTGACCAAAATCAGGAACAATACCAAAATTACCGAGGATTGGCGTTGCCGGTCTTTGGATACACCCAATAATACAGAAATTTATTGACATATGTAAATAAAATTTAAATTGCTGCGGGTGGATTTCGTGAGCAGTGAAATTTTTTTGAAATCAGAAAAACAAAAAGAGAAACCAAACTTTGGAAAGCTGAACTTTGGTGTGAAGCTTGATGCCTACCAAAATTCTTAGCAAAATGCCGAAAGTCACCAAAAACAATTCTCAATGAGTTTGCGAGGAACACTTTTATCTTATTGACAGAAATCTACCAGGAAGTACCTACTTGCTTTCTGCAAAATAATTTCGTTAGAGCAACTATTTCGCAGATCTTTCCTCATTAATTTTATTTAATTTATTTTAAGGTGTAGTTTGTAACTCAGTAAACTAATCACCGTATAGTCCTTGATTATCAATTAAAGAGAGGACGTATCCATAGGTGAATTTTAGCAATTTTCGAAAATCCATTTGCAGATTGCTCCAGTTGCTCAATTTCAAACCCCTAATGCCTAAAATGTTTATACTAAAATCTTAAATGGACAGGCCTACCTGGATAGGCGGGTGGGATGGGCGGTTGGCTAACCTGAGGATCTCCATCATACGAGAGGACTCGGAGTCAACTGTGATGTGATAAACTAAAGCACAAAATTAAAAAACACATGGATAGCATACTTAAAAATTTACACAGTTCCAACTTTCTGTAGATCTTATAATAAAAAAAAGCATGTTTTTCAGATTAAATATTTTTTGTAATCTTATAGATAAAATAAAACACTATGCTTTTGTGAGTGAAATAAGGATAACCAATAATTAAGCAACCCAAATTGGAATCACTATTTTTTTAAACATTAAAAACTGTTTTTATAAGAAGGAAAAATGTTTTGAAAAATTATAGTAAGAATTTCAAGCAACTTATTTGGGCCACAAATTTTCATCGGTGGATTTTTAGTTATTTTTTTTAACATTTTACTTAATCTTAACCTTCTATTTCATAAAAATAATTTTATGGGTAAAAAAGTATAGGTAAACTGCTCAAATTTGACTATTTGAGACAAGCTATAACAGTAAAGACGAGTATAAACCTTCTTTTATACTTTTTACTTTTTTTTCAGTTCAGTCAGGTTGTAGGATCCACGGGAGTCTCTAAAAAATTAAGTTTTGTCTAAATTTTTTAAGTCATGTTAATTTAAAGATAATTATGTTTTTTTCTTCATTCGAATAAAACAAGAACGAAAGGTTTAAGTCGTATAATAGTACCAGATTTTGACTTGATTATTGTTATATTTAGTTTTCGTCTTATAGCAACAATTGTAGATCTTAGTGTTGATCAGAAGTGCATTAATTGTTGCTCGTCTGTCTGGGATATCTGAAGAGTAAAAGTTTTTTCTTAAAGAGTTTTCAGGGCGTTGATCTCAACTGTATGGTCGCCAAATAACTCAGTAATATATTATACTCATGTTCAGTGAATTAAAAAAAACAGTCCAGTTCTTTTGGCTGCAATGGTACGTTCCTACATTTTCATTTAGGGATACATAATGTAGAACGATTTCAAGCCCTGCTTGCGGGTGTAGCCTTTTTTGTCCCCACTAATCCTATGTGGGACAATTTCGGTATCATTGTCATTTATTCACTATTTGAAAAGGTAGCTGTCCTAATCAGGTGCCTTTCACTATGCAGTTAATCCGTAGATGAGAATGGGGTAGGGGCTTACGATCCCGGGGAACACCACTTGTACAATATGCACCGAAGGTTTTATTTACGTGTATGTTCACATATATTGAAGACACACATTGCTTTTTTCATTCTTCGTTCCGTTTTAAAGTTTAAAATTAGGCTTTAGGACATGTACAATTCAAACAAATAGTTCTACGGAGAAGCATTTCAAAAGAATGTTTTTTCCTGGTAATCCAGGGCACCCTTTGGAGCTAGGCCTGAGGGGTGTCAGCATGCGAGCGCTTGGTGGTCGGAAGGTTCCGCTCGGCATCGGACCGGGTTTAACCCGAAGAAGTTACGAGCAGCCCGTCAATGGTGCCGCTATCCATAACGGGGGGCGGAGGGGGACAGCGCCAAGTCAAAATGAGGGCTTAGGTGGAAACTCTACAAATCGACAACGGCACCAACTCAAAATTGGCACGTGGAATGTCTCGTCACTAACGAGGAAGGAACTCGAACTGGTTGGAGGCCAAAAAGTATCAGCTCGATGCAACTGGCATCTCCTGAACCAAGTGGAAGGGTTCTGGAACCAAAGACTTCGATGATGGGTGGAAGCTCTTCTGGTCTGGCGTCCCAAATCACATGACTGCACAGGCGGGTGTGGGGATACTCACAAGCCCCCGGTTGTCAGAAAATGTATTCGATGTCATTCCGTTAGGGGGAAGGATTTTGATCTTGAAGCTTAAGCTTGAACGATCGACTCTGGCTCTGGTTCAGGTTTATGCACCAAATCGAGAGTCAGAGTATGAGTCCTTGTTGAACGAAGTTGATGCTGCCCTGGACAGAGTGGCAGAAATGGACTTCTTTCTCCTGATGGGTGACTTCAATGCACATGTGGGTACAGACGACAGTGCTTGGAGGAGTGTGATTGGGAGGCACGGTGACCCGGATCAAAACGGGAACGGAGGGAAGTTGTTGGACTTTTGCTGTGCATATGGCTTGTCCATCATGAACACCTTTTTCCCACACAGAGACATTCACAAATACACATGGTACAAGCACAGTTTAAATCAGAAGTCACTGATTGATTTCTTTGTTGTACCATCGTGTGTTCAAAGAATGATTTGTGATGTTCGAGTTTTCAGGGGAGCTGAGTTGTCAACTGATCACCACTTAGTGTTGTATTAATTGTTTTTCAGTGACAGTATTCCTTTGCCACCCAGGCGAAAACCAAGACTGGTGACCCGCATACGGTGGGAAAGGTTGCAGGATGCTGACTCTGATTTCAGAGAGCGTTTTGCACAACATGTTTCGGAGAAGTTTGAACAAATTCCAACTGACCTTTTGAATGTAGAGGAGGAATGGCAGCTGTTTTTATCGGCAGTCATTGCCTCTGCAGGAAATGTTTGTGAAGTGAAGCGGCTTGGGGTAGCGGCTGGTGGTGAGAAAAGAACTGCTTGGTTTAAAACGCCTGGAGTTCAAGAAGCCATCAGAGAGAAGAAGAGAGCCTACATTGCGTGGATCCAATGCAAGAACTCAACTTCTCGAGCCCGGTACAATGAGGCGCGAAGGACTTCCAATCTGGCAGTCAGAACAGCCAAGGAACAGTCATGGAAAAAGTTCGGCGAGAAGTTGGAGCACGATTACAGATCTGCAAACAAGATATTTTGGCAGACCATTCGCCGGCTCAGAGGAAGGAAGTTAAATATCATCCAAGGGGTTAAATCCAAGGACGGTACACTTCTTTCAAGTGAGAGCGATGTCTTGCGCAGATGGAGAGAGCACTTTTCGGAGCTGCTCAACCCCCAACAGGGCACTGAAGATGGCACTCCCACTGCTGACGAGATAAGGGCGGAGAATAGTCCCACAGTAGACGAAGTCACTGAAGCGATTAAATCGCTAAAAGTTGGCAAGTCTGCTGGAGTTGATGAAATCCGGCCAGAAATGCTCAAGGCAATGGGTGAAGAGGGTGTTAAATGGCTAACACTCCCGCAAACGGGAGTTATAGTGCCCATTTTCAAAAAAGGGAACAGGAGAGATTGCGCCAACTATACTGGCATATCTCTCTTGAGTCTTCCGGGAAAAGTATTCGCGAAGGTGTTGGAAACGCGTTCCAGAGCTGTAATCGAGCCTTTGTTAGAAGGGGAGCACAGTGCGGCTTTCGGCCTGGCAGAGGCACAACCGACCAGCTTTTTACTCTGAAGGTTATTCTTGAGAAGGCCTGGGAATATGCCAAACCGGTCTATGCGTGTTTGTAGATCTGGAAAAGGCGTATGACCGAGTCCCTCGGGCTGAGTGGGCCTCTTCTGAGAGCCAATCAGTCTTTGTATGGAAACTGCAGAAGCTGTGTACGGATAAATGGCGTCAAATCCCGTCCTTTTGATGTGCGCGTTGGACTTCGCCAGGGCTGTGTTCTGTCGCCGCTCCTTTTCATAGCATATATGGACTGGATGGTGAGGCGCAGTCTTGGCGAGCAATGTTTCGAATTGGCTGGTATCAGGATGAGCCATCTGCTTTTCGCAGATGATTTGGCCATCCTTGCATCATCCAAAGAGGAACTTCAACGAGCACTGGATAGGTTTGCAGCCGTCTGTGGTGATGCTGGGATCAAAGTAAACGTGAACAAATCGGAAGTGATGGTTGTTTCCCGAACTCCTGTGCAATGTACCCTGCACATAAATGGAGTTCCATTAAAACAGGTGGAGAAGTTTAAGTATCTCGGGGTCTTTTTCACGAAAGATGAGAGGAGTGATACTGAGTTGTCCTGTAGAATTGGCCAAGCTGGAGCAATAGTAAAGGAACTGCGCCGGCCGGTCATCAGGAAAGCTGAGCTTGGAGTGAAAGCAAAGATCTCTCTCAGTTTTTAATTCAGTGTTCGTTCCGACCCTCATCTATGGTCATGAAATTTGGGTAATGACCGAAAGAATTAGATCGCGGGTACAAGCTGCCGAAATGAGATTCCTGAGGTGCGTTGCTGGTGTTACTCTAAGGGACAGAGTGAGAAACGTCAGTATTCGTAGGAATCTCAATGTTGAGCAGCTACTTCTCCGAGTGGAGCGAGCGATTCTTCGATGGTTTGGACACGTTGTTCGCATGCCCCCTGACAGACTTCCTAGAAAGGTCATGCTAGCCGAGATGCGAGCGCGTCGCCCCCCTGGTAGGCCAAGAAACAGGTGGTGGCATCAGGTAAAGAACCTCTCTGAGTCCCGCCTGGGGATTGCGCCGGAGTCTCTTGAGTTGGTGGCAGAGGATCGAGAAAGATGGAAGGACCATTTAGCCACCCTCGCTCCGCGACCCTTTTGATGATGATGATGTTTTTTTGTTGTTTTGGGAGATTTAATATGAAATTTATAGGAAATTTGAAAATTTCCCTTTTACGGCAAACAAAAAATCGCCCAAAAGCGAAATGTGCAAAATGACCCAATATTTTACGGCTACCTACCTATCATTATGAAAAATTCCTCAAAAAATTAATAAGAATAAATTTAAACTAAATGAAAGCTCAGCCGAAAAGTTAAACGTAAAGAGCTTCCAAAAAAGGACACGTAGAGAAAATGGATTAATAAAAATTTGCTCAAAGCCTGGCGGCAATTTTGCTTTTTCCAGAACCGGGGCGAATTTTTATTTGCGATAAATCATCCAAAAACTGCAAAATGTAAAATGCCCAACAACACAATTTTAAACTGTTGTTCCACAACAAAGTTCTGGACGGTTTTTTATGTTTCATTCCTATGTTTTTTATGTTTCCATCCGCCATCCTTAAAAAATGTGCTAAATCTCTCTCTGTCCCTCTGACTTTTCTCTTTAATAAATCTATCTGTTCTAGCATATTTCCTGACTTGTGGAAGCACGCTTTTATTATTCCTGCTCACAAAAAAAGGCTCAAGAAACGATGTTGCTAATTATAGACCAATTGCCAAAATTGTCCGCCATGCCAAAGCTGTTTGAATCCCTCATCTGTGATACTTTAATGTTTAATGTCAAAGCTATTGTTAATGATTGTCAGCATGGATTTGTTAAAAACAAATCTACCACTACTAATCTTTTGGATTTCAGCACGTATTGTCTTGAATCCTTCTCTAAATGTAAACAAGTAGACTGTATTTTCACTGACTTCAGTAAAGCTTTTGACAAGCTTTCACACACTGTTTTACTAAAAAAACTATCATCGCTTGGATTCGGCAACAAGTTTGTATGTTCGTTAGAATCTTACTTAAAAGATAGATCGTAGGAAGTTCTGTTCAAGTCCTCTAGCTCTAAAGTGTTTTTCGTTAACTCAGGTGTACCTCAAGGTAGTCCTCTATATGAATGATCTGCCAGCTGGTCTTAAATTTTCACGCATTCTTATGTACGCTGACGACGTTAAGATATTTAGAATTAAAAATACCTCAACTGATTGGTTAATGCTTCAACAGGACCTTGACTATTTTGTAAATTGGTGCAATTATAACCATTCTTCTTAAACTTCGATAAAAATGTAAAGTGATGACATTTTCACGCAACAGGATCCCATTTAAAAGTAACAACTTACTAAGCCTTAATGTGTTAAACCGTGTAAGTTTTATATCTGGCCTTGGCGTAACTTTAGATTGTTGTTTAGACTTCAAATCCCCCATTAATGTAATTGTTAAAAGAGCCAACTCTGTTCTTGGATTTGTGAAAAGGTTCGGACGTGAATTTGATGATCCTTACGTTTTAAAATTATTGTTTATTAGTTTTGTTCGTCCTACGCTTGAATATGCGTGTATTGTGTGGTCTCCATATTATCAGGTTCACATAGACAGAATTGAATCCATCCAAAGAAGATTCCTTAGGTTTTGCCTACGATTTCTCCCTTGGACGGACAGGTTTAACCTTCCAACTTATGTAAATAGGTTGAAATTAATTGACTTACCTTTACTTTCAAAACGTAGAGAATATCTACGATGATGCTTTTGTCAAAAACTCTTAAACGGATCTATTAATTTACCAAATATTTTAAACCATATTAACATAAATATTAATGTAAGAAACCTAAGACACATTAAACTTTTTTATATAAAAATAATGCGTCGCAATTATTTAATGTTTGGTCCTGTTCAACTAATTATTAAAACCGGAAATAAATACAATCAACTAATTGATCTTTTTCATGACAATCTTAAAACAAAAACAATCAAGAGCTTAGTATACGCTGCAAATTAGGTATCTATAACTTAATGTATAAATTGTAATACTTCAATTGTCCCTTTTGAGGGACATTTAAAAAAATAATTTTTCTAGTAATGTGATATAAAAGAAGAATGTTAACTTTACACTTTTTCTAAAAGTATTAAATCAACTCAGTAGACCGTGCAATGAAGACGTACAGAAATCAAGAATTAAGAGCCCTTAATAAAAACCGCGCTATTCCTCAACCGGAAAAAAGGTTCGATACTGGCCGGCCAGCGTGTCGTTAATACTTTCACGACATTTTGCACCTCACCAATCGTAACTGACATTGATTGACTTAGCGAAACCCAAAAAACTTTTCATTATGAACAAGGCTAAAGGCAAAACCAAGGCTATAATTTAATTTAACGGTAATTTATTTCTATCACCATAAGGGACTTATCCATCACCCAAAATTGCGGGTATGTTAGCTTTAGTCGCATGCCAAAGGAGATAATATCAAAACAAAACAAATTAAAACACCCTCGCGTCAATCCGTTTGGATTACTACGATGGACTCTTTAAGAAATTTATGTTTTTGGTTTTCTATAAATTGCTTGTAATTATGCCGTCTAGCCACTATAATTAAAAGTCAAATTTATTTTAATGAGGCAAAAGAAGAGTTTTGTTGATTAATTTTCGTTTGGCAATATCTTAATCTGAGGCTGAAGTGAATGCTGTTGAGACATACCTACACAAGGTTTAAGGGCCCAGGTATCAAAATCTGATGAAATTATTCACATTATCTTTGATCCCTTTATTTGATTTGCCAATTTATGGAGGTCAATTTATGGACGTTTTAAACCTTCGTTTTGAATTATTCGTATTTTCTCGTAAGATTGAAAATTATAGCAAAAAATGCTGTTTTTTATGTATCGGGTGGTACTCCTCTTCTATAGGTAACTCTTTCCTCTCGATCTTTCTGGTCGCCATAAGCCCCCATGCACACAAAACAGCATACATTTTAAGGGTATACCTACCTAGTCTTTATTCGTTGATCGGAAGCTTGTTATAGATAAGGGTGCGGAATTAACACCAGGCATTCAACTCTTCACACTCTTGAAGGAAATTCACTTGTTTGGTCAATTTCAGACGTCGCTCGTAATGGAGCCGTGATAAATTTAGCTCTCGGCGAGTGTTCAGAGTCTTGCAGCGTTGAAAAAGTCTAGGACACGGAATTTCATAAACAGTAATCGAATATATGTAAGTCTTCGCGTCAATATGTGCTCAGTTTTCCAGTCCTAAGGCTATGCACATATTGACGCGTTAGTGTAGTCAAAGTAGGTTATTTTTTTTTAAAATTTGTATAAGGAATGCTCACCGACAGAGCTTCCACTCCCGTTGAAGGCCCAAAATGAGGTGGTTGAGGATCTTTCAGCTATGCCGCTACCCGAAGCCGGCGATCATACCTAAAATTCTGGAGTTAGTTGCGAAGGAGTGGAGAAAATGAAAGGACTACTTAGTCACCCTCTTCTCAATGCCTTTTTAACTGAACAAGTAGTAAGACATCACAGACTGACTGGCTGACTATAAACAACAATAGAGCTCAGCTTACTTCAATGGAAATTCGTCTTTTTAAACCGTTTTATATTCCGAATTCCCCATTGCTGCCATGCTCATGTTCTAATCGGACAACATGTAATATTACAGATGATATTTAAGCTTCGCGGCCATTATTCAACGAACGTTATTCAAATTGCTCGATTCGTAAGACGGTACACCACCGATTTTTCTTGGCTTTTATTTTTTTCTCTTTATAAAAGGGAGAAGAAGATCTTCTCCATTTTATAAAGAGGATTTTCAAATAACAGTAATGTTAAAATGACTTGACTTCGACAGTAGCATTCGATCTAAGCTTATCAGCATACACTTGGAACTTCAGAAAATCCAACAACAAAAAGTCCAAGAGAATGAGATAGCTCGGTTTTTGTAGCCAATGTATAGCACCTAGAAAAGAGATAGGGTTTATCTCTTTTCGAGGCTCTTGTGGCGTTTATGAAAATGCTCGTTTTTGGCATTTGCTGTGCGGCACGTATCGCCGTCCTGCTGGAACGACATGTCGTTTATTTCCACACCGTTCAATTTGGGTAAACAGAGACTGGTTTTTGTTAATCTGATACGCTTGTCATTGCCGAAAGTCTCACTTTCGTCGTTAACGAAGAAGTAGGTTTACGTAGTAACTTTTTACAATGCGTCCAAGATACTTATTCAAAACAGAAGCACTATAGCGCCGTGAGACGTACGTATTTGAACAATTGAATTGGACATTTAGACAGTATCGGATTTTAGTAATAATAAAAGTAATAAACCAGAGCCAAACTATGTTCAGTTTTGTCTTATGGATTCAGCACCAGCTACGGTAGGTAGCAGTTCTTAGTAGGTACCAGTACCTATGAAGATACCCTTGCTTTTCACAAAAAAAAATACAACACTTTAATATTCAACGCCTGTTTAAAATCTAAGGATTGCTTTCATAATCTTAAATTCACCTAACCACCAGACACCCTAACCTAACCAATTCACTTTACCAAAAACCCCACCTGTGGTGGGTAAGCACTCATAATTAATATAAGGAAAATATGAATTAACAGCCCAATTCTCTCTGAAGCACCTACCTATCCAACAACTTTACTAAACTTAAATTTTCCTAAAATTTTCCCATCATATTATGTATAAAATTCAACTAACAAACGACCTAATTCCAAAGCTCACCACCCTTGTTTCCTTCACTTTTAAGCACTACACACACAGACAGTTTTTGGCGCCCTCTTCCAATCGCAGCCCGTTGTGTTCCTCTTTTTATCCTTTCAAAGAAAAAAAAAAAACAAACCTCAAAATTAATGCAAGGCAACTACACCCTCCGACACCCGCCCTTCATGCATAATCACGCTATACATTCCCTTTAAATCACAAAGAGAGCACCAGAAAGTAGGTCAGTACTTCATATCATATCATTCCTTATCTTCAAACAAAGTGCATCCTTTTCATCCCTTGCACAAATGCTCCATTTTTGACACTTTTTTCCCAGCCTTATCTTCGTTCGGAGTATGGGAGCATAAGCTGGAGCGTCACTCTTTGATGTCGAATGTTTAATATGCTCTCCCGGCTTCCACGAGCTACTCCTACTACCTCTATACTACGTCGGCTGTCCTGTCAAATAAAATTATTATCCTGTTTGGAGAGAGTGAATCACACATACACACACTCTCTCTCCCTCTCTATTTACTCCTTTACGTAATCCTAATCACATAGAGAAAGTGTCACTTGAGGAGTCAAAGTGGGCGAATATGACAGTAGAGATGTGTCTGTGAGTGACTATGGCTTGCTTCGTAACCTCACTTTTGCGGAGTTTGTGGGCAGCAAGTGTACACCCGCCACCTTTATTATGCATATCCTTGACAGAGGCAATCGAAAAAGCATTCAACAATACTGACAGTGCGCATGATACGAGAGAGACTACCAAACATTGGGTGATGTACCCTAGAGAGTAAACTTTCGAAACTTGAGACTTCTCGTTCTCGGAGTGTGCATGGTTCAGCCCAATGGTACTCTTAAAGCTTGTTGCTTCAAAGAGTGACTTGAAAACCAGCGAGGAGCTAATTAAACAGCTGCTCTAGATTTGGACTAGATTTCCCATCATATTAAAGTACCTACATCGCTACAGCAGGTTACTTGTGTGTTATCTTGTCGTTGTCTGTCATGTTTCGTCCGAAAAAGATGTGTAGTAAATTTTTTCTAACTCTTAAAGCAACTGTGAAAACAACTCTCTCTTAGTTTTATTTTGGGGACGGGGAGCTGGCGCGCTCCGCCACAAAAGCTCTCCCACACATTTAAACCGCTCCTGGAGCAGAAGCAGAGACTGCCTCTGCCACAACACAATCCCAAGCCCAACGAATCGACAACAAAAAGAAACAACAGAAAAATACACTTTTTCGAAAAACACCACACAGTTTGATGTCGAAAGTGATTTTCAGTTGAAGTTGGAGCGTGTTCAGAATCGGTCGGTTACGCGCGCTCACAGCTATCTAATTCGTTGAAGCCCCAATTTTTTAACGGGATACCTAAAATTTTTTTTTCTTCCACAACATCTACCCGTGTCTGTCGTGTGTTACAGAAAATATAAATTTCTATAAAAGCTTTGATTTGTGTTACAATTACAAAAGTGTTTAAACCTCAAGTGCAAGAACGCCCTTACCATAGAGTTCGTTTATCGCTGACATTTACATAGGTACGTACGCTTCGCGTCTCGCATTGTGACATCACATTTGCGTCACTGTCGCTTTACAGTTGCTCGCGTTCGGTTTTCGTGTGACATATTATTGGGGCAGCTATCTGATTAACGAGCAAACTGCATTCGGTTCCATCTTACTGCTGCAACCAGCTTTATCGTGGGGCTGTTTACGTAGGTACGCCCCTTTGAATACAGAAGGCCCTTGGAATGCAATAATCCCTTCTGCCCGGTCCCGGCTTATCTTAGAAATGCTATGCTATCGCTGAGACCAGTGTACCCGCTTTAAAACAGTGCGTTGCATCTGGCGCCCGCGGGGCCAGGCGGAAGGGATCAAGTTTCTTTTATGCAACACGATGTGCCCAGTAGCATAGAGTTGTGTATAGTCATTTTAACGTTTTTTTTTCCACTTTGCTTTACCCTCCCACTGTGCTGCAATACCGGTGTACTTATGTATACGCGGCTTTAACTGTGAAACATAAAATTAAGTTTGTGTGTATTTAGTGGTGCTGCAGAAACCGAAAAGACGTGAGATGAAAAAAAGGAAAATCTTCGTGAAAACGAAACCGTAATTTTGAACTCTTGTGTCTTGTCTCTTGTGACAGGCTTGAGACGAGAGTGAGACTTGGCTTCCATTTTTAGTCTCTCTTTTGATCGTTCTTTTTTGTGATATTTTTCTGGTTTTGCGTTTCGTTTTGTGGTCGCCTTTCAGTTTCAATTTCATTTCGAGGGACTACCATAGTCGGAGAGTGTGCTTGGTGATCTAGTCAATTCTTTGGACGGCTGATCGCGTTTCATCTGGTGTGACGACAACGACAGTTGTGCTGAACGGGACGGGAGTGCGTGCTCGAGGCCGTTTTGAATTACCTTTCCATTTTTTTTTTATTATACTTCTGTAATTCGTGGTCGACGGCGTCTTGTGGACACAATATTTTACGGAGATTTCTTTTTTGGTACGAAAAAACCAACTAAACAGGCCATGAAATAAGTTTTTTGAGAAGAGGACTGTTGCCACATTGCAATTTGCAGAAGTAGAGTTGAGTTGCGAAATTTTTAGCTTGCAGGGACCAGTCAGTTTATTTCATTTTGCATAAGTGGAAGTTTTTTTTGGCTGGCGAAATTATTGGTGTGTAGGTGCAAATCTGTTGGTGTAAAACAGGTGTTTTTAAGTGGTTTTAAAGATTGGCAGGTAGCCTAAGTGGTTTCTGAATTAGAGAGCTTGAATGTACCCACTTTTCCAGGAAGAGTGGTGTTAGGATTTACCTGGGTAGGTACCTTACCTATGCATTTTATGAGGTAAAATATATTGAGCAGCAATGTCTGCAATTGACAAATTGGAGTTGACAAATGGAGTTGACAAATATGTTTCCAAGAAAGCTGTCATCGGAGCTGAGGGATTACGATCTATGTTGCTAGTTGTCCAAAAACGTGTTCCAAGAAGAATTTTCTCTGGTTAAGAAAATTTGGCGAATAAGTAGGTAAATATAGATAGCTTTAACTTTGTACAGCGGGGGTAACACTGAAAATCGGTAGTTGGGAATACATAATCGGAGTTCTTACCGTTACATTCAGGGACCGATAATATTTTTCCCATAAAAATTACCTTCGATAAAATAAGGTTTCAAGATTTAACTCTTCGTAAATTTTAATATGAGATTTATCCTTATTTATCCTTATTTAAATTTTAATAGGCTTTATCCTTATTTAAGCCTCAATGATCGATAATTGGCTCATCGTGTAGGTACCTAAACGATTAGGTTCGATTCTCGGCTCAGGTTTCGTTGATTTTTCAGATCACGAAGGCCGGTAGAGAAGCCAAACAAGGTACTTTTTATTTTAAACCAAATTTTACGAATTTCACTTGAGACCGATTTTTTAAAATATTTGTTTTTACACAAACATAAATCGAGGAGTTAAGAAAGTTTTTTTTCTTGCAAAATGAGTTTTAACCTTGTTATACGAATGCTTCGGATCAGAGGTAGCAGCTTGCCGCTTTTACATACATTCAACCCTTTTTACGAGAATCTGAAATTCTTGAAAATAATTTTGGGCCGTTCAAAATAAAAACCAGAAATTTATAAAGCTGATTACAACGTCTCACCTATTCTGACAGTTATGCATCTCTGTCCAAGAAGATACCAAATTAAAGTTACCTAAAGGGGTACGTTAAAGTCGCCTACAAAGGTTTCGAATTTGGTGTTTTCTGGATCCTAAAGTAAACTTATCACAAATTATATCAGGATTGAAAAATGTCATGACTCCAAAACCTGAAACCTTGGTACGATATAGTCAGGAAAGCACCGGAAACAGAAGTAAAGTTTGACAACAGTGCCGGAACGATGAAGTCGAACGCATTTCCGATTAAATTAATTTACTGAAAAGTTAGAAAAAATGTTATCGGCGATTCAGTTCAAAAATCGTATTGCAGTAAAAATGACCCCGGACGTTAGTGGTTTGAGAGGCTTCCATCGCAGGTACCTATCAGGTTACTGGTAGAGGTGGCGATATTCATGAGAACTCAGAGCACTATGGCGCCTATTTGTTAACACATCCTGTGCGACCGGGTTGATGCAGTGTGTTGCTGAGAGAGAATGTACCCACAACATCTCGGTTTCCTAGTATCGCAGTATTCAACATTTTGCTTATCTTTAAGTAAGCAAAGGAATTAATTTTTAGTTCTTCCTGTAAGTCGAAACTAAAAAAAGCAGTTCTAAGAAATAAGTTGTAATGCCGGCATCAGTGTCCGGTTTTAAGCTTAATTTAACCTTTCAAGAAATGGCTTCCAGCCTTTTGCATGTTTCCCAGGCATGTTTCCCAGGTAAACTTAATAAATTTTAAGGGTCTAGCAACTTTATACGAGCAACATTATTTCATTAAGACTCGAGACAGAAATCGTTTTTTTGTATAGAGAAAACTTTTAGTGTTTTTTGGATACTGAATTTTATGAGTACTGAAACCTGGGGTGGAATCGGCTAAGTTAATCTGTGATAGTAGTGATGTCACAAATCACAAAAATTCGTCTGCGTAAACTGTGATAATCACAATTTTCTTATGACAGCTCTAGATAAATCACCGTCAAAATTAGCTGGTCTCTAGTTTTTAAACTTTCTGATTAATTGATTTTTTTCACTTGACTTTTTGCATACATGAATATAAAAAAGGTATTCTTACATCACAAGCCTAAATAAAGCAAAGATTCGAAACAACATTTTTGTGATCACTAAACGCAGACGGATTATTTTGTTTGATCACATTGACTGTCACAAAATGTGAAAATCACAGATCATCTTCTACCTCTGCTTTGCAAATTAACTCTTGATCAATTTAAATCCGGGGGCAATTTATTCTTAGTCAACTCAAAAATAACTCGGCGACACAAACTCTGCCTTTATGGCCAGAACCTGCCTAACTGATTTGGTAACCAGTGACAATCTTGTCTGTGGGGTGCCGTGGCGTAGTGGTAAGTGTGTGTGCTTACTACGCCGGAGGCCTGGGTTCGAATCCTGCCATCGTCACCTGAAAAAAAAAGACTTGTTCTTTTTAACGGTCCCAACCTCCGCGAGGGTCTGACGAGTATCATTTGACCCTCCGAGAGTATCATTTGTCTTGGAAAACTTCTCAAAGTGCCGTTCGGATTCGGCAAAAAATTGTAGGTCCCCTTGTATGTGAAGGAATTAAACACACACAGCATACATTGTTGAGAAGTTGGCCCTGGTTCACCTCGAGCTGTTGCGCCACTCTATTTATTTATTTATTTTATTGATGACAATCTTGTCTAATTTACGATATATTTCTTAAAATGGACATCATTCGAGTTTGCTCAGAGCATTGGTCGGTTTGCGAAGTGAGTGTCCTGAGAACATCGTTCAATAAAATTCTTGACTTTTAAATATTTTTTTTTTATCGCGGGCTTCAAACAAATCCCTTTAGTTAGTTTAGAATCAGTAAAGATCTCATTAATAAACGTAGGAACTTATGTAAAAATATAAAGCACATAGAGCCTGCACAGTTATCCAGAGCTTCAGACGATTGCGCTTAACATCTGCTTGAACTGACAACTAGTACCTAATAAGCAGTCTTTCCCTTCCAGCCTATGGTTAAGGGTTAAATTTCTTAGGGCCGTAGTGGATTTTTTTGTGCAGTTAAACAAGACTTTAGTCAGATTGCTTCTCTTTAGTGTTTGTTAAATTTTTTAAAATACGTTGTGAAACATTTTTAGCAGACAATTCGAAAATATTAAACGAGCACTTAAATGTACAACAGATGTTAAAGCAATATCCTATTTAGACCAGTTTACCGGTACCCATCAGCTTTGTTACCAATTCAACACCTACTGACAGTCATTGGCAATATACTTTTTTTACTGACAGTGTGCAGCAATCCAATCAGTGATAACCAGATTTTCTGTTTTGTGAAATGAAATTGTGTTCCTCATGCTGTCATCTGTGAGAAAACGCCGGTAGATATTTCTTTTTTCCGATTCCGAGTTGCTTAAGTGGCAGCAATTTCTCCAACAAGTTAAGGCGGTTATTCCCCCGAAATACTTTGCTAATTTTTATGGGTAATTTATACGCGTGTGCTGGCTGCTTCCTTTAATTATTAAATAATTTCCTTTTAAATTTTACCTGATTTGTTTCTGCTTTTCGCGGAAGATTATACCATTTTTTACAAACAAGTTGTTCGATGAAGAATGACCATAACAGACGGGTGATGATGAAGCATTCATAAGTGCTGGATTTTTTAATTGTTGCCAATATTTACTTTTAACATTTTGATGTTAGAGGTGTTTAAGAACACCTGAAACGCATAGAGGTCAGATTATGGCTCTTCTAAGCTCTGACAGCAAATTAGTTTTTTTTAAGTAGTTTTATAGACTTTTGAGTGTGTCTAATGAAGCTTAGAAAGTAGAGACGCGCATTTCTGGTTGTCGTTTCTAACATAATGCATTTATTCAAACGTGTCTTGCAAGGACTGAAACCTCTGGAACTCTTTCATTTATTTGCATTGATTTATTTAGCATAACCCGTTTTTTTTACCCTTTTGCTCGATTCCGAATCGATTAGTTATATTACATGGGTGGCGCGGCTTAATGATTTGTGTATTTCCTTACTACGCGGGAGGGTTGGGTCAGATTTATTATGAAAGAAAAGACTCAATTTTTTTCTAAGCTAAATACAAGCTTGTCCTGTTTCTCACCTCTGCTACATCTCGTATTTTTATCTGATTATTGCCCGATCTTGTAATAATATACATCTGTTATGCGCTAACTGCTACATGTAGACACCGGCGCGACGCGATGCCGCGCCAGCCGTACTTACTAGAAATACTCATTACACGAAATGTTTGACAACCTGCTCAGAAAAATAGGCATTAAATTTATTTTCGTCAATTATTTTTGCCGTCTTTCTTGACGTCCTTGTTGGTATTATTATTAAGTTGGGTTTTGCACTGCGACCTGTTGGTCTATTGTACCCCGTTCTTGTTGGTATAACTGACTCGAAATTTTTTGCAGCAGACCTGCTGGTCAATAAAATTTTCTATGACTATTTGCAGTACCTATAGCTTATGTGTCGACATTTGATTCTTGTCAGCTTTATTATTAATTACAAACAACCAAAGAAGAAAATGTCATTGTGACGATGGTAAACCACTCCGACCAGACCTGAAAATGCTGAAGTATGACGATGAGAAGTAATGAAATATGTAGAAGAGAATATGACGAATTTTTCTTGATAGGTAGTCAAGTTTCAATTTCATTCTGAAAACACATAGAGACTATCAATTTATCTTAAAGGCCCTTTTTAACGGCTTGGCTCGAAGGCGAAAGTTGATACCCAGTATAATTAGCTTTTATAAAGTCACGTCTTGTATCCATCACTATTTATAAAGGTGCATAATACTTTCTCTGTTATAGAATAGCATGCAAAATAACATTTCCGCTTCCACGTAAAATCCCTTTCAGACTCAATGTATCTCGATTGCTTGTCACTGTAAGACACAATTATTTAGTCCTGCATATTGCATTGCGCTAAAGATTGCCAAAGCTACGAATCTATTTTGGTATTTTGGGGAAATTAATGCATAAAAAGATTTTAACTTCAACTATTGTAGAAGACGTATTTTCTTAAATTTTCCGGAAGCAAGTATGTCAAACTCTATTGGGAAATCAGCAACATAATAACAACTCAATTTATATGACTTGGTGCTATGGTGGCGCATTATGAGAGTGTCGGCACATTGTTGGCTCCAGTTTAAATCCAGTCCCGGTATCAACTATTCAAGTATTAACTGATATACTTAGACAATGCTTGAACGATTTTGTATCAATTTTTTGCCTATAGCCTTCTGTAAATCACAAGTCCAAAAAAACGAAGGACTTAGCTAATGATAACGAGTATAACATAGCTAAGCTTATGTGTCTTTTGACAAATTAAAGCAGTGTTTTTGCTCCAGTGTAACAGTTTATTTGTTAAATTACAGCTCGAATATTAATTTATAGTATTTGAGGTTACAACTAGCTCTTCAATTCATATGGCATTAGTTTGTGTATGTTTTGTTTGAATTTTGTAAATCAATTATCTTTTTAATATCCTGTTGCACTAAATGTAAATATTTAGCTTTATGTGTTGGCTCTCATTTTGGCTGACCAATTTTTTTTTAATTTATTATCACTGTTAATAATATATCGGCTTAGGTAAAAATCAAATTTCAACTTCATGAAGTTAAATACACAACACATATGTAAATAGCATTGTACCTATGCATCCTATCAGTGTTGCAGAATAAAGAGTCAACTAAAATATTTTTCAGTCCATATTGAATCAGAAACAAAAATGAGATGAAAATATAGGTATCACAAGGTGTTAAAAAATAAGTCCGTGATGCGAAAATACTTTGGATTCGGAACAATATCTTATACCTATAAGCTATGTTAATGTTTCCTTAATTTAATGAATTTCCTATTCTATGAATATCCTCGGGTTTTAGTAAAAGATCAGTGATCGTTGAACACAACAACATAAGTACCTACCCTACCCATGTTTGCACTCTGCACATTTGATGCATAGGTACAAAGAAAAGCAAATATGATTTTGATTCTAAAATTATATGTAAATTTCCACTATCCAAATATACTAATTCACGTATGTAAATATCCAATCATCCTAAAGTAGCAAACCAAAATAAACGCCAAAGCCAAAACCTTTTAACTAAAACATTTAACAATTTTTATTATAATACTTAACTTCTTTAACACACAAAACAAAGGTTGAGCATGTTAAACCTTCTTTATGAAATAGTTCTACCAGGCCTCAAAAAAAAAGCAAAAAGAAATATTAAATATTGTAAAATGGAAAATTACAAAATTTACAATTTGGCAAAAAATACTTATCATGGCTGAAAGTATGATCATTACGAACGTTGTCAGATCATTTTTTATTTGTAAGTAGATAGATATCAAATAGAATTTTGTATGGAACTGCTCCCCTATGTTAGCAACGATACGTTCGGTTAGATTTTTCATCTATTCAAACTTTTAGTTTGCTGTGTTATTTTAACAATGGAACATAATCTACGTGTTAAAATGTAACTACACGTTGTCTGAATCCTTTATTTGCACACAATTTGAGCAGATTTTCGAAGAATGCACAAATCCACGTCACTGCTGTGATATTAAATTACTTAATTTTGGTTAAATTTGTGGTTTTTACACAAAAAATTTTTTAGTTTTGTGATAAAATCTTCGCCAAAAAAGTTAATCACAAAAAGTACCTTAACATTTAAAACAATCAACTAGTTACTAGTAAAAAACTGTTGTCGTAACAATGATTGTAAAGTTTGTTGAAAGTCTTAAAAGATTAGTAAAACCTTGTCTTCCTTCATACGACTAGGAAACTTAAAATATCTCCCTGTAACTTCATTAAAAAGCAGAAAATAGTACCACTTTTGATAAAGTAATCAGAGAAGGGCCGTCTGTAATGTCGCCTCTTTAATAGATGCATTATACTGAATTTTAAACTCCTAAGGCCCGGTTTTTCAGTTCTTAGTTAAGCCCAGCTAAGACCAACATCTGTTAGTCCCAAAACAAAACGAATTTGTAGTTAACCCAGCGAGCAGTTTTCCAGTGCAGAGTTTGGATTAAAGTCAGCAAGGTTGTCAAAATTTTTGGCTCTCGAAATTATTGACTCTCCCAACCCTCACTTCACATAGAAAAACACAGAAAAAAAAGTTCGACTTATTCCCAGATGTAATTTTTCACAGAAACACGCTAATCAACTGTCATTCCACACAGAAAAAACATTCAAAGAAGTTTATACTGTTCTCCAGAGTTGATCCGGGATTAAGTCACCAAATTTAGCCGAGATTAATCCCGGATTTAGATTAACTGAAAAACTTATTTTTGGTGTTAATCTCAATTTAACTCCGAAAGTCGCCCTTAGAAACCAGCCTTATAAGCAAGCGTGAAAACATAAATCATAACCATCACAACTTGACATTGAACCATTTGCTACGCAGAAGGTTCTTAAGTGGAGACAGAAACTGAATCTGAAACTCATGGTCATGACGAATAGCCTCGAGTGACCGATTTTGTCCTGATTATTATTCCTTCTAACTTATTCGTGCATTTTCCAAACTGAAATCTTTGCCGTCACAATTGCGCTAGAACAAATTGCTTTTAAAGTGCTAATTCGATCGGAGGGTCAAGATTCTTTGATCTTAAGGTGCTTGACTGATATACCATAAAATCAAACCTTGTCCTGGAAACAGGTTTGTAAGAACAACCTAGTAATTTTTCAGTGGATCCCATGGTCGACGAAATGGTTCACTCTTTAGCTAAAATCGGTTCAACAACACCATTTAAACCTCGTCTAAAATACGATCCTTTCTGGACTTTGTTTATTTGGTTTATTTTTTTAACGAAGACGGGATGGGATAGCAGAATCAGTTTCTTTCATGGGGACCGCTGTCCCATTGCCCGCGGAAGGCTCTCATTTGTGTAACATAGTCTTAAGTGTTTCACAAACAAATTAAACTTGTTCTGCTTCGGAAACTATAAAGCGCAGCCATGAAGCTTGAAATTCGAGGTTTGAAATGAAAGGCCTGAAAACATGAACCCGATGGACGAACATCTCTTAGGGCTGGCTTTTCAGTGCAAGATTATCTGAGTTTCCGACTTATACTGAGATCAACCCTAGAAATCAGTTTTCCAGTGAACTTGCATCTAGGGATAATCTCGGCTTAACTAGCCAAATTTGATGAGTTAATCTCGGATCAACTCTGGCGAACAGTATTTGAATGTTTTTTCTCTGTAGAATGACAGTCGATTTGCGTGTTTCTGAAAAATTACATCTGGGAATAAGTCGAACTTTTTTCCCTGTGTTTTTCTCTGTGAAGTGAGAGTTGGGAGAGGCAATAATTTCGAGAGTCAAAGATTTTGACAACTTTATTTACGGAGTTAACTCTGCAATGAAAAACTGCTCGTTGGGTTGTCTAATTCCAGAATCAGATTAATCAGGATTAACAGATCTTAGTTTAAGTTGGGCTTAACTCGGCACCGAAAAACCAGCCCTTAATGGCTTAACTTTAGAATTCACTTCTTCACCTCACTATCTTGTTGGGGGTCTATCAAATTTTTATTTTTTATCATTTTGTCTATATCCTTAAAAAAAGGTCATGAAATGGTAGCCACATATAATTTTAACAGTGCAATTGGGTCGGTTTTTGTTGACCGTACCCATTGGATTTCACATCCCCACCAACTTAAATTGTATATTTTTCGTGAAGCCAAGTTTTTTCAATTTTTTTCAATGACTCTCAAATACACTTGCACTAATTTATTGATCAAATCGACTTAATCTATAGTTTTTTTAAGATCAAAATCTAATAGTCATTGGCCTAAATGAATACCGAATTAAGACTTTAAGTTTTTCACCTAAACTTGGGTGCATTGAGCAATATAGAATTTAATTTATGCGGAGATAGGCATGCTTATGATTATGTTTACTTAGACGATATGTTTGACTGACAAGGACAAGAGTCGCGCTGAAAAAAAAAACACCATTAACTAATGACGTGTGGACAAACATCTTGAATGCTGTCTTTGCGATGCTGCATGATTGGCGTCGTATATGCCTCACACAACAAAATATTATCAACACTTATCGCTTGTTTTTTTTTTGTTCCTTTAATCATCATAAAAGTGTAAACAAAAGAACTTCACTCTTGTGTAGTAGTAGCAGCATATCAATCTCAATATCGTGCAGCAAATTTGATTAGAGGTCAAGTACTTAAGTTAATTCGGCGGCTGCATTTTTTTTTTTCTAACTTGACGAGGTTTATCTTAATTGCTCGGTCTTGGTGTTTGATTATAAACAACTGACTTGAGTTTTCTTGAATGTTGTGTAAAGTAGTAAACAATGCCTTAATGGCTCCCAAGTAGGTTCGCCCTGTTGGTGGGAGTAATTTAATTAACCGAAGGCTGGAAGTTCCCAACTAAAAACTCTGTGTCGTGATTGACTAGTTTGCATCGAGTCGCATAAGTAATTTTGTTTTGAGTTCTAAAACAATTGATTGGGGTTGGAAACTGTCTTCGATTTGTTCCCTACTAAATCTTAGTTGCTTCTCTTTGTCTCTCTAATCTCTAGTTGCTTCTATTTGTCTCTCTTATCTGGATGTGAACAAATACGTTATGCAAGTTTCAAATGCATCGTATTCAGTCTCGCTAGTACATAGTGACAAAATCAGTCTTATTGTATACATGTTCAAGAAAAATGTTGATTACAAAATTTATTTGTACTTTTTTCAAAGGAAAAACCAATGTTTTTGTTGTGACATTGTTGTAAAACGTTTCGAGTGAACGCGATTTTAAAAACTGAAAAGTACATAATTATATTTGCTTAAATAGTTTGCTTTTCGGATCAGAATTAATATCGGACGATACACAATGGACCACAATTTAATATGATTACTTATTAGTTTGATTTTGTAGTCTACAAATTTTTTTTGCTTTATTTGTACACAGCATTTTTACTTTTATTTACAAAACCAGTTTATCAATTAATTCAACCACTTAGACATATCACTAATTATTGCTGGATGAATACCTATATTAATATTTTTTTTTTAATTCCAAGAATTTAAAGTTATTTTTCTGAGCTCGAACTGCAAAAATATGTTTTTCAATTCCATTGGTCAGGGTGCTTAACAACTATTTTGATTATAATCTCATTTATTATAATTGTCCCGTTCCAGGGATAATAAATATTGTACTCTTGGCATGTTTTATTATGTATTATTATTTAACAATTAACCGCAATGCAACCAATATCCACAATTGTTATTTTTCGGTTGCAGGGCTAATGCTTTTATAGTAAATTTGAAATTTTGTTCGTCAGGATTCAGAACAAAGACAAATGGACAGTAGGGTCTGCTAAGTGAGCTTAACTAACAAAGAATGAAGCCCTGAAAATGTCTGTGTTTTGCTATGCTAAAAAAAAGTTCAAGTGGAGTGAAGCGCGTCACTTATTGTAAATGTTAAGTTTTCAGAAGCCAATAAAAGACGTAAAATAATTAAGCAAATGGCAAATTTGAATTTTTCTTTTAACCAAACGGCGCACTGAGAGCTTTTATAAAAAGTTTCACAGTGCGAGAGGGTTTACCAGTCTTCCGCAGAGTAATTAGAGGGATTCAAAAAGGAACGCGTGTAGTCTACTTTATTTCTAGATTTCTCAAGTGCTGATTCTGATCAACTGATGATTCCGAACGGCTGATTATGAAGTCCCCTATAAGAGATGGTGCCTGTAGGTTAGGTAAGGTTAGGTTAATGGATGCCCTTTAGGCAATAGTCACGGCTCATATAGACCAGCACTTAGGTCCATTGTGTCCATATTGGGAACCTTCCTAACACCTGGAACGAAATAAACCGCTGTTAGAAGCTCACAGTTCCGCTTCCTTGGACCCATCCTGATTTGTATACAAATCTTAGGAGGTCCATTAGATCTACATTATTTAGATCTTCGAGCTCGTTGAAAAAGTAACTGCCGAGGGTACTACGTCTGATGCTGTTTAGGGCTGGGCATTCGCAAAGCAGGTGACGAACAGATTCAATTTCTTCAACGTCCCTGCAACTTCTGCAGCAATCGTTGTGCCGTATTCCTAGCCGCTCAGTGTGTAGACCCACAGCGCAGTGCCCCGTGAGGATTCCCGTGAGTACTCGGATATTCCTGCGGGCTAGTCCGATCAAAAATAGTGATCTCTTCCTTACCGCTGGCCATAGTTCCCTTAAGTGTCTGCATGTATCAAGTTCTGTCCAACTCCAACGTAGGTTGGTTCTACTCAATGATTCAGTTTCAATCCTACGTGCTATCGAACTCAGCGGGATTTTTATAGATTTGAGGGCTAGAGATGCATTCATCCCAGACCAATATCTCGCAAGCTTGTCCCCTTCTTCGTTTCCCGATATATCGGTGTGACCTGGCACCCAATACACAGTTACAGTGTTGCCAAGTGATAACTAATCCAGAATTTCCCTTCATAGTTCCACAGCCCTTGACTTCACTACGTCTGATTCCAAGGCTTTAATTGCCGCTTGGCTATCAGAGTATATGGTGATGGTCTTGTTTACGGGGCTGTGTTTCTTCAGCTCGGAGGCAGCTTGGATTATGGCTGCCAGCTCCACCTGAAAAATGCTGCAGTCGTCATTGATCCGAAAAGATTTACTTAGTCCCAGAGCTGCACAGCAGATGCCCGCGCCGGTTCCGACGTCCATCTTAGAGCCGTCAGTATATACGGCGATCTCGTCTTCTCCTGTAATGGTCTTTTCTTCCTATTCACCTCTTTCAGGTATTCTGGAAGCGAATCTCCTGTTGAAAGCGAATGTCATAGGGAGGTTATCGGTGGAGGCAGCCCATTGAGTTTCCACAGAGGGGTGTCCATAAGATCTGGAGGACCACAGTCCGGATTCCCTTAGGCGAACAGCTGTTTTAGTGCCTTGCTGCTGCAGTATATGTCCAAGGGGGTGAGGTTGATTAGTTCCTCCAGTGACGCGGTTGGTGTGGTCATGCAGGCCGCCCTCTGAACTTTAGTGAGGTTCGAGAGATGACACATTCTTTCTGTATCCTTCCACCCTACAACTGCACCATAAGTTAAGATTGATCTTACAACCGCTATATACATCCAGTGTACCATGTTTGGTTGCAGTCCCCACATGCTTCCGAACGTTCTGCGGCAGACATGATCTTCTATATTATCCCTCCAGCTGAGTTTGGAGTCTAATATGACGCCCAGCTATCTTACCGATTTGGATAACTGTAACTCGATTCTCTCCATTCTTGGGTTGCTGAAGAATGAAATTACCCTTTTCCTGGTAAATAACACAACTTCCGTCTTAGAGGGGCTTATTCCCAGTCTTCGACCCTCAACCCATTTTCCAACAATGCGGAGTGCGTAGCGATGTAGCAATCCTGATGGGAGTTTACCTGGGATCAGGATTGCTACATCGTCTGCGCATATGCGCTCACAATGAAGCCTTCCCTCTCCATGGCTTTTAGCAATTCCAATGGTGCCTGTAGGAAAAAAAATATTTTTCCGCTCGGGATTCGAAACCTAAGACCTCCCAGACAGTAGACTGTTGCAGTAACATAACTTAAAGAGCTGAAGCTTCAATCTTTCTTTTTTGGGTCAGTCCAAAATACATTCATATACCGATATTTTTTCGAACTTAAAAAATATAATTAATCGACTATGATCACCCATAATGGGTTTTCTTAGCAAATCTATTCTAAAGCTAAAATTTTGACACAGTTTTTCTTAAATTTTGGATGCTAACTGATACTTGATTGTTTTTCTTGACTTGTGTTGTATACTCTTGGAATTTTTAGAAATTTGTCATTGGAGATCAAAAACTTAAATATTTCTTCACCAAGAGGTCGTCATTAATTTTTTTTTTTGTGTCATAAGGCAATCGAGTCTTATAGGGTTAAATAAAGGGGTAAGCTTTTTTGTTTCGAAACACTTAAAAAATATTATTAACCGATACAAAAACAGGATCATTCTTTAATTCCAAATTGGGGCTTAAAATAAAAAATAAACAATTCGATAAAATTAAAACAAAACGATATCCCTCCAACGTCGGGTGATATGGTGCACCTAATTACGTGATTTGTTGCGCATAAGATTTTTCTTTTCGTTCTATTATTTCTATACTTTTTATGCCACGCTTTTGGCAGAAAAACCTTTCTCGTTCGCTATAAAGTAGACATCCCCAGATCCTTAAAAAAATATTTCTTTTAGGCATTCTAAACCATCAGTTTCGTCGTGAAGAAACAAATTCACATTTTTGGTGTTTTACTTTTGTATGTTTTTGGTTTGCCCTTAGCTGAGGTGCCGTGGCGTGTGTGTACTTACTACGCCGGAGGTCTGGGTTGAAAATCCTACCTACCATCGACACCTTAAAAAAAAGACTCGTCCACTTCGACGAGGTGCCTGACAAGCCTTCCGAGAGTTTTATTTATCTTGAAAAACTTATCAAAGGGCCGTTCGAATTCGGCAAAAAATTGTAGGTCCTCTTGTGTGTGAAGAAATTAAGAAGCATACATTTTTGAGAAGGCCCTTGTTCACCTCGAGCTATTGCGCCACTCTATTTAGCTTTAAATATATGAATAAAGTTTTGCTTGATCCATGTTTTTTTGGGAAGTCCGAACTCGTTAGCTGGGCTTAGAAGGTAATGCCCTAAATTGTCTAAAGTTGTACATTTTGGAGGACTATGAAGGATTAATTACGTTAAATATTTTTCATTCAAATCCAATTTCCATCTCTACCTACCGAAACAAACAAGAAGTAGAAAACAAAATAAAACTCAAATCTGTTTCAATCAGCAAAATTCATACACTGACTACTCAGAGGTTGCGATGATAGCTCCATCCATATCACCCTATCATAAAAATGCCCCATTTTCCCCTTCCGAAGACTCAATTATAACCTACTGTAGACGTTTTAAATTGCAAGCAGGGGTTGAAGAGAATATTGCATCTAAACATTTTGTTGGTGGAAAAAGAAAATAAAGTGCGCCATTGCCTCCGCAGAACCATATCACCCGACTTTTAGAAACTGACACTGTTCAATAAGGCAAGCAATGATTAAGCATTTATGTATCGTCCATATAGACATATCTCCAGGTTTTCGTTTGATTGAGGCCCAAAAAAGGCTTATTTTAAACCAATAACTATTTTCTAAATCGAATATACAAAAGTTATAGTCACGGGGATATTTTTTTCTATAAATGTCGCAATCGCAACCTCAGTATTAGCTCAAAAACCAAATTATTGAAAGCACTAAAGATCTGCTAGGCACTATTCCAAGTTAGACAAAACTCAGAGTTTTAATTTTAGAAAGCCTAAATTTTATAAAGCCGTTTTTCGTGTTAAGTTAAATTTATCGACTCCTATGATCTTACAAAACGAGATAAACAGTTCAAATCGCAGTTAAGACTTGGTTTTTTAAATGCGAAATGTCAACTGTCAACAAAATTTGGGGTCGACCTTAATAAAAAAGCGAATTTCAACAAACGTTTTGCTACAAATCAAACTATAGTCTCTTTGGATACTTAAAAAGATGGAAAATCATTATTAATCCCTTTATCCTATCCTTATCTTTCATTAATCTTTTTAAAGCAAAGTGGTTACATAGTTTTCGAATGAGTCATTTTAAGACTTATACAACAGCTTCGTGCTTGATTTCTTCCCACCGAAATAATTTGTTTTGCAAACACTCTGACACAATAGCACTTGCTGTCTCCGCTAAAGTTAAATCTGTCTATCAATTAACAGCCTCTTGCAACCTCTTCTAACTCGAAGTGTGTTGTAAATATTTGAAAGCAAAATAATAATAATAAAAAAACTGAACCTCAGATTAGCACGAAAATGTCTCGCAAAGTATCTGCAGCATCAGCACACAACCATATCTTTGAGAGCGTTTCAATTCGCACATGAGATTACGCAGAAAATTTTATTAAAAAAAACGTATTTTTATCACCACCATAACAACGACCGAATCATCACTATTACTCTGTTTATTTTCGTGATTTTCTTTTTATATTTCCATTGTGAATCTCTGTCAACCGACCTTAGATAAGAAGGTCTTTGCGAAAATACAAAAAAAAAAATAAATAAATAAAAAATCTATCTTCTTTTTTTCAGTTTTACCCCCGTGCTTGTGCGTTGAACTCGTTAAAAATAAAGTTTGAAAAAAAAAATCTAGAAAAAAAAAACGAGTCCAAAAGTCGTACACAAATCGTTTTGTGTTTCAGTGTCAAGTGCTGTTTTGTGAGTAAAAAAAAGTACAACAAGTGATTTTTCAAAATACAAAAACAAAAATCAACAAAACTCATCGATGAAAATTAGAATCACCAGCTGAATAGGAATTTCGAATCGATTTTTCCATTATCACGGGTATGTACCGACCTGCCTATAGATCTCTTTTTTCCTTTATACATTATATGTAGGAACAGCTCTGTCTAAATCCTTGGAGAAGGGCGAACATTTTTGCGACCATATTTCTGTTTTATCACAGCTCTCTGACAGTATGAGTAATTACCTTCGTTGCGCGTAATTTCTCGTGTGTAGGTGGAGTATGACTTTGATTTGGTATCTCGCAACATAGCACGTGTGTTGGTGAATTTTTGAGCCCTAACAAGCAGAAAGAGATACTTTTTACCATTCTGTTTTTTTGAGGAAAAGGACGATGATGGGGAAAGATTTTTATCACCAGCAGCATCATTATTCACAAGGGGGATAGATTTGTGGGCTTACTCTGGGAAATAAACAAAGAAAGCGAGAGAAAAAAAAAAACAAGAATGTAAAGAAGGAAATCGTCCTTTTTTCGGTTTTGTGGGGGCAGGGGTTGCGGTAGGTTAGAATGTCATGCTATGGGATAATTTCCTTTGTAATTTCAATTCTTTTTTTTTTCGTCCTTACGCTCTCCTGTTTTGTGTCACTGGATTCGTGTTAACATCGGGAGGTTGCAAGGTGATAATGTGGTTACGTTGCTTGGAGGCGTGTATAACAAGGACTCATACAAACACTCATACAAAAGGTTGCGGAGAAGAGAGATTAAAAGACAAACAGCAGGGCATTGTTCGTGTGATGTATCTGCACGAGGGCGGATTTAAGGTTAAAGCAAATTTAAATTTATTTAATTTGCTTTCATGGATTGTGAATGCGTACCTATAGGCCTTGTTCAAAGAAATATGCCGCTCAAGATGCAAATAAATACTCGAATGTAATGTGTTACTTAGATTGGAAATGGCAAATGCCTTGCCTACTTAAGTGGTGTTTACATTGTTCTGCTCGAGGCAAATACAACACACCGGATGGTTCACACCGTGATTGTAGTGTAAAACACAAACATTATACATGATATCGAATTAGAGATAATATTATGGGATAAAGGTATGGCATGGAAGGTCGCTTCCTTTTATGATGATTGAATGTCGCACTTGAGGTAAATTAGGGAAATCGATGTTACGCAGATTGCCAAAATAGAGGCAATATATCAAAAATGAAAGTTATTGAAGTACAAGTAATAAATCATTTGTTGCGTGCCTGAAATATGTTTCGAGACTCTTGCAGCAAAAAGAGGCGTCAGTCTTTGATTTGGCGGAGTACTTGCAACTTCTAGTTAGAATAACAAAACGAAAAATTATCTCCACAAAGCCAAATTAAACCAGGCTCAAGCGTTTAGTGACAAGGAAACACAGTGATATTGTGTCGATATTGAAGCGAGAAATTTGTGGCTTTGTTAAATGGATTTCACCCAGACCAACCCCAACCCCGGAGTGTAAATATAGAGTGGCGCAACAGCTCGAGGTGAACCAGGGCCAACTTCTCAACAATGTATGCTGGGTGTGTTGATTTCTTTACATACAAGGGGACCTACAATTTTTTGCCGAATCCGAACGGCACTTTGAGAAGTTTTTTCAAGACAATTAATACTCTCGGAGGGCTTGTCAAACCCTCGCGGAGGTGGGGACCGTGAAAAAGAACAAGTCTTTTTTTTTTCAGGTGACGATGGCAGGATTCGAACCCAGACCTCCGGCGTAGTAGGCACACACCCTAACCACTACGCCACGGCACCCCACCCCGGAGTGTAGCTCCACCAAAACAATAACATTTCATTTAAGGGAGGACTAGGAATCTGAAGCGTGTTTGTATTTCCTGTGACTGACTCCATTGAAAGACATCAAGCTCTAACTTTATACTTTATTCCTCATGACAAAGGCAACTTTGAACATCTGTGTAAAAAGGCATTCGAATGTGATAAATCCTTTATTCAATGACTTTTTCACAAAATTACTTATTTCAAGCATTCACAATACTGTGTCGTCTCATCATGGTTATTTTGCCGTAAAAAAGATCTTCATTCAAAAGCTTGAATCACGCTATGTTGGGATGAGGTCAGCTCTTCAAGACACCGCGTATATTCATATACATCCGTAGTATCTTACCTACCTTAAGGCAAAATTTAAATAACACGCAAGCATACAAAACCAAAACAATTGGTTAGAGTGAAGACAACATTTTCCCACAAGCAAAGATAGGATGGTACGTTTACTACATACCAATCGTGCTGTGAAAATTAATGAACAAATGCTCCTTCAAGCATGGGTTAAAAACCGCATTAGTTGGGTATGTATGTTGCGTTGTTTGTTTTATATACTCTTTACATCAATCCACTGTAGCATAAGCACGTCTTCCCTATACCGTTGTTGGTCTTTGTATTATACATATAGGAGTTTGAAATTTCAGACTGAAATGCGTTGTAAATTTAATGAATAAAGGTATAAAACTTTTATTTGAGTGACTGTCGAAATATTTCTCAACACGTAGGTAGATTTGAGATTGTAGAAATTTTGTTGGTTGCTTATGGGGAGGAAAACTTGTAGGTATTATCAAGGCTCAGTCGATTTGGTAGGTATAGGTACCTACATTGCCTTGAAAGCATCTTCTAAAGAACAGGTACAAACTCTTTTTCTTAAAATTTTAAAATAATAAAAAGCTGCTAGACTGTTCAAAATGTAAGGTACCTATGTTGAGTCTGCGCTGCAGTGCTTATTCTCGCTTGACCTCTTGGCCTGATTTTCAGTGCTGACTTATGCCCAGCTTAAACCAAGATCTGTTCTGGAGTAATCCCAGTGAGCAGTTTTTCAGTGCAGAGCTAGCTCCGTCAGTAAAGTTGTCAAAATCTTCGCCTCTCGGAACTATTGACTCTCCCAACCCTTACTTCACATAGAAAAACACAGGAAAAGAAGTTCGACTTATTCCCAGATGTAACTTTTCACAGAAACACGCAAATCAACTGTCATTCCACACAGAAAAAACATTCAAAGAAGTTTATACTGTTCTCCAGAGTTGATCCGGGATTAAGTCACCAAAATTGTTCTCAGATGCCATTTCCCACAGAAGCACAAAAGGCAACTGCCATTGCACACAAAAAATACATCCAAAGAAGTTCTAAAATTCTAAAATTCTAAAATTCTAAATTCTAAAATAAAAGTAGAATTTCGAAAGCAGTTTTTTTTTTTGAAAAAGCAGACTTTTGAAAAGCATAAATTTGAAATCAGAATTATGACCCGCTCCCTATATTTGGTACGTGTGTTTCCCGTTTACTTTTTTTTTGCCTTTTTGAGATCAAAATTTGTTATTGTTTTAATTTTTCTGGATACATTAGAAAATGCCTTTTTTTGCCTTTTTCAAGATAAAAATTTGTCATTTTTAGATTCTAAGACGCCTCAAAATCCAAACCCTGGTTATATTAGTTTAAAATTAGTAAAATTACAATTTTGCAATTTTTTACCGATTCCGCAAAGCGAAAAGAAAAGTTTCTTATTTCTAATGGCTCTGTCGTTCCTCGGACCTTGCATGGGGTAAGATCGGGAAAAACGTTTATTGCCCCGACAGGTGTTTTTGAGAGATGTGCTTTTGGCACGTTAAAGACGCAACCTTACTTTTGTTAGCGTGCCCAGTCGCATGTTTGTGCTTTGATTCGCCCAATCGAAAAGTAACCCAAACCATGATTACTACAAGTAAGTCTAACGTACTCAACCGTTGCTCGGAGTCCACAAGCTATGTCCTGAAAGCCCTTCTGGGGTTGCGGGTCACCATTTGGGCACCCCTCCAGGGATTTGATAGGAGATCGCTCACCAGATATGGTGCGTACCGGTACGAAAAGTGTTCGGAGCCAAAACCGGCAACAAATGCAAAATCCAGGTACGTCTGTCTCAAAATAAGCGCTTCTTGGTCGGCGTCTTTTACCAGTTTACGAAATATTTTTTTTCTTTTCCAATTGTTTCTCAGGAAACAATTTTCTGTTTTTCTTTATTCTACAGGCATATAATTATTTTTTTCCGTAAAGCCATAACACTTGTGAAGGTAAGCTTTGGTGTTTTTGTGCAGAGTATTAGTATTCTTCCACAGGCTTGACAACAGGTTTTGTGCTCGACCAGGAACTCTTTTTCTCTACTCTTCTTCTGTTCTTTCCGCTCGGAATGTGCTACGTATTGTAAGTGTAGTCATAACTTCTTAATGGCGAGCTTATTACAAAATATTATAACCCTTGTTTTGGCGCCGTTATTGACCAGAAAAGAAGTCTAGCTTAAGCAAGTCTTATTAATAGATTTCCATTATTTAGAAAACACGTATCCCCAGGTGGTGGATAGGGGAACGTTCATAGGATATTATTTGCATCCGCATTGAAAATACATGCGGCGGACTTAAATCAGGAACAACAATAATTTGATTAACCTCTTAATATGAGTGGCCTCCTGGTTGGCGTCTGTGGAAAGTTAAGCATCAACCAAATATTGAGTATTCTCTATAAAGAATATATCCTATCTCCAAACATCAAGAAGTAATAAAACACGTAACTTTCAAATGAAGGACACTCAATACTCTGGCTTTCACTGCTTTTCTGCTTAAAAAACACTTGGAGGGTTAAGCTTGAGTGCTTCTGTTTTGTATGTTCATGTTTCGTACTGACCTAGGTGTGTTTTAGTTGCGTTCCCTCTCCTCTAAATCTCTCCGTTCGTTAACTGATCTTAAGGGTAGTAATTATCCTTGATCTCAAATCCTTTATAACTGAATTGGACGTTCTGGTAAGGTAATTCAGGTAATAAACATACACTAAAAAGGATTGGTTACGAAATATTTGCGGTGAATATCAGTATATTTGCCTTACTATATAAGTCTTCAAGGAACATGGTTCTTCTCATATTCATGATATGTATTTGAGAGGAAAAATCATTTTTAAAAACATTTTCAGCAAACACATTTTTGTTTTCCCCAAACAAAAATATGTTTCCATTAATAAAAACAATTAGTTTTCAAAAAAAAAAGTTCAAGTTTAATTATTTCCAGTAAACGTCTTGCTATCTTCATTTAAACATTAAATTGTTATGAACTCCGAACACCGTACCGTTTGCAAAAAAACATTAACTGATAGATAAGGCGAATTTTTTTTTCCCCACAAATACTCAGTTTTTTTTACCCGACCTAGGGTATATTAAGTTTGATGTATAGTTTCTAACGTGAAAATAATAGTGAAATAATCACCGTAGACCCCTAAGACCTTTTAGAGTTATGAATGGGACCGACAGGAGAATCAATTAAGCCATGTCCGTCCGTCCGTATGTAAAATACAGATCTGAAATTTGGTGGGTTGGCTGGAAGTCCATTGGACCAGATCAAGTTTGAAAATTAACTGAATACGCCCACAGACACGCCCACTAATGGTCTGTATGTGCGACCATCCCTAATTTAAAAAAATACTTTTCCTTAACTTTAGCTATGTTAAAATGGTGCTCGCGCATTCATTTTAGGCATGTAACATTACCTTGTAATTGTCTTTGAAGTAGCTAAGAAAGTTGGGCCTTTTTAATTGACCACGCCCACTATTTTAAGGGATTTTAGCTTAAAATTGTTTTCAATATATGAATATGAAATTTGACTAAAAATTATGTGACAAAAGTTGTAGATATAAGCATTTTCTAGCTTTCATGTATATGTAGTATGTGCCTCCGCCCATTTCTGCGGGCGTGGCGTTAAAAAAAGTGATTTTTTTAGTTAAAAAGGCGGAGTTTTCGACCGAAATGTATGCAACTACCTAGTATAAAACATTCAACAGTTATATTTTTATATCCCGCCCACTTTTTGGAGGTGTGGCAGTTTTTTTTTGATATGGTCGGGTATTTTGCAATCCGTCGTAGATGGACTGAAGCTTTTGCATACGCACTGTTGCACTTTCCCACTCGTTTTTGCTAAATTTTGATGAATGCGGCACAAATAACACGCGAAGACTTTTTTTCCCAGAATCCGATCGGATATTTTCAGATGAATTGTACTTTCACCAGTTTTGTCATATCCTTGCAACCGCCTGCAAACTTAAACTACAGATATCTTGTTTACTATATAGTGGAAGTAAACCCACTCGAAGTGTATGTCATGCTTACGTTAAGCATTGAATAGCCGTCTTATTTAACCAAGTTTCTGATGATGTTCCTAAGACTTATCTCAAACACACTTGTACGAATATTTATATTTCTTTGTGGATCAGAGGAATAACCAAAATGTCGGTTTACAAATGGCAACTTAGTGACCTCCTTAAAAAAAAATTTACCCACTTTTGGAATGCATCAATGTTTTCACCAAAGCACGATAGTTCCCACTAGATTCAGCTAACAGTTAGCCAAATCAGTGGATATGAATAGTGGCTCTGCCAAAGTTGGACTTGCTGTTGCTTATAAAATTTCTTCCGTTTCCTCAATGTTGGTAATTGAGAGAAAGTTATCCGTATCTATAATCGTGAAAAATTGTTTTATTCAGCTTTGTTGACTCACGGACGAAGGTTGCAATAATTAGCAGAAAACGATTGAAATACATAATCTTCAAGCCTCAGCAACCGTAACACACTGTACCTGGCTGATGCGACAATTTTTACGCAAAAAGAAAGTGAGCCAAAAATATTTTGATGAAGGCACATAGTTAATTCACATGATTCTGAAAATCGTTCCTATTGCAACCTGCCATTATGCAAGGCTGTAAGCTCCAGCTAATATTATACACGTACGAGACGTGGTTATTAAACTCTGTAGTTATTCCATCAGCAGCGTACACACTCCCGGTTTCATCACACGTGGCCCATCAACACATTTATGGCCACGAATGCTGCTCTCCTATTAAGTAACACACGTCAACGTTTAGTCGGCATTTTAACGACTCATATTGAAACAAATTGTGCAGCCACTAAACACCTCTGATGGTAAAGACCTTCATCAGCTTACAGCAACCGTGTAACTTAGTAAGTTAATTCCCCGGAAATCATCATAATATTATCAGCGGTCATTAAAACGAACAAAAGTCCCCAACCGTCCACTGGTTGATGATGATCAATTTTGTAAAGTAGTGTCTTGTCTGCTCCATTGTCAAACAACTCATCACGGGCACGTTAGTAGCAGTCTCTGCAAGATACTGTGGTTTGTTGCCAGTTGAAAACCTCTCACTGATTGACAAATTAATGTGCATAATAACGCGTGAACACAAACAAGAAATTAGCTTTAAATTGAAAAGAAAAACACGTTTTTAAAAATACAAAAAAAAAAAAACATAATAAAGACAGCCATGTCATAATCTTTAAAGCCTCAAGGTTACATAAAGTCATCGATGAATTGATTAGAAAAAACACAAAATCGAGGGACCTTAAAGATCTTCTTAGAGACTTTTTTCTATTTCTTTTCTTCCCTTGTCGAGGTTGACTGATTAATAGTTTTTCAGTATAGACATTTTGCAAATACTTTTGTTTTTCTTATTTGGCAAGCAAAATAAATGCTTAATGAGTAATACGGGGAACTTTTCCTTTTTTTGCTTACAAGTCAACAATTTGTTTCGAATTGTTGTATTAATATTTTTTTATTTGATTACTTTATACTTGAGACGAAGATTTTAAGAAGATTTATTATCTTCGCTGAAAATCCCCTGAAATCATTTAGTACACACGAGAAGCTTTAAAGATTGCGTTAAAAAATACTTTTATACATGTGTTGCCAACATAAATCTTTTGCCGAGCACGTTTAACTTACTTTCGTATCAGATAATGGAATGCACTCGTCAGTGCTGGAAAATTACAGGGCTTGGTGAATAAGCGTGTTGGTGTTAACATTTTTAATGTGCTTTCTATAAACCCCATTTGCATGGCATAATATGTACTAAACCTTTCCAATGTTCAAGCTTAACAAGCAGCAGGTATTTTGTGAGGTCCTTGATTTTGGTGTCTTTTCTATCCGTACAAATGATTAAGTAGAACTAATTTTGAGTGGTTTTATTAAAAACAAATTTGTTTATACATCAGCTAGGCTCCCGTGTGAGTACACACTTTATTATGGCCAGTAAAGGATTTTTCCTTAATAAAATTGAAAAAATTAATGATGCAGACCCTCAACTGGTCTGTTCAAAATAAAATGCACAGCAAGGACGCATGGATGCAGGGACGATCTTGGCTACACCCACTGATGAGCGTCAGAGGCCAAGGTCGTTGAGCGAAACACACATCGATCAACAAACTAAAGTAAAGACCATAATGATCTATTTGGGATAAAATGCACTGCTTAAACGTTATAAAATGTTTTAATCCACACACCGTGAGCTCTCAACTGGAAGTGCTGAAATTAGTTTCACAATTTATCTTACTGACTAAAACTGCTGACTTGCAGTTCCCATTCAATTAGAATTAACTGAATTTTATTAAACCGGCTTAAGTTACATGAAACACTTTTTTACAAAGTTCTTTATCAAATTAAATTAAAAATAGATATCACCTTCCCGCACAAATTGTACCAATAAGTAACTTAACAATATTGTAAACTTGTCAAATCTATAGGGTTTAGCTACATTACAAAAAACTAAATCGATACTGAAAAAACTTGCCTTAATGGCTCGACTGTCGAGTAAGCAAGCTTACAATAAATTTATTTTTAGCAAAATAAATTTCCCTTACCTTTCATTTATTACTTACGAAAATAAAAGCAGTTGTGTGCTGCTTTATCCTAAATTGTTTTTGTTTTTTTTTTAACTAGAAAATCAATATGCCAACAAAACAGGGAAAGCTGTGTTTTTCAATCAACCACCTATCCTTATCAGATACAATTTCATTTGTATACACCTACATACAACATTAGCCTTGAATTTGATATGGGTTGGCAAACATATTTCACATAAAGACTGTTCCCATGTCAATAAAGATTTCGAAGCATGGACTCAAATAAATTGCCGTTTCTTTTTCATTAACATTTTTGGTTTTGTTAAGTGTAACAAAGTTTTCTGTTAAATTTTTCCTAAGGTTGAAAAAATTTATTTTGGTCCGTCATGAAAGGTTAACTCTTAAATTGCTGTTTTAACATTCGTTTCATTTGTTTGTGTTGTTGGCTCAAGTGTTTTTGGTTTGTAGTTATAATTGTTGCATAATGGGTTTTTGTCAGACTGTAGGTAAAGTTGCCTCTTTTTAAAATTTTTTCACAGTATTCGAATAAATTTGTTCATTTTTGTTGCCTCTATTTTTGACTCTACTATTGTGACTCCTAAAGCTGAGTAATGCTGTTTTTAATGCGGAATAGTATGGTGTATTCAACCGTCCGTTTTTTACAGCGACTTTTATGTACACACTATTGCACTAACTCACTGTTTTAATAATTGTGTGTGTACATACTTACGAACTATGTTTTTTCGTGTAAGTCTATGTTAAAAGTGGAGTAGGTTCATGAATATGTGAAGAGAGAATTGAGCGCTTTCTAGACAAAGCTAGAAAAACGATCGGATTTTTAATTAAACCCTGTCCAGGTTGGGCACGCTTTAAGATCTGCTTGGGAAAATTCTGGAGACAATTTTTTTGGAGCAATACTGTCCAGGTAAATTAAGCTAGACTGCGTTGAATCCTATTCGAACTAGGCTTAAAAAAAAAATTAAAGAATCTTTTGCGACTCCACAAAATTGTTCACTCCTTTGACCGACTTTAGCTAGAGAGTCTGCAAATTCATTGCCGTCAAAACCAAAATGGGATAATATACAGTGGAGGAGTACCACTGTTCAGCTCAAAGCTCAAAAAATCTACATTTCGGAATTCGGCTTCAAAATTTCGAAATTCTAAATTAAAACTAAAAAATCCTGATTATTCTGCTTTTCGAGCTATTTTTCGTCTTTGTTGAAGTAAAGTAATGGTAAAAAAAGGAAACAGGAGTGGGGTTGCAGGGGACGCACGACTCCCAAAAATATAAAAACTGTGCCCTGGGCTTAAAATTCTGGTTGGGTAACTTTTTTTTTTTGCGAAATTCTGTTTTCAAAATTCTGGAAGTGCAAATTTTACAGTTAAAGTAGCATTTCGTAAAAAGAAATTTGACTCAACTTCAAAATTCGTTATTTATTGGCTGGTTTTCCTTGTGCATCTTTAAGCATTTTATCAGATGTTGCTTATTTTGTTCTGTGGTTAGAAACGCTGCAGTAAAATTTCCGCTTGCAAAAAAAAAACTTGTTGTAAAAAATTCAAAACTCTTACACGAGGATAGAATCCAACCCGTTATTATTATCTTATATTAAGCACTGACTAAGCAGGGATACTTTCAATGCTTTTTCGCAAAAAAAAAATTCTGCTTTTCAAAAATCTCATTGAATCGGTACATTGCTTATGTAACCAACTTTTCACTATTTTAAGACCCGACGTAGGGTATATTAATTTGAATGCATAGTTTGTAGCACAGTGAAATAATTACCGTTGACTCCTTAGACCTTTTATGGATATGATCGAGCCCGACAGGAGAAGTGATTAATGTCCGTCATGTCCGCCATGTCTGTCCGTAAGCGTAAAGTTTTTAGGTATTTGAGATTGAGCTATAGAAAGCTGAAACTTGGAGTGAAGCTTGGCTCTTATTTTGTACAGGCAACGTATGTAAATTGACACGATTTGCTCACAGCCACGCCCACAATAATTGACTTGGATGTCAGACAACGTCAAATTTACATTTTATTTTAAAATCCCTTTTGGTTAAGATATACAAGGCTTAGAAACTCAAACTTTGGCGCAGAAGCCTTTAATTAGACGCATATTTGACCGCCCACACAACATTTTAACATTTTTTATCTTTAAAAACCTGATTTCTCGGAAAATTCATTCTAAATCGAAAAAAAATTGTAGATATTACCAATTTCTTAGTTTTTGTACGTACAAAGTATGAAGCTCCGACTACTTGTAGGGGGCGTTTTTAGGAAATTTTTTAAATGCGATATATTTTAATTTTGAATGGGAATTTTCAAAGTTTTCTTATTTGTCTAACGAAACTAGAATAAGTTGATTTTAATTTTGGCCTATTTCTGGAGGCTTGGCCAATACAAATAATTACCACACAGTAAAAGAAATCGAACAAAAAATTTTTAAATTTGGTGTTACAGGGTGAAGAGGACACTGAAAGGGCAACTGAAAGTATTTCCAGAATGCTTTAATCTGGTTTTTTAAGAGCAGAATTTTTGAAAACTTGATCTGGAAAGCAAAAGTTTGTAAGAAAAAATTTTGATCCTTCTGATTTTTGACCCTAACTCTGCGATGGTACTTCTTTTAATTCGAAGCATTATTTTTATAGGTAGATTCTTTTTGTTTCATGAGATACCTGTACAGAAGTACAATATAAAGTATTGGAAAACACGAGCTCAATTACATTACCAAAAAGAAGTGTAAAATGTGTGGTGGAGGAATTTATCCATCCTATGAACACAAGGAAGGATGTGGCTCTTACGATTTGCTGATGATTTACTGACCAAAAACGTCACTCTTTATTGGAAAATATCTGCCGACAAGTCAAGATAACCGGGCGGCAGTTTAATTGTTTTCAAACATTTTTATTATTTTTATTTTGATTCTCAAACTTTTTGTTGCAGTTGCTTCGCTTTTTCCTGTGACCTTTTGGTCACTAGAATCTTTGCCTTTGTTGATTTATGAGACTGTGTAGGCAGTGTCATCCTGTTTCTTCTTTTGGCTTGGTGTATTTTTCAGTGCTTTAATTTTTGCATTATTTAAATTCATTTTAACCTATACCTCATGACATTCAGTATTTAAGCTTTTTGACTTTGAACAGTTTTCTTCTTATTTGAGCTCCAGTGCCAGGTCAACTGGTTCTTGACATAATGTTATTGATGAGTAAACAGTGAATGCTCTGAGCCCACTGTGGTGGCTGCTACACCCAAGTTTGAGCTTGCATATGGTGTGATTTTTCTTCTTTTCTATTTGCAGGTTGGTGAGTTGAATTCAGAGGCATCGGTAAAAAAGAGTTCATGGTCAACAATTGCCCCTCAGATTTGAGTGCTCACTTTAAATGATAGATGTGAACCTTGCATCGATTGACCCGCCTCCGTAGCTTGTTTGATTGTGTCCATGATGCTTAATTAAGTAAATGTTTAATTTTGAAACCCCAATGTTAATTCCCACGACTGTTGCTGCAAAGATGATTGCCATTCTGCACAAAATAGGAACATGGCACGGCAAAATCTTTCGTATGCGTCGAAACTGCAGTGGATAGTTCTGTGAAAAATATTTTATACGGAATTACTTAAGAGCAGATTTTAAGTACCAAATTTTTCGTTTGCTGTGATCAAATATCTATCGTCTTAATGCCGCATTTCGATATCGTCGTTTTTACACTAGATTTTTATCACGACGTTATCATAAGTATTCTTTCATCAAAAAGTTACACCGAAACTTTTTTTGCTGCGAAAGGGATCAATAGGTACAATTCTAGGCATCCAGTATAGGTGAACCCTTATACCCTTATTTGAATTGAATTTATAAGCCCTGTCCTTTGATTTTACATTTCTTTTCTCATTAATTTCTTCAAAATTTTAAAGTCTGCCAAAGTTTAAACTTAAGAAAAAAGTGCACCCACAGTTTTCATAAAATTCTCGTGAACGCCTCTAAACAAAGAAACGTTTCATTAAAAACAAACCACAATTGAGATACAAATCACCCACCCGCATGGTGCGTTTTTATGACCATTATTCATAATCACCTACAATGTCCATAAAAACCACACTCCAGACAAAAGACTCACAAAAGGGAGGGATAAAAAAAACATTTCCTCGTCTTTTTTTTTGCTGGTCATTATTTCAGAGCAGAAAAAATCAAAGCACGTACCTAGAGCCCAACAATCTCATATTGTACAATGTATACGTATCGCAAATGTCAGGGAAAGTTTTACGAAACCAAAACATCGTCCGTTCAACATGGCCAACAAGCATAAGCATAAACAATACCCGTAGGTAAATCGTTATTCTAAACTACACCATCATCAGTGTTTTGAAATTCTCACGTAGACTTATACGTGTTCTAATCTTTTCGAATGCAATTTCCCCTGATTTAGCATTCGAAATGTACTGCACAATTATGGTATAAAACTATGGATGCATAAAAGTCATGCTCCATCAATATTATTTGTGGGTTTTTGTATCCTTAATTATAAAAAAAAAGAAAATAATAACAATGAAGATCCCATGGCCGGATAATAAAGATGAAATTAAAAATCTCGATGCTTTTGATATTGAACCAACATGGAACAACAAGGCACACCGGACCCACCATTGTACTATGTGCTGCATCCTGCTAAATAAAGCATAACTTGTAGGTATATTTCACGGTTGCACTGCAGATCAGTTAAGAGATGTTCTATAAAGCAGATACAACTTCTACGTGTACCCTCGCATGTGCCTGTGCTGCCAATATTATACAATAGCAGATATTTAACCATATCGAATGCCATTACAGATTGGCATCGCAGAATATAATTACTCGACCAGGTGTGCGTTATTTAATTGAGTTTGAAGGCAAATTCGTTATGCTTAATGTTTTGCAATTTAAACTAAATTTTTTAAAAATATGGAGCATACACATAATGTGGACTTGGGGTATGAAAAGAATTACTTCATCCTGTCATGCTTTCTTAATGAATTATTTACAATTAATTAAACGACTTTAACGATCCTTCTAACAATCCGTTTAACGATCGCCTCTTAAAAAAAGGTGCAGATCTAAGCCTGGTATGAGAAATGTCTAAGGTAGGAAGGTGAGCCAACAGAAGTTGTAGATGTAAGGTGTCAATTGCTGCCATGTAGTTATTTTAGGAAATTTTTTGACATGTGAAAAGTACAATGTTACTCATTGCCAAGTGTAAGGAAGACTTTCACAATAGCTGTTTTTTATTTTTTTTTTTATTCGAACCTTAAACTTCCCGGGATCTTATTGGCATAAAAAATCGTTGCGTATGACGTGGGCATTTTCAATATAGAAAAAAATCCATTGGCAAACAATCATGTTCAGAGGAAAGAAAAGGTCGTTGCTCCAAACCTTTTTAAACAAAAATCCAGAGAGCTGTTTTGGAGTCCGCGAACATGCCCGATTAACTGGCACCTCAGCATTATTTGCCCCATCCTCAACATAAGAATCATCTAAATTGTAGCCAAATACAGAGCCATACAGAGCCAAAAAATCAGGACTTCCAAACTTCTAGAGCACTGTCAATCGTTAATTTTTTCGGATCGAATCGAAGCAGGATTGATTTGAAAAAAGACCCGATCTTCCTTTTTCAACCATCATCATTCTTGCCGATTTGGTTTTTTTTCCAGTCATATCGTCCAAAATCAACCACCGTTCCTCCGTTCAATCCGGCTCCGGATTGGATTAGCAGCAGCCAGCTTGTGCGTGGCAAATATACCTTTTAGGAAATCTTGTAGCAGTTTTGCCACGGTTATCGAAGAGGCAGCGCTTATTCCAAGTCGAATTGGGTGTAGGAATGTTACGTGTTAATAAAGTGAATGATTGAATTGACCCTCTCTCTTTCGTTTCGTTTATTTGACCAAAAATAGTGGAGAGAGAAAAGTATTGGTTCGCACCGATTTCATTCCTTTCGTTCATTTGAAAGGAAACAAGTGAGTAAGTTCAAGATTTCGTCTGTGACAAACTTCTATATACCCGACCCTAAATACCGTGTTACACGAAATCTAAATTTTTTTGTTCCGAATTCATATATTATTTGTATAGGCCACCCCTCCAAAAGTGAGCCTGGGCTTAAAATTTATATCAATTAATTGTAATTTCGTTAGAATCATGACAAAATGCTTAATTATTTTAATTAAAACCGAAAATTATTTCGGAAAAAGTCTGTTTTTCCTAAAAAAAAACGCCCCCTAAAAGTGGGCATAGCTTAAACTTTGTATGGACTAAACTTAGCAAATAGAAATATCTACAATATTTGTCATAAGTTTTTTTTTCGAATAAACTTTCCGAGAATCGGGTTTTTAAGGAGTAAACTTTCCGAGAAATCGGGTTTATTAAAGATCTAACATGTTAAAAGTGGAAATGGTCGCTATTGTGGGCGGCCCAATTTTCGCCTACTTAGAGGTTTTGAGCCATTACAGCTCTACACCAAAATTTGAGTTCCTACGCCTTGTCTAACTTGACCAAAAGGAATTTTGAAAAAAAAAAAATTAAAAAAAAGGTTGTCTTACATTGAAGCCAGTAGTGGGAGTGGCCGTGGTCGTTGGCGGATTAAACCAATTTTCACACTTTAGCTGTACAAAATAAGAACCAAGATACCATCCAAGTTTGAGCGGCCTAGCTCAGTTTTAAAGGCCTAAAAACTTCGACAATACCGACATACGGACATAGCTTAATCGATTCACTTATCCGTCTCGATCATATCTCTAAGAGGTCTTAGAGGTCTACGGTGATTATTTCCCGTTACAAGCTATGCTTTAAAACTAATATACCCTGGGTTGAGTATACAAAGGATTGATATTGGGTTGGGAAAGATTGCTTTTAGTTTTTCATTCGATTCGTTCTTTTGGACGGGAAAAAGGATTGATATTGGGAAGCCTAACCGGGATTGCAATCACCAATATTTTCAGAAGATTGGGTCCAAAGGATAGAATCAATCATGATTAATACAGCTCTACTAGCGTCTAGTTTTAGCATCCCTGCCAAACTTGTCGTTTGTGCAAGATGAGGATCGAAAACTCCCTACTGCTTCATCAAGATCGATAAAAACCTCACCGACCTCTTTATTTCCAGAAATGGATTATGATAAGGCGGCGCTCTTTATCTGGTTAGAACTCGTGTAGTTGTATTATTGACTACAAAAGTGTTAGAAGCTGCGAACATGGGCTGATAAATCAATGATTATAAACCGAGTTATGCTACTCCCCAGATTTCTTGCATATGCGTCCTAATGGGCCACGCTTAACTTGAATTTGTTGGCTTAAACTAAGCCTTCACCTTTTCTACCTGCGGAGAAGACAATGATTCTGCCTGCAGAAAACTTTCTCTTTAGATAATCGGCCTTTGCTTGCATTAGGTGGTGGGTCTTTTATGCTGACGTGGTCAGTGCAAAAGATCTAAGCTCCCCTGCATTGGAAGCAAATTTTCATGTTTCTTCAAAAGATGACCATCATAAGTACAATTGAATATTTTTTCATATATTTTTGCATAAGTATTTAAAGATAAATTGGAGTAAAAAGGTTTTAAAAACACGTCGGCGTTAAAAGGTGTGCAAACTCTGTCAAAACCAGTTTGTAGCTCTGGAAGTATTTCGAACATTATGGATGAAATTAGGATGGTATAGGTATTAAAGAAATGTATTAGGATTTCTTAGAATCCGGGGACTATGCTTCTGAGCAAGCCCCATAAAAATCTTGTGACATCAAGACAAAGAAGCGTGGGGGCAAATTAAGACCACTTCATGGCTAAAAAGACAACGCACATCCTTACACATTTCTTTCTTCTTTCCATTAAATAAATTCTGAGGTCACTGTGAACCATGAACGGAAAATCTACAACCGAACTTCACAAATATTTCTCTTATGCCCATACAAGACGAACCTTCTACCACTTCTTCAATGTGGTAAAAATATCATCTTCAACCATAGTGAATGTAATAAATGTGAACGACCATATTTTTTATCATTTATCTATCAGAAGCGAACCTCTTTATTCCGGTTGTCCGTGCAGGAATAGTTGCCTTTCAATTCCTCACAACTAAAGCATTTGCCTTGCATTTGAAGTTTTTTCCCCTAACAACTGTTTTTTAACCCACAAAAAAAAAATCCTTGAGAAGAAAATGATGTCAATTGCTGAAATTGTTTTCTATAAACACTTTTCCGTTTTTTCCAAACAAATTAAACTTTCCAAGAAAAAGATAAAATTGATTTTCCAAAAATTCTACCTCCTGGTGGCGGAGGATCGAGAAAGATGGAAGGACCATTTAGCCACCCTTGCTCCGCGACCCTGTTAAAGGATAAGCGGCATTCGAAAATGATGATGATGATTTTTCAAAAATTCTACCACTCGAATTTTTTCCAACAAACGCTTGGCTATCGTTAGTTAAACCAAAGTTGGTAGGTACTGCAAGCACCGAAATGTTCGTAAAAATATTACTTGTTTTAAAAAGCTTATTTGTTTTCCTACATGCACTGCCTCTTTTTGCTTAAATTAAAGCGATCGATATGAGCTGTGGTTTAATAACAAATGAGAAAAAGAAAAAAAACATTTTTTTGCTTCTAACAAATACTTATTCATCTTCGGGCCAAGTCTACCAATGCTTTTGCTTTGGCACGCATCTGCAAACACTTGAATCGCTCTTAATGCAATAACTCTTCTATCTCCTTATATAGATGCATCTTAGAACCAACTTCATTTTCATACTACCTTTGTAAGAGAGCTTTTAGCTTTTTGACTTAATTTTTTTTTTAAATCTCGCGAAATGCAACCTTGGATTTGGAGTGAACTTTTCGAGAAATCGGGTCTCTAAGTACTTAATATGTTAAAAGTGGACATGGTCGATAATGTGGGCGGTCCAATTTTTGCCTTGTTAAAGGTTTTGTGTCAGTATTCCTCAGTACCAAAATTTGAGCTCCTACGCCTTGTCTAACTTTACCAAAAGGCATTTTGAAAGAAAATGTGAAACAGAGGCTGTATCTCATTGAAGCCAGTAGTGGGCGTGGCCGTTTGCGGACAATTTTCACGCTTTGTCTGTGCAATAAAAAAACCAAGCCGTGTACCAAGTTTTAGCTTTCAAGCTGGATTTTGAAGGCCTAAAAGTTTCACACATACAGACGGACGGACGGACGGTGGGACATGGCTTAATCGATTCTTCTGTGTCGGTCTCGATCATATCTCTAAAAGGTCTACAATAATAATTTCACTGTGTTACAAACCATGCATTAAAATTAATATACCCTGGGTCGGGTTTGAAAAGTGTTTTGAACTTGATTGTGGCTTTAAGCTCGATAAATAAAAGCAAAAAAAGCAGTACTTTTACTTGCTTCCTAAGCTGTCATTTCATAGTTAGTGTCTGTGACTCCGGCTGGAGTAACTCCAATGGAGAGCGCATTAGCCTATAATGGACTCTTGCATTTATAGACTCCAAAAAGTAGAGTGTACCTCCCATTTCCAAGAATTCCATGCCGTCGTTTTAATTCATAGAGCGCATTTCACTCATGTTCAACTGTGACCCCGTTGACAATTTTCAAATACATGACGTCCGTGCGCTATCCAACAGATGTCTTCTTTCATATCCGTTGACATGGCGTCAACCTTATGAACGTGGTGACTATCGAGAGGTAACGTTCAAATATCTCGTGCAACGTTGGGAAAAAAACAAGCTATATAGAATGCATTCATAAAATAAGTAGGCTCGTTTAGATACAATTGTATCTTCATTTTATAACTGCGCAGCACTAGGTATTTTTTATTCACAATGGCCTTGCATCGTCCTGCTAGTATCTAAAATCTCGTACAGTTGTACTGTCGCCTTCAATTTCATAATTTTCATGTTTCACTATCAATTCCACGTGCTAAGCTTTGCCATAGCGGCATGGAAACATATGCAATGGTGTATCTATGGGTAAAAACACGCAGCAGCACAGAGCGTTTTGTGGGTTTTCTCTGTTCTGCCACTTTTAGATTTTCATTTCCATTTCTGGTACGGTTTTCCTTTGTTGTGTCTATTATCTGGAGCTGTATAGCATGATTCCATTTTTTTTTGCCGTTCTAAGCCGAGTTGTTGAATGTACCACCCCCTTATAGTACACTGTGTCCCACAACAACACTATTGTTGTGCATCGCCTGTCTATTGTTGGCTTTGGCTTTGGTATGCCTCAATATTGCTGTGTTTGTTTTGTTTTGCTTTTGCTGTTCCGCACAGAGATCCAAGCCAGGTGTATAGGTACTGGGGATTTTTTTATAAATAGCTACCTATAGCTTTTGTCTCTAGACGCGTGGCAGACCCCAACTACCTACTCAGGATGATTGTGAAAGGTATACGTTCTGTCATTTTCCATGTGGGCTATGAACTCTGCGATAGATTAAAGGTGTCTTTCGTCCAACCATTGTTGTCTTGTGGCATTGTGTCATCCAGGCCATAAATGACGAATGGAAAGCAAACTTTTACAAACGAAGGATTCGAGCGGCAGGCGGGGATACCTACCCTGCTGAACTAAACATTGCTCTTCATTATGTCATATCGTTTACACGAATGATTTGCCGTTTGCATCCATTCATGTGTGAGTGCCCCGGGAATAGACTCGTTGAGTAAACTTTTCGGTCATAAGCTCTCTTGACGTTTGTTCGCTCGCTCTGATTGTAACGTCAATTAATTTGTGAAATGTCATGAATATCTTCGGTTGACTTTGACTGGAGGCGGATATGACTTTGTCAGCCTCTGGGGATTTCTTATGTCTTGGCATTTGCACTGTGTGATAATGGTACGTTCATTTGAATGTTATATTTGTATGGGTGGGTGGGTAGAGAGCGGGTGCGGACTCAAGGTACTGCTGCCAGAAGTCACGTGCTGTTTGCTTCTCCCAGAAGGCATGTAGCTCTTCTCTGTGTATCCATCCGATGGCCTTTCTAATTTTCATACGAGCGAACAGTACGGTATAAGTATATGCCTCGTGCTGTGTGATTATCGATTGAAAATGATACTTTCAAAGAGTTTCGCCGGGCTTTTTGTAGGTATAGTAGGTAAAGAGGAAGGTATGTATTAATCGGGAGCCCGTGAAAGTTTTTGGCAGTTTGAGTGACTTTCCAAGTCAATCTCGGGTTGAGTTTGTGATTTGTTGCGGGTATGATTGTTTGGCCATCATGGCAGACGGACCGATTTTATAGGAAATCATTTGACACTCAGGTGGAAATTTAGCCATTTCCGGACTCGGAAAAGATATAATGTCAAAGGAGTGCAGGCAGCAGGGCACGCCGGAATAGATAAAAGAGTTCCTCTGAAGCATAGCTTAAATTATATCTTTTGGTTGGAGTTCGTTTACAATTGGAAATTGTATGAACTGCGTCAAATAGAAACGCCAAATTATGTAAATATGTAGGTACCGTGGATACAGATCAGTTGCTTTTACTTTTCCATCTTACGTGGCAAGTTTAAAAGGACCTCGTTCGCCCAAAACTGTTTCAAAGGCTTTTTCAACAGACAAAATCCTACCTTTTGTTAGCTACCACCGCCTGATTGTTGCTGCCAGGGTGCTGTGTTGCTTCTCTCGATTCTCTTTAGTAATTTACTTTTGAATGCTCGACCTTTTTTACCAGCTCAGGCGTTTGTTTATAAAAAAAAAGAATATCGTTCCGTTGCAGTATCGTGTTGGCCACAAGGCATGGCACAGGGCGGAATCGCAGCTGCATGGAAAAAATAGTGGCCTAAACAAGATAAAGAAAAAAGACGATGACATTGGAAACATCTTTCATTGAAGCTCTCACGAGTTCAAAAGTAAATTGCCAATTAAGACCGAATAAGTTCAAAACTAATTCACTCACAATTCATCACACTCTATGAAAAAAAAACCCACAAAGCAGGGTTTTTGCGTATAGGTCTAAGCAGTAAGCACTTAGTCGCTTTTAAACGTGAGTAGAAGATCGAACAGTCTTAAAATTGATGTAGTGCAAGAAAGTTTCTGTACAATACTCGAGCAACTGACTTTGAGATGTTCATGTAGTTGACAGTTATGGTTACCCGACGAAAAAAAAAAATCTATCTGCTGGAGTAGGTCCAGAAAGTGGAGACACACCACCTCCTAATTTATTCATAAGTTAACCTGAGTTATTTGATTTAAGGTCAACTTTATCAAACCAGTAGCTTTTAAACATAATAAATAACAGTTGGAGTATTTCGTGTCTGTTTTTTATTTTAAACGCTCTACTGTTTTTCCAATATGTACAATGATGTTGCATTATGCTGAGTTATATTATGCATGAACCTAGAATCGAATAAAAAATAATGGTCCATGTGAACACAGGTTGACCACCATGTTGACAGATCAGAATTAAATGAATTTAATAAGGTGTTTCCACCGGACACTAATAGGCGATTAAGACTAATCATCCTTAAATCCCCTCTTAATCACGTGATTTACCATACGAATATTAATCTCTTCACGAGTAGATTAAAAATTAAACCGTACAGAATTCTACGTGATCTGTGCGTTTTCTGACAAAAACAAAATCAACACATCTTTTATTGACATCTGGGTATCATCCACTCAGCAGTGTTTCTTTTGTAGTGTAAAGGGATGCGCAGAATGGCATATTCTACTGTTAATGTGGATGAGGTTGTTCCTGTCCAAAAAGGCAATAAGATGTGCACACTGAAAAATAATGATGGATGTTAGTTGACCACTATTGTGGTAAGTAACATTTCATTTCGTAAGTTGAAAAAATTGGTGGCAATTAAAAACTAATTTGATAATTTCTGAATCTGTATTGCTCAAGAGATAAAGAATTCACGTTCATAAACAGATGCGCAGGTGACGAGATGTCATTGAGAGAGCACACGTCAAGTTAATCTTCTCTATTCCGGTGGAAACACTTTGGGATTAACTTAATCTACCTACGTTAATCTCTGTATTACGTGCGGTGGAAACACCCTTTATTATACGCAGTCGTTCCCTTTCAACATCCAGAGTTACTTGGAAATGAATATGAAAAATGTAGATTATTGTCGTCAGCATGTCGAATGCATTGGACCAGAAGAGGCTTAAAAATCTTTGGAGATTAAACAGAGCCTAAAGGCACTCTGTAGTATTTATATGGCGAATTTCAGACTTGAAACCGCTTGCATTCGAAAGAAAATGTGATGAATAATGAATAAAAGATACCGACATACATCGATTCCAAATGCATGCACTTCCGCCAAGAGACCCCGAGGCCGGACTATGTTAGTTGCTTTTGAATATAAAGCAGAACAGTCTTACATTCACCATTATGATTCAAGGATTGATATGAGAACGGTATCGTTATCATTGCAAATGCGTTGTAGTTGCACACTCCCCTTAATTCCATGATAGAGGCTCTCAAAACAGCTTAAGAACAGCGATATGCTGACCCACTTCTTATTATGGGTGTGACTCAGGGCTAAGTTTTGTCTCCTTCAGCTTTTTGAAAATTTACTTCAAGACAATAAGCACATTTCCTTCTCAGCACACTTAGATGGACCTATTCAAAGTATGTCTGTCTACTTAAAAATTTCTAGTAGATTATTATTAGGATTCCAAAATCATCAAATTCTGACCCTTAAAGAATAGAAAAGTAAATTTGCTTTTAACACAGACTAGATTGAAGTGTGCCCATAATACAAAGCTGTTGGTTGTTTTACAAAAATGCAGAAATTTCTAGCTGTAACCAAAAAATTTTGCCTTTATCGCTGAAATTCGAAAACTTTCTTGTCTCAGTATACCTACCTGCATAATGCGTGCAAGCTATCACCCTCGTCGTCAAAAACGCTGCGGTGCACCAAAATCAACTTTACCACTGGTTCGAATAAAAATTTTAAGGTAAAAACCCCGAAGATGGGTTCGCTCTTTTAACATTTGATCTTGTCTTTTTTGAATATTACACGCAAAAAAATGTTTGCTCTCGGTGTTAGAAATTTTCCATGCCTTATGCTTGTTTTACATCAGAAATCGGGATATTGCGATTTTCGTTACTGATTGCTAGACAAGGTGCTGAAAAAACACGCATTTATTGCTCAAAAAAGCATTTACTTCTAGAAAAACTACCATAAGTGGAGATTTTTCTAGCAGGACAAATGTCGGAATTTAATACAGAAAAAAATTCTCGCCCCAACTGGGATTCGATCTCGTAACCGAGTGACAGTTCCACTCGGCTACATCGCTATGAGTTTAACTCTGGAAAAAGTGAGACATAAAGTCAAAATGCTTCAAAAAAAATTAAAAAAAAAGTATTTTTTTACTTTTTTTTATTTTGTGGACACATCAGTTTCTGTTCATTTGGTTTTGCTTTACTTCTTTGTTAACTGGATGTTGTTTGCTTTTTATTGCATTGTAGATAATCCTTGATTCAAATCCTGGGCTCAAACCTGGGTCCTCGAGATCGAAAAGGCGGTGATCGTACCCATTAGGCTATCGCGTTTTATAGATGAATAGACGAACACATTGTATGAGTAGCTTGACTTTTATTATTTATTTCGCAAAATATTTTATAACATTCAATCGTATATTGTCTACTCTCCTCTTTGAAAAACTGAAAATGTTCTGCTAGAACATTAAGCATCTCAACTGAATTTCATTGCTCAAAAAGTCTGCTATTAATTTCGTATAGATTGGTTAAACGCAAAGCAATGGCGCAAAAAATGTAGCAACCAAAGCAAAATATTTAAATATGAAACTGCGTACATATTTTTGGCAACATAATAGAAAACTTTATGCCATTTGCAATGCCTAACTCAAATTTTTTTGTGCTTAATACAGTCACACTATGGGGGAGCTTTCTTATAAACTACGATGCTTTTAGACGGTCTCATCAAACCAATATGAAATCGGTTTCACCGACAAGAAATTAAAGTTTCAACTTTCTTCAAAGAATTTATGACAGAACAATCATGTTTGCTTGGAAAGCTACACGAAGCTTTGACTAGGAAACATCCGTAACAGAAATGATCCATTGTTTTAAGCCCCAGGGTGGGGGTGACAAAAAAGACTGTATAAACGTGCCAAGAAGTAAGCAAACCTTCCTCCAAAATCCAGGATGAATAATACTCCTGAATCATGGAAGAAAGAGAGCTGCTTCCAGGACACTGCCAAGTATGAACTAATGCTAAGGTTCTTCGATCCTTGTTTGCTTCCAAATCCTTAACGTTAACAAAAAAAAAAAAATTCAGTCGTGTAAGCTCGATTTTAAGGGTGGCCATACAAAACAAAGCTGAACTTAAGCACCATACTCTCGGCTGGTCCTTTTGCACTATGAATTATTCAATTTCCTCGGTTGAAACTATTCGGTAGCTTTATCTTAATTTGCCATAATTCCTTTAATCTATTTGTTAACCAAATCAGTCCATACTCGTTTGCCATTGTATTTCTCCATAGCTTCTATGGAAATGACCTGCTATGCTCCACCCGGATCAACACAAAATCAATTCAAATGACCGATACCGATTTTCAAAACTCGAACCCATTCATTCGTCAAACAATGGGAATCAAAGATGAGTGGAGGCTTACCTTCACACAAAAATATCGAATACAAATGCCAAAGAGAAGAAAAATGGTTAGGGGTTGGTGCTAACAAGCACTGCAGATATTTTCAAGGTAAACTCTACCTCAAGTCCACCTTTCACGTTCATCATCATCATCATCATCATCGTAGTCATCATTTTTCTACCCCCCTGTCGAATCTTCCACGGTCGGTAGATACACCCAATAGATACACTCCTATTAATCATTTCGATGAACTATCAATCGTAGAAAAGCGTTGTGATGATGAAAAATGGATAAAAGTAAAAATTGACAAAATGAACAAAAAAAAAAAAACAGAATGTTTCAAAAAGGAGATGGTAAATTTGTTATGGAAACAAATTATAATTTATCATTTTCATCGTGTGTTCGCTTTTCGATACTTATTCAGTGAAGAGCAGCGATGTCATCGATGTTTGCATTGAATTTTTCGCTATACACTCTTGTACTTGAACATTGTATCTATACATCATCATCTCCTCTTGATGGAAGTAGGCTCTTGCGAAATCGCTATAATTTAATTTCATTTGTTTAACAATAAATTGTAGATATCACTTATGACAAGTAACAAAATTTTAAATTACCATTTCCAGTTGTAATGTATCTACGCGTTTCTTTTGCAAATATTGCAGGTATGTGTGTAGAGAGAGTGTGCGTAGATTCAAGGCTAACAATTAGGCTGAAGATAAAATGTGTAATTAGTTGCGTATGGAGTACTTAAAGAGTGCCAGCTTTTATGAACTAATCCAAGCCCCAGTGGTGTACTTGCGGGGCAAAAGATATGACGCGTGCAAAATTATATAACGCAAAAAAAAAATAAAAAAAACACCAACAGACACGGTGTGTTGTCTTGTCTTTGCCGAAAATTGTCTTGTGAACGCTTGTGTGGGGTGTTTATGGAGTGTACACGACTCAATAAGAGGCAAAGTAATTGCTGACGAAATTGATTCTTAAAACTGTTGATGAGCAACAAAATTACAAGGGGGATGTCGTAAAGCACGTGGAGACACCTAAAAGCAAAAATGACAACGGGTATAAGGCTATGAGTATATGGCTTGCTTTTTACTTGTAGGTACTTGTAGTTTTAGTGCCACTGAGTGGTTAAGATAGGTACAAAGTAGCAGTCTGCCTCTGTAGCATCGTTTTTAATTACTTGAGAATTTCGACTCTCAACACTGAGAATGGCAGCGAGGATGATGGTTTAGTTTTTTTTTTCCAATTGCGATCAAAATGGAAGAGTGGGTATTTTGTCTGTATAGAATAAGATGGTGTGCTAGGAACGTAGAGAATTAGGACAATAAACAAAATAGGTGTATTATGTACTAACAAAGAAATACATTCTCAACATTCATTCAGAAGCAGCTTCAAAGTAAAGTTTGGAAGACTTCGACACAAGTGTGTTAAAAGTATTTTTTTTAAGTCACGGAAGCGCTGTGTCGATTTATTCTGTCGGCTTCCCTAAGTCCCGCCAATTATAACTATTAAACTCCATGTAGTGAGTGCAATGTGACCGAGCCAATGTAGTCGTTTAAGGATAGGACAAGCTGCAAGACCCACTGCAAAAGTTGGGAATTGTAAATGTCTGACGTCTTCAAAGGGCTTACCAGACGAGCTAAATGCTAAATTTCAGACCCAGTGGATATTTTTTTCGTCTCCTCATCACGAATATAAAAATGACAAAATTTTTTTAAAGATGAAAGTTAAGTGTTTCCGAAACATTTGGCAGGCATTGCACTTCCTAATGAATGCCTCCTTTTTGTTAATAAGCTCGTCATCTTTTCAAATGGTTCTCCCTTGCCTCCTTCCCTTGCACACTTACTTTATATTACATCGCGAGCATAACGAATTTGGGAAGAAGAATGAAAAGAAGTGAGTTTCAGGTGCAACACAAGACTGCTGCTGAGCTACTACGAGACATTAGATCTCTGCGAAAGCAGCATCAAATCTACACCCGAGAGTGCTATATCTCTAGAGTAGCCGGCCATAGAAAAGGACTCATTTTCATACAGATACTCCTGAATCTTTTTTCTGCTGCTAGTGTTGGTATCCACAACGGATGCTTTTCATGCTACTTTTGCATCAAACTGGCCAAGCACATAATGTCGAATCATGGCTTTAGTTTACACCGAAACAGGTTACCCGGCGTTATCCACATCTTCTGCTTTAATTTCTCAACTTACTAGTTACGCTTACAGTTTTCCTTTTAAATTGGGGCTTTAAATTTGAGCCGTGGCCACCGACCTTAATACACCATTCGCGTAAGTGCAATATATTTCTCCTTCAGCACAGGCCTACACTGAATCTGTTAACCTTGCCGATCCTAAAAAGAATGCATTGGTTTGTTCTTCCATTGGAGCACTGATTTCGTCCATATTTCTATGATTGGTGGCAATTTCATGTTGTTAAAAGCTCTGTTGGTGGACTCAAGAGTTGTGTAATTGAAGGTTCCTTTACGCCAAGGAAAGCAACAAAACAGAGATAGAGGAGTCAATTTTATTGAGCCCTCAGTGCGCTGAGTCGATGGATTGATGCGTGATACATTGTGATGCATGAGGCGACCACCTTAGCGCAAGGGTCCTTAATGGTGTGACTAATATTTGCCGATCAATCTGTTTTTCTATGCCTTGAAGGAATAGAAAAACAGATGTCTGTTTAGGCTAAGGAATGTCTAATAGGGCTAAGGGATTTATATCTTTTCCGAAATTCTTCTTTTTTGGATTAAAAAATAAATAGAGTGGCGCAACAGCTCGAGGTGAACCAGGGCCAACTTCTCAACAATGTATGCTGTGTGTGTTAATTTCTTTACATACAAGGGGACCTACAATTTTTTGCCGAATCCGAACGGCACTTTGAGAAGTTTTTCAAGACAAACGATACTCTCGGAGGGCTTGTCAGACCCTCGCGGAGGTGGGGGCCATGATAAAGAACAAGTCTTTTTTTTCAGGTGACGATGGCAGGATTCGAACCCAGACCTCCAGCGTAGTAAGCACACACACTAACCCCTACGCCACGGCACCCCACTTTTTTGGATTGGCTCATCATATAATCTGTATTCATGGTGGCAAGCGCAATTAGCGCAGTTAATGCAATGATTAAAATATTTTATTCCCCAAAGCCATCGAACATATTTGGCAGAGACCAAGCTGGTCTTATACCCTTACCATCCGGTTATATTTAGTTTGATGTATAGTTCGTAAGGCAGTGAAATAATCACTTCAGATCAATTTTGAAATTTTAGTTGAATCCGCCCACAGACACGCCCACTGATGGTCTGTATGTGCGACCATCTCTAATTTTTAAAAATACTTTTTTCAAATTTTAGCTATGCTACTAATGGTGCTAGCACACTAATTTTTGGTATGTGACATTAACTTGTAATTGTTTTTGAGGTTGTAGAATAAGTTTGTTGACCACGCCTACTTTTAAAGGGCGTTTAACTTAAAATTACTGCTTTTCAATAAAAATATATGAAATTTGACAAAAAAGTTACATTACAAAAGTTGTAGATACATATTAGCACTTTCTTTCTTTTTGTATAAACAGTTTTTGCCTCCACCCTTTTTTGTGGGCGTGGTTTAAAAAAACAATTGATTTTTTTAGTTAAAATTACGGAATTTCAGTCCGAAATGTATGCAACTACCTAGAATAAAACATTCAAGTTATATTTTTATATCCCGCCCACTTTTTGGAGGCGTGGAAATTTCCTTTTTTGGTGGGGTAGGCTATTTTGCAATCGGTCGCAGGCAAGCTGAACTTTTTACATACGCACTGTTGCACTTTTCCCTTTTTTTTGATAAAGAAAGGAATTTTAAAGTCCAGTAAAGGCGTATTCTATCCCTCTGCCTCTGTAAAGTGTTTACAAATCCTTTACTAATATTTTCCAATGCTTAACCAATTAACTAGTAAACTCATAGTTGTAGATTGAGTAATTTCGGGTTGCATCACCACGATAAGAAATTGGTTTAAAGCTACCACTTAATTCATGTGATTTGACAAAATAAAGGATTTCTTATAGGTACCTAATATAATCATTTTTTTTTACCTCATTTAATCGTTTCATGAAAATACATCTATTCATCTTCCTCCTATAATACCTACCACATACCTTAAAAGCAATTGTCAAACTTTACCCACAGCAATATATATTATCCCTTCGACTACCCACCTACCCACTCTAGACACAGCATTCCCTTTGGTCAAGAACCATTTTGACAAATAGGATTTTTGGTCAAGTGAATGACTCTTAACAATAAAATTCTCACTCAGAGGAAAAAAAAAAAAACCAAAAATCCGGATCCTATTTCATCACAAGCATAGTAAGATTCTTATTTCCTATCATCCTTCTTACTCTTATTCCTTATATATCAAGGTTCTTCTATTACACATAGACTGAAAGTGACTGTGGGTGTAGTCGCCCTCGCAATGCGTTTATTTGTGTGCGCTGTCATGTCCAGAAATGTGACGTTATTCTAGATTTTTATCCAATTGTTGGCTCCTCAGCCAGTGCCACACACATTATCCATTACCACTACAGTGGCAACTGTCATCACAATTGAAAGTGGTTGTTGCTTTTATTTGTTATTTTGGAGAACAGAAAAGGACCTCGGCCTCGGCAACTAGATCCGCCACATTCCCCACGAAAGACGAAAAAAAAAAATAATAAAAATAAAATATAGATCCTTGTACGTACAACATAAAAGCGTATGAATAAAGTCGAAAAGATGTAGCAAAAAAAAAAAAAAACGAAAAACAATAAGTGGTCCCAAGAAGGACGAAAAAACGAAAAATGTGCAGGGTGACTGGGACTTGAAAAAGCGGACGATGAATTGAAATGAAAGTCAGCGACAACATTCTGACATGGCAAACGAACGTAGACTATGATGACGCGAAAGAATGTACACCATCGCGAAGCGAGACGCTATTTCCCTCTCCTGTTTTTGGTTCCTTTTTTTTTATATTTCATTACAGTTTTACTGTGTAAAGTTCTCATTAGCTAATTAGGATGTCTTGGTTGCAGTAAACTCTTGTATTAATTTTTTTTCCTCGGTCCGTCATTTAAGAGAAGAAAATTTCCTAATTGAGAAGCATGTTCCTGATGAAGAAAATTGTTTTTAATTTTCGTGTACAAAACGTTAAGTTGTGATATTTATCTTGGCTAGGACAAGTGCGCTCGTTTGTCCTAGTTTGGACGAATAATTGGATGTAGTTCAATTAGAAGGTTGTTTTTTTTTTGTACTTTTATTCGGAACAATAAATTAGAGAAGCTGTTTTGGTAACTGACCACGTCGGTAGGTCAAAAATTAAACTTTTAAATTCAGATTAAAGTCAGCTTTAGCTCTGTGGCTAGGGTTATTTTATATATTATTCTCTAGTAGGGGAATTTTCAAAAGATGTTTTTTTTATTCAAGCTATAGAAACTGTATTTTGTTAATTAGGTATAAGTATAGTGTCCTATTTTTCTGGTATCCTTGTTATAGATGCGATATGACGGTTGACCTAATCAATTTTGTCTTTTTAAAAAGGGAGTAACTGACAATTTTTGAGATGGGTTTTTTTTGCATATAATGTTGAAAAAGAAAATAAATAAGTTGGTTGGTTGGTAGGTAGGCAGGTACCTACTGAGTTTACCCATGATGAGCCATGGTGGTCTTAAAAGGAAGACACATATTTGTTAAGAAATTTGTATAAGATTCATTATAACCTCTTTAAGTTGCTATTGTTTTAAAGTATTTTTGAAAAACAATAACAATGAAAATTTACCAGTTTTTAAAACTGTTTTATAATTAAAAATAACATGTTATTTCTGCATTCTTAAGAGAATCAAGTATAATAAAGACTTTAAACCCCCGAACTGGGACTTTGTACCTTAATTTTCGCAAATTCTTAATTGTTAAGTAAAAAAATTAGTAAATTTTCAGTTTACTACATTTTAAATATCATCGTGAAAATAGCACCGAGAAACAAGCATACCACAAAAGATGTCAAAACATCCTCAACAAAGTAATCACACTGTGGTTTAATATGACATTTCACTAAGCTGCGAAAATTTCTGTGGAACTATCGTGCGGATAAAAAAGTTTTATCCTGTTATTGCAGGGTCTTAAATGGTGTTCGTTCTGCAAATTCTACTACTGGTAAGAAAAAATTAAAAAAAAAAAATACTAAAAAAATACCAAAGAGACTTACCAAAGCCAGCGGACAGAGAGCAGACGAGAGAGCGGTGGTGGCTTGGTGCGAAAACGAGGTTGTCGACCCCGACACTGAACTATGACCAGGCCCGTCAAAAGGAAGTGCAGCGCCAGAGCTGTCTTCACGAACTCCAACAGCGACCAAAGTGGGTGCTGGCCTGTCCGAATATGAAGGAAGGTGATCTGGTGGTTCTTAAGAATGAAGCCACTCCGCCAACCTTGTAGAAAATGGCTCGCGTGTCCGCTCTTTATCCCGGCCCTGATGACCTCGTGTGAAATGTTTCCTTTGGACCCGACAGAGTATGTTAGAACGCCCCATACAGCGCCTGTGTGTACTCCCCGTGGAACCAGTTAAGCCCATATCTGAATCTGGTCTCAAGGCCGGAGGATCAACGCGCTCTATCGTACACATGGCAGAAACGGCCGTGACGAGAGAGCGGTGGAGTCGTGTTCGAGCACTCAGCGTGGGCGGTCCTTTCGTTATCAATAAATTTCACTTGAATATCAATAATTGTAATTTGGTGTATATTTCTTTTCCTTACCGACGAAAGTAGATACAGACATTATAATTGTTTTCCAATCATAAAAAATTAGTTAAAAAAAAAAAAAACTGATATAAAACCGAAAGATTAGAGCTTTGGAACTTTCTTCTATAATGATCCTAGTGATCTTAGTATGACTGACCCAAAACGTCTCCTACGCTTTATTAGTCGCTCGAAATGGTTCAACGAGTAGGCAATATTTCCAGATCCACGTGGTATCACAATAGACCTATATAGGTCTAAGTGAGTTGGTTTCTTCGAACCCGACAGCCATTTCAACCTAACCTAACCTATAAAAAACGGAAGCCTTTAAAGCTTTTACTTACTTTTTATTTCTAATTTATTTTATTCAAAACTAATCAAATATTTTTTTCTTTTATTTTCAGGTAAGCACCTTAAAACTACTTGCAATATCGATTTTAACCAGAAATGTTTTTTACGAAACGTATTTTAGTTTCTGTGCGGATTTTTTGTAAACATTCACCTAAGACCAGGTTTTTAAGACATTACAACTAAGACATTACAACTTAAAATTTCCAAATTAATCAACAGCAAAAAACCAGTGAGAAGCTGCAACAATGCGTATGTAATAGCTTCGGTCCGTCTGTAACGGTACGTGCGGTTATGTCCTATTCCTATCATTCTTACCATTTCTTTATCCGTTTCCATTCCTATTCTTCTCTCCATTCCTATTCTCCTTTCCATTCGTATATTTCTTTGCTTTTTATCCCCGTCCCGTTACCATTCATGCTTAATTTTTACTAAAAAAATATATTGATTTCATTATAAGTTTGTTTAATTTATTTCTTAAAAGGGGTGTGGCATATCCAGCTCTTATAAAAATAAAAATCAAAAAATTTGATTTTTTGGCTCAAATTCAGAAATTTTGTAAATTGACCCTTAAAGATGGGCGTGGCCAAAAGTTTTGAATGAGCGAAGTCTAGAATAGTGTCCCGTGTACCCTATGTGCTAAATTTTATTTCTTATTATACCCGACCGAGGGTATATAAATTTTAATGCATAGTTTGTAACACATTGAAAATAATCACCTTATAGACCCTTAAGACCTTTAAGAGATATGATCGAGACCGACAGGAGAATCGCTTTAGCCAAGTCCGTCCGTCCGTCCGTCTGTATGTGTGAAGGTTTTAGGTCTTCAAAATTAAGTAAGAGAGCTGAAACTTGGTACACGGCTTGGATCTTCTGCTGCACAGACAAAGTGTGAAATTTGGCTTAATCCGTCAACGGCCATGCCCACTACTGGCTTCAATGTGAGACAACCTCTATTTAACATTTTCTTTCAAAATGCCTTTTGGTCAAGTTAGAAAAGTCTTAGGAACTTAAATTTTGGTGCTGAGCAATATTGGCCCAAGACCTTTAATAAGCCAAAAATTAAACCGCCCACAATGTGGACCATATCCAATTTTAACATGTTAGATCTTTAAAAACCCGATTTCTCGGAAAGTTAACTCCAAATCGAAAAAAATTATATGACAAATATTTAAGATATTACCATTTGCAAAGTTTGGTTCCTACAAAATTTTAAGCTCCGCCCACTTTTAGGGGCGTTTTTAGGAAAAAAACTTTTTTTTCCGAAATAATTTTCGGGTTTAACGCATTTTCTTATGAATCTAACGAAATAACAATTATTTGATTTTAATTTTTGGGCCAGATCCACTTTTGGGGGCGTGGCCTTTACAAATTATATATGAACTCGGGATAAAAAGTTTTAAGATTTGGTGTTACACGGTATATAGGGTCGGGTATATAGAAGTTTGTCACAGACGAACTCATGCACTTACATGTTTTTTTTTTTTTTTTGGATTTGGAACGAAATTATTGTTTTGTTCAATTTATTCAATATTTGTTTTCCAAATCAAAAAAAATGTTTCTTAATATTATGATGCATAAAACAATTGGTCTTCCTGCCATCGTCACCTGAAAAAAGACTTGTTCTTTTTCACGGTCCCCACCTCCGCGAGGGTCTGACAAGCCCTCCGAGAGTATCATTTGTCTTGAATTTTTTGCCGTTCGGATTCGGCAAAAAATTGTAGGTCCCCTTGTATGTGAAGAAATTAATACACACAGCATACATTGTTGAGAAGTTGGCCCTGGTTCACCTCGAGCTGTTACGCCACTCTATTTATTTATATTTATTTATAAAACAATTGGTCTTACATTTTATTTATGTATACAAAGTTAAGGGTCACGCCCACATCTTTTTCACAGCGTTCAAAAGCGTATTTATTGGCAGAATATGAAAAACATGCATTGCGACTGCTTTTTAGCCTAACTTAAGGAAGAATAAGTAATAAAATTTAGCACATAACGCAGTACCCTATTCTAGATTTTATCTATAGAAAGTTTTTCGCCACGCCCATCTAAAGGGGTACATTTTACAAAAATATTGGATTTGAACCAAAAATTAAATTTTTGTGTACATTTTAACCACAAACTTGGATGTTTCTATGCTAACATTGATTTTTGGTTATAGGAACTAGACATGTCACGCCCCTTTCGAAAAATAAATAAAAAAAACCTTAAAAGGATTAAAATATATTTGTTTTTTAGATAATTAATTCATAATTGGTAACGGAAAGACGATGTTATAGACGGACCGAAGCGATAACATATACGTACTGTTGTCCTTACTCACTGGTTTATACTTATTTTATTGTCATATTGAAGCACTTGAATTAGAGAAGACCTGCAGCTATGTTGCTATATATCCTGCGGTTTTTCTTGAAGTGTCTGTTTCTTTCTTAAATTTTAACATAAGCTGAGGCTTTAATCAGTTTTCTCTATTATATAGACTCACTAGGACATGGTGTCTGAAAAGTCAATTTGAGGTTACAACCATTTTCTATTGGCGAAAAGAATTCTGTAAATATTTCACTATGCAAAAGCAATTTGTCTCTTTCAATGTTTATCTTAAACGACAGCAGACGGGAACGAAAAAAATAAATATGAAAGTAAACTGTCTAAGTGTAGGTAAACGAAGAAATATTTGCTTATTTCTTTGTTTTTTTTTTTTTTTTTTCTTACATCCTCTTTACCCTGAGCAACTCAATCTACTAGAATTCACATTAAATTCTTTCACGCACACAAACTTCTCCCCAAGGACTGTCTAATTGTTGCAAACATCTTAATTTGTTTAGTGACTTCTTTTGGGATTCTTTTGGCATTTGGTTTGACTTGAATATGAGATACGACGACTTTGTACGAAAAGAAAAACCCTTTTTCACACCAAAAGTTTGTCCTTGCCTGTTTTTTGCGAGGGGTGTGGTATGTACGGAGGATGGCTGTAGGAACATTTTGCTTCATACATACTATATTTATTTTTTGTCTGGCGAAAGGATAAAGCGTTGATCATTCAAAAGTTTTTCTCAAAGCGAATCTTCTAAAATGTCATTGAGTTGTATTTATATTTTCTTTACGGCTCTGTTGGAGAAAGTTTTTTTTTTTTTTTCTTCCTTTCTGCTCTTCTACATTTACCCATGCCCATGTGTGTGTGTGTGTGAGTAAAAGATGGCAAAAATTGGATTTGAATACAAAGGCTCCAAAAAACGTATCGTGGAAAATTTTTATTTTATTTTATTTTTGCGAAAAGCGTCTGCCGGAAACATTTCTTTGCGAAAAGTTTTTTTCTTCTTTGGCCGTTTTGACATTCTAATTTGATTTTATTTTCGTGAATGTATGTGCATGTGAAATGTACCACGAAGTATAGTTGATGATTATGGTTGTGAATTTTTTTGGGGGAGAATCACCATTATCTGGTTGAATCTTAGAAAGAAGTTTCGGCGTCAACGGGCACAGTATAGGGAAAAAAATTGCTCTAAAGTTTGGCATAAAACGCGTTTGGTAGTTTATGGGAAGATTTTTTTTAAAATTATTTGCCGGTTTAAAGGGTGAATTTATTTTAATATAAGTCAAGTGACACAAGAAGCATACTTGCTTCCTTAGTCTCCCTCACTTTTGATTCATCAGCTTGGACAAGGATCACCTGTATAGTGATTACCTAAAACATGTGTGTCTTGTCTCCTGAAACCATTCGTGTCAACCTTAAAAACTTGAAAGTACACATTAACAATATAATAAAACAGCTCATGAAATTGATTCACTCTCTCTTCCGTCTTGAAAAAAAGTGTTACATAACCATATTGCCCGCAAGCCGATAGTAAAATTTTAACAGTTTCGCTGTGAAATGCAATAAAACTAATAAAACTGCTGCACCAACTACCCCACATCGCAGTATAAATAGCAGCACGTTCCGAAACCACCCGGAGGCCAACATATCATTGATTATATGTATACTGGCCATTGAGGTGGACGAGGCTATTGCTTAATAATAGTATAACACTCCATACGATGCAAGTGCAAGTAAGCGTACCAAATTGTAATAACAATTATTGTGCCTACAGCCTGCCACCCTGTTTACCACGCACATAATACGAATATGAGAATAAATAACAACAAAAAACCGCTAACAAAAAAAATATTAATTACTCACAACAAATTAATAGGCTTAATAATAAACGATAGTAATTATTAGCCCATCCGTGCCAGAGGCGGGTTTCTACATAATTTGTTAATTCGGCCGTTATTTATGCTTGTATAAGTATATAATACGAATCCTGATGCGGAAAAGACCTATGAAAATATGAAAAACATAAGTTGCCACAACAATATATAAAGTGGTCACGATGTATTTCCCCATACGTCCAAACTTTTTGTCTTTTTCAATATTTTACGGAAGCCACAGCTCCTCTGGGTCTTTAATGTTAATTTAAAATATTATCAATATTAATTAAAACTAGTGGGAGGGTTACAATCCGCCTAGGCGAATCGTTGGATGCCCCATGCCAATTGACCACTGTCAAGCTCCAAAATGCGTCAAAAATCTTGGTTGTTAAATTTCAGTTTCTTTTAACTGTGATTGTGTTAAAAATTTGTCAGTTAAGAATCGTCTTTTCTTAAAAACGGGCGTGGCATCAACCCATTTCAATAACAATTTTTTTTATCATATTTTTTATCAGATGCAGTATACACGTGTTGATCGCAGTTTTATTTTAAAAATTTGATTTTTTACTTAAAAACTTACTTTTAACCCCCAACAGTGGGCGTGGCAAAAATTTATTTATTTGAGTTTATAGCTTACGCACATATCTGAACATTTTAGAGTGCAAGTTTTTTGGATTTGAAGCAAATTATCAAATAAAAGCCGTTTATTAGAATGCATATTAAATATGACCACGCCTACAAGGGGGCGGTTTTCGCTTTTTTTTTAAATGCCAATCAGCGAGGATATTGCATACCAAATTTCAGCTTCCTACGACAATTTTGATTTTTCATGCTATTAAGTAAAGTGGGCGTGTCAGTGGGCGTATTTAAAAAAATTTTACACTTGTACTTCTCCGGGACCTAAAAAGAACAGATATCAAGTCTCAAGTTCCTAGCTAAAAATTTAAGGCCTAAAAGCTACCGACAGACGGACGAACGGACGGACGGACGGACATGGCTTATTCGACTTACAATTCGGTCTCGATCATATGGCTTTAAGGTCTTGGGGCTCTACGGTGATTATTTCTCTATGTTACAAACTATGAATCAAACTTAATATATGTACCTCCTATCCTATATGGGATGGGGTATAAAAATATGGGTTTAAATATTGGCAAAAAAGTTTTTTAATACTTTTCCAAACAGCACGCAAATGACTAATGCCATTAGTGGACCAAAAAAAATTGACGGATTCTTTAATTCAAAGGAAACAAAGGACACGTTAGCTATATGTACCTTCGTCCTTTGACAAATTGGCTTCTATTCAAATTTCAATTCATATATTTCTGTCACATCGTGCTCCAATTGCCAAAAACCTAATGAAAAAGATGTAGGTAGGTACATCTACACAAAAAACAAAAAATTGCCAGCTACCCATAAACATGAGACTCAAAAGCCGAAAGTACCATTAGCTGCAAATAAATTGAATGCGAATTGCATGAAATCCAATCAGTCATCGAACTAATTAGAGAGTCGATCGAATTGTCTGGAATTTCGTCTCTCTAATAGTCGATTTCATGTGCCATGTTATCAATTTCAATTCCAAATTAATGTCACATTTGTGTGTAAATTATTGACATTAATCGAAGCAAACGCCTCCTAACCATATTGTATGACAACTCCGGAAAGGTGGTGCTTTGGTAGGTGGCTTTCATGATCAGATTCCAGAATGCAACTCACTCTCTCTCTGGGCTGAATTGCTTAAATTTTCTTGAAAAAAAAAAAACAATTCATAGCAGCTGGTGTGACATTTATATTCTTATCGTTCTATCCAAATTCAATTTGCCACAATTTGAAATTTAATTTCCAATTTACCACTAGGTACTACTGACAAATGAAAACACATCATCTGACATCTATGCTGCAGATGGTTAAACCACTGGTCGAATAGCTTCAGCTTTACCAAAAATGCAGTGCCACGTGATGCCATTATGGGGGTTTGAACAATCTTTGAGAATGTCTTTTGGAATCCGAAGCAATTACAGTGTTGGTTTTAAATAAAATGAAGATGATAGTAATTCCTTTTCAATGAAATTGTCTGGATTGATAGGAAAAAAGGGACCTGGAAAGGAGAGGTCTTTTATGCAATTAAAGTTGCTGACAGAAAGTGACCGATTGGAAAATGAATTTGTAGTTGTAAGATACTATAAGTAAGAGGCCTGTGTAGTGAGAGGTCTAGCTGCATTTATTTTTAAGACTAATACAAAACATTTTTAACCTAAAAAAATTGCTCCCACGGGCACAGTTATCAGTTATTTTAAAATATATAAGGGAAAGACTTCAATCTATTATCGACCCAACGTTTGGTCGACTTTTGACTATTCCTTCTGGAGTATTTGCTGATTAATCCACTTTGTGAAAATTAACTTTGCGAAATTTTTGGGGTTCCAAACTTGTTTTTAAGACGGTTGACTTGAGTTTGACTAAGAAGGAAGTCAATCAATTTTTCCGTGAAGAAATACCGCAGAAAAGAGTATCCTTAAATAATGTCCAGAGCCAACATTTACTATTGTAGTCTTTGACGTTCTCATATCTTATAATTTTTACTTCATAATTTTTTAAATTTTCAAACCTCCTTGCAGAATTGTGCCCTTGTATTGTACGACTTGAATTATATTGATAAAAAAACTCTTGTTTTGGTCTGCACATCAATTGCCACAAACCGCATATCACATTCAAATCTGAAAAACAATGATGAACACTTGGTTACCTGACAAAGACCCTCAAACATTGAGCAGTGGCAAAATTCAAAGGTTAACCGAAAACCATCTACTTGGTCATTCATTTAGCGCTTCCTATGTTTTAAATTAAATCAAAGACAAGGTGTGTGCGGTATCACTGATGTTCTATATTCGTTTGAAAGACTTATTGATGCCATTTTGTATCTAGGATAACATTGGGCAAATATTCACCTAGGCTTCACTGGGTAGTGCGATTCTGATAATTTTGATATTCTTTGACGCTGGCGCATAAATCATGCTGAATTTTACTCATGATATGGGTTTTATCAGCTTTAAGGGCCGCTAGGTTTTGTGGCTTACTCGCATAGATCTGATGCGACCTCAAAAATCCAACAAAAAAAGTGTAATCGATTAAAGTCGCAGGATTTCGGTGTAACCAGCTCACATCACCTCTGCGTATGGGATGACCATTCCTTCAAATCGATCGTTATAAATTTTCAACGTGCTTTATTGAGTTGTGTGGCACGTAGCACCGTTCTACTCGAATCTCATGTCGTTGGTGTTCATATAATCCAATTCAGTCTAAAATAAGTTCGTTGTCACCGTGTTTTTCTAGCCATGCATCGTTCTCAAAAATATATGGACCGATGACGCCGCTGGACCACAATCCACACCGAATAGTGACTTTTTCGGGATCGTGTCTCATGTGAATAAGTATTTCAAATTCGAAAATTCTGCAAGTCGACGAGCCCCTATTGGTGCAGATATGAGCCTAGCTGCTGAATATGATTTTTTGACCGGAATTTGGTTTTAATCAATTTTTAAAATTTAACAATTTCAATTTCAACGTAATTAAATTACTTGCATATTGTTGTTGAAAGCAAACAGTGACATTTTTTCGATCGTGTCTCATGTGGGTGTCGTGATATATAAGGTGTCGTCTTAAATTCCACAATTTTTCTTGTTGAAGAGCCTATATATAGATCTAGTTATAGGCCTTCTTGCCGAACATGATTATTCGACCGAAACTTTATTTAACACCACTTAAAAATTTAAAAGTTTACGCTTAAACAATGAAATCACTTACGCACGTTGTTGGACGTTGTACGCTCTATGCTGATTTAGCAAAACAGACTGAATGACACATAATTTGACGGATTAAGCTTTAACAAAATTACTTCTATCAACTGTCAAAGGCACGAAAGTCTTTATGGAAAGATTTGCAATGAACTCCATGTTCCGTGTTCCATCAATTCATGTGCGGTTTGCTTTTTCCGACTATACCCAAGCTGCTTCCACCTTTTTTTTCCAAAGTGGTTCGATATAATATTTTAAGGACGATCGTATCTTCCATTATTTTGACGAAATGAGTCTTTCTTCATGAACTTTTTGTCTAAATTTCAATAGTAGTCATGGCTTCCGAACTGTGTTTAAATCTTTTTTCTTCTAAAAATCTTCTATTGTTTAAGCACCTATTTAAGAATTCCTGCAGTTTTCTCGTTACGATAGTGGTAACCTTGGTGGCTGCCTTTAATGGGAAACAGCAATTACCTACGACAAACTCGTATAAAATTCTGAGTTAAAACTTAGACCTTACGTCTGGTAGCTCTGACACTATAAAATCATTTAAGGCACAGGATATTCTTCCTTTGACCCGCTACAAAATAAATAAAAACATAAATTGAATTGTTACTGATAATGTTTCTCAAATTAATGCCTTAAGTTATAAATATCAAAAATGTCAATTCACCACATTGTGAAAAATATAATATTCTTCCATTACTAGTTGAGCTGTTTATTTAAGAAATAAAGCTAGCAGCAACAATTCCACAAAGTCTACATTTTATTTTATAGCCAACAAGCACCTGAAAATTTGTATGACTTTTTACAAGCACGAATTGGTACTCAAAAAAAAAGTTTATTGACAAGTTTCTTTTAAGTGACTTAGTTTTGAATTTCTAACAGATTGTTTTGTTCTTGAAAATACGTGATGCACTTTATACGGTCGGCCTTGGTAACATTTCAAGGTACTTAATTAACATACTGATCACATTATTGTTAAGATGTTTTTTGATCAAATACTTAGCTAAAGATTTCATTGGATGAGCTTTTAGCTTCAGCAAAAAAAAAGTCAGATTGTAGTTTTTTTCTACACACTAGAATACTAGATGATCGCAGTAAATCTATCTCATTAACTGCGGACATTCGCGGTAGCTGAGTAAATAAATGAAATAAATTTATAGTGTATTTTCTTACTTCCAAGTGAAGGTTCATTGCCATGATAGATATCGATGAGATCGGGATCGGTAAACAACTTTTGTTGTTTCTTAATTTATACATCTGATTTTTATATAGAAGCGGTGTTCTGTGCTCTAAAAAATCCCCATTAAAAACGTGTAATAGATTTTGTGCAACTGCAAATTCTCCCTGTTATATTTTTGACGCAAAATCTTTTAAGTGGCGTTGGCAACTCAAAAATATATAAATTGAAACCGAAACGATGAAACCCCACCGCTCCGCTTGGGAATCACGCGTGTTGTTGGGTTTTCCTTAAGTTTTTGTAATGTAAATTTAAATACTTTATCAGTTCATATTGATTTTGGGCTGGGGACTTCACATGGTTTCAAGCTTCACATGGTTTTTTTTTTTCACACTTTTAGTGAAAAAACCAACAGAGAAGTACCGAGATCCTAAAAAAAACTTCCCCGTAAGAGAAAAACAATTAACACTGATTAGTTCCATGTTCACCTTAAACACCTTTTACTACAATTAAATTCTTACTCTATCAGAACATGTAGGCACGTTTTGAATTTACTTTTTGAAAACTTGTTTTCCGACACTAATTACCTTCAAATTTAAAAAAAAAACAAGAGTTAATGAATTTAAGCATCTTGCGGCACTATTTAAATGTTAAAGATTCGCCTTTGCTGAAATAATAATGCATAAAAAAAAACTACAGAATTTTTTAATTTTTTAGGGGAATTAATTAGGTATAGCTTTTAAATTGTTATGCGCTTTAAATTTTACATTAGCTAGACTCAAGCCAAGGCACAGTGTGTTACGAATATGCATCATGCGTCATTTCTTCAAACACAGAAAATCTTCATTTGTCTAACATTTTTCATTAAAGGATCTTAGAAGCCTTTAATGACAAATGTTACCCTATTTAGTTAACGATAGTGGTAAGATTTTGCCGGCAGGGGTAAAAACCCACGACGCCTTGCACAATACATTTCACTTGCAACGAAGCGTGCATAATGTTCTAATTTTGGTCTACAAACCAACGAAGCTACCTGCCTAGAAAAAGGGGCATGAATAACGAATGCACCAATGCTTAGCATAGGTGGCATTAACTAGAAACTGCTTAGCATGTATCGGTGAGCAAAATAGAAAATGTGTCTAATTGATAACTTAGTGACGAGTTCATTAAGTTTTTGATAATTATGCGCACTTTTATTTAAGTCTTAGGTATGCAGAAGTGAAGTCTTAACCTCTTCTTTCAGGGCTATTGATTAGCAAATTATGTACATTCGACAGCCTTATAAGGTTGACAATGTTTAAAATATCATTTAATTAATTTGGGTTTTCAGAGCTTGCCTATGCCTTACCCAGGATTTCTAGTACGTTTTACCAAGGATTTCAAGTAATTTTGGTGGAGCTTAAAAGCCTTTAGTCAACTTTTAAGTGCGAAATCATTCGATTAACCCTAGAATCTACTTTTTACACCCCATCTCTTCACATAGTTTTCTAACACTGTGAAATAATAGTGCTCTTAAGGTCTTGCGGTCCGAGACCTTAAGAGCATAATCGAGACCAAATTGTGAGTCGAATAAGCTATGTCTGTCCGTCCGTCCATCTTTCTGTGTGTCACATGTTTTGAGGGCTTACCTTATGAGCTTGAGAGTTGTTCATGTGTAGGTACGTTGGCCCCTTTTCTCCCGAAGCAGTTTAAGTGTAAAAAAATTCCAGAAAAACGTGGATTTCGACGTTTGGATTTTTTTTTGGATTTGAATTTTGGATTCAATAAGAAAGCAAAAATAGCACGTAGGGTGAACCGGACTTAAATCAAGATTTTATTTTTACAAGATTTTTTGCCAAGCTCCCTTTTAATGGTCGATTAAAAAAAAAAACAAAAAGTTTCACCATAAAATTAAAATTTTGCGTGCATTTTAGCCTAACTTGGAAACATCTGCCAATATTGATAGTGTGTAAGAATGGGTGGTCGGATCACGCCCCTTTTAAAAAAGAACAAGAAAAAACTTATAAATAACAAGTAAGTAAGTGCAAGAGTTCGTCTGTAACGAACTTCTAAATACCCGACCCTCTTTACGATTAACACCAAATTTAAAATTTTTTGGTCCGTTTCATATACTGAACGTCAATTGTATGTATTAGCCACGACCCTAAAAAAGGGCCTAGGCAAAAAATTAAAATCAATTAACTCTAATTTCGTTGGAATCACGAGAAAATGCGGTAAAAGCGAACATTAATACTTAAAAAAAATAAAAATTTCTCCCCAAAAACGCCCCCTAAAAGTGGGCGGAGCTCAATGCTTTGTATGCAACAAACTAAGCAAGTGGTAATATCTTTAATATTTGTCATACAATTTTTTTTTTTCAATTCAGAATGAATTTCCCGAGAAATCAGATTTTCAAAGATTTCAGATGTTAAAAGTGGGCATGGTCAATAGAGTGGGCGGTCCAATTTTTGTCTTATCAAAGGCTTCTGGTCGATATTGCTCTCTACCAAATATATTTGAGTTCATATGTTTTGTCTATCTTGACCAAATGGCATTTTGAAATAAAATGTAAATTTGAGGTTGTCTGACATTCGAGCCAATTGTGGGCGTGGCTGTGGGCGGATTTTCTCAATTTTCATACTTTGTCTGTACAAAATGAGAACCAAGCAACGCTGCAAGTTTCAGTTTCCTAGCTCAATTTTAATGACCTCAAAACTGCATACATACGGACAGACGGATGGAGGGACGGACGAACGGACATGGCTTAATCGACTTACCTTTCAGTCTCGATCATATCTCTAATAGGTCTTAGGGGTCTACGGTGATTATTTCACTGTGTTACAAACTATGCATTAAAATTAATATACCCTCGGTCGGGTATAATTACTTTCGTAAATATTTCAAACGTTTGCACCAACCCTAAAGCGTCGAAAAAAAAGAATTACGTCAGCAATTTACAATGTGGGATGAGATGGAGTATTAAACGGTCTGTTTTACAGACTTTAACTTTAGCCTACATTCTGTAGCACTAACTGACTGGTTTCTGTCTTAATTTCAAACCATTCTCCGCAGAGAACCATTCCAACTTCCTCTAAATTTTCTTTATTAATTAATAGATGCTTCTCGTATTTCTTGCAAATAGTATCGGAGCAAAAGGCTTTTGAGTACAGTTACTTTTTTGCTCATATCTCGCAAAGTGATTAGTTTAAATCAAAAAGTAAAAAAATCTGTCCCTTTATAGAAATAACCTCTTGATTTGATGTAAATGTCATGCTAATTCGTTAAGAACACACGGAGCTTTCGACCCGCGAATTCGAAACGTAGACTATTAATTACAAGTGGAAAAGTGCAACATTGCGTATGCAAAAGCTTCAGTCCATCTACGAAGGATTGCAAAATACCCAACCATACCAAAAAAAAACTGCCACGCCTCCAAAAAGTGGGCGGGATAAAGAAATATAACTGTTGAATGCCTTATACTAGGTGGTTGCATACATTTCGGCCTAAAACTCCGCCTTTTTAACTAAAAAATCACTTTTTTTTAACGCCACGCCCCCAAATTGGGCGGAGATATATATAATGCATACATAAAAGTTAGAAAATGCTAATATCTAAAACTTTTGTCATATAATTTTTTTTCAAATCTCATATATATTTATTGAAAAACAGTCATTTTAAGCTAAAATCCCTTAAAAAGCGGGCGTGGTTAATGAAAAGGCTAACATTTTTTGGTTACTTTAAAGACAATTACACTGTTACGTACAAAAATGAAAGCGCTAGCACCATTTTAACATAGCAAAAATTTGGAAAATACATCTTTTTTAAATTAGAGATGGTCGCAAATACAGGCCTGTGGTGGAAGTGTCTGTGGGCGGATTCAGCTGATTTCTAAACTTGATTTGAATGACTGGACTTCCAGCCAACCCAAAAATTTCAGCTCTCTACCTTAAAGTTTGAGGCCTAAAAGTTGTTAACATACGGACAAACGGACGGTCTTAGCGTCTACGGTGAAAAGGTCTTACGGTCTACGGTGATTATTTCACTGCGTTACAAACTATACAACAAACTTAATATACCCTGGGCCGGGTATAAAAAGGTATAGATTATGCGAAAGGACACAAAAATTACTAAATGAGAGTTGAGAATGAATTGGACTGACAGTTAGCAAAGACGAATAGGAGTTAAGTATAGACAAGAATCTGCGTAAGAATGAAGTAACGTCTGTATAAAATGGAATCCTGTGCAATTCTTCTTCTTGTATGGCTGATTTCAAATTTGAAGCCTTACATAATCTCCAGTGAATGAAAGATTACATGTATTTTCGCATCAGGACTTGCAAGCGATATTATAGGGTAGAAAGAAAGTCAAGAAAGTTTTAAGTATTAAAACTGCTTTATTTTTCAAAATTTTTATTGCAATCCTATCAAAGTATGATTTTCTCCCACCCTATTTTCTCCGAACCTTAATCGTTTTGGGTGGTAGTGTAAAAATACACAACTTGTATTTTTAACCAAAGCCATTCTGAGAAATTATATTTTCGTAAATGCCATGAAAGTAAAGTAATAGTTGCGAAAGCCACACCAAAAGAACACAAAACAAAATAACAAATAAAAACTGTGACATTCCCAGCCTGTGCTTGAAAGTTTTCGGGTGACCCAAATCAATCAGAGTCTTTTTTTTTCTTACTAGATTTCATTGTATTTTTTTATTTGTTTGCTTTTGCATATTTCTCCTTGTGGCCCTTTCAGGCAAAGGGAAGGGGGAACGAGATCAAGTTTCAGATTTCCAGAGGGTTTTCGCTTTTCTTGTTCGCATTGTTTACTGTACTGCGAATGATTCGATTTTAATTTGTCTAATTATTTTGCAAAAATTGGGTCAGTGTCTCCCGGAGGGCAGTTTCATGAGTTGCATGACTCTGAATGCTCGAGGGAAAGAGAATTACTTGGCGAACGGGGTCGGCGTTTTTTGATTGCTTTTCTTTGGAATGTTTTTCTATTGAAAGTCATACTTTTAATTATTTTTATAATTCTTTTCTTTTTGGTTCGCTTTAAAAGCACGACGGTTTCATGTTTCAGAGTTCACGTTAGTATCGCTTTGAGACTTTTTTGTTTTCTGGGAGGCGATTGATTTTTTTTGTGACTTTTTTTCGCATTATCCTAAGGTTCTTTTAAGTGCACACTTAGGTAACATTATGTATCTCATCATCATCAATATTTCCACAAATTATATTGCGTGCGCATAAAATCCTACTCTCAGATAAATCCCCCTAGTTTTGCAATCAGTTAAAGCTCTTAAAGTGTCAGCCCATCGTGACCGCAGATCCTATATCGGTAACGAACTGAAATTACCATGCTAATTTAACTTCACACTTGATTACTGTCACCAGAGGTACTCAAACATATCCGCCCCCTTATCTTGTAGATTACATTACATCACAAAGTGCTACAAGAATAAATCGATTTTTAAACAACAACCCCTTAATGAACACGAACTTTCCAACCCTAACCGACTAATCAATTAGGTTAGCAAGAGTGCAGAAAACATCAACCCTCCGCATGTTAACATCACGAGGATATAGGAAACACAGAAGAAGAAGAAAAATCAAGCTAACCTCCGTGCATAATTCAATCTACCATATGATTAAGCGGTAGTCAATCCGGGGTAACTTTTCCTTGCAAGATTTCTTACACGCCGAACACCGTAGAGTCACCCTTGTTCGATACGTTGCCGTTACGCATATCAACCTCAGAGATGACTTTGCGTAAAAGTTTTATAAGTAACCAACCGTTCTCCCCTTAGGTCTCAAGATGATCTGTCTTTCGGCTTCCTCTTCTGCCTGCCGAGAAACAAGGCAATAAAATAATTAAGATTTACATCTTAGATACATGGCATGCTAATCCGCCGAGCAAAATGAGTGATTTGGCGAAATTTGTGCAACATAGGCAATTAAGCTTCGAGGATAGACCGTTTGCGGATGGTTAAATTTTTATGTGCCGACTCATCTAAGTCTTAGACATTTACGTACACAATTGATCCTTAAGGGTAGGGTTACTGATGATGATCCAAGCTCAAGTTTTCCCATAGTTTTTTTTCCTGTAGATATGTATACTCAACGATTTTGAAGTTAAATGATGAAAGTAGTTTTGGTTTCGATGTGCTGTCAACGCGGACCCATAACGTTAATGCCAAAAGGTCCTTATTTTCAGCCCATCGATGCCTGCAGAGGTAACAAAAATCAGTCCTCAAAAATCTATGCTGGCGACCTTTTCAATGCCATTGGTATACCCAGTCATTGTAACAATAAAACAAACAATCACACACACGACCTCGTTCGCATCAATAAAAGTTGTTACCAATTTGGCTGAGAAAATGAAGACGACAGACGGATGGCGATGCCAATGAAATATGTGGTGTTGTACGTTTTTCAAATATGACGTTCCGGGTACCGGTCTACCACAATACAAAAGCTGCTGGGCCAAAGCACACGATATTGACCCATCAGCATCAAAGTGGTTGGGTATACCTATGTGATGTGTGCTGCACATTTTCTTGTTTGAGCGTAGCCAAGTGGAACAGAGTGTACTCGTTCATTATGTTCCGCCAGCAATTTGTATTTTGTTGGCTACGAGACGTGAGTGTGTGCAAAGTGATTGCAATAAAGTGAGTGAACGTTTTCCACTGGTTCGCCGTACAACTGCGCTCCGAGGTTGTGACCTGGAAAGGCACATTTTTTCTGCTACAGCTATTTGAACGTCTTTGGTTTGTGTTTTTTTTTTTCGCTGCACAATACAGGCGTGCACTACGAATGAAGGTTAATCGAGTTTTAACTTGTCGCAGGTGATAGACTCTTGTATCTGGGCCATTTGGGTGCTTAATTCCATAAAAGGTAACACCCCTTTCCTGAATTTGTAGTTCTTGACTTTAGGGCACAAGTTTTGATCTACGGTTAAATTAAAATTTTCAGAACACTTGCGTCGTCTGACAGCTCAAAACATAAAAATAATTATGTCATTATTTTTTGTGGTGGGTAATAATAAAAACACAATAAACATTAAAAATAGGGGAAAAAAATGTTCCCCAAAAAATTTTATTTTGTCTAAACTAAATGTTAGAAATTTGATGAAAACACGAGTCCTTTAATCATCGGGATTTACGCATAGATTAGATATGCCACGTTTCGCTTACTCACCCGCTTTTGTTAACTAATATTTTCACTACCATAGCGAGTCTTAGAAACAGAAAAAAACGACTCGGCTTTGTCTGATAAGAGTCCTATACTCTGATCAAGACCGTCCTTAAATCTGAAAGAAATTTCACTGCTTGGTTGGATGCAACAATTTTCCGACCCTACCTTTTGGAAACTTAGCTGAAAGAAGTCCTTGCAATAGTGTTTTTCTAAACATGGGTTGTGGGATACTTACACTGAAAATAATTTTGTGAGCAATGTGTGTAGGTACATATACATAATATGTATGTATTTGCTAATTCAACAATTTAAATTTAGTTCAAATTAAACGAAAAGTATTTTATAAACAAATACTATAAACATATAAACAAATACTTTTCATTTAATTTGAAAAAAATAAAAATTGTCGAATTGAATTAAACTAATTAACTAACTAATTAAATAAAATTAAATTAATTAATAAAAAATTAATTGTTGAATTAAAATTGAAAATAAAATTAAAATTGTTGAATTAGCAAAAAAATTGCTGCTTCAAAAAAATTTCATCCGATTCAAATGAACTGTTTGTGAAATTGAATATCTTGTAACAAAGCTCTTTTAGAGCTTTTACATTTTTTTCCAATATGACAGTTTTGTGTTACATCAAAATTTTTGTTTTTAATTTTCTAAAAGCAGATACGTTTTTGAAAGTTTTTGCTTATGAAAAAACAAAAGCTTTTTTGAAGTTTTTATAAAAACAGAAAAATACTTTAAATTTTAATTCAACAAAGATTTGGAAATATAAAAAATTTGCCTTTGTCATTTGATAATTTGTCATTCAGTCATAATGATTCAGTCATTTGATTTTGTCATTTGCTCGTTGATAAATATAATTCACATACAATTTCGTTCGATTTTATAACAAGGTCGAGTGGAATCAGCTGAATTTTGTGCGCTTGGTCAAGATGTAACCGTGGAAAACTGATCATTCCTTGAGAAACACCTGAAACACAAAATATTTTTGTTGTCTTGTTGGACTATTGTTAAATTAACCTTAATTTTTTGTCAGTTTTACCAAGGTTTTATATATGGTTCAGTTTTTCTAGTTTTTTAGTACACCCTACTCCTACAATATATGTATGTAATCCTCATTACCCGTTGTTTGATCTAGTACATTCTCCAGACTTCTTGGCAACAGTTTTTAGCGGTCCGTGCAAAAATGGTCAAAGGACCTTTTATGGTATCGCTACGTTGTATGTCCATCAAAAACTCTATATAACTTCTTAACGGTAGAAAGAAGGTAGAAAGAACAAACGTTAAGTCGAATTTGGTGAGCTCTTAAACTTTGGAAATTGAAAAAGAATTGAAAGAGAATCTAAACAGATTTTTTTTACAGTTCGAAATTTTATGTGAAAATGGTTTAACTGTTTTTTGTACTTATTTTCGTTTTGCAGACGAGAATTCCAAAATTACTTGGTCAAAAAAATGTTAAATTTTTGTACAAAAATTAAGTTTTTTTATAAAAAAAAAATTTGTAAGTCTTTTGAAAAAAGGAAGGGCTGAAAAAGTTAATTTTTTAAACTTGGTCAAAAAAATGTTAAATTTTTGTAGAAAAATTAAGTTTTTTTATAAAAAAAAATTTTGTAAGTCTTTTGAAAAAAGGAAGGGCTGAAAAAGTTAATTTTTTAACGTGACTTACGCCATAAATTTTGAACAACTTGCTACACAAAGCTTATATTTAACACTCTTTAAAATCAACTCAAAGCTTAAGCAAACAAGAGCTTAAGTCATATATTTCTAAAAGAGTTCTAACACTGTTTTTTTTTTTTAAAAAAAAACATTTTCAAAAAAAGAAACGCAAAAATGCATGAAAAAAAGTGTTTTGCATTTTTTGTTAAAAAGGGGTCCCTTTTTAGCTGGTGTTTTTTGTGCAAATCATTATAAAAAAATCTCACGTATCAAAAATTGTCCAAAATTTTAATGCGAAGCTAAGAGCGTAAAAAACTCTTTAAATTTGACCCGAAAACATAAGTCCGAAAACATAAAAAATAAAAACTATACCTCTCTGGCATCTTAACAGTAACGACTAACGGTCTGATTAATGGAATTGATGTTAGTTATTGTAAGTTAGGAATGATAAAGAAAGACAAATGTTTTTGAAATTTTCGAAAATGTCGATTTCAACCTAATACCTTTAAAAAAAAGAGCACATTTTACCGTTTTCTCAAAAATCGGTGGTCACAGAATTTATGAAAGTCAGCCATAGCTGGAGCATGTGCTTAAAGTATTATAGAAACGTCTTGATGGTATATTTATGTTTATTTGACGAGAGTACCTCACTTAGGTTTGACTGCTTCTTCGTTTAAAAGGGTTCCTCTATCCAAAGGTGTACGGTTGCAAAATTTATGATTATCTCTAGAACACACAAAACTAACGCCCCATTCCATTGAATTTTTATATAATAAAACACAATAAAAGTTAGACTTCCCCTAAATAATTTTTCAGTAAATTTTTCGTATTATCAAAACAACTCGTCATCCCCTGTGTCAAATTGTAAGCTCTTCACTGTGTGTGTGTATATACTCAGGCTTATACAAAGCCCTTTCCTTTAGGCACAAAACTCATAGGTTGTTAACCAAAACCAAAAGCAAAACATCGTTTTTCAATTAAAGAATCAAAAGTCGCGTGTTACTTGGCAAAAACAATAACCACAAACTTTTACAGGTATATATACCATAAAACCCACCCGTCAAGCGTCAACAATGACAAAACCTGGTGCGGAGAAATTCCTAGAACTCGCAGCACTCGTATGATGTTTCTTTTACCCTTGGGGTGTGACTGTTTCAAAACCCAGACAACACTTTTGCTCCGTGCGTCGATGATACCAAGTTGATTTTACTTATCCACAGCTCATGCTGATTAATTCCTGAATCCTGTTTGCTTTTGACGAAATTATTACCACCATTCCGGCTTCGCGTTTTCGCTACCACAAGCGATAATGTGTATGTATGTTTGCTTTAATTAAAATCATACTGAATAAGGATTCCAACGATGCTCCGAGATGCTGCTGCAACAGCTCACGCCCCAGCATGCCTTTGTACACTCGTTCCATGGGGCGTAAATCTCGAGCTTTGCTGGCTACATTATACACAGGGATCCTACAACTTGCATGTGGGCTACGAAACGCTCTAAATCAAGAAGTCTAATCCTTTTGTTTTCCGGATACATTTTTACTTTGTTTTTTGTTCTTTTATTTTTGGCCATGTTCCTGTGGAGTTTTGTTTATGTTCGTTTCATGAATCTTCTTTTCTATCGTATATCCTTCTGAAATGACTGAGTACGAGTGTATGAGGGTTGAAGGATATACATTCTCCATCCAACAGCAAATCAATTAACATTCCATCTAGAGAAGAGCTGAAAAAAAAATGGAAGAGGGAGCAACACAGACCCCCTGGAGCCATCCTTTTTCTTTTTATCTCCGGAATAATTCGTATTCCTTGTTGAATTCTTTAGTCCTGCTCAGCTTCGGCTTATATAGGTCTATGTGTGTATAGGAGACTGTGTGCCCGCGTGTTGGTACACACTTAGTGGTTGATTTGGCCAGGATATATCAGTCAATCTCAGGGCGAGATGGCATCAAATTCCACTCAACTAAACCCGAGGGTGGGACCCGAACATCGAAGCAGAAAAAAAGGCCGAAACGAAGTCGACTGCCACGACAACAACATCGAAAGTAAGAATCCATTAAACAAGTCCAATGATAAAGGCACAAATTTAATGGAAAAGCCAATTCCCCAAAGTGTTGATACCTATTTCCTTCGTTTCCTTGGTTTTCTCGTCTCCTTGCCACCATCACCGGATCGAACAGTTATGCCGAAGTACAATCTAAAATAAGCCTCTTCTCATCGATGCTGGATGCGATGCTGTGGAGCAGTACAGTGGCAGTAGTGGGTCGAATCCTTTGGGATGCGCGCTGGAATGATAAACTTATTGCCGATAGTTATGTCTCCCCATGTAGGCATATCTGGGTGTAGGGAAGGATGGGCGGTATAATAGCATTAGGGTACTCGTCAATGTTTGTGTGCGTGTGTGTGTGTGTGTGTATGAGTAAGGATATATACGCCGCCGCTTGACAATGCTTTGAAGGGAGCGTAGTTCCATTTCGTTCCATTTCGAGTGCCACATCATTTATATCCACTTGTGTGACTTTGTTTTATGAATGCGGGGGTGACTATAAGTACACCATGTGGGTGATGACAAAAGTGGTTTCAAACCGGGCGACTATATGTGTCAACAGGAATGATAAATCGAAAAGATTGGAGTTTATAACTGATTCGTGTTTTATATCACTTAATATGCTCGAAAGTGAATGTAAACACGGGTGTACGATAGCAGATGTATAATGGAGCTCTGGGAAATCTATCAATTGAGGTGGGTTATGCTAATGCCAACGCAAAAAGGTTACACTAAGAGGATTGGACTGTAGGCAGGTATGTATAATATGCACTTTTGTTAATGATTCCGGAACATTTTTCTGAAGCTTTTCTATTTTCATGTGTTGGTACTTTTCACGCAGTGTTTATTTTAAGGGCGAAAAACTTTACAAATTCGGGAAAATTATATTTTGTCATACGAACACCCATAAACTCTGAAACGTAGGACAAGTACCTATGAAGCAGTTGAAGGACTGATCGAGTGCTAGTCACCCAGTTGCAAGGGTTAAGCTCCATATTAAATTGAATACTTTAGGTTTAACACTACTTTAGGCACGTACAAAAGCCGCTTTTGATATCACGTTTGCATTACAAAAAAAAGTCCATAAAGACAATCATTTTCGGCATAAGTTTACCGTAGGTCCAAGTAAAATAAGTTGAATTTTTTTTTTTCATCTTAATATATGGACTTGGGTGTTCTGATTCTGAATTTGCTATCAAAATTTGTTGGTCGCGCCTAAATCAGAAGTTATAGGCAAAAAAGTTCAAAGGGAGCAACAAGGCGATCACGGGCGCCTGCCAGATAACCGGCATCTACCCTTAGCGGAACAACGAAAACACCTGAGTGGCTAAACCCTGTGAAAAAGAGAGTTGAAATCCTTTTAATCCACGAAGAGGACCACCCAAACACTGTTTTCTCCAAAAGCAGTTATTTTTACAGAGAAAGTTGTACATTTTCCATTGCATACACTTAGGTGAAAATTTAAAGTCTAAGATGAGGTACTTTGTATGGAAAAATTAAAACTTTGAATAGCAACAACTTTTAAACTAAATAGCCCGACAATTTTTAATAAAATATTCGTCATCAAGACAGTCAAATACATGTAGCCAAGGGTAACATAAGGCTTAAGCTAAATAAGCTGTGATATTTCAGTCTTTAATATTAAAGTACTTTAAGTACTATATTTCTTAAGTTGTGATATTAGCTTAAAGCTTTAAATATTTCTGTTTATTTATTTGTCACTTTAATTATATTTAAGATTTCTTATAGAAGTTTAAGTTATATTGATTTAATATCTTTATTTAATATCATTATTAATCTACTTATTATTAATTTTTCCATCAAATAAATTATTTTTTTTTTTTTTTTTTTACTTCCCAATTGTAAATTGTGTGCCAGATTTGTAAAAAGCTTTCGTGTGGAAAGCTCAGATCAACGCTCGATTTGATGACTTAATTTATGTCGTCAGTCCGTATTCTTTGGTAAAGTGCGAATTATCTATTTCTTATTTCATAGGTCACGACTCGAACACATTGTCATACTTTGTAAACAATCTAGGCACAAAATCCTCTTTATCGTACCTATGCGACGCTCTGATCCACCGCATGATTGCAGCACTTATGTTCGTAATTCCCAAAGCTTTTAACGATGACTTGCCAATCTACTGCAACAGCATCCAGCTTCAGGGCGCACCTCATAGAATTTTAGTTAAAGTTTGCAGCCGCCACAAAGCCCCACTCTAATAAATCCTTAAATGATGGTAGCGCTTAGATGAGGTACCGTCACGATGATGACGTCGAATTCAGATGACGGTGCTGCTCCTCCTGATACCATACTGTAATATCCTTCATAAATTTATACCGACCGTGTGAATAGAAGGATTAACTGCCACCATGGTGCACAACACATCCTGCATGTGTCACACTAATTTACACGAACTCCTGTTTCAGCGTCATTATCGCACCAACATGTGCCACAAGTGGAAAAGGATGTCGTCAAAAGATGGGGACTTTTCCGCTTCAACATTTTCTGTCATTCGGAAGGAAGATTACAAAAAAAAAAAAAAACTAAAAACGTCAAGGCAAATGCAAAAAAAAATCGTTGCCACAGGAAGAGGTATCGTCGTGATGAAACACTTTCCTCTTCCGTTTTGCCCAAGTCATGCATGTAAGCGACGTGCATAACCTGTAAGGTAATCCGTTTGCACCCAGCCCATTGCGGCTCTATGAAGCCTTAAAAGACCGCAACGATTCTATATCAAAGCGCGTTTCCAAGTTCGTAAGCTCCCGTTTTGGTTGTCGTATATCTATGCGCCTTAATTCGCATCAATAACCGAGATGAATCGATTTCCCGTTAGTATACAACCGTCGTCGGTCTTTGGTAACTGGAGCCGCCTTCAAAAAGGCAAAAATTCGCCCGTTTTATTGCAAATAGGTGGACGGGCTCATATGAGTACGTTCGGCGCGAGGTAGGTAAACTTTTATGAGCGCTTGACGTTGCCTTACTTTATGAGTATATTTACGAATGGCTTGGTTATTCAGGAACGTAATTATGGTGGCGAACGTTATTTTACTAGATATCGATTTCTAACCGCATTGACCGAAAATGGCTAAGAGAGGCCAGCCTTAATTATCCATAAGAGTCGCGCACTAATTTTGCACAGAATACCCACCCCCTAAAGCTATACTAACCCTCTGCACAGGGTGGATGAATAAGGGATGTTGTTGGGTGAGCTATATTCCGTTGAAAGATTATCCATCAGGACGAAACTCATGTCCGAATTTATGAGCACTCTTGCCCACACATGCGAACGCGTGGTAATGGTGGTGCTGGTTAACGCGGATGGTGGCTTGGTCGTTAGTTGATCTTATATGTCATTGATTCAATATTTTTATTTGATTTTATTTATTGAGCAATTTTTCCCTTCCCATGTGCTCAAGTGGAATGGGAATGTGGAGCAGGCTAAATCTCGTTCGGTTTTCCGGATCGCTGGACATCAGGGTTGGGTTTTAATAAGTCTGATATGTGGTCGACCACACAGAGATACTACGCAGAGATGGAAAGAGTCTGGTGTATTTGTGAAGTTTAATGGCATGCGATGCGATGGTGTTATAAAATATTAGCGAGTGGGTGTTGATTTAATGATGTCATATTTTTGGTTTGTCCAGGGTTGATTCAGGGTTTTTTGTTTCTGTCTATTATTTGATCTGGACTTACTCAGGTAGCGGATAACACTTGGAAGGTTTTGGGAATGGTTTGGAGCAGGTGGAAAAGTTATTTTAAATTCAATTGTTTACAGGGAAAGCAGAACTTTAAGTTCCTCTTTTTTTAAGTACGCTTTTAATTGCGACTTGTAACGTCGGACTGCATCTGTCCAAGACTCAGTAAACCATTGCGATTTTCACAAAAAAGGCTACGATAGATTCGCGAGATAAAAGCCTAAGATTAAAAGATTGCGACTGCGTTTCGAGTAGACGTGAGCCAATAAAGAACGTCTGTCTTTAGCATAAATTGTCAGGACCTTTATTTTAAAGTTTGTCTAAGCCACGATAAATGGCAAAATACGAGAAATTCACCTGATATGTAAACATTCCTCTGTAATTCGTGTTTGACAAACCTGCCTAAAACCAAATCCGGATCGATCGAACTCAGCCAATAGAAATAGTTGCGAGTACCATATTCCCTCGAATTTTCTAGTGTGGTTTTATCAAAAAGCTTCAAGAATTTAAGCTATTTAGAGAAGAAATATTGGTGATGTTGTCATTCGTTTGTAGGTTATGTTTTCAGTTTAAAGCTCAAAATCTAAAAAGCTGACAAAATGTGGCTGTGAGTCGAGCAGCACGAAAGCGCACAATCTAAAAATGTCAAAACCTTTAGTCTTTGGTTGAGATCCAGTGTGTGTTTTTCAGTTTGGGGTTTCGAGGTTTCTAATTTACGGATTATTGGGCTTTCGGGACTAGATTTTTTTTTCTGGATTTCGATTTACGTCATTTTGAGCCCAACTCCTGACAAATGTATGTTGGTAGCTCTGCGGTTATTGCTTGCTATTTGCAGCAGCGTTTCGGAATGTCGCTCAGTCTTATCGACTTTGGGGACGAACTTCAATGCCAAAGGCGGGCTCAAAAAACGAAGTTATTAAAACAGGATCAGAATCCGCGTATATCCGCCTGAGAGTAAATCTGTTGCGAGGTGGTCTCTCGTTCCTCACGAGAGCCACTCGTAGAGAAAATGTTTGCTACTCTCACGTGTCCGATTCCTTGAAAGCCACTCTTGCGACTGTCGAGACGGGCCTAAGAGCTACCCCAAGTAATAATTTTACTTCGGTAAGGCTTTAATTTTCGAATTCGGGAAGCTATTGTTTCTAAAAGCCCACTTGCTGATCATTTCCGAGTCAAACATTTCCGAAACAATTTGCATAAGGCTTAAGAGACTTAAGGTCTAAGCTACAACGAGGTTTAATAGAGGGATAAGATTCTGTTAATCTCCTATGTTACTTTGTAGCAAGTCTTCTTCTTCTATAAGGCATTAAAGCGGCTTCGGTATTTCAGTGCAGAATTTGAACTACCTCTAAAAGTCCGTATAGAAGTTGCGGTATCACTATACCTGCAGAAAACATTGTGTTTGCAAGCTTGACCAAAGCTGCTACTTGTGTAAAGTTTTTTCTGCAAAGCTTAACCAAAACTCTTGCATGTTTTAAGTTTTCCATTGCAAGCCATTGCAGCTAGTTTTTCAGACTCATGATCGCTTACACTCCAGTTCGCTTGTTCCTTTTTCAGAAGACGCTTCAGTATGTACTCCGCAGACCTGTGATTTTTATAAGACTGAGCACTGGGGCTTTTTTTTACCTGCGTTTTTACCCGCTGTAGCAGCCGTAGGTTCCGCACCCACTGAAGCAGTCTACCTAGCGGCAGTTTCAATAACGGTGGCGGCCTCCGAAGCGGAAGACGCCGTATACAAAAGGGAGATGGAAGCATCATCGTCGATGGTCAGCCTGTAGAGCTGTTTCTCCACCTTCCTTGCCTCACGTCCTGTCCTTTGTCGTCGTCGTTGTCGTAGTATTGGTCGTCACAGTGTTCGTAACAATTGCGCCCGTTAGGGCTGGGTGAGGCCAGTAGTCGTTTTGTCTAATTTCGAAAGGTTTATAATTTGTCCCACGAGTAGGCCGGTAAGGGAAGCGTCCGTCCACAATGGAGCCGGTTTTGCTGGGATAAGGCATTAATACGACAAGCCTAGCCAAGGGCACCTGAAGGAGCTCGTTGGTGGCTGATTTAGCCTCAGCCTTGTATCCTCCGGCACGGTTTGCTGTATGCTCACACCACCACTGGAACCCATCTTATCAGAGCTTAGTTCCCTGCGCCTCTGAGCCGACTGTTGCCAACTTTAGCAACTTTAGCCTCCGCACAGGCGTCATTGAAGACAAGTAACAGTCTTATACAAGTAACAGCCTCTATTAGGCCTGCAACAGGAAGTCTTATACATGTAGCAGCCTCTTAAGGGCCTGCAAGAGGAAGCCTTACAGATGTAATAGCGTCTATAAAAGGCCTACAACACCAAGCTTGAGACAGGTAACAGCCTCTGTAAGCCCTGCAACAGGTAGTCATATACAAGTAACAGTTTCGGAAACTTAATACAAGCCTGTTAGAAAACTGTAACTGACAATTAACAGCATCGGTAAAGCTTGCAACAGTAAACCATAATGCAAGTTACAGCCTCTATAAAATCTAGCAGGAACTTTATACAGACAACAGTTTTGGTAAAGCCCAACAGAAACCTTTATACAAGGCTTTTAGGTCTTAACAGTTTCGGTATATTCGCCAAATTGGCTTCTGTAAGGCCTTATACTATAACTAGTTTGCGGGAGGAGAAATAGCTTGTACAGAACCTTACCGCAACAGAAATTTTACTTGGGACTCGCAGTAGTTTAACTCCCAAGTGGATACGCAGCTCTAGAGCAGGATTTCAAAAAGTGGAATTGAAAAACAAGCGCAATCTTGGAAAATGCCGATAGGTATACCGATATGGAATAATCTAAGTTGGACAAATGTTTTTAAAGCTCAAAGAGTTTGATTGCCCTTAATAGATCGCAGTGCTACAATCCCTGTAACTAAATGACACTTGTATTAGATCCAAGTGTTAGCACAAAAGATTGATCTACCGACAGCCAGCTCACCCAACCTGACTTCACCCTATTTTATTGAAAAATAGATACCTAACTCTCCTGTTAAGATCCTTATCCTTTGCCTGAAAAGATTATAAGGCGCCAGCACAAAGTTCTCCAAATGAGAATCAGTAACAGAAGATAAATAAAAACGGGCAAATATCTCGAGCAACCTTCCAAAAGTAAATTTTAATCTTTCAATTCACCAACTTTGCCGCGCCGCTCCCAAAAATGTATTGCTGAAAGAATAAAACGAAACACAAATTTCTTTTACTCAAGTGCAACCACAATCAATTCTCACACATAAGAACGACTTGATTGTGGTTGGATGAGAAATTCCAACTGGTGCTAGGAACGAGAAGCTCAATTTACCTCAAGTCTTCTTGAAATTGTTTTCACAACTGAACTGAAATTCAACTATTGTCATCGTTCAACACTTGCTCATCCGTGAAAATTCAAAAGCCCATACGGATTATGTCACACAAAATTCTTCAAACTAAAGCAGATTTGTGAAAACAAAAATTTTACAAAATCTCCTCAACAAACACTGGACCTTTGTGCCGCAACAGTGCCTTTTACTCAGGAAATTCAAAATCAAATCTGGGAATATCCACAACTCAGACAGAGAGCATCGACACTATACAGATAAATCCAAACAATGGACTTTTGAGTGCTTCCCTTGCTATGCAAATGAAGGAAAAGTCCCTTTTCACAGGACATAATAACTTTTGAGATTGCAATCATACCCGATGTGCTGCTCCAAATATGTCAGAAGCTTATGTGAATGCGTATACGTCTACGTATCCTGTTCGATGGGTACCTATGTGCAATATGAGTTCTCAATTAATGGAATCGAGTCTTCATTTAGATCCATTTGCACAGATATGACATGTGTCATTAATCATATGGTGTTAAATAAAAGCCAAACAGGTTGGTGCTTTGTTTTGGTCTATATAGTCCGTAAAACCTGAGCCTGTTGGAATTTTACCCCAGAGTGTACCTTTACTCCCCAAAGTTGTGGCTTATCCCTTATGGGATATTTATATCCCAAATCTTGAATCCGATCCCAGTATAGTTGGGTCGTAGTTTAACTGGCTTTTTGTAAGGTAAATTTTCGTTTTCGTTTGTGTGTCTTCAAATATTTTCTTAAAGGATTTCCAAAGTTGACATCCTCATCGTTTGTAGTACAAGAAGTAGGCCCTATGCGTAGCAATAAATCCCACCAATCGTCATCATTTAAATGTAAGGAGCTGGTTTGTACAGGTACACACGCTGAAAAAGGAAAAATGTCAAATTTTCAGCACATTCCCGGCGACCCGGTAAGAGGTATATGGCAAAATAAACCCCAGATGCTTTTGGAGTATGCTTGTATTTTACCTTTCGCTTCGGTCTATGTGTGGATGTGTACATATTTTTTTATAGGAAATAACTAATCTCATTCGGGCTTATGTCAGCGTAAGATGTGTTTGACACACACATACTTGCTGTACGTTCCTCTGAGTAAGATCCTAAAGTACACACCACCTGTACAATAACAGGTACTTATGTGTCGTTTGCGGCAGGATAATATGCAATCCCTGGTATAAATGTCAACCGGATAAAAGCTTTCCTAAATCATAGATGTGATTTGTTTTTGTTAAAGGAATTTTTGCTTCTTCCCGAGGATGAAAATAAAAGAAAAAGAAAAGCTGAAACACAGAAAAAGGTTGTGAATTAGATTAAGGAGTTTAATATAAGCAAGTAGATAGGTACTTTGGATTCAAGACAGTCAAAGTGAAAATCTAGGGATTTTCCAAAGGAAAACATAAACAAAATTGCGAACAAAATAAAATAACGAGGCATGGCTACCTATTAATTAAGGTTTTGTTTTAAATAAGTAAACGTTCAAAGAAACACGCCATCCTTGAAAAAAAAAAATTATCAAGCATCACAAGTTTGTATATATATGCTGACTGAGGAGGACCCTTTTCAAAATTGTCTGCCATATTGAGGATTAGGTGTGTAAACAAGTCGAATTACTTTTCACAAAAGCGAACAAAAATATTCAAGGTTGTAAGCAAATATCAAAAATGCCACCATCTAACTAAGCCTAATTTGAGAGTCATGGCAGCGTCCTTTCGTTATTTTCTGGCCAAGCGCGCACACACCATCCCTTATTAGCATAATTTGTTTTTAATATTTTCAAGACAGCAAGAAACTACGCCATCTTCAATCCGTAATTATGTGTAAGCTATCCGTAGACATTGAAATATCGTTGATCGGGGGTATATAAAAAGGCAGTGGGACCTTAGGGATTCCTTTGTAAACAGGAAAAATATTCTGGAAACAGGAAAATTCCCGAAGTAATTGCGCAAATTTACAAGTGTAAACGTTTTTGTAATGAAATCAAATATTTTTACGTGGGCTCGGAGCCTACACCCACCTGAACTCGCAATCGAGACAGCCAGTCTGCTGTCAATCCATGGTGAAAGGACTTCAATTTCGTCGGTTTTACCATGGCTTCGCAAGAGCCCATTGTGAGGCATATAAATTGGCTTCTGGGTAATTAATTTCAAAAATTGCTTTTGCCCATAGAAGGAAGAAAAATGCTTCCTTTTACACGTGCGATGTTCGGCTTTAGTGTGGCAAAAACAGGATAAATAACAGAATCACATAACTCCTGCATAGCACACATGTATTTGAGATACACACCTCATTTTATCCATACACAAAGGCAAACCATCCATTGGGAGTCAACTCTCAAAGGAGTTATTGGCACCGCCAATAAAGCGTTTCCTCTTCTAAAGCATAAATTCACAAATAATTGAAATTCCGGGAATTTCATTATCACTTCGCCATGAATGTTAGACAGAAGATGCTAAGCACTACTCCCATTGCTGTTCTACATTGTCTGCTGCCATCGTAGTATTTTTGCTTAAATTTACATCTTGTCGGTATTATAGGAACGGAGAATGCTTCGCTTATGGCCTATGGATAGCACAGGTGTTTGGATATTTTCGAGCAAAGAGAGCGACACACAAGGAGAAGTGATTATCTCACACTTTTCACTTGGAAATTCAAAATTATTCACCGGCTGTATGGTGAGCAGTTTGAAAACTTTTGCTTCCACCTTTTCGGTAGAAATGCTTTGGGATGGTGGAAGCCTTACCCCAGTCGAGAGTTTAGAAAGTTTCTAAATAGTCTACAATGTTTTCCGTACACTAGAATGTTGCGTCCTTGCAAGGATAGACACAGGTTATATCTTCTATAGCTATTATGGTACATGGAATACCACATTTCTTCGGTGCGTTCTGTTGTCTAGTTTATAGTTTCACACTATTTTTATTAGTGGTGCATGAAGAAAAAAAAAAACAAAATTTAGTGCCTTATACTGGCGTAAATATTTGAAATTAGGAATTTAATGAGGCTTGTGGCGTTTTGTTTTGAAACATTATTTTTTGGTTTTGTAATTTCAGTAATTTAAGCTTTATATGACAGTTTATAGGTTTTGCAATTACAGTCAGCCAGTGGGATGGAAAATTTTTCATTTGGATAAGACAGTTGAAAATTCTGATTTGAATTTGTTTTTCGGGGAAAATATTTTTTTTTCCTTTGCACACCATAAAAAAGTGTTTGATAAAAATCTGTTTTATGACAATCTAATTTAGCCGCGGCGAATCTAAATTGGTTCTATATTTTTTTTTTAGAATTTTCGCCAAACGAATAATGATTTAGTTTTCAACGACGTTTCCCAATTTGCGCAAAATCCTATCCGGAAAAATTAGTGGGGCACATTCCCAGACATAGAAACTGTATTGTGTACAGCCAACAAAGCTTAGTCTTATACAAAACACATATAGCCTAAATGTGGCGAAATATTTCTTACATCCTTTGCGGGTACCTAGGCTTATTGTACCATTCTGGCAGTATCAAATATATGATCATTTTGACATAAGTTTTCTGTGAAATCGCATTGTTTATAAAAAATATGGCTAAGATAAGGAATTAAAGCTGGACCCCAGGCCATTTTCTTCACTTTGTACAGCCATATTATCCCACCCGGAAATTCTTGCAAAGCTCTATTATGCCTGCCTTCTTCTCTAAAGACCTGGTGGGAAACGACTTCCTGACGAATGCGGTTGCTTCACCTTTCTATCCTACATGGCATCTTCGACATGTTAACCTTATGGTAAGGTTATCAAAACGATCCCAACCGTTAACCCACCCCCTCCCCCGTCTTCGCGATAAATATTTACCCAAGTCTCTTCTAGACTGGCTTAACCCAAAACCAGTTGCCCAGCTTTGTCTTCATTTTTAAGAATGTTTCTTACTGGTCCCTAATATTTTGTTGGCGGGGTCTAATTTTTAAAACTGCTGCTTCCGCCATCTATACCTATGGTACCCCTCTATCCTAGAGATAAATTCTTACTTCAGTCTCCTGCATCTGCTTCAAGCTTACGCCAACCGATTGCCCTGACTTGGTTTCTTTTAAGAAAGTCACTCTTTGGCCTGCATAATTCAGTTGGCAGTTGTGCACGCCGGAAACGGTAACCGCTCGCCCTCAATATCCCTTTTTTCGGGTAAATCTCTATCAAATCTGTCCCGAAACTGATTTGAAGTAAGACTGGCTACCTCCTTCTTTTTGCCTAAATGGGAAGTCGACATAAATGCTAAGTCTCCGTTATAATTCCGCCTTTTTACATAGTGCACATTCTATGTTCTAAGTGGGTGCCTGTTTAGCGGGAGCCCCTTCCCTAGCCAAACCAAGCCTCGGTGCTATTGGACGAAAAATTCGGAGGGAGCAAAAGAATAATTTTTCAGAATTGGGCTTATCAAATGCTTGTCTTTTTCTAAGAAATGGATCTGAGGAATAAAACGATGTAAGTGATTTTGCCCCCGTGGCTTCATCAGACTAAATAATTGGGCCAGACAGACTTTTTTTTGAGAATCTATCGTACAGTCCAAAATTGTAAAAAAGACATCTATTAAAATGGCTTCGTTGCTTGCCCATATGTCTTCCATTTGCCTGTCTGGCCGTCTGCACCCTTGTAAATTCTGGAACATGCGTAGAAAAATGAGAACGGGTAATACAAGAATAATTTTTTTAGACACATCTTTAGACACGAGAAAATAGTTGCTGCTGACGTTTGACTAGGGAACTGACAGCTTAAATGCCATTGCAAAGTGTTGCGATTGTTGGGATGAAGGCTGGGGCACAATTTATGAAATTTTTGACGAGAGGCCGAACGTTTTTATAGGAGCGGGTCCCAACTCTGTTTTCAAAACTCTGCAATGCTGCATATTAAAATTCTGAATCATCGCAAAAAAAAAATAAATTACAATCAAAATTTTGCTTTCCAGAACTATTTTTTTCTCAAAATTCTGACCAAAACAATAAAATTTTTCTTTTACATCTTATTTAGCAAATTTTTCGCTTTTTTCTTAAAAAAATCAATGGTAAACTAAAAAGCAAGCAAGGCCACATACATTTTTCACTTTGTAGCAAAACCGGCATTTGCAGAATTTTGTAAAACTAAATTTTGTAAAAAGAATTTTTACTCAAGCAGAACTTTTAACAAAACCCTTAAAAAATCTGGATACATAAATTTTGATTCCTTGCAAAGAAATGTTATGCTTTCAAAATTCTGCTTAATTACGTAAGGCTAAAAGAAGGAGAAGAGAGACAAAATTTCGCTTTTTCAAAACATTTCTGGTTTTCCAGCAAATTTTTAAATTTTTTCTTTTCAAATTGGCAGAGATAGGCCCAAATAGACATTTCACTGTGTCGCTTGGCAAAGTTGTCATTTATAGAATTTTGTAAGACAGAATATCAAAACCAGAATTTTGTAAAAAGAAACGTAAACCCCATCTGAAAAATTGCACCAAAAATGAGAAACTGGTTCAACTTTTGTTTGTACAATAATTTAACAAAACGGTTAAAAGCATCGGAAACGTTTCTAGCTTTCTAGCTCGTTTAAACTTTTTTCTGTTTTATTAAGAAGGCTTGGCCTTATGCCTGGCAGATAATACTTTCAAGAACTGCGAGATGTCCATAATTAGATCCCTTCTGCAGTTGTACTATCTGTACGTTTTACATATAGTCAAATTTTGTGATTGTTACAAAAAATATTTTTATACCCTATCCCATATAGGATAGGGGGTATATTAAGTTTGATTCATAGTTTGTAACATAGAGAAATAATCACCGTAGACCCCCAAGACCTTAAGGGCAAATGATCGAGACCGAATTGTTAGTCGAATGAGCGATGTCCGTCCGTCCGTCTGTCGGTAGTTTTTAGGCCTTGAATTTTGAGCTAGGAACTTGAAACTTGATATCTGTTCTTTTTAGATCCTGAAGCAGTACAAGTGTAAAATTTTTTGAAATCCGCCCACTGACACGCCCACTTTACTTATTAGCATGAAAAATCAAAGTTGTCGCAGGAAGCTGAAATTTGGTATGCGATATCCTCGCTTAAGTATGTTGTGATTGGCATTTAAAAAAAAAGCGAATACCGCCCCCTTGTAGCGTGGTCACACTTAATATGCATTCTAATAAACGGTTTTTATTTGATGTATTTGCTTTAAGCTATCAACTTAAGTGAATAAATTTTCGCCACGCCCACTTTTGGGGGCGTTTTTAAGTATAAACCAAATTTTTAATTTCGGACAAAATTTGCTTTAAATTTTAAAACTTAAACCTTCTACGTTTATAAAACAAAATATTTTTTTACATTACCCTTAAAATTGTTTTCTACGGGAAAGTAAGGAGGTTCATTTCGTCGATGACACAATAAAGTTGAATCGAGGCGAACCACAATCAGCGAGTGGCTTCAGAGAATTATCTTACTCATGAATAAAATTAATGTCGAATACTTTTTTCATATAGCCAACAAAAAAACCAGCCTTCTTATTATGTATCTTAAGAAAAATCATAAACATTCAGACTCAAAATATAATATTCCTCTGCCTCCCTCGCTTCAACCTAATTTTCATTAGTTGCGCCAGAAAAAAAGTTCCTTCTCGAATTCATATTGAATTAAAAATTAAACAACAAACAAACCGAAAAGAAAATTCTATTTGACAATCTCCTTACGAATGCAATTCTCAAAAGTCGCCTCCTTGAGAAATTTACATTCTCAAACGATATCCAACTTGTTTATGAACCCACACCCCACCACCCACAAACATTCTCCTTCCACTCTGTTGCTTCATTTAACTAATTAATTTTGTGCATCTTTTCTCTATCCTTGCAGATACTACATTACCAACAGCATTGCTCCGATAAAAAAAAAAAATAGAAAACACAAACACCCCCTCACAAGAACAGCAACATCAACGCCTACAATCAACGGAAAGGACAAAAACAATTCGGATTGCTCTTCGCGCTCTTGGAATAAAATTTGCATTCACATTCTAGGATTCGCATTTTATATGCAACGAAGGTACGTACCGCACCATAGTGATAGTTCTAGTTCTAGTATTCGACATAGTATACGGTGTAGTGTTCGCGCTAATACCCCCTCGACATTCGTATTCAAAGCTCGTAGTCTTGCCCGAGTCCTTGTTGACTGGCGGAAAACACCATCAAAGCCACCCACTGGATTTGCTGTGTGTATGCGGTGGGTGGTGTGCGACGTGTGATGGCACATTCCAATTGAATTTTTGCAATTTGTAGTCATTTGTTTGTGTTGTGTTGTCGTCGTTGTGCCTCTGTGTTGCCTGATTAGGGTCACAGGAGGATTCGCTTGCCTTGGTTCAGGTTCTGGGTCGTTTTTCTCGGCGCGCGTTGTTTTATTTATGAATTTTGAACGCAATAAGTGAAATTTATTTCCACCAAAGGATATTGCTCGGAAATGGGGTGGAAACTACTACGCGCTGTATTTTACACAAAAACTCTAGAAAAGCCATATTCGCTGCTGGCTGGTACAACAGCCCCGCACTGGTGGAGAACACACAAGCTTTTGGCAACGCGCGCAGTAGAAAATAATCTAATAGAAAAGTTTATCCTTTTGTTCCCGGCCGGAGTGGTTTGGGTACATGTATCCATCGTCTAACACTTCGCATGTGTGCTTGGTTGTGATGCGATTCTTTCCAAGAACAATCGGGTGGCAGTAATTCGCGACGCGTTCATTGTGGCGCCATTGATTACATCAATGCACGACGAAGGACAGTATTTCAAAATGCTTTATTGGTGGATACAGAGAGTGAGAAATCTGAAAATTTCATACAGCTCGTATAGGTAGTGGTTTTGGTTACTGGTATGTAGTTGGTTTCAGATTTATAACCAAACCGTCAATTCTACAAAAATTAAAAAAGAAAACGCGAACACGCCATGCAGCAGCACCAAGAATATTGCTGCAATACCTTCCCAGCAACGCAATTATTATGCAATATTTTAACCGAGGTCAGGTATGCTACTCGGTTCGGTTAGTCTGGTAGGTCATTTGATTGACATTTCAACATCAACCCGGATGGCTCACTGCAGCTGGAACCGGTATATCGAAATTGATAAAAAAATGTCTGTTTTAATTTCCCGGTGAATCGTAACGAATTGAGGAACCTTATCGCTTACACAAAACCGGTGAATAAATTTGAATCTGTATAGAGCGCGTAGTGACATGCAAAAGCTGCTGTCATTCCGTGCTGAAATTCAGGTTGCAGGAATTTATTTATTTTTCTTGCTTTTACGTATTCATATTTATTCGTTAAATAAAAATAATGACTTAGTCTGAAAAAGCTATAGTAACGTAGAAAAGTGCGCACAATTCCGTCGAACCACGCCCGAAAAAGAAACGAAAATGTAGCGAAAAAGTTATAGCTACCTACAATAAAATTTTCGCAAAAATTTGGTACATATTCAAGCACACCAGTTCAACCGTAGAAATGGGGGTTTAGTCAAAGGTATAACGCAAGCGAATGTCAAAGAATTGGGTGAGAGCCTCTGCTAAGTTTAATCAGGCTATTTAGAGCATTTTTTGTAAAGGATAGGTTAACCGATCTTTTATTTCATCTTACCTTTGAGGTTGGACTTTAAATTTAAAACTTGCAATAAATAAACTGGCCATTATAATGCTAACCATTTTCTGTAAAGAAAACCTAAGGTTGCAGTCTTTCAGTTAATTAAAAAACTTTAAACCCGAAGCTCAGTTTTTTAATTAAGCTTTCGAATTTTATGCAATTATAATTTATTAAAAAAATTGGAAAGTTATCATATCAGTTAACAAACCTCGAAGGCATGTTCTTTTAATTTTAAATTTCCCAGAAAAGTTAATAATAAAACGCTAGCCGCGCAATCAAGTCGCCAACAGAAATGAGTTCTGCTGATGGCTGTAAGCTGTCATTCAGGTTTTAATAATCATGTTTAACTGAAAAACAGGAGATATCAGCTGTCAGTTATTCTGCAAACAAACTCAAAAACAATGGCTGTCAATGTGCGCTTTGCGATGGAATCATCCCTCAACTTAAACATACAATAAATAGACACGTCTCACGCAACTGCAAATGCGACTTCAGTGTGTCGTTCAAATATACACGCTTACAGAACTATACTCACTGGATATTAACGTTAATGGATGACATTAGCCACTTTTATGTCGCACATGTAACACACAATTGATTTTGCTTCTGTTTTGCTCATTTTAAAAATAATGTTTATAAAAAAACTGACAGTTCAAAAAAGGCCTCTTCCACTACTCCGCTCAGTTGTTGGTATATTTCTTTTGAAGGTCATTTGCAATGCGGCAATTTCCAACAGATTTTTTTATCGTTTGTTTTGACGTCTGCCCTACGTGCTTTTGTCGCGTTACGTAATTTCATCGACAACGCCACAGCATAAAGTCGACAATGCAAATATGTACCTCCAACGTACATAGTTCTTCCTTTTTGTTAAATTTTTTCAAAAAGCAGAACGTACCTATACACACTTTTGTTATGTGTGTTTATAGAAGAGGCAAATAAGAGCCAGAAGCACCGACTGCATAGGTTTACCCCCCAACCCAATGATGGCGCCTTGTCAATTTACATATTCAAGGGTTATTTCTCGCCACTGTAGGTACGTCGAACGTCGAGGATGTGTGTCCTTGTCACTATGTCTGTCAATGGGGTATATGAGATTTTCATGCTCGCGCATTACAATAGTCATTTCCGCGGGTAATTTTGAAATTCTATTGACGTGAATCTGATTTGGAGCCTTCGTGTCGTGTAGAGGCCTGGTTTTTGTTGCGCATCAAAATCGATGACAAGTTGTCAATGCGATGTGAACTTTTCAGGTTATTTTTTTTTTCGGCTGACAAAAGAACTCCACACAATGGAAGGTATTGTTCGGTTAGATGCGAAAAAGACACTCAGTATTTCCTACTGTTAACCTGTCAAATTGTTCTGATGGAAAATGAATTGTCGAATTGTTCTTTTGTGACCAAGATTATCATGTCGTTGTGTGCGATTGTGATTTAAGTGGTTCTAATTATACTGACAAAGTGGCTACAAAGCGCAGCAATTTCAGATTCATTGGCAAGACTTTGAGTGGCATTATTAAAAGAAAGAATCTAACTATAGATAGGTACTAAGAATGAGAACAAAACGTTTTTGAACATAAAAACTAGCAATGCAAAGTTCATATTAGCATCGAATATTATTGAAATAATTTGAAGATCGTTGCATGGGAGTAAGTCTTTTATGCTCAGCGAAATGAGCCAATTATGTAGCTTATTGAGAAAAAGTGCTTGAAATGTAGTTAAAAACGTTGCTTTTATGAAAATTAATTATATGAAGCGTGAGAATTTTTTGGCGACCTATCCCATTAGTACAAGTTCTTAGGTTTTGTAGTGGGCTCCAATTTCTGTAAAAAGTACATTTCTGTAATTGTTCATAGCTCTGCAACAAAGTGTACTCAGCGATAAAAGCAAATATTGTGCGCATCTACACAAACCATTCTTTTATTTGGTGTAAATATTTTTTAAGTTTCTTCAGTAAAAACAGAGTTTATGTGCTGCAAAGATGACACCAATGCTATTAATTTAAAGATAAAAATTCATTTTTATTACCAGTTCAACAGTTTTTTATTCCACGGTGTTACTCTCGCATGTAAACGCTGAGGTGCAATGGTCAGTGTGCCAGACCACTATGTCCGAGTCCCGGGTTTGAGTCCCGGAACTGACATATAAAAGGTATTTTCACAGTCCGAACTCTGGGGGTTCGACAAACCCTCTGAGAGTATTGTCGTCAAGTGAGACCTCTTAATTCAGCGTTCGGAATGGGCAAAAAATTTAGGTCCCATCCATGTGTGTAAGAGTACCTAAAATTCACACAACATGCATGATGGTAAGAAGTCAGTCAATGGTTCCTCTGAGCTGCAAGTGCAAGTTGGTTGCTCTTGGACCAGTAAGCATATTATGTGAATCACTTAGGTAAACGGAGTAAAGAATTTCGCCATCAAATGGCATTCTCGCGTGTATATCCCCCAAGATATACCCGTGAGTACTTTAAGCCCTTTCGCCCTCAATGGGTCAGACACTAGACAGCGGCTTCTGCTGTAGCTGTTGTTTTTTCCCAGTCGCAGCTTGCAGCATACGTCTTCCTTACCCTCGCGGTGTTGGTTTTAGGGAGTTTCGCATTCTATCTTTCCGATTCGCTTCCTCTGAATTTTTTTGGAGTCCTTACAGCTGATGTTGTGGACTTCTGCAGCTCTTTTTCGCCGGTGTGATTTTCAGTCCCTGCTGAACTTTATATGTATTCCTTTTTCTGTTTTCTCTCTCAAGGCCTTTTTCCAGCCCCACTAAGTTCTCTCCTAAGAGGGCCCAAACTCCATCTGTGCAGTCCATGTGGCCGCATTTTCGAGTACATCCGTTTCCTTGCAAATTTATTGAAAAGGCTTTTCAGAGCTGTAATCGACCTACATATTGTTATACAAACGAACAGTGCGGCCTGCAGAGGCACGGCAGACCAGTTTTCCATTCTGAGGATTATTTAAACCGATGCGTGCTTTGTAGATTTGGAAAATCCTCATGGGTCCGGGTCCCTCGTGATAAACTATGGAGGGTTTTGCAGGACTCTACATTGAGCAGACCTACTTTTTTGAAAGCCATTCAGTCATTGTATAGGAACACCGCAAAAGCTGTGTGTGGAGAAATAGAGTAAAGGCCTGTCCTTTTGATGTGTGCATTTCACTTCACCAGGGCATCAGGGCTGTGTTCTGTCACCCTTTTCGTAATGGAAGCGGACTGGATTTTGAAGAAAAGTCTTGGTGAAGAATGATCCGAAATGGCTGGCATAAGGGTTAGCCATCTCCTTTACGCATATGATTAAGCCGGGCCTTCAACAAGCGACGAAACAGTTTTTGGGAACATTGACCATTGGAGGCCCTCCTCGAGCGACAACTGTCGTCGTTTGTCGTAATATCCATAATACCCAATGTTTTCGAGCCCGACTGTCTGAACTATCTTAACTGTAAACGGCGAGTGTTCTGTCGCTCGTGGAAAGAGACTCTTAACGGGTATTCTTACATCGTTCGACGAGGAACTTCAGCGAACACTTGATGGGTTTCGGGCCGTCTGTGATGATGTTGAGTGAACTTGTGCAAATTAGAAACTATGGTGGCTTCCCAAACTGCTATATACATAGTATGCATAAATGCAGTCCCTTTTAAACAGGCAGAGTAGTATCGCAGAACATGTGAGAAGTACCGCTGAAGCAATAGTAAAGGAATTGCGTCGGTTGAGCTTGGAGTGAAAGAAAAGATATAAACTTTGAATTCAGTGTTTTTGTTCGAACACTCAACTATGGTCATGAAATTTGGGTAATCACCAAAGGGATTAGATAGCTGGTACCAGCAGCCGATATTAGGTTTCTGAGGTTCGTTCCTGGTGTTACTTGTAGGGAACGTAGTAATAACGTCGGCATTCGTAGGAATCTTTATGTTAATCAGTTCCGGATTGAAACGATCAAATACATGGTTTGGACAAGTGGTTCGTGTGCCCCCCAACATAATATCATATCATAATGTCATATCTTTAAAGATATACAAACGGACTCCCTCTCCTCTCAGGCCAAGGAGCAGGTGCGATGGGTTCAGGTAGTTTATATCTCCTGGACCCGCGTGAGGATCATGTCTGAAGCTTTCGAGTTTGTGTCAGAGAATTAGAAAAGTTTCTTGGATTGTAAAGTGTTTTCGATCCTTTCGTTGTTGCTTGCTCGCAATTGCCTGAAGCAACTTCAAGATTAAATGGCTCTTCAAAACAGCAAAAAAAGAGTAGGCCTTCGACAGACAAATTTAGCGTTCTTTAAGTTCTTTGGGGGTATATAACGCAATCTACACAAATAATTACCTTATACCCATAATGTTTTGTTTATAATTATTGAAGGTTAATTTTAAAATACAAGCGTATGTTATGTTATTAAAGTTCTTGTAGATGTTCGGGACCGAACAATCGCATGACAAATAATAATTATCTACAATCACGAGAATACCCACAAGGTTTCATTGGAATATTTTTTTCCGTTGAAATGTGTCAATAGCTTTTGCTAAACTGACAGCAACATTATTGAATTACAATTTTTCATATTATCCGTATTGCACGGAACATTAAACTGGTTGGTTAATTTTAAACAATTTCAAATTTTCTTTGTTGTTAAATTGCCTTTCATTCCACGCTGCATACAGTGACAATCATTTAGCTAGACCAAAATTAAATCGAATTACCTTGATTGCACAGTACATGCGGCAATCTACTCATCAGTCAAATTTAGTTTATCTTCCTCCCTTACATCGAAACGGATAGGCGATATGCGTGAGCGAGCACCATATCAACCCCCTCGACCGCTGGGACATTTAATTAAAATTCAACAATTTAAAATTAAACAAATGCACTGCTCAGCCATTTCAGCGGATGTTTCTGTGGGTTGTAATCAAACGTAACATTGGTGTCCACCGCAGGACGCGGTTACGTGTGAAAACACCGAACACTCTAAATAGGTATAGATTCTATACAAAAGGTTCCAGGTGCGGAACAACAATTCGTAAAATCAGGATTTGCAGCAAAAGAAGTGAATTTGGTTATGGTCTACCGTAAATAGTGGGTTAGGTTAGGTTTTTTGGCTCGTGCTGCCACTTTGCACTGACACAGGGAATTGTGTGCGGCCATACAAAGCCACATTCCATTCCCGATAGAGAGTTGGCAGAACAAAAACCGGATGGGCATACATATTGAGGCTGTTGTTGCGTGCTCCTTTGGCTGGTTAATTGCAATTTGGCGAAAATAACACTTTTGGCATTTTGTTTATTTGAAGCACTCACCAATTCGCTAATATAAATCTTTGGTGTAATTGAATTTAATTCGCTTGTTAATTGTTATGGGGCAGCACTTGTTTTTGACATTGTTGTAACAAGTTGAAGTTCTGCATGATACTCGTGTGGACTGTGGATACGTGCTTCGAGATGTACGAGTGGATGTTTCAATTAGTGAATAGCATTTGGCCCCTTTGAATAAAATGCTTTTCGAACTCTGGGAGGATTCTAAAGTATGGGATTGAATTTGGTTTCAAACGAATATGAGTTTTGAAAACCAATAATATCATGCGCAAAACACTTGGAAGTTTGCTAAAAGTTTGAGTTTCGTATTGTTGGATCATCGGTTGCCTCATCTAAGTTTAACTAAAAGCCAAATACTAGTTCCGTTGAAAAAAAAACGAAAGTTTTAAAAGAAAGAAATGTTTCTTGTAATTTCCAGAAATTCTAAAGCTTATTTAGTTTTTATGTTTTACCGAATAGCTGCCCATTGAACCCGCGTTTTTCAAAAACACTTCGAAACCAAGAGCAATATATCCAAAATACATGGGGCCAAAGTTAGATATGCGGTATACTTCAAACTTTGTCTTCTTTTGACTCGTCGACTAAATCGATGAAACGAAGTAGTGTCCTAAGTATAAGGTCTGCCCAATGACTTCCCTACTATAAGCGTCTTCTATAGTTTCCTGATTTCTTTTTTCGAAATTAGATGATCCTTTACTCTTTCTCTGCCGAGTGAAAAACCTTACTTGCAGGCTATAATCAACCCACACCAGCTCAATCCACCCTCCAGAAAGTTCAAACATAAAAGAAACCCTATCTATCCCATAGAACTTCAATCCTTCTTTCTTTCTTGAATGCAGAATCGTGAGCTTCCTGTCGACTCAATTGTCTTTACTTCTGCGCAGAGGTAAGGTTAACGATGCGCAGCATACAAACACAAACTGATTCCAACCCGTTAATAGTTCTTCGTAAGATGATATCGAAATCCCAATATTTCTATAAACTAAAATTGAAAAATAGTACAGGTCGGTAATGTAGGTATATCCTGAATTCAGAAAAGGAATATACGTTTGCAATAAATGTAATATTTTGGCATCCCCTCGGAGAAGTTTTGTTGCATTTAAAACAATGTTCCCCCTCTTTACTAAAATTACTTTTCCATTCCCTATTGGAATAGCTTAATTATTATTTTCCACGCAAGAAACACAAAAATTCGCTTAAATTTTAGCCCAACCATTCGAGTAAACAAACTTCAGCAATATATTACTCAACAAATAAATATAATTTCATACACCCCAGGACACATGACAACACAGGCGATGCTGCCAAAACAACTGCCACGGAAGTAGTCCTCCTTTGGCCCTCCCATTTGTGTTCTCGTCGCCTCCACCTCCCATAGGCAAGCAACTTTATGATTATGGCTAAATAGTGTGAAGACAATTTTACTCTGTCACAGCAATAAAGTTCCTCTAAAATTATTTCGTAGCGTGTAAATTTATTAATCCACAAATCCGTGTGCTCATGTAGAACACACATATACTCTCATAACCGACCCGCCGCAGCCGGAAGAGGATTCCACAGAAAAGAACGAAACGCACAAACGGCAAGGAATTTATTGCTGCGGCTTAATGTAGCACAGCTTCATTTCCAAGCCCAACACCAAAACGCCCTGTGTTATTCGCACATGTATAAAACTCGGTGGACTTTCTCGTTTAATTTCGATTTTGGCACTGCAAGGATAATTATAGAAATGAGGATTTATACTCTGCTGGGGACTGTTTGTTTTATTTTTGGTCCTTGCTGCGGTCCCCTTTAATAATGTACATGCGGGCACTCTCCGAATCGATAAGGCCTTACCTTGACTTTCACACAAACTGCGGTTTCCTTAAACGTCCAGTGGGAGCATGGACAAAAGAATATATGCAGCGAAACACCGCACCAAAGACTGAGCAAATATTCTGCACTAGCAAACTTGCCCCTTGGCAAACTCTGTGTTAGTGGTAGGGCTATGCTTATATACACAACGTTCAAGTTGCATTGTTTATTTTTTTTTTGGGTAACTATTTTTTTGCCTTGATGTTTATCCTTCAAAATGTTTCTGCTCTCTGGAGTGCTTGAAACTTTTGATGCTTGTTGTTAAAGCACGAGTGTTAAAGCACAGTTTACCCAGCGACCAGTTTACTGTTCTCGAAAACATAATACCCTGATACATGCTTACGAGTATATGCAACAATTAAAGGTTGAGGTTTCGTTTATTTCAACCAGTGCAAGCCTCGGCATGTAAAAAGTCAGAAGAAAGAAGTTAGTTCGTCGTGTTTGTTTTTCTTTTATATCCTGTGGCAAGAAAACTATACAAATGGCGTCCTTATAGTGTATATATGGGCGGTAATCTGTGAATAAAAGTTAAGTTTTTCGGGTGTTGGAAGATTAAAATTGTTTCACAGACTTTCTGTAAAGTTAACATGGTATACGTATACTCGTATACGGTTAAAGTTGTTTTGGGGTTAAGTATGCGGTTCAACTGGCTGGGAAATTGCATGTTCGGTGAGCTATAGTAATAGGTACTTCAGCGAGGAAAATTATTCTGCAGAATGCATTAATTAAAGTGTAAAGGGGGTAGGTGCCTAAAAAAAGTTTCCGCCAAGAGTGACGCGGTGCATGGATCTGATGGTAAGATGTGGTTTGTTGGATTTCATTTATATGTGAAAGTTTTACTTAACATGTGAGTTTAAAAACTTTGAACTTGGTTCATTTCGAAATCTTAAGGCATCCAAAATAGATGGAACTGTCATCCTGTTTTGCTGACAACTTGATTTCCGAGAGTCTAGAAGATATGCTAGATGAAGATCACTTTTTTACACAGTATGGATTTCTGTTCAATTCTTGAGCCTAACTTGAAGTTCAATGAAAAATTAAATTGTTCCAAATAATGGTAGCACAACCTATTACTAAAAAAAAGTGCAACAAGCTTAAAAAACTTAAAACAGTCGCGTTAATTACGCTTATTCTGAACATTCAGTAAGAGCACCACGCAAGGACACTGCGTACACCATTCAACTCAAAAACTTGAGTTTGCTCTCCCCCGGTATAAAGCGGACGGATTATTCGATCAACGCTATACAATGAAAAGTATTGGGTACGACGAAGTAAAAATATCTCGATTAGTTTTCGAATTCAACACATTTTTGGAATTAACCGCCTTTTATTTTCGCTTTTAATTTTCACAATTCAAAGACTGGAACCAACCGAGGCACCTATTGGCGAGTTTGGTTCAGCAAGTTTGTCGGGGAGATACAGTCATTGCCTCAAAGTATGCTTCTGAATAGTGGCTATCATGTATGAAATATATTTGGATTCTTTTGGGCTTGAACATATGCACGATAAAAATTGTAACATTTTGTTGGTACATAACATTGCCCCCCTCCTAATTATGTTCATTTCGAACAAGCACATCTTCATCACTTTGTTCGTAGTAATAATGTAGGCGATCCGATCTCTTGGTTTTCGTTGGATTCGAAAGGCAACACAAGTAATTTGTTCGTATTACTACTTGTTAGGGCCCTTCCTAGTCCTGCTGTAGCTTGGGCGACTTTCATTTTCTACTCGGGAAAGAAACCTTTCCTTCCGGTTAAAAAACCTAAACCAGATCTCCCTACTTAAATTTAGAAAAAAATGTTCCTCCATCTTGTTCTTTGTTTAACATCACTGATCCTCTCCCTGCGATTGCTCACCATTTAGTGGTCCTCGTTAGATTTTGGGTCTTCAATGGCGAATCCGAATATAAGCTCACCGGGTCGGGTAGCCTTTCAGTTGGTTCAAATAGAATTTCAGTTTTCTTATGTATACTCAGGTGTAATATCAATCGGATTCCGATAGGCCATTAGAAATAAGGGAATTTACGGATCCTCATCCCTTTGAATTATTTGTCCACGACTTTGAAAAGGTTTGCCATAAAGGTCTTTTTAAAGCCTTCTATCATTTACAAGACCCTGAAGAAATGTTATTTCATAGGATCACTGAAACTGCACACTCAGTGCTGCACTATCTGGGCAATAATGGTTTCAACTTCTTGGTTTTGGTTTGCAAATGCCTCAGACCACTTGCTTAAGTGCTAGCGATAATAAATTAGTAGAACTACCGATTTCAGTTTCAGGGGCATCTATCCTCTGACTATTGAATTTTTACTCTTATTCTGACCTTGGGTCCCTTCCTAGTTGCGGACGTGGTGCAGTTTCGACACCAGCTCTCGAGGTGCGTCTTTTCTTGCACAAAGTTTTCCATTGCAATATTGTACCTGAATGTCGTAGGTATGCAATCGTTCGATTGATCTAGCCACTTGCATCCCAGGATTTTTAAACTGCCATCATGTTATTGTTTAAGAGCTGCATTAACTGTTACCTTTGGAAACTGAAAAACTTCTCAAGGCATCGATTATCTCTAGGTACATCCGTACTTCATCCGAAGATGTCACATCCCACATGCCCCAAATACCTAACCTTTACTCTGTAGAGGGCGTATTTCTTTGAACTGAGCTTCAGGAGTGGTGCTCAAAGTCTTGTTGATTCATCTCTTCAGTTGTCACGATCATCAGAAAAAAACTTTCTCCCGATGATGACAAAATAGAAGTACACATGACAGATTTTACACGTTTAGGCTGAGGCGTACACGGCTGTAGAAATAGCATAACAGTTAAATGCCATAATCTATTGCCCTTTGAAAAAACGGTCCTTTAACTGTAATTCTTTGTGACGTTGTTAGGCTTTCGGTATATCCATGCAGAATCGAGTGCTGTCGCCTTTCTTTTTCACCAGTACAAACTTTTTTTTCGAAGGGAAGTCAACTGATTGACTGGCGGATCGTTTTGGTAGCTTCGGTGACGGGGCACAAGCCAACTTCGAGAAATTCGATCTTATGTCTGGTATAACTATCGTAGTCTCTTGTCAATCATACACTGTGCGAGCGTTTAATGCCATTTTATGAGCCTCTAATCGCAAATGATGCCAATGGCTTTTCTCAGATAGTTTGTAAATGAAATCCTCACTTAGGCCGATCCTGTAAAAGTTTCATGAAGTCGAGACACATCAGCTTTTCAACGGCCTTAAAGATAAAAGGCTACTATCTTAACTTGGCGATAAACTAATTTAGGATCGTGGCAAATCTGCAATGTAGAGTTCCTCCTTTTGATCGCAAGATTCTATTCATTTGACAGTTCTTTTCACTTCACCTGTAATCATCTCGTATACTTACATGCTTTTATTTTGCACCTTTATTCGGCAAATGAAAGTCAGATCTAAACTCTGTATCAAGGATTGTTTCTCGATTTTGAGCGGAAAAATAAACCCGCAAATTTTAACTATCACATCACTCAACCTCTCTCCTACTCTTAGATCACGCAAAATAAAAAAAAAAAACGTTTTCTATGTTAAGCGCTTACTCTCAGGCCATGGCAGTCGCAATTTATTGGTTAAAGGACGTCCTGCACAGAAACTGATGTGGACTCAAGCCAAACAAGTCTGGTTATCAAGATCCTCTGTTCATTTGAGCGAACATTTTTGTTACAATGTTTTTTTCCAGTCTGTTAACCGACAATTACCTTGAGTTCCTCAGCTCAACTTTCATGTCTTCCGAAGTGCTGACATAAAAAAGTGAATAAACCGATTTTTTTAGCAAAATTCTAGTCTTTGAGTTATTCCTCATTTCCGACGAAAAATGTAACTTTTGAATGCGTGGTTAAGACCTCCCAATGCTGCTTTGTTGGGCGCCAGTTATAGATGAGGTTTGATTTGCGTTTTCTGTCTTCCAGTAAGATGTGGAAGCCGTCCTGGTGGCTTCCTACTCTCAATAAAAATGGAAAAAATTGTTCTTAACCAGGTCTGGAACAATTTGTGGTCATATCAAGCTAGTAGCAATTCAGGAGACTAAAATGGGGAAGATCATGCCTCGGTAATCAAGCTGATAAGCAATAAAAAGAATCTGACATCGAAATTATGTCTTTTTCTCACATAAGACTGATTTTATTTATACGATCAATATTTGATTATAAAGCCAACACTAGCTACCACTCTTTGTTCCACGTACAATAATAAAGCATGGCGAATAAAAAAGAAAAACACTCTCCTGATGGAGGATATACCCACTGCATGTGGAATGAAAAATTATTTACAACTTTTTGCCAATCAAGAGATAACTTTTGCAATTAACCAGGTTCATCAGAAACGCTCTCGTAATAACCTTAAAAAACATAAATTCCAATAAAAATACCCATGAATAATGCCCCTATATGTAATTCCCTTCATGCGAAAGCAGGTAGATAGTTTTCTTTTTTTCAACCCCAATAAAAATTTCTGGTTAAGTTACTTACCGATATTGTACAATAAAATTCAAGAGAATATTAATTTCAGTGTAATTATCCTTTCACGTTAAAAAAAATAAATAAATCATTCATGACGAAAAACGCTCGAAATCAATTTTAAATTGTCTGCACCCTCTATACAACACCATAACCAAAATGGACACCGAGTGGAAAGAAAAAAACCCTGCTAAGACAGCTTTACATCAAACAGAATGAATGCGCCTGCCTCCCTTGCAAAGGACGAAAACCTACGATATTTTTCGCCATAATTGGCATTATCCTTTTAATTGGGCCTCTTTACTGTTTATGGGTCGATACAAATACAAAATTAACATCAAGGGAAGGCTCGTACGTACGTAGGTATATACACGAGGAGGATGAATCGTGAGATAAAAAATTAAAACATCCCCGCCATGCACACAAAGAAGGGAATGTAAAAATACATAAAGGTAGGCATGTTGGGATATATGCTTTTCTGTTTTTTTTTTGTGTTTTCTTTTTTTTAATCCAAAACATAACCATACAAATTAAACGAAAATTATGAACCATTCGTTATGGTCGATTTCATTTTGGTTCGTTTGGTTACGCAGGAATATTTACACAGGATATTTATGTGGTTAATTTGTTTTTACTCTCACACTTTGTACTACGTTTTCTCCTTGAAAATGTGAATTGGACTAAGCTGGGCGAAGGACTTCTCATTTGTGAAATCATTAAAATTTCTGGTACATTTGTATGCTTTTGTGATTTTTTATTTGTGCTGACCAAAGGAGCGCGCACAGAAAATAAGTCTGCACACGAGGCAAATAAAAGAAACAAAAAAGCTCTCGAGTCAAGGTTTTTTCCCGTCCATACACGAATGCTGGGAAACCAAATTTTGGTAGGTATGAAACAAATAAGGAGAGGAAACATGGAAACAAGTCAATATTTGCAATTGAAAAAGTTTTTCTCAAGGAACATTTGTGTTTACGAAAGAGAGGGATCTCTCAATTTAATTGTCAGAACGAACCTAGATACATACGTGTGTAAATTATGCCTTACGGAGCCCTAACTGTTGTTTTATTAGATCGAAGTTGGAAAAATAAAGTGGATTTTCTGGTACATATAACGTGTGAGAGTTTCTATTCTCTTATTTTTTTCTTAACAGACAACAAACGAGTCAAAATAACTTACAGCCCTAATCGAAATCATCATCCTTAATCAAAAATAGGTTTTTTGGTCCAAGTACATGATGGTGCTAAAGTTTGACCTGCACTTTGGCATCTTGTTTATGGAGTTTATTTAGTTCAGCAGAATTAAATTTATTTTGAGCATTGTTGTCTTATAAAAGTCTTAAAGGAGAGTAGTAGTAGTTAGTAGTTGATGTTTTGATTACTTTACTGATCCTCTTGAGTACTGCCCTGTGCATTAAGACATTCCTCATTTGTCTCATTTGTCAAGCAGCATTAGTAGCAATCACAAATCCAAGAGTCAAGAATCTTTTTTAAGCGTCGCTTGGGTCTCCAATACTTGGGCTTAAACTTTGCTGCTTTAAGGTATACCTTAAGATTCAAATGGAACTAAAGGCGCCATTAGTTATTTAAAAAAAAATCATTCAAATTTTAAAGCCTTGATCCAAGAGCTGAACTGCGATCAGCCATCCTCCCAGGACAGGGCGTCAACATAATGCTTTGTTAAGCGGTCCAAAGATGATAAAAGAAGTTCTTGTGCTATTAATGCTCTGTTGTGGAGCGAAAGGTCGGTGGCAGCTAAAACTGCGATCAATTCTATGTGGAACAGGTTTTTCTCCAACAAAGATGTTGACTTGCGGTCTAAATTCAGGGTTTTTGAGGCGGTAGTTAACACCTGCTTTCGTTATGCAAGTGAAGTCTATGGTCACCGAAAGCTCGACGAGCTTGAAGCTATCCAACGTTTCTTCGTTAAAAGGATTTTCAGGCTCCCTCGATCATCGCCAAACTACGCAATAGACATTGAAACAGGTTTATCTCCAGTTTTTGTAAGAAATGCCAAATCAAGTGCCGACTATTTGTCCAAAGTTATTATAAGATCTGTGAATAACTTGTAACGTAGAGTTCTTTTGGTTGCACTAGAAGGGGGCTTTTCACCTTTTAAGGAATGGCGTGAGCTTGCTGGCAACCATAATTGTCAATTAAATCTTGACGAGAGAAATCGCCACGAATGGCGAAGTATATTCTATGACTGCCTGGCAGCCATTGACGAAAAGCTCTATCAGCAGTCCTTGTGCAGAGCGAGAACATCACTTACAAGAGAACTTTATAAAAGCCTCACTCACGATTTACACACCGCCAACTATTTTTGTGATAAGCTGAACGCGTCCGAAATTAGTTTAGTATTTAAGGCACGCACTGAAATGCTTGATCTTAACTTCAGACCATACCGAAATGACTTAAACCCGCTTTGTAACCTCTGTAACCTCAATCAGAACGAAGACACCTTCCATTTCTTAGCTTTATGTCCTATCCTTCAAGAGATCCGAAGATTATTTTTTGCCAAGAGCTTTCTCTCGATCCAGGAATGTCGCTCCTTACTAAACGGCGGATTTGGTTGGAAGATACTTACATGCTATCTAAAAGAAGCAATTGCTTTTCGTAATTTGTATCAGTCTCCGTGAGCTAAATCAGCAAAGCAAAATCAGATCTATCCACGAAGAAATCTCTTTTGTTCCTTTTTAAGCTAAACCAAAAGCCCATAAGTATAGATGACAAAAAAGTCACAATCTTTTCTTTTGTATTACAAATTAAATTAACCAAAAAAAAAATAAAAAAAAAAAACCTAATATAAGCACTAATTATTAATTAACTTTCTCGGTCCTATCATTCAACGGCAGACGGCTCTAAGCCATGTTGTATACTACTTTTTGTAAACTTCTTTTTGTAAAACTTATCGAAATGAAAATAAAAAGTTTTTTGAATTGACTGAATTGAATTTGATATTAATGCTCTGTTGTCCATCTGTCCGCACCCGTAAAAAAAGAAACGTAATTTAAGATAATGTTTTTGCCAGTTCTTATTTGTTACAGATTAAAAGAAAAGAAACTTCAAATTGACTTTAATATCCTACAAAAGAAGAAAAATAAAAATTCCGCACCTCCAAAAAGTTAACCTGTTTTATAAATGGTGGTTTCCAACACCATGGTCAGAAAAGTCTACTTTTTACAAAAATTAATATATTGCTTAAACCACGCCCATAAGGTGGGCGGAGACATATTAGTGTATACTTGCAAAAATTTTGGAAATGGTAATACCTTATTTTCTTGAGTTTCTATTCTGTTAAATAAATTTATTGGAAAAAGATAATACATATTTGTAAAAATAAATTGATAAAAATTGGGCGCGGTAAAAATTATTTCAAATGTCTAAGAGATAATTCCAAAACAATGCTTTAGACAAAAAAGCAAAGTACCGACGCAACTTTACGTTACATAAGCCAAAATGTAGTAGAAATTTTTGTTGTCATTTTCAAGTGGAGGTAAACACATTCCAGTATTGGGCGGGTCGTATATATTGGCGGTTTAAAATAAGTTATCTTATTTAAGATGGTTCAATGGGCTTTAAGCTGAGATACCAAATTTGAGCTTTTTAGTTGGGGTTGTCATACATTGCGGGCGTGACTGTGAACAGATCTTTGCCTGTACAAAATATTTATGAAGCCATGAATATAACTTCGGTTACCTAAAAACTTTACACACACGTGCATGGCCTAGTCATTCTTCGATCGATCTGAATTCTCTATGTAAAAGCCTTAGTGGGGTTATATTAGATATTTCAGATTTGTGAAATTTGTGATTTGTGAAATTTTCATCTTCTATTTATAATCGAAAAAAAACCCTAGTAGTTTTTGAGAAAATGGTTCCCTTAAGCGTAGAGAATTATTTCAAACTAAGAACTTTCTATCTTCGCCAAAACATTCATTGTTTTTGTTGCAAACACAGAAATGTATGCAAAAATGAAGTTCTCCAGTTTTTTGTTGAACAGAAGTTTTAAACAATCGCTTTAGGCTCTTTGGTGTAGGAAAACTGTTTTTGCTTCAAGCGAACATTAGTAGATATTCTTTTACAAGCAGTCCCCTGCCAACACAGCTTTGTTTGAAGCAAACATAAAGTGTCCGCCAAATAACTTTTTTTTAAATGCTATAAAAAAAACTACTGATTATTTTCTCAAATATCTGTTTTTATTTGAAAGTACAATCCTTCCGGTTAATAATGGAAAATAATTTCTTTCAAATGGCTGCTTTGGCTGGCCATGCAGTAGCCTACACGATCGGTCTAATTTTTAAGCACATTATCGATTGTGTGCGGCTGTATTTCATGAATGGCTTCACGAATATTGTCCTTTAAAGCGTCACTTGTCTCTGGCTTGTTGGCGTAACACTTATCTTTTACGGCACCCCACAAATAATAGTCCAACGGTGTCAAATGGTAGCTCCGAGGTGGCCAAAAGACATCTGCTCTGCGGCGAATGATGCGATCTTCAAAAACAGGGCGCAAAACATCGAGTGTAGCTTCGGCTGTGTGGCACATAGTGCCGTCCTGTTGAAACTAAATGTTGCCAATATCCTCCTCTTCAATGTGAACAACAAAAATTTGTTCAGCATGTGCAAATTCGTCTCAATGATGTCTCCGAAATGTTCAATTGTTGAGAACGACAGTAAATTGATGTTGATGGCGCTTCACGCACACTTTCTGCCACAGCAGCAATTTTCTAGGGTATTCGAACTGTTTTTGGCTTTTCACGCTTTGGTTTATCCATGAGGACGCCAGTTTCTTTCTTTTTATACCCGACCCAGGGTATATTAAGTTTGATGTATAATTTGTAACGCAGTGAAATAATCACAGTAGACCCCTAAGACCTTTTAGAGATATGAATGGGACCGACAGGAGAATCGATTAAGCCATGTCCGTCCGTCCGTCCGTCCGTATGTAAACAACTTTTAGGCCTTAAATTTTAAGGCAGAGAGCTAAATTTTGTGAGTTGGTTGGAAGTCCAGTCCTTCAGATCAAGTTTGAAAATAAGCTGAATCCGCCCACAGACACGCCCACTACAGGCCTGTATGTGCGACCATCTCTAATTTAAAAAAAATGCTTTTTGCAAATTTTAGCTATGTTACAATGGTGCTAGCGCATCCATTTTTGGTACGTAACATTGCCTTATAATTTTCTTTTAGGTAGCCAAACAATTTTAGCTTTTTTATTGGCCACGCCCACTTTTCAAGGGATTTTAGCTTAAAATGACTGTTTTTCAATAAATACATATGAAATTTGACAAAAAATTCTATTACAAAAGCTGTAGATATAAGCATTTTCTAACTTTAATGTAAATATTGTATGTGCCTCCGCCCACTTTTGTGGGCGTGGCGTTGAAAAAAGTGATTTTTTTAGTTAAAAAGGCGGAGTTTTAGGCCGAAATGTATGCAACCACCTAGTATAAAGCATTCAACAGTTATATTTTTACATCCCGCCCACTTTTTGGAGGCGTAGCTTTTTTCTTTTTTGTATGGTCGGGTATATTGCAATCCGTCGTAGATGGATTGAAGCTTTTGCATACCCACTGTTGCACTTTCCCACTTGTTTTTTCAAAAGATAACGAACATACGGAGCTGACGGTGCTCCACTTCTTCGAAAATCTGTAAGCAATTTTCGCACACATTCTGCAACATTACCATTATTTTCAAATAAATGTCGCAATATTTCCCAGCGCACACAACCATATTCGTTCAGCGGAAGGATAAAACTAATTATCTCTCAAATCAGACATGAGCTAAGTGTTACCATTCACGAAATAGGCACTAGTTGAAAAAAAAAAAAACGTTAAATGGCGGACCCTTTATTTTGTGACGGTAAAGCTTGATGTGTATAGTCTTCAATGAACTCAACTGATGTCTCCTTTCACCTGAATTTCGCTCGTCCTCTACTGCACGATTTCACTAGATGACGAAGCTATTACAATCGTTAAGTTTTTACTCTTCTCGCTAGGTTACAATACAAAACCCAGAATCAAAACGCTCACAAAAAATAAGCTTTACAATATGGAAGAAAAGCGAAAATAAATTTTTTTGTTATCCCCTTTACGCCTCAATCAAACTTGAAAGAGTTCATTCTTCACACCATAACTTAATTGAAATTCTTTGAAAGAGAACCTCAATTACTTTCTAAGTTTGACAAGAGGTGCTCTTCGCTGCTATTGTTTATCTGACGTTAAAGCGACTTTAAGCTTAGACAAAGTTATAAGCTTCGTTTACTGAAAAAAGTCTATGTTTACCAAATACATACTTCCGTCAAAATTCCCACAACAGCGCCGCTGTTATTACTCAGCGTTCTTCTTGTAATGTCAAACTCGCCGGCGTATTTGAGAAATATAGAGTCGTTTTGAATGATCGTGCCTCCGGTTTTGGCCAGAAGCTATGCACAACTCTTAAGAAAAATGTTGTAATAGTGAACGATAGGGTCTTAACTGACAAGTCTTAATTCTTTTACACGAACAAGCCAGGCTAGATATGCAAAAATAGACGTTATCTACTGTTTAGCCCGAGTTCACATGCAGCCTTTGAAACGACAGAACGCTAAAGAGCTTTTGTTTTTTTTTTTTAATCCGCTGCAACTGCAATGCATATATTTGCTCGATGGTAGATTTTTGGGCCTAAAGCCACATTGATATCAATTTATCGGGTTGTAGACAAACGGCTTAAGGCGTTCACGCAGTACGTAGCAGAAAAGAGCTTGTAGGCATTTTCAAAGGGGGCTAGATTTTCCTTTTCCAAGAATCAAACAAACAGTCTTGTGAACCTATCCACACCAATGCAGGGTCCCCTCTGGTGCAAACCATTTGGATCATCGCCAACCGTCTTAGAGAGCTCATAAAAGCTTCAGGACATCAATTAGGGCAGATTGATTGCTTTTATGTTGAGACTAGGTACTTGAAAAGCTACATACGTAGTTCTTTTCACTTTGTTTGGCTTGGGTAAGTGCAATTCTGAAGACCGCAAAAATTGTTTTTCGATATTCCTAAAATCGACTGAATTTCAAATGCGATGTTTCCTTGGTCACCTCCGTTCGAGCTTTTAATTATAAATCCTCGATATTTTTTTCTCATTACAATTTTTAACAACAAACAACTGCAAGCTTATGTTATAATACACTCGACATAACGATAGTTATTTATGGTTTTCATATTCAATTTTTTGTTCACGATTGGCATGTTTAAAGTAGCGATGGAAGATGAAAACAATTAGCTTTGATAATATTGACAGTTGACCATTATCGTAGATTCCTTACGTAATAACGTAGGCTATTAATTACTAAGTGGAATTTCGAGAAAAACCTACCTGTATTATTAGAAAAAGTGCTTAACAAATACAATCTATTTAGATTCAAAGTTTTATCCTCAAACGATAATAAAAAAAACACAACAGCTTATCCATTTGAGCCAAAAATAGCTTCCTTCACTAAATTCATGATAAATCATCTTCTTCCTACACCAATCGAACAACAAGAGAATATTCTGTAGTACATATTTCCTGATAATAAATTTATGATGCCTTGTCAAAGGTCATGCGCTTTGTCCGTGACGTTGTCTTTCCATTTTCTTGCATACCAAAGTGAAAATCCGGAACTAATGGTGACCATGATTAATGAGAAGCACCGGCAAAAACAAAATCAACACAAGAAGAGGATACAAAATAGTCGAAAGATGAATTTTCTAGCATCTGCCCGTGGCTGCATTAAAATTATTATCCAAATAGATAAAGCCGAATTCGCCCTCGGGTAGTGTGTCCCCGACCTTAAACAGATTTAAAATCTGTCGCTTTATCTGCATAATCGATTTTGTGTTTTTGTAACGATTTTTTTTTCTTCTCTCTTGTTGTTGGGACATTCCTGACAAAATTTTATTTAGTTAGCATTTCTTTAAAAAAAAAAAAAAACGAAGACCAATTTCATTCACCCGCTGATATTTCATTTCGCAAAATGCTGACAACAGACGACAAGGGAAAAAGATTTAAAAAAAAAAAACTCGTAAGAAAGAAGCAAGAAAAAGAAAATCCATCTCGAACCGTGTTGACTTTCAATTCAATTTTAAATTGACATTCAATTTTGTCGCAAGTAGGTACTCGACGAGATGATTTGATTTGACTCATACTCTAAAAGTCTCGAGTTTAGGTTTCTTAAAAAAAAAAACACTTTTATTCTTTGTTAATCTTTTTCTACAAATTTTTATGTTAAATGGCATATCGAGATACTTTTTTTTGTAGACTGAACTTGACCTCGGTCAGGGTTTTTACGCTATTGACTTCGTTCCTGTCAAGTAAACAATCGAAGTGCCCATAACGTCATTGGACACACATTGTTGCAGTGTCATCCCAGAAGGCCATGTCTGACAAGAAAGCCGAACGTGCACTCAGTGCTGTAGACATTTGCAAGGGGAAAACTTATTGTTCAAAAGTGTGTGCGTTTTTTTTATTGGTTTTCTTGATGCATATGAACGTGAGCATCTTAAATGATTTATTTGGATGGCATCTTTATTCAAATTACTATGCATATGAGGTCATGTGTAATTGTTGGTGCAAAGATCGGTTGTCTTTATATCAGCCCACACGTTTTGGCGTGTGACTTTGAGGGCAGTTAATTGCTCTTGAGTGGAATAAAGACCAATCGTTTTTAGAAGTTTTTATCTTTTCTGTGAAAAAGAAAATCTTTGTCATCGAAGGACTTGCTTTTTTCCTGGAACTTTTATTGTTGCAGAAGAATAAAATTTCTCGGAACTTTTCTGAGAGAAATTATTTTTTCTTGCCATGAGAAGCTGTCAGCTATCACAAATTTCTGACTTTTTGATACAATAACTGAGCGTTTAAGAAAAACAATAAATTCTTTCAACTCAAGTTGTCATTTCTTGGAACGTTCAATTTCAATGTATTCCTTGGCAGTGGACTGTGGATCTCACTGCATCGGAAAAGAACTGCATGGTCAAAATCACACAATGGTCGTTTGAAAAGGGACGCTTGCTTTTCTAACCCTCCTTTAGATCATGGAGTCCATTTTGACGTTTACCTTAGAGCATGTCTGAACACTCTTTGTGTATAAATTTTCTGTGCGCTTCACAGAATTTTCTGCAATTTTTTTCTCAAAAAAATTGAGCAACCCGTCAGGGGACCATTTGGACCCCACCGTAGAAATTATATTACAAGCATGTTATCTACCGTTTGCGAACATATGTTTGGTCCTTGTAGGTAGAGAGAAGTATAAAAATATAATAATGGTCACCGGGGTTGCAACATCTAGTAAGTTGTAATACCATACAACCATCGGCAAGTGTTGCGATTGACGTAAGAAGGAATAAACGGAAACCATTTTGTCGAATTCGTCGACCTCGGCCGGTTGCAGTCAAGTATAATGTCGGGTTTCTTCACGAGGTTGTGACAAGCCCTCGGACAGAAACATTTGTCTAGAGAAACTTCTCAAAGTGCCGTTCGGGTTCGGCAAGAAATGAAGGTCCCCTTGTATATGAAGAATGCAACGCACGCAGCATACATGGTTGGTTTGCATACTCCTTTCGAGCATGAAATACTCCCCTTAAAACATTTGAATGCTCCTCATTGAAAATTCGAAACGGCAGCCCTGATACCTCATAGCATTCTCCGCCTTGACGTATTTTTTGCTGTCAGTTATAATAATAATTAATTTTGAGATAATTTCAAATCATTTCTTTCATGTCCCTTGAAGGTCTCCGCCCCTCTACTTGGTGTAGCTCTCGCTATAACAGCCGGGCTGGTCATCAAGTTTAAATAAAAGCCTCGAGCCTACCTTAAAAAATCATCATTTTTTCCCACAATTTTATTTTAATGTTCACATTTAAGTCGCTTTGACCTTTTCTTCAGCATTAATTAGGTAACATAAGCAAAAGGAAACAATAATTCTAGAATACAAAAAGATTTTGCAAAGATACATAAACTCTGGGCCTGTGTGTTTCCCGTGCGAAGAAACAAGATTTTTATCACTATTTGGCTAAACTAGTGAAAGTAAAGTTCATCTACTTTGTGTCATGCGAACGCTATAAAACTTTTAATAACCTTCAGGGTGTAAAAATTATTCTTGTTCAGACTTTAAATAAAAAAAACGCAAACTCATTGCAAAAAATATGGAAACAAAAACTTTAATTTGTTTCGCCTGAAATTATAAGAAAAGCGCCCATAAACGCAGAGTTTAATATCCAATTAAACAACACGAACGACGCTAGCCGCCTTAAATAATACAACATAAGCGCACCGCTTAATGTTCCCAGGGAATTCAACCAGTAATGGACGGCAATTTCCTTGCTTCCTCCCCAGAGAGGCCGCGACACTTAAGGTTAATTGTGACAGTGGCAACAGAAAAAAGACAACACCAAAACCCACCATCGTTAGCCGTGGCACACTACAATAGCCTTATCTAGGTTAACTAATTCACATGGCATCAACACAGTGAAAGAGTGGAAAAAAAAGCTCAACCACTTTCCGTCATCAGAGGTTTTGGTGTCCTCTATTATTAAATTCCAATCAGAAGTCACGCAACCTATCAAATTGTCCTCGTTTGATTGCCTTTGAATTTATGTCCTTTTTGTCGGTAGGCATAACATCTTTTTTGTAGCACTCATCCATAATGTCGGTGAAAATTATTAGCGAAGCTTCAATTTCCCATAAGTGTGCTTCATATGCCAACCTCCCTCACATCCGAATTCCATATTTGTAATTACGATATTGATCCTTGCACAAGGATTACGTGATATTGATACATGTGTGTGCAGGCTACGGGCGATTAGATTTATGATTTGTTACCACCCATCTCTCCGAAGGAGCAGCAGATATTTATGGATGACTTCTGCCATCGAAACTGATTCAAATTGAAGTAAATTCCAACGTCTTCTTCAGCCCTCTCCTCCTACACACAAGAGCAGACAGGCAACTTGTAAATGGATTGTCGAAATCAGTTTGACTGTCAGAACTTACGACTGGGAGAGGATAATCAATTCCACACGCATTTTGACGGAAGTAATATTCGCCTATAGCTGTACGAGTTTCAAATCAATTTTGATAATAATTTATGTAATTAATTATCACATCAATTTAATATGACACACTTGTTAGGCAGGACATGGCTTGATTGATTAGCCAAAGAGTTGGCGCGCTGTGGAATCCATGGTGCGGGTGATACTTAGCTACCGCACCCAACCTCCCTTGTGAGGATTATCTAGCGACTTAACTCAAACTCTCAAGAGGTTTTGCTCAGTTTTGTAAGTAATTCTCGTGCCGATGATGAGGATGACACTCGAAAAGCTAAAGTTTTGTCATTTTACTTGCCGTCTTGTCGAGGTGTGCTGCTCTGTCGAAGGTTGTGCCAAAAGACAAGTCGCGCATCTAAGATCTTAGCAGCACAGCTCAACGCTGGTGGTGGCTGGCGGCGGCGAAGAGCGAGAAAGGTTGTTAATTTTAACCCTCAAGTGCCATTATGAAATGCCTTAACGACTTCAAATTTTCAAGGGTTTCATCCATTAAGAAGTGGTTTAGTGGATAAATTCAAGTGTTTAATGACGAATTTAGTTGCGTGAAACTGGGTGAAGGGACATGGGTGCTGGGGTATAATGAGTGCCGGCGACCAAATATTTTCTTAAGGAACAAGAACACCACTTTGGTGTTCTTCGTTTTAATATTTGAGTACATTACTTGGGCACTGTTTTTAAGTGGGTTATTTACATAAAGTTTTATGAGCATCGAGGTTTGCCCTTTTTTTCTATATAATTGTGTAGTATGTAAGTTTGTTTTAACTGGATGGTCAAAGTCATCGGAAGATTTTACAAGTTTACCTAAAGACAGTTTTGGGGTTTTCAAACTTAAAGAGGCGTTTAATAAGTTTTTTAAATGTTTGTTAATCGCTTGGTTATTTTCTTTTGCTGGGCATATCCTGTTGTCCTTGCCATTACGTCGGATTGGGAACGGTAGCTGATATTAGCTGCTGGAATTGTTCAATAATGCGTTTAAAACTACTTTAGTCGCATAAATTGAAATTTGTTGATGCTTGAGATAAAATTAGCTACAACAATCTGCATTATATTAAGCCTTTGGAATTAGGACTTTATTTCATAATTTTCTTTCAAATAATGAATAACTGTCGAATTTAAGTAAATGGGCCCCTAATTTAGCCTTGAATCAAATTTGTCAGAGGACACTAATAACCGTCTCAACTCAGTTTTAGCAATGTAGGCGAGCCGCACACAAGTGCAAAACCTTAATGAGAATTACCGCACTGGATGAGCAAACATTCGGTTAAAAGCCAAAAGACCAGAAAAATAGCCAGGGTTAGCCTAGGTTAAAATAGCCAAAAGACCAGAAGCTAATTTCGTGAAAAGTGATTGTTAAGTTAAGTACGCAATGTCTGTGGAAGGATTTGGAAAAATTACACTTGCTCCTGCTTCGGGACCTAGAAATCCCAGATATCAAGTTCCTTGCCCAAAATTTAAAGCCTAAGAACCACCGACCTGCTATATAGAGGGTGATTAAATTTTAAGGGCCGATGTTGATTTTGAATAATACACAAATTATTTAGGAATTATTGTCATTTCTTTTTATTATGATAATATTGGCACAGCTCAATTATGTATGGAGCAAAATATCGGCCAAATGGCCGCCCAAATGACCTCGGCGGCACATCTCCATCCGATGGTCAAAATTTTCGATGACGCTGAAGCATAATTGAGGCTCTATGCCGTTGATGTGCCGAATTATCTCATCCTTTAGCTCTTGAATTGTTGCTGGCTTACACCTTCGACGTACACCTTTTCTTTCAAATAACCCCAAAGAAAAAAATCATACAATCTTAGCGGCCAATTGACATCGCCACCACGTGACATAACACGGCCATTGAATTTGTCGCGCAAAAGAGCCATTGTTTCGTTAGCTGTGTGGCAAGTGGTATCGTTCTGTTGAAACCACATATCGTCTAAATTCGTATCTTCGAATTCGGGTCATAAAGAGTTCGTTATCATATCACCATACCGAACACCTTTCACAGTAACTGTCTGCCCGACCTTATAACCGCCACCTCATAAACAGTCACTCTTTGTGGGTGCATTGGTTTTTTGACAATCACCCTTGGATTATCATTCGCCCAAATGCGGCAATTCTGCTTTTTGACTAGTCCACTGAGGTGAAAATGTACTTCACCACTGAAGATGATTTTCTTCGAAAATTGGTCATCCACTGTCTTGCCACCATTCTGACCATTGACGACGCTTGAAATGGTCAAGAGGCTTTAGTTCTTGAGTCTATTGTACCTTGCAAGCGTGTATATGCAAGTCTTTATGCATAATGTTCATCAACGACGAGCGTGAGAGGTGCAATTGTTGGGCACGACGACAAGTTGAGGTGGACCGCTCTTCTGCCACACTATCGCGAACAGCAGCAACTTTTTCTGCAGTACGATCGGTACGAGCATGCACTGGTGTTTTTACATCTCCTACAGACCCGGTTTGCTCAAATTTTTGCACAATTTTTCCGATTATACGCACATTTGGACGGTTAAATTGACCGAAAAAATCACGAAGTGCACAATATGCATTTTGATTTGAACGCCCATTTTCATAATAAGCCTGAATAACTTTAACGCGTTTCTCGATTGTGTATCTTTCCGTGGTTCAAATTGAGTTAGTCTGAAATTGAGAAATGTCAAATGCAATGCAGAAAAAAACTTGACGTTTAGGTGTGGTTCACATTCAACATCGGCCCTTAAAATTTAACCACCCCTTATAAAACCACCGACCTACCGAAAAAAGGCAATCTATGCAAATGCGGCTTTAAGGTTTCAACCCCTTCCGAAATTGTCCTACTTCTTCAAATAGATTCAGTGGGCTTAAAGCCGGACACAACTTTGATCTCTTTAAAAGTTGCTATAATAAATTTAATAAAATATTTAAACGTCCTTGCACTCCAGGAATATCCTTTTTTCCTTATATTTTATACGGAATACAAAATTTCCGCAGGCAGCAAAACTTTCCTCTGCTTTGCGAGTTTTTTCAAAGAAGCTTTAGTTTATTGAGAAAACCTTGCATGTCACTGCTTCTTAATTTTTTATTTAAATTCATTAAAAACCTTAACTAATACCTATGCTTTGACAAAGGCCAGGGACAAGGTAACTTTAAAACAGCAATCTGTATCTTTTTACATGGAAAAGTTTCTTTCCGATGAAACAAAATGCAACAGCCCTTCAGTGCTCCTTCATGCACGTTACTTCCAAGAAACCACATAAAAGCGTTTTTTTTTTTCTTCTTCAACCTTTAATTTTATTAAAAAAAGTTTTTTTTTTAGTTGGAAAAATAATAAAATTAATATTTTTCAAAGCTCTGTTCAAGGAAAATTTCAACTGAACTCGCGCATTGCCTTCACATTACATCCATTCATGGATATTCCATTCATGGAAAGTAATCTATTTAAGGTTGCTCTCCAGGAGATCCTTCACAGTTGAATTTCTATACGCCAGTATCAAATGCAATTTAAAATTCCTCCGCAACCACACCGCGCTAGCAAAATGCAGGAGTAACTTAATTTCGTTGTGACAAGCAATTTTTTTTTTTACTTCCATGTTTGTGCTCATGAGCACACACTGTTGAGGATAATGCACACTCTGTAACTTTATTCCATTCATGCATAATTTTCCTTCTAATTAGAAATAAGCTCCGACTACTCGAAAAATGGCTTGGCAAGTTGCTTAGTGGTGTGAAGTTTCACTAGGTATTATCTTGTTTACGGGTTATGCACACATCTACTAGCTACTGCCGTAGGTTCTGCACGAATTTTGAGATTAAGTTTATTATTTAAGAGTTTGTCATATAGAGCATATTTATCCTTTGAAGAAGCTGCCAACTCAGCAGCCTCAGGTTCTTGACAAACTGTCTGGCGATAGAATTCTGTCGTTCTTTTGTTTTGTTTTCGATTAAAACAGTCTTAATTCTATGCATCTCAACGTCGCGTTCAAAGTTTGGAAAACCCCTTCAGCTAAGTAAATTTTTTTTTAATTCTCCCATCCTTCTCCCATTGGGTGCGGGTAGGGGGATAAGGATAAATTTTATTTTTCAACAAGAATCGTTGAATCGTCGCAATCAACGAGAACATAGCTTCGAGTCGTTCAAAAGGTCAATGAGACCAAACGATAGCTTCTAATTTATTTCTCCTGAATACCAGTTACTTGACCCAATTTGCAAGTACCTCGCATCTGAGTTAACCGTATACTTCAAGAGTTTGGCCTGATTTTTGTCTCTAACTAATCTTTTATGAGATGGTGGGTAGTTTAAGCACTTTTCCTGCACAAATCGTCTGCTTGAGCTGCTTAGTTTTTTGGTTAAGTGGTGTTTTTCTGAATTGCAGGTGAGACTTGACTTAAGGGTACGGACTACAGATAGCTGTACAATATTTTTTATACATAAATAAAACGGAAACTAATGAAGCATGATTCGTGTATAGGTAGTGGAATGTGCTTGAGGAGATAAGTTAAGACGAAAGCCATGGGTAGTTTACAAATTTTCATTTCGAAGCTTTAGATATCTTCTTAGAATGAAGTCTTGTGCGAGCTATTAGACAGGAATGAAAGCAAACTGGATATTCCTTACAAATAGCAAATTGTTAGGGACCATAATAGACGTAAATGTGCTTAACTCGGCGTGCCATTACCCGCAAATAGTATTTTGTGACTATAGAAGATTTCGTCGAGATTTCGTTAAATTTTGTTGGCTTAGACACTTTAGAGCTATAGTCTGGTCTGAATCTGAATGAGGTGAGGTATTTTACAGCTGGCAAAATAACAAAAATTTTATATGGTTTCCTTATAGAAAATAATACTCAGAAGTCCGAATATAGCTTCCGTGTATTCGTCACTTTTTCCCGCGAGCAAACTGATTTCGTTACAAGACGGTGAAAAAGTCCTCATCCACCGATTTTTGATTGTAATATTTTTTATGATAGTACAAAGTTTTGGTTCAGCTTTTGCGTTTTGTTCATTTGTTGTCTTAAATGCAGATGAAATTCAACCCCAATTTATGGACTTTTCCAGACGCTCTGTCAATAGGTCCTTGAATTCTTGACGGTGACTTCTTTGAGTTGCAAGTGCCGGTTAGTTGGTTTTTTAATTTTAAATAAAAACCTGCTTAACAGCATAAGCATGTTTTTTTACGTACCTACATGCGGCTCTGACCTGTCTTTTGAATTGCATGTGGCTCAGGCATTAAAAAGTACCCATTTTGCATGCAAATATGCGTATTTTTCACATGTCGTGGTATCGGACCCATTATAACCCATTATAAATAAACCCAAGCGTTTTTTTAAACCCGACCCAGGGTATATTAATTTTAATGTTTAATTTTAAGGTTTAAGATCTTCAGAGAGATGAAAGACAGATGAAATATGGTCGGAGGTTTGATTTTTCTGTTGCACAGACAAAGTGTGAAAATTGGTTAAGTCTGACAACGGCTACGCCTACTACTGGCTTCAATGTGGAACAACTTCTATTTCACATTTTCTTTCAAGGTATAGGAACCCAAATTTTGGTGCTAAACATTATTGGCCAGAAACATTTATAAGGCACAAACTGGACCGCCCACACCATTGACCATGCCCACTTTTAACATGCTTGATCTTCAAAAACCCGATTTCTTGGAAAATTGACTCCAAATCGAAAAAAAGTTGTATGACAAATGTTTTAGACATTAGTTTTTGCTAAACTTGTTGCGTACAAAGTTTTGAGCTCCGCCCACTTTTAGAGGCTCTGTTTCGTCAGAAATAAGTTTTGCTTTTAACGCATTTTCTCATGACTCTTGAAATTAAAACAAATTGTTTTTAATTTTCAGCACAATTTTTTAGCCATGTCCGTCCGTTCGTCCGTCTGTATGTGTCAAGGTTTTAGGTCTTCAAAAGCTTCAAGCTAGAGACACTGGATGTACACTGTACACAAGGGTGGACCAGTTAGACTCTTCCGTCAACACCAGGCAGCCTTATGGATACTAGCCGGGGCCATCACCATGGAAGGACCACGGAAACAGGGACAGCTTTTGGTTAGTTTAGTGTAGGTTTAAGGCTAAGCGAGCCTAAGGATTAGAGTAGGAAGTCGGGAGTTCTTAAGGCTAGCTTAGGCTTAATTTAGGGTAGCTTGTTTCACGCATCCTAGTTTTCGTCCTTCCTCCAGAGTGACTAGTCTGAAGACTGGATATCTGTTATTTTTGCTCCTCCTTCGTTCTTTCAAGATCTTATGGACACGCCTCTGTGGAAACTTAATGGCCTGCCTCCACCGATACCCCAGTCACGGATTTCCTCCCTATGACATTCGCTTTCAAAAGGAGATTCGCCACCAGAATACCTGAAAGAGGTGAATGGGAAGATAAGACCGTTACACGAGATGACGAGATCGCCGCATACACTGACGGTTCTAAGATGGACGTCGGAACCGGCGCAGGAGCTCTGGGACTAAGTAAATCTTTTCAGATCAATGACCATCAAGACAAGACCATCACCATATACTCTGATAGGCAAGCGGTAATTAAAGCCTTGGAAGCGGCTTGGAAAACTCGGCACACGGCTGGGATCTTCTGCTGCACAGGCAAAGTGTGAAATTTAGTTAAACCATCAACGGCCACGCCCACTACTGGCTTCAATGTGCGACCTCTAATTCAAAATTTCTTTCAAGAAGCCTCTTGATCAAGTTATAAAAGTCGTAGGAACTTAAACTTTGGTACTTAGCAAAACTGGCCCAAGACCTTTGACAAGCCAAAAATTTGACCGCCCACAATATCGACCATGCCCACTTTTAACATGTTACATCTTCAAAAACCCGATTTCTCGGAAAGTTGATTTCAAATCGAAAAAAAAATTATATGACAAATATTAAAGGTATAACCATTTGCAAAGTTTGGTGCAGACAAAGTTTTAAGCTACGCCCACTTTTAGGGGGCGCTTTTGGGAAAAAAAGTGTATTTTTTCCGAAATGATTTAAGGTTTTAACGCATTTTGTCATGCTTCTAACTAAATAACAATTAACTGAATTTAATTTTGAGGCCAGACCCACTTTTGGGGGCGTGTCAGTTTGTCCCAGACAAACTCTTGCACTTACCCACTTGTTTTTTTTTTCATTTTATTGTTTCAGCCTTACCCAACTATAAATTTGCAAGATTAAATTTTTTTGTTTGTTTATATGTTACCAAAACGCTGAAATTGAATATCTTGGAATTTTTCGCCTTTGGACTTAAAGCCGAAATCTTCTTTAAGTAAGTGCTACAAATCTGTACCAACAGCTTTTTGCGCTGAGCACCCAAGCCAATCATTTTTTTTAAGATAATTTTTGTTTGGAAACACCCCTTTGGCCTTAGAAAAGGCAAGATTTTATCCTATAAGACTTTCCTTGTTGCACTAAATAAGGGCATTCGTTTTTTTAAATACATTATTTCCTCTAGGGAGTCCCTATGTTATTTTCTTCAAGGTGCCAAGACCTATCAACATGCTGCTCACATCATGGCCATCAAACAAAATTTATACAATCGTAATGTCCTAATTACGTCTTATAACATCCATGATTTTTGAAAAAAATTGTATAGTTAAATTGTCTTTAACGAAACACAATTCTGCTAGGCTCCTTAAGTTTACTTTCCAATTGCACCCAATGACTAATTCTTTATTTGGCCTGAATCAATATTGCCACACAATTCTTCTCCGAATCCAGTAACCAAAAATGCTGTTGCCTTCATCTTTTTTTCCAGCTTCAACATTTGATATTTGTTTGGGTCCTTGTTCCTTCGAAGTAGGAATTTTAGCCTTATGAAATTGTAACAGTTTAGACAATTCTAGATATCGGCTTCGGCATAATATCAACAGGAAGTACATATCCACTGCACGAAAAACCACCACCGAAACATCAATAAAAAAAACAAACTTCAACATCACTCTAGATTGTTGAAAGCTTAAGCTCGATGAAAAAGTTTTCCAAACAAAAAACTTTTGGGTCTTCATGTTTCAAATTCCACTTGAAAAACATGTTATCCTAATCAAAAACGCTTCGAGGATATCACTCCTTAATAGCTGTCCAAATTTGTGTAACATACGAGCTCAAATCAGCTCAAATTGAGTTTCGATTTATACTTTTATTTTTATTTCTCAAGGATGCACACATTTTACCTTACACATTGTTTAACAAGTTACTAAGCACTTTAAGGACTCGTTACACAGTCATTATCCACATCATCGTCGTCGTTCAGCACTGCATATATGGCTTTATCCAGACCAAAAGGACTACACATACAAGAGCCAAACCAAAGTAGAGCCTTGCAACTTTTGTAACTTTGTGTAGCATGAAGCGCGCGAAGAGGATTATGTTTTCTGTAGTGAATTTTATGGAGGGCATTCACGCGATCAAGGCACTCATTATGCACGGGTTTATTCTTGTTATCCTTATGTCACACACACACACACAAAAACACTTGTACACACTCTCGTGCAGACGTATTAGGTGTAAGCGTACAATTTTGTAATTAATATTTAAGATGTTGGCGCAAGCGGTCGGATCAAGCGAGAAGAAGGCGTAGCTATGTGGGCGCTGCACAAGCTATTTTCGTCCGTAAAAATTATTTTGGTTTAATTAAAAGAATTATGTAATTTTTTTTGCCGACTCTGCTGAGGACGCGCTTAAGTTTTCAACTGTGTTGACGTCGAAGTGAGTTGTTTTCTGGGTTGAACTGTGTGTGCCTTATAGCAATTGAGTGTGCAAAGGGTGGGTTGATACGGTTCGTGGAAAACTGTTTTCCTAAGACGTCTGTAATGACATATTCTTTGTGGTTTTTAATTGGTATGGGAAACACTTAATTACACTTACTTAAGAGGATGTGAAGGCTATGTGTCGTGAATGCACAGCTAAGGTGTGGTTGGGTGCGGGTTTTGATGTAATAAGCATAGATGCAATCGTGATGTGTGTTTGCCAATTGTCAAGTAATTATATTTTCTTTGTGATTTTGCAAAAAAGTGCACCTGGGTTGTGGTAACGTTAACGAGTACAATTTACTGGCGGTAAGATTGATGCTGTCGAAAATTCAGACACCCGTGAGTTTTGAAAAATGTCCTTCAGTCGAGCATCGTTGGTCTAAATTTAACCTTTACGCGACATTTTGCTCAACCATTTCCATCCCAGAACAAATGCGAAGAAGATGCTGCAAGTGTTGGGGACGTTCTAAGATGACTTAGAGCGTTTCATTCTAGAGTTGAGATGAACTAGAAACAAAGTTGATTGGTCGATACTTGGTCCTGGAAGTTTTTCCCACGTATGTCGTTGGATGGTTTCTTTGCTGTCTCAGTAGGTACCCAGTAGGTACCCAGTCTCTATTTAAGGTGTAGATTAACAACTAAAAAGTTTCACACACAACGCGCTTTTATTCTGAAAAAGTTTAGTTTTAGTGGTACGACATCACCAATTTCAAATCCCTCAATCAGCTTAATGAAAGTTTTGTGTGTCATTTGAGTTCAATTTCTTTCTTAACCTCGGAGCACACTTTCCCTACCAAAAAACCAAAACGAACCACCAGTGTGTTATTTCGTGCACTGCTCCTAATTAGATAGCATGAAGAAAAACAACCCTTGCCATTCTGCAGTCGGTGCATACAATGCTTTCCATCAACCGCTAGAACAAACTACAAACACATAACCAACTGCTGTCACTCGTTCCCTGGCAAACGTGTCAATTGTGGTGAAAACCTTTTCCCACAGACATTTTCGTTTTCTGCAACATGAACACTTTTTGCCACACTCTGTCGACGAAAAACCGCACAAAATCTTTTTCTTCAACCCTTTCGTTTCTCAGGAAAAATAAAATTGTAAAAACAATAACGAAGAAACGAACTTGCACGGTAGAGAGTTTGACTTCGATACAATCTCGGTGTCAGTTGTAGGGGTCTGCTGGCCTGGCTTGAGTTTTTCTTAAGGGTATAATGGAACGAACGTGGTGCCAGTTCTAAACGTGAACGGAGCTAAATTTTTGTGGCAAATCAAAGAATCGATTTGTCCTAGTTTTTTTTTTTTGGCACAGCCACCGCCATAACATCGAAGCACGATTCTGACCTTAGTTTCGATTTGACACTGGGCGTGTGGGCAGGAGGGCGCTTTTCTACAGTTCTTACCGCAAGTGCAAGCTAAGGTCACATTACTCTACTAAGGTATATGTATGTGCCACGGAAGAAGAAAACTTTTTTTTTGTTCAGTGCATAGGTAGGGACAGAAAATCTAAAAGTAATTACTTGCAGTCACATTGTGAAAAGTTTTTTGGCACAACCGACCAACAATATTTTGTGTACACAATTTTGTGCGGTTCAGGGTTCTAGATATAGGTACTGAGGGTTGTTCTGGGGATTTGTGGTGCAACACAATTTCGTGCTGTGTCAGGATCTGTATACGGATACAAACAATGTTCACCTGGTTGAGAGAAATTAATAAATTGATCAAAAGAGTTTTGGAAATGTTTGCAAACCTTACCAAGGAAAGGATAGTTACCGTATGTTAATCCATATTTCAAATTAAACTAAGATTAATAGCTATATTTACCAAGAGTTAAAAACTTAATCATTTTGCTGTGCAACTATTTTCAAGTAAGTGCAATCGTAGGTAATAGACTCATAAATTAAAACTTGGTATATTTTTGTTTAGTAGGATTGCAGGCCTATTTATGTTTTATAACATTTTTAAAAAGGTCCTTTTAAGTTGTTTTGTAAGTATCCTTTCCAAAAGCCAGCTTCTAATTTTAGGAGATTCTCTTTAGGACTGCAGAAGCGAGGTTCAGCGAACGCTTCGAAAGATACCCAGCCAGAGGATGTAAAATCAATTGAGAAAATTGCAATAAATTTTAAAGCCTTTTCCTACACTATCTGTCGCATATTTACAGGGAAAAACAAAATGAAAACAATTAAAATTAAAAAAAGTTATTAACTGTGAAAATTGTATAATTAACCTCCAACCATGCGATGTAATGATAAAAAAAAATGGCTAATGAGATCCGCATCCTGTCGCCAGTTGCTTGCCTTACCATGCACACTGAAGCCCAACAATTCTGCAGTCCTATACACTGCGTGCAAAAATTAAATCATCATTCATATGCAAGAAACACGTTCAGCCACAACATTGGCCATATCTTTCGCATTTTATTTCATTTAAATTAAATTAATTGAACAGCAAATGAATACGTAAACTCACTTTGCGGTGCAACACAAGCGTCGTTTACACGTATGACGTGTCTGCCCCGTTTATTTTGCCTTCAAAAAAAAAAAAAAAAACTGCTACATCCGCATTCTGCACAAAAGCAACAAAAGTGCTTATTAAAAAAAAAAAAATCAAATAACGAAAGCAGATTAATTATTATGAAAAATGAAAAAAAAAAAAAAAAAAATTATGACCAAAAAGCACGAAGAACTTGACAGATGTGCTTTCGCAAAAAATGACAACCATGGAGAAGGATACTCTATCCATAGTGAAGAGGCAATTTTATTTTATTTCAGTGACAATGATAAGCCTGTTGAACTACAAATAAGTAAAGCGATAATTAATTTGTGGATACATACTAATTTCGTAAAAAAGTCAACAGTCATTCATGATAAAGTAATAATTGTCGTGGCCCGCACTCAGAGTGCTTTTTAAAAATTCAAAGCATTTTTTCTCACTTTAGTGTGAGCTTATTCTTTTTAGCGGTCCTCCAAATCGTTTTATAACTTCTGAAAAGTAAGCCGTAGAAAGACAAAATTTGGTGTACTTTGAAACTTCAGAAATAGTCAGAGAATCCATTTTTTTAAAGCAGAAATAACGGTTTGAAATTACATGAGAAAAATGTTTGTGGATTAAATGTTTTTCAATACTTTTTTTTAGGAGATAAACAGGAAAGAACAAGAAAAGCGAAACTAAATTTTAGTAGGTACTGAACTTAAATGAAAAAACTCAATTTTTTGAAAATGTTGACAAGTTTTTGAGAAATGAAGTGTTAAAGAAGGGGCACGTTTTTTCAAAGTTTCAAGCCATAATTTTTGAACCGCTTAGTGCACTAAGTCGATATGAGCATACGTAAAAGCAACACAAAGTAAACCAAATTCTTAAGGCATATTTTTCAAGAAAAGTTTTAATACTGCCGTTTTAACGCATTTTCGAAAAAAAACCCCAAAAATTCACGAAAAGACTTGTGTCCACCCCCATCTCTTCGGTTTTGTTTGGAAAAATCATATTAAAAAATCACACATATCAGAAATTATTCAAAATTTTAAGGAAAATTGTAGCGAATTTTAAATTTTCAAAAATTTCCGAGATTTAACTCAAAAATTATTTTTTTAAATCTTCTAGTATCTCAACGGTTAAAGCGATCTTGTTCAGATGTAGTTTGAGTTCAAAGCGTACAAAAGGAAAGCAAGCTGCCTTAAAAAAAAAAAAAACGAAATAAAAAAGGAGCTTGTTTTACTGTTTTCGCAAAAACCGTTGGTCATAGAATTTTCAAAAAAATATCCAATGCTAGAACAGGAGGCTGCGCTATTTGAAAAAAGTCTTACGGGAATTAAAAAAAAAGCGTACAAAAGGAAAGCAAGCTGCCTTTAAAAAAATAAATCGAAATAAAAAAGGAGCTTGTTTTATTGTTTTCGCAAAAACCGTTGGTCGTAGAATTGAAAAAAACATATCCAACGCTAGAACAGGTGGCTGCGCTATTTGAAAAAAGTCTTACGGGAAAAAGTTCAAAATAGTTGTTTTATGGATTTGAAATTTAAAAAATTATAAAAAGGTAAAAAAAAGTTATTTCTGCCCTTCTACCTCCCAAACGGTATAAAGTATAACTTCGAATATTCTAAAACTTCGAAGATTAGACTCAATAACGTAAAACGATTTTTAAATGTTGCTAGTCAGTAACGGTTATGACGATCTAATTTACATTTGGCTGAAGCGTTTACAATGCAAGTTACCTACATTTAAAAAGTATCAATATTGCCGTTTCCAACCTTAAGTTTTAAAACCTATTTAAACTAAAGAAATGGAAAACAAGATGTTTTACCGTTTTCTCTGAGATCCATGTCCGCAGAATTAAAGAAAAGTGGCCAATGTAATGCAGCGGGTTGTAAAGTTAAAAAAAAAAAACCTAAAAGTAATTGAAAAAAAAATCCCAAATTGCTGTTTTATGGATTTTCAGTTTTAAAAATGGTAAATAAAGTCTACAAAATATATTTTCTCCCCTCTACTTTCGAAACGTTAAGAGGCAAAAATTTTAAATAAATACCGAAAGTAGTCCATTTTTGAAATAAAAACAGTTTTTTAACTAAAGCGGTTTTGAAATAGTTTATGGTTTTCTAGATGTATACTTGAAAACACTTTAGCTGGCTGATGGAAATGATGCTGCTAGCAAGTATGTAATCGTGACTTCTGGGCCATTTATTTTACATCAACAAAATTTGACGCAGGCACAACCACATAAACGTTAACTAACACAAGAGCTTAGAAAAAAAAAAACAATAAGCTTAACAGTTCATTTTGAGAAAAAAATTTAAAAAAATTAGAGGTTAAGTTCAATGCTACTCTTTTTTTAGTGACAAATTAAATAAATCACCCAAAATAAGAACAGTAGACTCCACTACAAAAAAGTATATGGCAGGTTTTTTTTTTATTATTAAATAGTAGATCAGACACTCCTACCTTCGTTCAAAACCTTTTGTAATAATATCGTATTTGGCGGAAAATGAGAGTTGATTTGACACCAAGTGGGATGTCGCCACTTCTTCTTACTAGTGTGCCGAGTAGAGCTGACCCATACCTGTGGATTCTCTTCTCCTTACCCCCAGCTATAAAAACATTTTAATAAATGTATCTATCCTAAAATTATACTGCTTTATATAGCCTCTACATGATTTTCTTTATTAAGAATATTTTATGATAAGGTATTATTTTTAAGGATCAGGACAGTATTTGAATAATTTACGAATTTTAATGTCTGCAAATCGGCTGTGCCTACTTAAGTCCACTATGCTAATCTTTCTAGTTTAGAAATAACAGGCACATTGAGCTTCACCGACATGATTATGAGCTCAAGTTCACGGAAATACTCATCAGTATGACAGGTCGATAAGGATCCTTTATATTCAATTCCTAATTCCAATCTAATTAGATGCGAATACGAACAATCAGAGATGAAAAAGTATACACGACCACACCTTGTGTATACAACATAAATTGCCCCTGGGTGCAACCCACTTCCGGGTTCGCTAATCCACTCCGCTGAATGCAGACCACGCGCACTTGGTCTGCATAACCTCCGACTCATGGCATATATACAATAACAAGGATACCAGATGCGAGAGGATTTAAAGTAAAATCCATGCAGCTACGCAATTAATAGATACCATCATATAATTACGCTAATTATTCACGTCGATGATGCTTAAAATTTATTGCCCTCAGCCGGAAGCTGAACGGTTCGTTACCACCCCCGTCGACCACCGGCTTTTCCACCCCATCATCATGCCCGCGTTGCGGGTAAATTTAAACAAAATGTGAAAAGCGCTATTGCTATCTAGGTAATGATGGCAGCGTCTATGCAAGCAGAGTGCTTCAGCTTAATGCTGATGGTGGGTTTTACGCTATCGGTATCACTTATGACCTCACCGATTCATTGCTTTCTGCTAAATTAATTTCGAGAAGAGGCTACGCGTCGAACAACTATACGACGGCGACGATTGTGCGGAAAGGATAAGGGATGATTGGCCCCACATTGGCGAGAGAACGGGATCTAGAGGGCCACAGTTGTTATCGCGCAAGCAGTAATTTTTTAATGATCCCCAACTGGTGCTGGATGCTGCTGCCATGGTGTGCCGTACCAACTGACCATCGGGGTACAACCATTATTGACGTAAATAACGTGCCCGTCGGAAGCTCTGATTCGACCACAACCGTACCTACACCACCATTGAGTAAATTTCAGTAACTAAAAGCAATCAATTTTCCTTTTGATTAATGTTGTTTAACGTTTTAATGGGGGATTGTTGAGTATTTTCGGAAGAATTTATGATGGAATATAGCTGTGTCCGTGTCTCCATCCCCCTGTTGTAGGGGTATTGGTGCGTCAGGCCGGTATACTAATGGATTTGCCGCGCACATGTATTTGCATAATATAAATGGAATTTTGAGGAATTTCTTCGGCATCATTCACTATGATGTTGATTAGTGGGTATAGGTTTTCGGTATGGCTGTCGCCAGTAAAGGGTTGCAACTGCCAACGGAAACGAACTGGCTGGCAGCACCACTGATCTGGGGCAAAATAGAGCACTCTTGTGTTTGCAGCATAGCATTGTGCTGCGAGAATATCAATTATTTTAATAAATTACTTTGTGCCAAATTGGGATTGGACGGTGATAGATGAGCGATTGAAAGCGGAGAGAGGTCATTAGATGGGTAAAGGTATCCAGTCAAATTTGTGGCAACCTCAAGTGCGGTTAGACAGTAAGGATTAAATTCCTAAAGTATTGCGGCAAGGAATCTCAATCAATAGCCTTATTGATTTTAGTCGTTGTTGTATACAAAAATTTTATACAAAATTCATTTGACGTTTTTTTTGACGGATAGTAGCGTCATGGTATACTTTCACGTTCTGGACGATACGTGTGGGAAAACAATGGAAAAATGTAATGCTGATTTTATGTCATGTTTCATTTCGATTCGCCAGCTTTTTTAACATTTAACCAAAAGCGAAACATGCAACCATACGAAAAGCGCAGAGATTTTTCAATTATTTGACTGTCGTGAAAAAATAAGGACGAAGCAGAAAATGAACCTACATGCGGCTATCAAAAATAACAAGAATTTAACTATACAATAAATATATTTCACTGTGGGTACACGTACACAATGAAATCGGTGTGTACCTTGTTTGTCCCGTTTAATTAGAGCAGCCCTAACTGCATTTTTTGTCGTAAAATTCATTGTATCCTTTTTGGTAGTAGTTATTGAAAATACGTGGAATATATGTTGCTTTTCGTGATATCGATATGTCCTGGATTTAAAACCGTGACCATCAATGTTTTTGGTAGCGCATTGTGAACAGGGTTCAGCCATTCAATTATGTTGCTTATAATGAACCTTTAAACATTCCGGTTTATTGTAGTTTCTGTTTTTATAAATCAAAGTAAGCATACCTGTCTTGACACCGCTAGTCTATATGTGTACCTACCTCCTCTATATTTATCTCTTCAAAGTTTTAAAGTTGCAACCTTTGGGCAGTCTTTTGCTTCCACTAAACCCCTTTATGCATGTCATTAATTATTGTCTAATATGTTAAACGGCCATGAAACTGCATATACGCAAAGTCCAGACTTCTAAACGGAAATGAACCGCATAATCGACTGACACACTTTAGATCACAAAAGTGAATGATCCATAAAACTGTGTTATGTGATTCGGTCAAGGGGAACTACAATCGTCTAATATAGACGAAAAACTTGATTTTCAGTCATTGATTAATCCGACGAGTTATAGGAATAGATTTTCTTTTTTTCGCTTGAAGTTGTTAATAATGTAGCTAATCGTATTTTGTTGCTGAAAGAAATGTTCCTACTTTTTCTGATCTTGAGTAAGCGCCCGTTTTCGTATGAAGTTTAGGGGTAAAAATTTTATACACAACATTGATCAAATATTACAGAAAAGCTTTGCTGAGAGGAAAAAGAACATCAAAATGTCAACAAATGAATTCTGCTCTTTGAAAAATGTTATGTTTTAAAAAGACAAACAATACAGGCTTACATTTGAGTGTATCTGGGAGTTTTTTGCTGACGAAGTCAACTTTGCAGGCATACTCATCAACTCTCCGCTGGATAAAACAAAAATTTAATTATACTTTCTAGCAAGAACATTATTTGCAACCCTGGACATTTCAACAAGTATCCTGCTTCCAGTTTCTTCTTGCAATTCCTAATTTACTGTGAAATAAAAAAAAAACATATTTCAGCTGTAAAAGAATACCTACTAAAATAGTTATCTCCCATACCATCATCATTTTGAACGTTTTCAACATTGAAGCAAAAGAATTAAGAGAATCCTTTCCAAACAACAAATTCCTCCATTCCCGAACCACATCCTACATTCCAAGGGCAGAGAGAAGACTCGCTATTGCCATTACCACCACCCACTTGCACCCAGCGCATTTCACTCGTTGCAATCAAGTAAATTTTCACGATCTGACTTTCCGGGATAAAAACAAGAAAAAAAAAAATGCATCAGCCACAATGAACGTCTAAATTTATCACTGTTGACATCGTCATGTGCCAGACACACATAATTATCCCTTCTGGGTTCTAGCCCGGGAACGTCAGGAAGAAGGCAAACTTTTATCTCTTTGCATTTTTTTTTTAATCCCATTATCCATACAATCAAGCAAGATGGTGAGCGCATGAAAGAGAATGGAAGAAAAAATCCTTTCTCTGAAAAGTTATAATGAAAATGTGAAAATTTTCTGAACAATAGTGTTCTTCTACATACGGTTACGAGCACTTGGCTTGAGAAATTCAAGAAATTCTCTATAGGGTCTTCTAAGGGTGCCTTGTGCATTTTTTTTACGCTCATATATCATATGCATCCGTTCGACGAGGATGTGCCGTCTTTTGTTGGCGTTGGCGTTTGCGTTAGCGTCGTCGTCTGGATGGGATCTTGCCCCTTGTTCAACGGATGAGTTAATAGATTCCAGATGAAGCAATAATTACATCGAGTTGAGAGTGAAAAACCAATTTAATTTGCCAACACTCAGCACTAAACGACAATGTTAGCTGCGAGAAGGAGTGTGAATGAATAGTTAGGTTAGATTAATTGCATTGGACGTGGCGGTCAGTTAAAATGTGGAAGATGGTGGAGACGAAGGAAATTGCTTTCATTTACCGGGAATGAAAAATAACCACAATTTCATTACTATCTTTTCATTACAACTACTAAGAAATAGTAATAATTGAATATTGCGTTGAAGCAAACTTGATACCTACTTAAACAAAACTGCAATTCTCGAGGCCTCTATTTTGCAGATTGATTTTCCCAGTCTGAAAGTTTTTAATGTGTACAGCAGTGCAATTTTGCAGGAAATTAAAAATGTAATCCTTTCCTCAAAAGAAAACTAGACTAGTATATTTTTGTTATATCGCATGTAAAGCGTGCTATTGACTTACAGGTAACTCTACCTGTCATGCTGTTTTGCGTTCCCCATGAAGGCATAACACTGCATGCACCTGGTTTTAGCCATGATATAGCAGCCAGCCAAAGTTAAAACTTTGCATTCGGGGTTGTTTATGAACCTACCTGTACCGACCTAGAAGGGGTACAAGGTTCTCCTAAACTCCAAATTTTCCGTCTAAACCTTTCCGCTTACGATATGCCGCGCCTTTTAAGGGTCGTCATAACCACTTGATAGCGACCCAAGTAACAATTTTACTTCGGTAAGGCTTAAATTTTCGATTTTGGGAAGTTATTGTTTCTATAAGGCCTCTATAACACTTGCCGATTATTTCCAAGCCAGAAATTTCTGACACAATTTGTATAAGACCTTAAAGAAGCTACAACGAGGTCTTACAGAGGGATAAGATTCTGTTAATCTCCTCTGTTACTTTGTAAGAAGTCTACTACTTCTATAAGGCCTTATAGCAGCTTCCGTACTTCAGTGCAGAATGTGAACTACCTCTATAAGGCCGTATAGAAGTTTCGGAATCACTATACCTGTAGCAGGCATTATGTTACAAGCTTAACCGAAGCAGATACTTCTATAAGGTTTCTTTCTGCAGAGCTTAACCGAAACTGTTGCTTGTATAAAGTTTTCCATTGCAAGCCCTACCGAAACTGTTGAAACCAGCTTCCTGTTGCAAGCCTTACCGAAACTGTTGCTTGCATATGGCTTCGTGTGATATGCTTTGCAGAAGAAGTTACTTGTATATGGTTTTCTATTGCAGGCTCAACCGAAACTGTTGCTTTCATAGACTTTCCTGCTGCAAGCCTTAGCGAAACTGTAACTTGTATAAGATTTCTTATTAGACTTATAGAGACTGTTACTCTAATGTAGAGTTCTGTTGCAATGTTTCTGTTGCAAACGTAACAGAAAATGTTACTTGTATAATGCTTCCTGTTGCAAGCTTCGCAGAAGCTGTTACTTGTAAAAAGCTTTCTGTTGCAAGCCTTATCGAAACTGTTACTTGTATAAGGCCTCCGGCTGCAGTCATAACAAAAACTGTTGCTTGTATTAAGTTTCCTATTGAATGCTTTACCGAAACTGTAGATTGAATGTTGTTTTCTGTCGTAATATTCCTGTTTCAAGTATAACAGAAACTGCTACTTGTATAAGGCCTCCTCTTGTAGTCACTACCGAAACTGTTGCTTGTATAAAGCTTCCTATTGCAGGCCTTATAGAGGCTATTACCTCTATAAGGCTTCCTGTTGCAAGCTTTATAGAGGCTGTTACTTGTATAAGGCTTCTTGTTGCAGGCCTTATAGAGGCTATTTCTTGCATAAGGTCTTGCAGATTGCTGTTGCAGGTTTTATAGAGGCTATTACTTGTATAAGGCTTCCAGTTGCAGCTCTTATAGAGGCTCTTACTTGTATAAGGCTTCCCTTTGCAGGCTTTATAGAGGCTATTGCTTGTATAAGGCTTCCTGTTGCAGGCCTTATAGAGGCTATTACTTCTATAAGGCTTCCTGTTGCAGGCCTTATAGAGGCTATTACTTCGATAAGGCTTTCTGTTGCAGGCCTTATAGAGGCTATTACTGGTATAAGGCTTCCTGTTGCAGGTCTTATAGAGGCTTTTACTTCTATAAGGCTTCCTGTTGCAGGCCTTATAGAGGCTATTACTTCTATAAGGCTTCCTGTTGCAGGCCTTATAGAGGCTTTTGCTTGTATAAGGCTTCCTTCTGCAGGCCTTATAGAGGCTATTACTTCTATAAGGCTTCCAGTTGCAGCTCTTATAGAGGCTCTTACTTGTATAAGGCTTCCCTTTGCAGGCTTTATAGAGGCTATTGCTTGTATAAGGCTTCCTGTTGCAGGCCTTATAGAGGCTATTACTTCTATAAGGCTTCCTGTTGCAGGCCTTATAGAGGCTATTACTTCGATAAGGCTTTCTGTTGCAGGCCTTATAGAGGCTATTACTTCTATAAGGCTTCCTGTTGCAGGCCTTATAGAGGCTTTTGCTTGTATAAGGCTTCCTTCTGCAGGCCTTATAGAGGCTATTACTTCTATAAGGCTTCCAGTTGCAGCTCTTATAGAGGCTGTTACTTGTATAAGGCTTACTCTTGCAGGCTTTACGGAAGCTGTTGTTGCAGAACAAATCTCCGAAATAAATAAAGAAAAAAAAACTCTTTCGCCGGGTGAGGCTTGAACCGTGGTCCTCGTTTACCACAGGCAAGCACTCATCCACTATGCTACATCGTTGCCGTGCAACTCGTCGCGAAAACATCATATAAAAATAAATGGAGCATACTGCCTTATATGAATAGTGGGAGAGAAAACTGTTTTGTTTATTGAACTGAGAGAGATGAACTGTTTTGTTTATTGGTGTTTGTGCATCATTGTAGTATGACTAGCAATAGAGTTTCTGTTAGGCCTTATAGAAGTAGATGCGAAGTCTTACCGAAAGTGTTCATGAAACATCTTCGTTAAAGTGCGCGAGTACACTAATATCAATAATTTGAGGCTATTACCTCTATAAGGCTTCCTGTTGCAAGCTTTATAGAGGCTGTTACTTGTATAAGGCTTCTTGTTGCAGGCCTTATAGAGGCTATTTCTTGCATAAGGTCTTGCAGATTGCTGTTGCAGGTTTTATAGAGGCTATTACTTGTATAAGGCTTCGAGTTGCAGCTCTTATAGAGGCTCTTACTTGTATAAGGCTTCCCTTTGCAGGCTTTATAGAGGCTATTGCTTGTATAAGGCTTCCTGTTGCAGGCCTTATAGAGGCTATTACTTCTATAAGGCTTCCTGTTGCAGGCCTTATAGAGGCTATTACTTCGATAAGGCTTTCTGTTGCAGGCCTTATAGAGGCTATTACTGGTATAAGGCTTCCTGTTGCAGGTCTTATAGAGGCTTTTACTTCTATAAGGCTTCCTGTTGCAGGCCTTATAGAGGCTATTACTTCTATAAGGCTTCCTGTTGCAGGCCTTATAGAGGCTTTTGCTTGTATAAGGCTTCCTTCTGCAGGCCTTATAGAGGCTATTACTTCTATAAGGCTTCCAGTTGCAGCTCTTATAGAGGCTCTTACACTAATACCAATAATTTGCTTATTGGTATTTGTGTACATTTGAGCATGCGAAACAACCGAGCTTCTGTTAGGTTTTATAGAAATAGATGCGAAGTCTTACCGAAACTGTTAATGAAATGTTTCCTTAAAGAGCGAGACAGCATGTGGTTAAGCTTCGGTAAGGCCTTACACAAGCTGAAAAGAAGTCCTACCGAAGCTGCTTTACTTTACGTATCAACTAATGCCGTTTTCGTTTCCATTATTCATATAAGGCGATAGCATAGTGGAAAGAGTCACGACTGCCACGTCAGAGGACCCAGGATCGATCCCAACCAAGTAAGTAAATATTTCAAATATCAAATGTTCACAAATATAGTTTCCTGAATAATAATTGACATCATTTCAGACAGCAAGAATTAACAACAGCCAGATAATAGAGGGAAAAGATAAAACAACAGAGAAGGAAGGAGACTGTACAATTAAACTTTTTTTTTTTCGTTTTATGCTCCATTTATTTTTATGTGATGTTTTCGCGACGAGTTGCACGGCAACGATGTAGCCTAGTGGATGAGTGCTTGCCCTTGGTAAGCGAGAACCACGGTTCAAGCCTCAACCAGCGAAAGAATTTTTTTTCTTTATTTATTTCGGAGATTTGTTCTGCAACAACAGTTTCGGTAAAGCTTGCAAGAGTAAGCCTCATACAAGTAACAGCCTCTATAAGACCTGCAAGAGGAAGTCTTACACAAGTAATAGCCTCTATAAGGCCTGCAGAAGGAAGCCTTATAGAAGTAATAGCTTCTATAAGGCCTGCAACAGGAAGCCTTATAGAAGAATTAGCCTCTATAAGGCCTGCAACAGGAAGCCTTATAGAAGTAATAGCCTCTATAAGGCCTGCAACAGGAAGCCTTATAGAAGTAATAGCCTCTATAAGGCCTGCAACAGGAAGCCTTATAGAAGTAATGGCCTCTATAAGGCCTGCAACAGTAAGCCTTATAGAAGTAAAAGCCTCTGTAAGGCCCGCAACAGGAAGCCTTATACAAGTAATAGCCTCTATAAGGCCTGCAGAAGGAAGCCTTATACAAGTAAACGCCTCTATAAGGCCTGCAAGAGGAAGCCTTATACAAGTAATAGCCTCTATAAGGCCTGCAACAGGAAGCCTTATACAAGTAACGGCCTCTATAAGACCTGCAAAAGGAAGCCTTATACAAGTAAAAGCCTCTATAAGGCCTGCAACAGGAAACCTTATACAAGTAACAGTTTCGGTAAAGCCTAACAGGAAACTTTATACAAGCCTGCTAAAAAACTTTTAACAAGTAACAGCCTCGGTAAAGCTTGCAACAGAAAACCTTAATGCAAGTAACAGCCTCTATAAGACCTAACAGGAACTTTATACAAACACCGGTTTCTGTAAAGCCTAACAGGAAACTTTTAACACGGCTGTTAGGGCTTTAACAGTTTCTGTAAGTGCGCCAAATTGGCTTCTCTAAGGCCTTATACAAACTATTTTGTGGGAGGGGAAATAGCTTGTATATAACCTTACCGCAACAGAAATGTTACTTGGGGAGTAAATTATAAAGAAAAAAAGTGCAACTGTATGTATGTCTCCGACGGATTGAAAAATATCCTACTTTACCTTAAAAGAAAGTGCCATGCCTCCAGGAAGTGGGCGGGATGTAAATATATAATTTAATAGCATTTTGAAAAAAAATCCGCATTTTATCTTATGAATTGTTTTTTTTTTAAGCCCTACCCACAAAAGTGGGCGGAGGAGACATATACACAAAAAAGTAGCCAATGCTTCTATCTACAACTTTTGTAATATAATTTATCGTCAAACTTCATATGTAGGAAAATTTAAAAGTCCTCCAAAATTAGTCATGGTCAATGTAAGGGCCTAATTTTTACGGGCCTAATCTATGAACCCATCCCATAGAATAGGAAACGCGGTAACATAATAATGGTAGACCCCCAGGACCTTAGGGGCATATGATCGAGACCGAATTCTGAATCGAATAAGCCATGTCCGTCAGTTCGTCCGTCTGTTTTATGTAACACGTTTTGAGGCCTTAAATTTTAAGATAGGAAGCTGAAATTGGGTGCATAAGTTCATTGTTATCCGAATCAGTACAAGTGTTAAACCTTTTGCAAGCCGCCCACAGACACGGACACAATCGGTGCAATTGTGCAACTACCTCGAGATCTTTTAAAGCTGTAAGACGTCTTAATAGCCTAAAACTTTGGTGTTATTATCTTCTGTTTATTGTGAGATACACAAAATAAGTGCATTATCAATGCAGAGAGAGCATGTTATTTGGACACTCGAGATGGAAGTGGGCTGTGGTGCAGATAGTAGCACCTGGGGTTCGAACCCAGGTTTGCAGGATCGTACTCTGCCGGTGCATGGCACACGGCTTTTTCTTTCGACATATCCATCTGTAAACATTTTGACTCCACTCTACGACTAAAAATTTAATCGTTTTACCTCCCCTAGTAGGCGTCGTATCGATTTAAAGGGTAATTTTTAAAAGCACTTTATTCCAAATTTTTTTTTTCCAAATCGAAAATTTTTTTCTTAATATATTATTTATGAAACACTTTATTCTACATTTTGTTCATCTCAGGGCTACTTCTACAATTGGAGACAGAATTGAAGAAAACCTAAGATTTTCCAGAAAAACGTAATTTAGACTGAAGCCTAATTTAGGAAAGAATAAAAAACAAGTGGGAAAGTGCAACAGTGCGTATGCAAAAGCTTCCATCTACGTCCATTTACGACGGATTGCAAAGTACCCGACCTTACCAAAAAAACTGCCACGCCTCAAAGAAAAAAAATGGGCGGGATACTAAAATATAACTGTTGAATGCTTTATACTAGATGGTTGCATACATTTCGGCCTAAAACTCAACCTTTTTAACTAAAAAAATTGTTAACGCTTTTTTTTTAACGCCACGCCCACAAAAGTGGGCAGAGGTACATACTTCATATACATGAAAGTTGGAAAATGCTAATATCCACAACTCTTGTCATATTTAGTCTAATTTCATATATATTTATTGAAAAACAGTAATTTTAAGCTAAAATCCCTTAAAAAAGTGAGTGTGGTGAATGAAAAGGCCCACATTTTTTTAACTACTTCAAAGACAATTAAAAGGCAATGTAACATACCAAAACAGAATGCGCTAGCTCCATTCTAACATCGCTAAAATTTAGAAAAGGTATTTTTTTAAATTAGAGATGGTCGCACATACAGGCCTGTAGTGGGCGTGTCTGTGGGCAGATTCAGCTAACTTTCAAACTTGATCTGGTCCAATGGACTTCCAGCCAACCCACCAAATTTCAGCCAACCCATTAAAATTTAAGGCCTAAAAGTTGTTTACATACGGACGGACGGACGGACGAACATGGCTTAATCGATTCTCCTGTCGGTCCCATTCATATCTCTAAAAGGTCTTAGGGGTCTACGGTGATTATTTCACTGCGTTACAAACCATACATCAAAATTAATATACCCTGGGTCGGGTATAAAAATTAGCAGGTAAGGAAGACTTCATTCCAGATTAAGTTTTTTCTAAATTTTTTAGCCACGCCCCCTTTTAGGGCTCGATTTTGCAAAAATATTAAGTTTGAACCTAAAAATTGCATTTATACGTATGCGTATAACGTATAAGCGTAACTTGGAAATATCAGCATTTTACAATGTTGTATAGGGTGGGACATTCAACGGTCCGTTTTACGGACTGTAACTTATGCCTACACCCTGGAGCACTTACTCACTGGTTTCTGGTAACTTTAGGGGTATTTTCTAATTTCCTCTCGAGCAAATTTGGAGCAAAAATATTGAATAAAATGCAGTTGCGAAATGACTATTTTAATCGATGCCAACCCCCGTCGAGGGGATGTCTAACGATTCTCTTTTTTTCTTTTGTTTTTCTTACAATCAGCAAGAGATGCTTATTGTAAAATTTCAGCCGCTTACGACGTCTTACAATTTGGAAACCACTAGTTGCACATTGACACCGGTTGTGGGCGTATTGTTGCCTATGCCAAGGAGCTTACGTGCAAACTTTCAGTTCTCTAGCTCAAAACTTTGGACCTGAAAACATGTTACATCGACTTACAATCTGGTACCGAACATAAACTCTTTAGGTGTTGGGGTCTACCATTATTATTTTACCGTGTAACAAACTAGGTCTCCTATCCTGTGCGGTGTGTTAAAAAAATACGTTTCTAAAAGTGAAGTTCAGGCCTGCTTTCGGGGGACAATTATGCCTCCTTTTTAATGTCGGCTCATAGCTATGAAACTAATAGTAAAATTGCCTGTCCGATACGGTCTAATTATTTTACTGACTTACTAGGAAATATGTAGAAGTTACTTCTTGCTGCCGCTGAGTTGAGCTAACCCCGTTTTAAGATGAACTTCTTAAAAAGGGTACTTTTACTTTCGGTAAAAAAAAAGTTTCAACTCAGTAAAAAATAAATAAAAAATAGGGTGGCGCAACAGCTCGAGGTGAACCAGGGCCAATTTCTCAACAATGTATGCTGGTGTGTTCATTTCTTTTACATACAAGGGGACCTACAATTTTTTGCCGAATCCGAACGGCACTTTGAGAAAGAAGTTTATCAAGACAAATGATACTCTCGGAGGGCTTGTCAGACCCTCGCGGAGGTGGGGACCGTGAAAAAGAACAAGTCTTTTTTTTCAGGTGACGATGGCAGGATTCGAACCCAGACCTCCGGCGTAGTAAGCACACACACTAACCACTACGCCACGGCACCCCACTTCAACTCAGTTAGGGTAGTAAAAATATTACAGTGTAAAGTTTCTGAATAAAGTACACCCAGTACTGCTTATCTTTTAAAAGACCTCTGATTGTAAAACTCTACAACCTCAAACAAACTTGAAAAAAGATACATCAGAAACCAAACACCTCCCCCCATAGAGCACTAATTTCAAACAACATATAACAAAATCTCCAATTCAAAAAGTATCCACCACATTGCAATAATTTTCAATTAAATTGAAACTATTATACAAAACGAATTTATATTTTACGAAGAGAGGCGCGCATCACTTGGTTGGTAGACCACACTACACGCACATACGTCACACATGTACAAACTACCACTTCAAATGGCCTGTGTGAACCAAACTATGAGGCATCCTTTGCCATCGTATATCCCACTAGACCCCACACACTTATGAGCATAATCACTGAATGCATATCTAAATATGAAAATATAAATAAATTACTCATTTGGGGATAGGTATATACTCATAGAGTTAAGCCCCAAAAACCAAAAAGTTCCCGCTTCTCGTCGTTTATCCCTTTCATTCCAGATGGAAACGTGCTCTCGGTATAGTAAAGCACTAAGCAGCTTCTGCTTAATATTTGAATTGGGAATTTCACACTGTGTACGTAGAGTGGAGCATCCTCGACCCTTGTGCCCATTAATCCTTTTTAGAGAAAGCAGTGTTATGTATGTTAGTCAGGTTGGTGGATTCACAAAAAAAAAAAAAAAAAAACAACGCAGGGGAATGAACACTTTTTGACGCACCAAATTATGAGTGGTTTTACTGCAAAATAGGTATGGGATTTAGGCAATACCGCCAATCTACAACACCGAGGATACCGTTTTTAGAACGAGAGTATTAGTTGTATTAATTTTCATTTATGTGCGTCGAATTAAATTTTAATTGTAGGGTTGGCCTTTGATGGAAAAATGAATGACATGCGCTACGGATAGAAATTTATAAACTAGAAATGAATTATGCAAATGCAATTTTTACTAACATTAATTTTTGTTTTCTTTGTTTGCAGGAGGTTGACTGGATTTCAACTATTACGCTTAAAAGTAAGTACAACAGGATTTTAAAAATATGAAACTTTTGAATAGGATTTTACGGGCTTAACTACATATTAATGGAAAATTAATGATGGCATCAATTCATTACCATATTAGTAAGTTTGTACTTAATTATGCGGTGTAGCTAACGAATATCGATGGTGCACTTTCATAGACATTCGAGTAGAGAGAATCGAATGTGGGCGAACAGTCGCTTGCAGGATATTTGAATGCTTAACGCCCTATCTTAGTACCGTTCTTAGTTCTTATCTCTCATCTAAACACGGTCATACCTTGTTTGTTCATGCCAGCTTTTTATCACTGTTAAAGCTGCCATTGCATCGAATCTTCTATATATTAATAGCCTTGGATGCAAATTTGCGGTCCGAAAACTTTGCAAGTAGCATACGGATATTAATGAAATTTTTATCAAATAAATAGTTAATATATATAGATGGACACAAAGTTTTAATATTTTTTATTTTTGCTATATCTATACTAAAAAATGCTTAATTGCTAGAGATATGAGCAAATTAAAAGAACATTAAAAAAAAAAATAGACATAAAGCGATAGCAACGTGCTGGGACTTTTGCTCAACTTTTCACTTTATTCGAACACTCCTTTTAATGAATTTCGATTTCCTGCGAAAAACTATAAAATAGGGAACAAAAGCAAGGAAAACACAATTATGGTATTTTTAAGAAATCAATTATTTTTTCCAGAAATATTTAGCTAGGGTATACGAAAAATGTTTATTTTTAATGCTCACTCTGGTCGTGCTCGTGGCAGACAAAATCCAATAGCGGAAACATAATTTTTGAATTGAAAATTCTCTGTTAAAATTCACGCCTTATTTCTACAGCCAAAGACATATAGGCAAATGCTCGTCAACAGTCGGGAAAATTATATTTCTGAGAGGCTAGTAATGAGAGCACCTACAGAAAAGTTTGAGAACAAATTGCACAAATCCGGAAACGTCGTTTTTGGCCAATCAGTCGAGAATTAGGGAGAATTATCGCTGATAGTGTCCTTCTTATATGTGCGCTTATATGTTCGAACGATACGTTTGGTTAGCTTTATAAAAGAAAAATTTTTTTATGAATAAAAAGTTGTTGAAGTCGGAATCTTCCCGCTAAAAGATGTCTCCCATCACCCGAGTGATATCCGTCGGAGGTATTTTGCAGTAACCCCTATTTCTAGCGAAATAAAAACATACGAATATTAATATGAATTAATCTGTAAATCTCGGCTTTCATGACCCGTCAAGAAAGCTTGCTAGAGGACAACGATACGTTCGGTTAGCTTTTTTATAAAAAAAAATTATTTGATGAATAAAAAGTTGTTGATGTCTCCCATCAACCGAGTAATATCTGTCTGCGACATTTCGCAGTTTCCCTCATTTCTAGCAAAATAAGAGCATGCGAATATTAATATGAATTAATCTGTATACCTCGGCTTTCATGACCCGTCAAGGAAGCTTGCTAGACACGTCGAAGACATCGAACTCTTAATGGTTCCACTTGGAGGAGTAGCTGCTTATAGTTTTTATTCGGATGAACTGACGTTTTCAACTCTTCATACGAGTAGGTACCACCAGCGACGCACCTCCGAAATCTCACTAGGTGGCTGGTAGCCTAGTTAAGTGCTTCCTATCTTTTAATCTAAATAAACCAAAACGTGTGTAAGATCATAAAAAAAAAAATTATTTGTTCGATAGGACTGCGGATGCCTTTATGCATGATATATAACTTGGCGTGCAAATGTTCGTCGCGACTTCACTGTTGAACGTTATATCCATAAATGGTGATTTGGCAAAACAAACTAAATAAGTGGCAGTCGATTTCACAGATGTCGCTTGGACAATATGGCCGCCTTCTAGTGAAAAATTTCGGAAGTCCCTATTGAAATAATTTTTCGATTGCCATCTTCTTGTTTCTTAAATTTTTGCCTTAAATGCTGGAGGGCCGAAGTAGTTTTGCTCCACTTCGAAAAACTCTTAGATCCGCGAAGTAGAGTTATGACAAAACGTGAGGTTTTTTTTTGCCGGGTTTCATTAGTCGTAAAACAGGAATCTGCACTTAATAGAAATTCCGAAGAAATTTTGTAAAAAACAGAAATTCTGAAAATTTGCGGAGGGAAAACCTTACAAAATTATAAAAAATACCCTCAGTAGGCACAGTCAATCTCGCTTCTACCCATAACCCAGCAACTTTAATCGGGGGCGGAAGAGAGAGACAGCATATGCCTCTCCATAGGCAGGTACATTAAACCAGCCGAAGAAGATCTATAATTTGTTTTTCATACTTTGATTATTACCCACCTTTAGTCCAATATATCCATTTATTGCTGGGGAGTACCTCTTTAAAAAAAAGGTATCTGGGATAAGTTTGCTTAAAAGCTAAGGTTTGCAAGTAGTATCTATTAACAAGTAGTAATCTTACCAAACGTGCATTGTGTTAAGCATTTAAGGAGTGCTTTACATGCTTCATAAACTGACTTCTGCATGCGGTGAAGTAAAAAAAAATCGTTTTTTCCCGAAACTGAATCACTTGACGACCAGCCTCACTATTTGGGAGCCAATTTTCCGAATCCTGCCCTACAAGATTTATTTCACGCACATTATCTTTATCCAGTCTGATAGGATAATAAAGTCACAAAATCAATACACATGTCTCTCAGTCCCTTTTGTTGAAGCGAGTTGAACCCAAAAACACATTCATGATGGATCCTTTTCAAATTGTCTCGGTTAACCTAAAGATCAAATCAATCAGCCGCATCAGTGTTATCGTATAGTTCAACAACCCACTTTAGTACCATATACAGAGTATCCACCTTCACAAGAATGAAATGAGCAGTGCCCGCAAAATCCACGCATATGAAGCTATATTTGGAGGTAGTACTCCTACACTTACATGTCGAGCGTCCTCGTTATTTTTCATTGGTTTAACACCAAATGATAACTTGTTCACGCAAAGCACTCGGTTAATTAGTTCTTGTTTCAGATTTATTGTCGCAATATATTCTCGACTTTGACATTCGTCGTGCGCTGCAATAAAATTCGAAATTGGCCAATGGGCCAGAGTCCAAATCGGGCGAGGCGCCGCGCCGCACGTTGTGACGTGGGGGCAGGCGCATTCGGAGAAATTAACCCGACGACGAGGTCCAAATTTGGAAAGCTCAGCGATGCGTTCCGTGGTTCGATGTTGGGCGTTAAAGGCGCACACGTTCGAAGCGATTTAAATGTCAATGTCATGGACGTGTGACTGCCAACAATACACAGCTCACCCAAGGCGGGGGTGTGCGTACCGTCGTCGTCGTTTAAATTTTTTTTTCTCCCCCCCACCGACTGTGTATGTCTTTATGGATTTGGGATCGAAAGTGGATTTGTTGAGATTTAAATTTATGGCCCGATTGTTGGAAAGTTTTCGATTTTGCGGAGTTAAAAGGCCCCCACAGCTTGAGTATATACAGACGAAGAATCCTGAATGTAGGGCTCTATAAGTGGGTTAAGGTTTTCCCTGCTGACTAATATGACATTTCTTTGTGAAATTGAGGCTTATGGCGACGCGGCACGTACTTAGGTCCGCATTTCCTGGTTATCCATCGATTAAGGGGGGAAAACTTGAAAAGAATCTGTGGATGATGAAGGGAAAATCCTATTTCTAGCCTAAACATGGGTAAGTGAGTTATGTTTTGTACACCGAATTTGGATAACGACAAGTCAGCAGTATGACCAAATAAAACGCATGCACCTCGAGATATTTTGCTGACCCATGTCAGATTTATTTTTATGTTTACCCCTCGGAGATTATACTTAGAAGTCCTAGTGAACGACTCCAAAAAAGAGGATATACAATTTAATGTAACACAGACCTTTCTGGTATAGTCCTTCCTATAGGACTAATCAAGTGCCCGGTATCCTCCTACTAGTTCACTGACATTGTTTGGAAAAATACACAAAGACCAGGAGGAAAAAAAACGAAACAGCACAATGAAGCAAAGCACCTCAGGACGATAACGCAATGGTGCCACAAAACACCCGTAGTAGTACCCATAAAAAGGATTTACATGTTTTTCCTTCGTCAGGACAAAGGGAACCCTGCGGCGTTTTGAAATTAGGGAAAAAATTATCCTTCTTCATTATGCTCGACCAGTGTTTTTGATATTTACCCGTGACGGGACTACAAAACAAAAGCAAAGTGCTTTCTTTTTTCATAAAAAAAAATAAGTATGAGTGTATAAAGTGCTCAGATGCAGATGACAGGAAGATATAGAAACTGAAACCAGATCTACTTTCAGTTTCAAGATTCACAACTATGCGGTTCTTGAACTCTCTTATATGCTTGGGCAATTAAGTGCCATCGGTGTTGATGACCACATACCTACCCACCAACCCACAGTATCTGCGACATCCCGCTGTGCTGGATGTGGAACTGGTTGGGCTAAGTGTATACACCTTCAGCGCGAGGATGTTGCTGTTGAACATCATGAAACAATCAAAGTAAAAGTTGTCTTTTGCAGGTAGCGGAACTAGTTTATGAGTACAGCAAATTGTTGCGAAAAAAAGGTACTAAAGGCGTTTTAAATCGATGAGTGGGTCGTAACTTTATATACACGGTATTGGAAATGATTAGGTAACTTGAAATAAATCTGAGGAGAAGTAATAAATTCATGCCCGAAATAAGTCTTGCAATGCAAATACTTTTAAGGAATTTCGTAAATGTTGAACGTATGCATGTTTGTTTGCGCCTAACTTCCTGTATTTTACTTTATTCGAGCTCAATTCTGTACAATCGAGGATAGCTTAATGATCGATTTGCAATACAAACGAACAATGAGTCCGCTTTTATACATTTCGCCTGGATTTAAAAAGTTTACTTAAGTATAAATTAGTTTTTCTGTTTTAGAGTTTATTGGTATCAAACCAACAAGTCTGTACATTTTTTTGCGGTAAGAGTTTCGAAAATGGCAACATCTGTCCTGCGCAGCTATAGAATATTTGAAATGTTGACATAATATGGAAACTATACTAAATGCAGGACAATATCGGAAGTGTGCTGTAATTCCAGTGAAAGCTTGTAGTTTATTTGCATTTTATTCAAGTGGTACCTACATATTTTAACATGTTTTTTTTAGTATAATAATGTTTAAAACTAGTTATTTAAACATATTCATAGAAACGTTGATTTATCTGTCGGTTGGGTTGCCATATTATATTAACTATTTTTTTTTTTTTTGGTTCACTGAGGTAGCATTATTTAGATTTCTACACTCGTATGACTCTTCTCACTCTATGCTCTTCTTCTTTTTTAAATGAACCTTTACCTGTTCATGCCTATGTGAGGTTGTGTTCAACCCCCCGCCAAACTTCTGTTTCTTGTTATTTATTATTCTATTCTTCGAATACCAGTTCAGTTCGCGCTGCCTGGACATAAACTCCTTTCGCAAGATTCCTTGCAAATATATTTTCTCTGTGCATTTCGATAGATCCTTTTCAATAATTATTAAATAAAAAGACTGACAAACTCTACAAGTGTAGTTAATTAAAGCTTCTAAGCTGACATTCTTTGTTGGAAAAAATTGAAGGTCTCAGTATTTGTGAATTGAGAGAAATTCAGAAGTTGTCAGAAGTTTCTGGATCATGTTAAGTTGTTAAACTTAACGCCTCTAGAAAACGATCCCTATCAGATTGAGTTCTGTTTAAAATTAAGAGATAATTTCAACATGCAATGATCTGACTTATGGATTTGCTTGTCTCCGATTTAGCGCTTCGCCAGGTGACGGATGGGGTAATGCACACGAGATATAATTGGTGCTAGCAGGAAAATAAATCGAGATGAAAACCATAATGAAAGCTTCTTTTTTTTGGCAAAGGCAGAATTTTTGAAGCAGAATTATGACTTGCTCCCTCCTTCCTTGTAATAGTTCCCAGACTCTAGTCGTACCGGCTCTGAAGTCGTATCACTGAATCACTTAAAAAAAATTTGGAAGATTATGCAAGATGTGACGACACTGAGTTTCCCAGAGAACACTTCTACTCGAGTATACTCTCACTCGATCTATATATATTCTGATAGATACCTCAGAGTTGATTGTGTTGTGACTTGAAACCTTGTCTAAGTTCTCTGATCGGAATAAGAATGGAGCTAAGTGACGGTTGAATTCCAGAAATGTGTAAATGTATTTTCAGCGCTTTGTCAAATAAAACTAGTGAGTAAGTGCAAGAGTTCGTCTGTGACAAACTTCTTATATACCCGACACTATATACCATGTAAGACCAAATCCTAAAATTTTTTGTCCCGAATTAATATATTATTTGTATGGTATTTAAAATAAAATAAATAGAGTGGCTCGAGGTGAACCAGGGCCAACTTCTCAACAATGTATGCTGTGTGTGTTGATTTCTTCTCATACAAGGGGACCTACAATTTTTTGCCAAATCCGAACGGCACTTTGAGAAGTTTTTCAAGACAATTGATACTCTCGGAGGGTTTGTCAAACCCTCGCGGAGGTAGGGACCGTGATTCGAACCCAGACCTCCGGCGTAGTAAGCACACACACTAACCACTACGCCACGGCACCCCACTTTTGCCCATTTTATCTGGGGAAAAAAATGATTTCGTTAAAATCATGAGAAAATACGGTAAGAGCGAAAATTATTTCAGAAGAAACCGTTTTTTCTTTAAAACGCCTCTTAAAGGTGGGCGGAGCTCAAAACTTTGTATTAAACAAATTTAGCAAATTTGTACTAATATTTTTAATATTTGCCGTAAAATTTTTTGTCGATTTAAAGTGAAATTTCCGACAAATCGGGTTTTTAAAGATCTGACATATTAAATGTGGGCGTGGTCGATATTGTGGGAGCTCCAGTTTTTGCCCTTTTAAAGGTCTTGGGCTAATATTGCTAAGTACCAAAATTTTAGTTCCTACGCCATGTTTAACTTGACCAAAAGGCATTTTGAAAGAAAATATGAAATAGAGGTTATCTCACATTGAAGTCAGTAGTGGGCGTGGCCGTTGACGGGTTGACTCAATTTTTACACATTATCTGTGCAGCAGAAGAACCAAGTCGCGTAGCAAGTTTCAGCTCTCTAGCTTGATTTTGAAGACCTAAAACCTTTACACATACAGACGGACGGACGGACATGGCTTAATCGATTCACCTGTTGGTCTCGTTCGTATCTCTAAAAGGTCTTAAGGGTCTACGGTGATTATTTCATACTGTATTACAAACTGTGCATTAAAATGAATATACCCTCGGTCGTGTATAAAAACCGATTTGCCCAAAGTTATATATGGTCAGGCTCAGAGACGGCAACGCGAATTACTGGGTCGACGCTGGTTCATTCAATGCAAATAGCGCAGAACAATATAGTATCGGGATTACATGAAGTAAGGAATTACATGGGTTTGATCCTAATGGCAAGTTGCTTAAGCTCTCAGTATAGGTTCATTATGGTCACTTAATAATGAGTCTTTTCTTCCATTTTATACTTTTTTTGATAAGTGCGAGGCATGCAAAAAAAAATGGCTGTGCTTAGCATTTCTTTTTTAGGGTAATTTGCGCCGTCTATTGTGTAGGTTGAACAAAAAATAGAGCGAAAAAGACTGTCATATAAAACAATAATAATCCCAAATAAAATGTAAATGAAACCTTCCCAATTGTTTTGACTTGTTTGGGAATTCAACTTGGGAATCTAGTGACCGTTTCTATTAACCAAAGTAGAAAGTAGCTATACTTGTTGCCTGGATTTCCATTACTTCTTCGAGTATCCTTGGGGCGATATCATAGCTATGATTTCGACATGAACAATGCCTTGAGATCGTTATCAGTTATCTGAGAACTGCTGGCTCAAAGTTAATCAGTGTTTAAAAGCCGATATGAGAGAAGACGCACTCTTTATATGTCGGTGAGTAGACATATTGATTCTCGCGTGTAACAAATAAAAATTCATGAGTTCTCGTCAGCTAAAGAGGTGTGGATTTTTTAAACGTTGCATCTGGAAACATTATCGTTTATTTTTTATGACATCGGGAAACCCTCTCTTGTAAAGCGTTTTTGTGCAAAGTCGTAATTATAGAATATCTATTTTACAGGTGCACAAGAGCTTAACTCCCAAATCAAAATCTTACGAAAAAAACGTTTTAATAAAAATCCCTGTCTCAAGTGAACACCCCACTGACAAAGCATGACGTTTCTCCTTAGCCTGTCGCTCACCTGGTTGCATGCCAAACAGCTTATGCTAACTACTTTCAATCAAATCGCATTTAATCTTGAGTCACGCGACAAACATCAGCACAATTTAATCACCATTTTTGTCGACAAATTGAAAACGAATTGTTCCAAATTGGTTAAATGTCAAAAGTCCCTTAAAAATAACAGTTTTCATTTATTTTTGTTCGCCCTGTCGAAGTGCTCAACAAGACTTTGATTGGAAGCCAATTGCCTCCCAATCAAAAATCGGAAAGTTTTTTTTTACCAATGGCCCACAGGGAGTGAGGAAACAAAACGAAAGGAAGGTAAAAGCGATGGAAATAAAACAATGCAACGCAAATTAAAAACCCATTATACCTAAGGGGATGAGTAGTTCCATGATGCATACAAATAGCGCCTCTGCATATAGGGTAGACCACATGCAGCTTGAAGTTACTCCAACGCCTCAGCGACGGGAACGTCATCCAGTGCAATTGCCTCCAACGAAATGGAAATCTTTATGTCGTCGCGCCACATGCAATCTTTCATCGCGCCGCCCAAGAAACGTATCCATCGCGAGCAATTTAAATAACAATCACGTCATTTGGAAAACTCCGGAACTATTGTACTAACTCGTATGTTCCCCGAAAACCGGTAAGGCACACGCTACACGATATCGCAGGCATGACTCGTGAGTTGACCATACACCACTGTTGATCACGATAGCCAATCGCTTGCCAATCTGACCGCATAGCACGCGGGGTACACTGGTGCAATTTAGCCAAATTGGCTACCTCAACCGATATGAATTGCCAGCAAACTGGCCTGCATACAAAGTAAACCAAAAAAAAGGAAAGAACGTCCAAATGGTCACTTTCACCTTTATGGTGTAATTGTGATTACTGGCCGGGGCAAAACATATATAGAAGGGTGAGGAAACGGGACGTTGCAACCAGTTCCAGCAACAGAAGCGTTCAGTCGTACAAATATGCAGCAGCGAAAAACCATTTCGTTGGACCTGTGTGTCTGGAAACAATGGATTCGACGGGTGAATAGCAGTGTTTTTTTTTCAAAGACATACTATACAACGTGGTATTCATTAGGGTGCAACAGCGATGAACCAAAACAAGCCAAGCAGCAGTTACGTCAAAAGGTTATGGTGCGGTGGGGTCAACACAGAGTGAATGGGAAAAATACCACAGACTAACGATGCAAGGCTTGTGACTTAAGTGTTGCTGTGGTGATATGAGTTATTTTGAATAGTGTGCGATACAAGAAAAACTCTATTCAGCTTTAATCAAAAATGTGCGCTTTTTGTCCTACAGGCGGGATAGCTCTGCTATAGAAACTGATCTACTGTAGAACTGTATATTTTAATCTTAGCTTTTTTGACTCGTTTCTTAGTTTAAAAAATGTTAGCAGATTCCGCTAATTGGAACTTTAGAGCTTATGAAGAACAAATTTAAATGTTTCTGTCATTGCTGTATTTCTGTTTTGAAGTCAGCTCTCCAAAAGATATATAAAAGATTTAGAATCTTGCCGTACTTTGTCTCAAAGAAATTTAGGAATTATTGACCCCACGATAGAATTGAGGGCAAAAGAGCAGCTTCAAGTCTTCCATTATATCCAAAGGACATTATGTCGAAGTTTCAGAATCTCCTTTGGAATTGGAATTGCAAAAGATCATCCAACTACTTCTTCATATCAATCGATTGCTGAGAAGGGCAATTGCGTAGTTTGAATCTTTGATAACATAATGTTATAATGTAAAACACCAAACCCAAAATAGAGAAATGATTGATTTTTACTTTTCGAATTTTATAAGCTCAAGCCTGGGTAGTTAGAAGTAGTTTCTAGAATATAACTCTTAAAAATCTTCCAAAACTCTATGTTGCTTCTCTTCCGATAGGCGAAAACGAGCGACTTAGTGTCAAAATTCTGGACGACTTAAGAAGATCTAAAGAGGCAGATAACTTTGTTTAAATTTTCATGTCTGGGCAGGTGGAGCAAGTAGGTACATGCGCCGTACCTTCGCCCTTTTTGGTTTTTGGCCTCGGGTTAAGTAAGAATGTTTTCTGGAATATAAAGATTCTGCTTGAATATGTATCATAAACCTCCTTAAGTATGGAGGACTTCCGCCTTCTACACCCTTACAGGCATAGCTAAGCCTCGAGGCTACACATTGCGTAACCATCAAGTTCGCCCATTCAGTCTGCGAAGTTTGATGAAGTCTTCTACGTAAGTTGCCAACGCAGAGCCCAAAATCCAAAAATCCAAAATGGAAAAAGGACTTCTTATGGTATCGCTTCGTTGTCCGTCCAATCGCTTTATAACTTCTGAACGGTAAATCCTAGAAAGACGAAATTTGGTGTACTTATAAACCCTGGGAAAATTTTTATGCACACATAACGTTTTAATTACAGTTTGAAATTTCATACGAAAATGGAGTAAAAGTTTTTAGGTACTTATTTTGACGAGCATGAAAGAACTAAAAAATAGAAAATTAAGTTAAGTCAGTTAAGCTTGATTGAAAAAAGTTCGTTTTTTGGAAATATTGAAAACGTTTGAGAAATGAAGAAATGAAAATGGATGACGTTTTTTCAAATTGTTTGAGGCCATTACTCTTGAACCGCTCAGTGCACAAAGCCGACTTGGTGCCGCACTTCAAAATTAACCGAGTGCTAAAGTATTTTTCCGAAAGAGCTTTAATACTGAAAAATTTACGAAAAAATGTGTTTAAAACCCTCTTCTCCGACGACAGCTATTTAGAGAAATTACATGAAGAAAATCACGCTTATCAGAAATTATTCAAAATTTTAAGGAAAATAATAGCGAATTTTGAAGTTTCAAAAACTTCTGAGATTTAACTCCAAATCATAAGAGAATTTTCAAAAATATTTGTTTTCAAATCTTCTATAATCTTAACAGTATTAGCAATCTTTTTCAAATTTGGTACGAGGGCAAAGCGTACAAAAATTTAGCTAGGTGCATTAAAAAAAATTTAAATTGCCGTTTCCAACCTAAGTTTTTCTAAACCTAGTAAAACAAAAAAAAAAATTTTACCGTTTACGGGTTTACGGAATAATCTGTTCAAATAGAATTTAGAAAAACTGCCAATTCTAGCTCAGGTGGGTGTGCTATTGGGAAAAGGTCTAACGGTAATCGGAAAAAAATTCAAAATAGTTTTTTTATAAAATTGAAATTTCAAAAATGCTCAAAAAGGTCAGAAAACGTATGCCCCTCCCCCCCTCTATCTCGCAAACGGTACAAAGTATGATTTTGAAATAAATAACAGCCAAAGTCTATCTTCTAAAATTTTATGCAAAACTATAGTTTGAATATCCAAATCTGAACTTTGAGTATCCAAATCTTTAAAGATTTAACTCCTAAAAAACCCCCTTGAAAAGCTTAAAGCATTCATGAAATCAATTTTTTGAAAGTTTCTGGTATCTTCACGGCTATGACGATATTGTTTTAATTTGCTTAAAGTATACAACGTTTACATATGTTTATTTAAAACGTTTCAAAATTGCCGTTTTCAACCCAAATTTTTCAAGCACCTTTAAACAAACGAAATAAAAAAAATAATTAAACATTGGTTCTTACAAAGTGTAATCCGTCCGCCAATGGCCACGCCCACTACCGGCTTAAATGTGAGACAACCTCTATCTGACATTTTCTCTCAAAATGCCTTTTGGTCAAGTTGGACAAGGCGTAGGAGCTCAAATTTTGGTACAGACCAATACTGGTCCAAAAATTGAACAATATCGACCTCCCAATCAAACGAAGATATTGTATGACAAATATTTAAGATATTTCTATTTGATAAGTTTGTTTGATACAAGTTTTGAGCTCCGCCCTCTTTAAAGGGGCGTTTTAAGGAAAAAACGGTCTTTTGTTCTGAAATAATTTTCGCTTTTACCGTATTTTCTCAAGATTCTAACGAAATTACAATTAATTCATTTTAATTTTTAGCCCATACAAATAATATATGAATTCGGGCCAAAAAACTTAAGGATTTGGTTTCACAAGGTCGGGTGTCCACCACTGTACTTGCTTCTGATTTTCAAAAACAATATGGATTGAGGGGATCATAAACTGTACAATGTGCATTTTACAATGTGCAATTCCTGTCCGATTTCAAAACATCCACTCAAACTTCAAGCAATGTACGTTGCAGTGTCACTAGGTCATCGATTTTGATGAGTTAATCTCTATAGATGGTAATAACTAAGCATTTTAGAGTCTGTCAATTTATCTGCAAGTTGGCCACCAAGGAGTGCGATAAAAAAAAAAAACGTTACTGAAACTCATAAACTGATACATTATTAAAGTTGATATAACCATCTATGGATTGTTAAGAGATGCTGAAGGCAAAGCTGTAAGAAAAATAATTACAAGCTTTATTACTTTTAATTGTCTGTAACTATATAGTTTAGAGGGGAACGGCAGAGCAAGTTAAAGGCTTTAATAGACTTTAACCCATTATGCAGCAGTGGAACTACTGCTGGGTGGACTTGGGCCTCAACCTACAATTTTCACCATACTTTTTGGCTGAAGTCCCATATCACTTGCCACCTGAGTCTCGGTTCTCCTTGGTGCTCTTTGGTGCTCCCGTGCCTGTGGGTCTTTAAATATGTAGGTACCTACAGACTGGAACAAAGATCTACCAAATCTTTTGGTTTTCATTCATATTTGACTGTAAATCTGTCGGATTGACGAGCTTCGGATTGGTTTTACCTTAACTGGATTTTTTTTTTCTTGGCTGGGATGACCTCCAAACTGGAGCAGCTATGATCCTTTTTGTTACCCCAAGGATGGAGAACCTGGTACCCCGCTTCACATAGGCCTGATTTCCCAATCCTTGGTCGACGTGAGTGGATCTGCCACCGTTGATTCGATATGGGAAACTCCTTCGCTTCCATCCAGCAAGCAACTCAAAGACTTCCATCATTTCTCTATTCCAATTTACCTAGGTTGCTTTGCTTAAGACCTCATCCCGATCCTCTTTGTTGTATTTTATTTCGGTAGCAATAAACCGTCTTCTCGCGCTTTTCACAAATATAAAAGACCATTCGAGCATTCAACTTTTACGAAATTCTCATTTACACTCCATGAATCCAGTCCAGTCCTAGTGGCCTAGTTTCGCCACGCAAAAACTCTCTCAACCCACAAACTTTACAAACTCACTTACACCATTTTCCAGCAGCAATAATGCTCTGCCTCTGCCAAGTGACAAAACAATTAAGATATTCCGCCTGATTGGGCAAAATTGATTCCTCGAGCAGAAAATTCATTTTCTTTTTGCTTCTATTGGCCTGGATATTCAACACAGCAGCAGCTCACACCGCTGTACACCCTGCATCATTAGCCAGACCAATTTATATGCACCGACTGCTATGTTCGAAGACTGCTCCAAGGTTTTTCGATTCGTCGTGCTCGCCGGGTAACGCTTCCTTGTTTGAGTAATCAGCATATTACAATAATCTCGTTTGCACAATTTTGTTTCAGAAGTTTAATTGAAAATTTTATAGCTGAACGATTAGACAGCTCCTAGAAACACCAGAACCAAAGAAACGCCACAGCGACGGAGGTAATTAAAATCCGAATGGTAAGCATTCCGTTCTGGACCATTGAGTTCGGCGAACCAATCGATACCTCATAATGATTTCCACACTCCATTCGCAAGAAGCTATACCGTCTTCATCCAGTTTTGTGTATTGGCCTCTCCAGTGGAGGTACTGTCGGTTTTTACGAGAGTAATTTCATTTAATTTCGTTTCGCCTTTCGTCATTGCTAAATGTTATTGCAAAATTATTAGCGTGACGAAAACGAAATGACATTCAAACGCACTTACGCCACCCGCCGCGCCGCGTTGCGTGGTAGCGACTACATTCAAAAACACTTTCGGCTCAAGCCCCAACTGCGCCATGGCTTATACACAAAACTGAAGCTATCTTGTGTCGTTTTGACGTTTTTTTTATTGACGCCAATGCAAGGCGTAATAAAATTTCAAATGAAGCAGAGATACGTTCTACATCGAAACAGAAATCATCTGCGATGAAGGATGCTGCGGCCCACCGCACCGCATCCCGTTTCTATCATTTGTTGCTGCAAAATTTAATGGTGTGGTGGAGAGTGAACGAACGAAAACGTATTCATTTCTTAAATTTGTAGACTTTACAAATCGGGATCAGGATATATACCAACTCCCGGCCGGCGGATCTGCGATGCAAGCCCCCGAAAAAGCAAGCAAGCAGAATTACGAGTTTTGCGATTTATTTGTTTTATCTTGATCCTTTTTACATCCTTTGTGCATTATGGGTCTTGTGCCGAGCAATGGAATTTATGTATGCGCGCCACCGATGGAGTCGAACAAGGCCAAGACCAAAAAGATGTTAAATGTCAAGGAATTTTACGTGGATATAGCTGTATACATGTACCTACTATATTACCAGTTCGTCCTTGGGGCATAGTATGGTGAGCATATTTTTTATGTGGTTATCATTCTTTTCCATTGATAAGGGTTATGTTATGATCGTTTACCTCAGCGAAAAATTGCAGAATCGAGGTATTCCCTTTTTCCGGGGTATAATTTCAGGAATCATGGTTTTATGGCTTCATCCTTGGGAGAGTGACTTTGCCGTTTGAACATGTACATAGTTGGATGCGGGATGGTTGTAAATTTGATGAAAGCAACAAATTTGCAAGTAAATAAACAAATTTGCGGAAAATTAGCATTCTAATTCAGCAAGGATTTGCGAGAACTTCAGGGATGCCGTATATGATGTGGCAGGGTGAGTTTTGACAAGGTTTTTGGGTCGGCTGCCAATGTATGTGCTTGTGCTCGTTAAAGCAACCATGAATTGGTTCGCTGCGTTTCGGGTCCTAGAATTATGAGGAGTGTTTTCTGCTTAAAGATAACCCAAGGGACTATGCTTAATGTAGAAATAACTTAAAAAAAATAGGAGTGGGCTCGTTTTACACAATCAGAGTTGTTGATTTAGATACTGGTCTTATGGCGTGTTAGAAAACGGGAGTAAGGAAGGGCGTTGAGCTAGAAAAAGGTTTAATTTCCAGAAACTCAAATAAAGTAAGAGGAGACAGGACAGGAGTGCATCCCAATGCACAAAATAGCTCTTGTTAAAGGAAATCAGTATCAGGATATAAAAAAGTGATAATGAGGCAGCCCATAATATCACTATGGCGGGTTTTTAAAGCACTTACCTTTAGATTTAGATTTATTCATATCTTCTATCCTTACACAATAAGATACATTATCTTTTATAAAAGTGAAAGGTTTAAATGAAAACAATTGGGCGCATAGCTTCAATAAAATTTACAACCACAAAATTAACAACATTTAACCTTTAGCTCTACTTCGTCATCAGAATTTTGTCTCTGTTTCTGGGAAGCATTATATAATTTAAGACAAACGAACGAACTTCCTTAAAGACTGACTTTTTTCGGCAGATATAAAATGTCAAACGACAAAAAAGTAAAATGAGCTCAATGCGACACCCCGCTTGCCTTGTGACTAATAAATTGATGCAAAAGTATGTAACCTAGCCCGGCAGTTTTTAAGCGGCAGCTTACCGCATTAGCGAGCATGATGCGGTAGGTTCGATATAGTAACGCATAAGCTGTCCTTTTGTGTGAAACGGTATGGAGAACTTTCTAGCTTCATGGAGCGAAACAGGAAACTTGAAATTTCGCCAACGATAGACTTTTGTAAGATATTATATGAAAACTCGAGACTTTGTGCTCCAGACTCTTTGTGTGTAAGTTCCCATGGAAACGCTGTGCAGCTTAGGTCGGCGTTTCTCTTCCACCTTAATAATGCCGTAGTCATTATCGAACTGAGGTGCGATAAGGACATTTAAATCAGAAGTAAATATTATTGCAGCTGTATAGTTTTAATTGTTCGTCTATTAAATTCCGGCACATATTATTAACTTCAAGCTTATGGAAGTATACTTGTTTCATTTTCGCAATTCAAGTTTATTTCGTATTTTAATTTCAATCACAGCTGTAGTACAAAGGCGTTGAATGGGAAACATTAAATTATTATGAATTGAAATTTAATTTTAAAATACATCAATACATTTTTCTCATTGCTAAATTTATACCCTATACGCATACATATTCCATAAATTTTATTTTTGTTTTCGAATGAATAACTTTGTCAAATGGAATATTTAATTTTCAACCTGATGATGCTTGATTTGTGCAAATAGTACAAAAATAATAATTATATGTAGCTATAACAAAATAGCATTCGTTAGGCTGACATTATTTAGAAATTATTGAGGTTGTAAATTCACAGCAATTAAGTGTTATTAAATATCATCTAGATACAAAAATAATTGGCATAGAAAAACGCTAGCGAATATTTCATTAAATTATTTGGTTTTTAATCGAATTGTGTAAATCTATATGTGTGTGCGTTATTTGAATGCTAATTAAGGGTTGACAGCATGAACAAATAAAAACGGAATTCAATTGAAATTAATTTTGAACACTATGGGTGGGCAGCGGGATGCGGCGTTCTTGGTTTTAGTTTGTGTCAGTTTTGAATTATTATGATGAGCTATGTGTGAAACATGGTTGGAAAATGTAATAATAGCTATTTTTATTTGGGCTTTTTCGCTATTGAATCTGTATTAAACAGGTTTGACCGAACCGACGATTACCTTAGTCTTTTGTTTAAACAATACCGTTTTTTTTCTATAGACTAAGGCTTCACTCGGTTCTTTCTCCTTTCAAGACGTCTCGTTATATGTCACTTGGGATGATGAAAACCATGGTAGATGGTAAAAATACAAATACACACATAAAAACACATTTTATAATTTATATTTTTCATAAATGTACATTATACAATTTGTAGGGGTGCTGTGCCTTAGTGGTTAGTGTGTGTGCTTACTACGCCGAAGGTCTGGGTTCTTGTTCTTTTTCACGGTCCCCACCTCCGCGAGGGTTTGACAAGCCCTCCGAGAGTATTAATTGTCTTGAAAAACTTCTCAAAGTGCCGTTCGGATTCGGCAAAAAACTGTAGGTCCCTAACACCAGCATAGATTGTTGAGAAGTTGGCCCTGTTTCACCTCGAGCTGTTGCGCCACTCTATTTATTTTTCTATTATGGAATCAGGCCAAAAAACTGTCAAGTTTGGTGTTAACGGATAAAGAGGGTCGTGTTTTATAAAGTTCATTACAGACACACACTTGCACTTCCTCACTTGTTTTGTTTCAAAATGTATCTTTTAACAATGTCCTCCCGATTCCCAATAAGTATTGATTTTTCCGCTATCTTACTAGTCAAGTCAAGTCGATTTTTGGACAGGAAAAAAGAAAACAGAAGTACTTTTTTCGCTGGTTCTTTATGGTTTCCGGGATGCTGAGTCCGATTTTGAACTTAGACCACAATAAGAAAAAAAGCAATTTAAAACTCCAATAAAATCATTCTTATATGGGTTTTTAGGTTCATATGTTTGGCTGCTAAAGGCCGCTAAAAAAACTAAACTTTTAAAAACGCTGTTTGTTTTTTGCTCGCAACTCGAAAACAATGCTAAAATTGGGAAAAAAGTCTGCATTTTGCTAAGGCCGCTTTAATTTTCTGCAAATCGCACATCCATGCCAGCTATTTTTTTTTTGGGATTTTTTAACTATACCACATTAAAATGTTATATCTTTTCTAGTCAAATCATGAAAAGTTCATCATCAGCATCATCATTTTCGAATGCCGCTTATACTTTAAAAGGGTCGCGGAGCGAGGGTGGCTAAATGGTCCTTCCATCTTTCTCGATCCTCCGCCACCAACTCAAGAGAGTCAAGCACAATCCCCAGGCGGGACTCAGAGAGGTTCTTTACCTGATCCCACTACCTGTTTTTTGGCCTACCAGGCGGACGACGCGCTCGCATCTCGGCTAGCATGACCTGTCTAGGAAGTATGTCAGGGGGCATGCGAACAACGTGTCCAAACCATCGAAGAATCGATCGCTCCACTCGGAGAAGTAGCTGCTCAACATTAAGATTCCTACGAATACTGACGTTTCTCACTCTGTCCCTTAGAGCAACACCAGCAACGCACCTCAGGAATCTCATTTCGGCAGCTTGTACCCGCGATCTTATTCTTTAGGTCATTACCCAAATTTCATGACCATAGATGAGGGTCGGAACGAACACTGAATTAAAAACTGAGATCTTTGCTTTCACTCCAAGCTCTGCTTTCCTGATGACCGACCGGCGCAGTTCCTTTACTATTGCTCCAGCTTGGCCAATTCTACAGGACAACTCAGTATCACTCCTCCCATCTTTCGTGAAAAAGACCCCGAGATACTCAAACTTCTCCACCTGTTTTAATAGAACTCTATTTATGTGCAGGGTACACTGCACAGGAGTTCGGGACACAACCATCACTTCCGATTTGTTCACGTTTACTTTCATCCCAGCATCACCACAGACGGCTGCAAACCTATCCAGTGCTCGTCAAATCAAAAAATCAAAAAGTTGTTTTTCAAAAACCCTGTTTCTACCCGACCGAGGGTATATTAATTTTAATGCATAGTTTGTAACACAGTAAAATAATCACCGTAGACCCTTAAGACCTTTCAGAGATATGATCGAGACCGACATGTAAATCGATTAAGCCATCTCAGTCCGTATCCGTCCGTCCATCTGTATGTGTGTAGGTTTTAAGTCTTCAAAATCAAGCTTGAGAGCTGAAACTTTATACACAAAGTGTGAAACTTGGCTCAATTCGTCAACGGCCACGCCCACTACTGGCTTCAATGGGAGACAACCTCTATTTCATGTTTTTTGTCAAAATGCCTCTTGGTAAAGTTAGACAAGGCACAGGAACTTAAATTTTGGTACTGAGCAATACTGGCCTAAGACCTTTAACAAGGCAAAATTTGAACTGCTCACAATTTCGACCATGCCCACCTTTAACATTCTCGGAAAGTTCACCCTAAATTGAAAAAAAAAATTATAACAAATATTAAAGATTGTAACAACCCTAACAAGAAAAATTATTATTTTCTACCATTTATTTTGTTATTTAATTCCTGAAATATAAATTTTGTGTTAACAACCACAAAGCTTTAACGCAAACTTTTGTACACTGCTGTTCGCTCTCCCTCTCTCTTCATTGAATTGTATGCTACGAAAATGAGAAACAGCGCTTAAAATAGGTTAAAAGTATTAAGCTTTTAAGCTTAGTATTAAGACGCTTTTTTCAAATGAAAAGCTCAGCTGAAATTTGGGTAGAAAGCCGCGCACTAGCCGAACAACTTCACTTATGGTTGTAACAGCTTCTAATGCGATTCGGCGGCACTACTGCACTACTGCCTTTTGTCTACCAAGCTTTTACAACAAGAGGACCAAGCACTTTTTGCAATTTCCCAGCGATAGTGGAATTTGCCGCTTCCCTGTTTTGACTTTATTCAATCCATTTTCATCATTTTTTTTTGCCGCCTATTCAGCGGGTTACTGCGTTATTTCGCATTTCCTAGCACTCACAGGCCAATATTATTTTTGCAAAACACAGTGGTCAAAAATCTGGGGCTCAAAACCTTATTATCTTGTCCCATTGTCCGAGGTAAACTACCACCTCTTTGGTTTGACCATATATACTTTAAGCTTCTCATACATGCAACAAATACACTAACCGTCACATACAGAACTCTACTGTTTCTCTTTCTTTCTGGGGAACTGAAGAAGTTGGAAAATGAACAAACAACTCACCACATACATCGAACGATCTATTGACAACAACGTGTTTTTAATTGGTGCATCTTAAGGAGCATTAAAAGGTGCATCTTACAAAGGGTCCTGTTAAAAATTTAAAGATAAATATGTACAAGCAAATAGAAGGATCCTCAATCTAATTATATAATATCATATTAGTCCTCGTTATAATAAATGCTTAATACTTCTTCCCATTACTATGCAAAAAAAAAAATACTTCTCCTCATGTCTTTTTCGTCCTTTCCTTTACACATGTATCCCTTTAATCTTCTCGGTATGTAATTTGTCCTAATGCGGATTTAATGGACATCAAGACATCTCAAAGTAGTAATAAGCCAATTACAAAGAATACCAACAAAAAAAAAATATCATCTTTTTGATTAAGCCAAAGTAATATCCGTCATTAAAGAGATGGATATAACTTTCATACTTGTGCTTAAAGTTTCGTAATGTGCTTACATTTTTAGTTATGTCAAGAAGCAAATGACTTACTTACTAGTCCGTGAAATTGTCATGTGAGTAAATACTGCCAACGTTGTGTATTTTCTTGTGAATTGGGGGATTTGACTTTTATATTGAATTGGCCTACAGAGACTTCAATGGAGTCCTTGATTTGCCAGTGAATCGAAAGAAGAAAAAAAAAACGTTGGGTGTATAGTGTAGTGGTATCTTGTTGTACCTATATAATGTACACCTTGTAATTAAGTTTGATTGTCACTTACATCATCAACTAGTATGGTGTACACGACCTATATAAATAATTCTCTACAGGAATGTAGGTCGTGTGGTGAGCCTGAGCACAAACGTTGCGCACTGCAAAGGCAACGTTAATTATTAAGTACCTATTTGAATATGCACACAAGACTCAATTTCTAAGCCATACCTCAGATTGGTGTGTATGGCCCACAGATTTGAGCCCTTGAGAAAAGACCATGTAGGTACCAACCGGTTAAATAATCTTCATTCCGGTTAAATGGATTCCTCTCTACAATGGGCGGGCCCCCAACCAACGAGTAAAAACATATTCCTTGAGATGCGGCCTTGTGGTGGCTTAATCGTCGTTCGGTTTCAAATATTTAAGCAGCATTAGGCACTAAGTTATGCCTGATCACATGCATCAGACACACGTCCCTATACACAACGTGCAGTTGGCCCTCTAAGCGCACTGAGTATAACCAAGCAGTAAATAGATTCATTATGAAATTTCCCGTTACGTCTATTAAATTGGAGAGCCCTTAATCTGTGCTTCTAGCACGTATGCACAAAATCCCATCTACAGCATATTATTGGAATCCGTAAAACCCCACCGGGGCTTACTGCGGATCCCCAGATACGCCCCTGTCCCTCTCTGCAACGCAGTCGAGGACGCAGTGTTTTCCTTTGGCTGTCGGTCGGTCGGATAGGGGGTATTTAAATATCCACCCTTAATTACAAATTCTACACTTATTTAACCCGTAAGCGAGATAAATTTCAAATGTCAACAAACATGTGTACAAGTGACAGAATGCACGCGTTCGGGTGTGAGTTGGTCGACGCTGTTCAACACCGGAATCAATTTTTCGGTAGAACGGTGGTCTGTAATATTCTAATTATGGGGTTGTGTCGCTGTGCACACACATAACCTACTACAATCCACTTATAATTGCACAAAACTAATGAACAGCCAAGCGGTGGGGCATATAGGAAGGACAAAGGGTATGTTGCACTCGCAGGATAATAGCACAAAGAGCAGGCATACACAGAATGGGGGAACGTGATGATGGTGTGTCTCTGTGTAGTGTTCGCATTTCACCTATGCTCTTGTTAATCCAAAAATCCTGCTTCATCCCCAGTACGTGTGTATGCGCACGATAATAAGCTTCGGCTGATTGGGAGTGACTGGGGGGGCTGTTTGTTCTGTTTGAATTGGCGGGATGATGGTTGGTACTGTGAAAGGAATTAGGCCGACGATGGATGTGCACAAAAAAAAATACACACCAACCAAAAGGATTTCCCATGTTCGTTCGGGTTGTGTTGTGATGATTATTATTGTTATCATGATGATAATGATCGTCCTCGTCGTTTGGTATCATCGTGCGATTATAAGCACTCGGTTTCCAGCGAATTTTGTTGTTGTTTACCAAAGGAAGAGCTCTGCCGCCGGTGGTGATGATGTGTTCATCCTGTGGAGCAATTTACTCTTGGGCTTACTTCATTTACATAATTCCTGAATCGATTTTCTTGTTCTTATTTGTATTTAAGCGGTGGGAAGGGGTGTGTGCTGCTCTTTTTTTAAGATTTTTTTTTTTTTTGAAAAAGCAAGCAGACAACAGTGAAGTAAGGATTGCTCCTGTTTTCCCTAATTGTTGAATGTGTTCCTTTTGTCTTGGAACAATGTGGGGCCATGGCATTGGTTTGATTGTTCTGATTTTACTCTCGGTGTTTTTTTAAGCTAAATACATACAAATACATAAATAAGTTGGTGTTGCGTTTTTCTTTTTTATTTAACAAAAGATTGTTGGGTAAGCTTCAGCAGCTTGAGGATGCTTTTAGCATGTACAACGTGTATGTATATCTATGTCGCGAAAGGGTAATAAATAGATAGGTTAACTGTTCATATCTCAACATGTGTTTTTATAGCATGGCTTAAAGGCGTTTTCTATGTTAAATCAATGTTTTGTTTCCAGCAGTTAAATTTTATTTGAAGGAAAATTCAAAAATATTTGTTTAAGCATCTTCAGTTCGACTCTTTATATATACACGAGTAGGTATCTACCTGTCAATTCAATTTAAATTTCAATTTATTACAAGGAAACTTACGGTTGCACAATAAAATTTGGTTTTTTTGTAGTTCTTTGAGCTAAAGTACATGATTGGTATTCGTAAAAATTAAATATTTATCAATATATTAATATCTACTTATTACTGAAGTTGAAATAAATGATAAGAGATCTAGACAAAAAAATAAATAAAGAAAATAGTAAAGTAAAAATATATAAACGAGCTATAGAGGAGTGGAAAAGAAATTAAAGATTGCCGACCTGAAGGTTGAGATTTTGCTGATATTCTTAATGTCAGGTCGTAGCAAGTTTCATAGCCTGATTGAATGAATGAGAAGCAATCGGGAGCTGCTGAGGTAATTAAATGGCGGAACATTTATGCTCATAGTTCGACGCGAGCGAGAGAAATCCAATTTTTCATACAATTACCAAGGAGACTTCGTTATTACAATTTCGTGTGGGAATATGCAGTTTCTGGCATTGATGTGTTGGGTTAATAGGGTGTTTCCATCGCACATATAACAGATATTAACTTAGGAAGATTAAAAGTTGATCTGAAAGTGTTTCCACCGGAATAAAGGAGATTAACCTGGCGTATGCGTATTTCGTTTTTGCCAATTCTCGATGACATCATGTAATCTGCGCATCTCTCTGTAAACGTGAGTTTTTTTTCAACTCTCGGAGCAACTCAGATTCAAAAATAACTAAATTTATTTTTAATTGCTACCGATTTTTTTAATCTACGCAAGGAGATACATCAAAAGCAGAAAAACAGAACGTCAAATCAAAAGATTTTACATTTCGTTTTTCGTTAAACCTGTTGATTGGGATTTCTGTCCACAAAGTTGATAATAGACTAACTTGATCAAATCAACCAGCAGTATCAACATCAAAATCCATCATTATTTTGCAGGGTGTAAAAGTTATTGCATTTAAATTTTTTGACAGGAACAAACACATCCACATCAACAGCAACATCAGCCGTTCTGCGCATCCCATTACATCACGCAAGAAACACTGCTGATTTGATAATACCCAGCTGTCAATAATATAGGTGTGTTTGCTTTGTTTCATCTGAAAATGCTTAGAACGCGTGGAATTCTGTTCGGTTTGATTTAAGAATTCATGCGTGGAAGAGATAAATTGCGCGATTAATTTTTAATCTTGTCGTGAAAAGATTTATATTCGTATGGTAAATAACGTGATTTAGAGGGTATTTAAGGATGATTTGTCTTAATCGCGGATTTATGTCCAGTGGAAACACCCTATAAGGTGCGCCCCAGAAAGTTGTTGGCGAGAGTTGATATTCTGTCATACTTGCGAAGACTGTGGATATACTGGACCATATCGTTAAAGGCTACCTGAAGTTTGCGGATTGAAAGTTAATCGGGGTTGGGATAGACAACCTCGGAATACGAAACTAAAGGCATGATGTGCGAACAAGTTTTTAGCGTGTTTCTAGAGGAACAAAGAACCATATATACGACCAATTACGAGGTTTATATGATCGTATCAAGAGAGCTCACGGTTTAAGACAAAGCCAAGACAGGTTCAAGACTCCACAACTTAATTTGCAGCTCGCTAGCCAAATATCAGGGATACATTAAGGCGTGTTTTGTTGCTTTTTCAACGCTTCACAAAAAAATAAAAAATGATTGACTGCTTATCTCTTTGGTGTAATGTTATGTTGGCAGCTTGTGTGCAAGTGTATCTTCAAGATGTCCTTTCAAAGTTCTTATATATTTTACACACGCAAAAGCCTCTCCATTTTTCAGATTCAAAGAAATTTTCGTACAGCGGGAGCTTGACGATAATCACTATGTTTACGACTTATCTGCAATCAATCGCTTAGGGCCAGTTTTTCGTCGGTGTGAGTTCATCCAAATTTCGGAGTTAAATTGAGATCAATCCCCAGAAATGAGTTTTTCAGTCAATTTCGACCTGGGGTTAATCTTGGCTTAACTTGCTAAATTTGCAAGCCCCGATTTGTGACTAACACGCATCAATCTTTGGAGAGCTATTCGAACTTCTTTGCCTGTTTTTTTGTGTCAAATGGCAGAAAATGACATTTGAAGGGAACTCAAAATTCTTTGTCCTTATTTTCTATGGAAAGTTATAGCTGGGAGGGACAACAATTTCGACCTTTCTAAAATTTCGTCTCAGTCTTTTGTGTCTGCAGCACTTCAAAAACGATCTTTCTTCCACTTTATGAGCTGATGTTCATTCAAATCAACCACGGCTTCATCTATATCTAATAAATCTGTAACCAATTTTAAGTTGCTTGATAATAACTTGGCATCTAGTAGCTTCTTCTGCAAATTTTTAGGTATTGGAAGAATAAAGCTCACTTTTTGTTCTGTTCCCAAACAAGCTGCGATTCGGGCTTAAATTCTTAAGCCCGCATGATATGGGCGACCTTTTAAGTCATTTTTGCAGGACGTGCGTTTATTTCCTTGCATACGCATAGGGCTATTTAAGGTATTTTAAACTGTACCCCAATGCAAAAGCTAGGTGCACCAAGTACTTTTTAATTCAAAATATTTATTTCAATTTCCATTGCATACGCATTGGGGTACATAAGGCATCTTGCATTATCGAAAGGTTGATACATAATTTTTAATTACTATAACCTTGAACCTTTATAAGATCAATTGAGTCAGGATACTCAAATAATTTATAAGAATAATGTTTCTTTTTTAAAAAAAAAGGTTTTATAAATCCACAAAGCTTGCAAGATGTCTTTGAGCCCATATTTGAGTCCTTTCTGGCACATAGCGATATGACTTCTACTTGTGTACGGCTTTTTTATAGAATCTTTCCTCAAACCCTGGTTGGTTTGCTTAACATTTTATGAAATGCTTTTGCTTATTTTTCTTCCTCTTGCAAGCTTAACCGAATCTGTAACTTGAATCTGAATACTTCATTTCAAAGATATAAATCTTATGTAAGCAATTTTGTTGGAATCTTTACCTTACAGAAGTTTTTACTTGCATGTGGTATGCTGCTACAAGTCTTATAAAAGCTGTTTATTATTTTAGGCCTCTCTTCTTCTTCTTTTTTCTTTATGTGAAGGTATAGTCTGAACTGTAGGGATCATACCCCTCCCATGATTCGGTTTTACTGCTTTACTGCTTTTGGCGTTCTTCGACTGGAAGCCATGACAAGAACATACTGGTAATTTACCTGACTCGAGCAATGAATGTTCGGGTCTTCTTCGCCTTTTGTAGAATCCATTGTTACATTTATTGGCGTTGCGTCTTTGACCAATCTTGCTCAGTGAAACTTCTATAAGGCTTTATAGAAACAATTTTTGCCCTAGAATACTAGAGCTTCTAAATGGCTTTATAAATTTTGTAAGTTAATATCCTGCACGGAAAGCCCGGTACTGCTGATAGAAATTAGTCATGCGAACATCTCGAACTTTAACTATCGAGTATTATAGCCTCGTTGCAGCCTCCTCATGGTCGTATATGACTTTTTACCGAACTGGTTCTACTTCAACAGACAAGTACGAAGAGGCTTAATGGAAGTTACGGCGTCCCATAATCAAATTAGTCTGGCTGAGCTAAATTTTAAATTGGAAGTCCAAGGCTTACAAAAATTAGATCTGTATACAGGTTAGCAGACGTCTGAGCATTCCCTTATCTGATGCGAGGTGTCAATCTCATTAAATCTTAATATTTTTTCAGTTTTAAATGGTAGGGTTGTGTTCTTACATACAGCCCGCCGCCATCTTGCAGGACTAATAGTGTTAAGACTTAAGAGTACATATTACTATAATATTTTTGGGTAACATTGGCCTAAAAAAGCTAAGTTATAGCCAAGCTCTGAAGAAAAAGAAGGTCGGTAGTAACCACATGGAGGAAATACTAAAACCTTTAAGTGCACAAAAGCATGCTTCAGTGTGTACCTGACATACATTCTATTAAAAAAAAGGACGCGTAGTTTTAACAAAACCATTTGATTTATCAGTCTGCCAATCTAACAGCGAGGGCATACGTCGCACCCATCTCAAAGGAAGATAATTTCTTAAAAAAAAAATACAAAACTATCTTTACCGTTCAAACATAAAAAATACTTTATTTTGATTGCACAATAAAATGTGAAACAACTTGTCAAATACTTGAAATACGAAACTAGGAAGGTTCTACGCCCAATCGTTTGTCCAATCCATCCCCATTGCCTGTCTAGAAGGTGTATTTCTATAACCAACACCCAATCTCATAACTCCATTTGACATTATCAAATTGCTTGCGTTTATAGGACTATTAAATGAAATTAATTCCAACTGAATTCAGTTCATACACAGAATTTTATTATATCCTTTCCCATCCCCAAATCTCTTATCCAGTATAAGGCTGGAATTAATAAATAAACACGCAATGTAAATTATTTACTGCCACTTCTCAGGTTCGTCACGAACCTCATAAACTTTCGGTTTTTGTTATCTTTTATTGTTTTGGCAAGTCCCAACTGACACTTACATTCGTTGTTGCCCCCAATTGATCATTGGATGGGTAGGACAGGCGAAAAAATGAAAGAATAAAATCCTACACATTAGGTAATGTAATCTGAGCCCCCATAGGGGCTAACCACCCTTCTCAAGGGTGGCGGTGGTGACAAAACCATAGCCTGTTGTCAAAAAATTTACCTGAAAAATAATTTTTTTCTTCTTCGTTATAGAACGTTCCCACGGGTGTCACATATAAGCAGTTGAAGTACATAGTTACTTTAAGTTTATTATTGGCAAAGGGTTCGCTCCAGGGGATGCGAAACGTTCTGCTTGTCATAACAACTTCTGCTCGCCACGACTGTCACATTAGGTGTCATAATAAAGTTTCTTTTCTGATTTATTAAAAGGGCAATCGGTGCTTTACTTGTTGATACTCCTTATGTCTGGTATGTGTTGATGGGATCGATGTGGGTAAGCATTATTGGTTTGTTCATCATTTTGAGGAATGGCAAATGGTTTGGTTGTGGAAAAGTTGGACGCATAACTAATAATATATTTTTTTAACGGGTTGCCAGGGATGATTTTAAAATTCCCAAAAACGTTGATCAAACTTTGATTTAAAAGCTGCAAAAAAAATGTTAATTGTCATAAATGGAGCATTTTCAATTGTATGCTTTTGGAAAAGGTTTATCGCACTTTAAAAAACCGCTCCCACACTTTATTATGTCAACTCATTCCAGTTAACTCGACGAGAAAAATTATGACAAATATGTATGAAATAATATTTTAAGCTCCAATATAGTATTTAATCTAAAACATTTATTTATTTTTTTCTGTCATCAAAAATAAATAAATTACAATCAGTTTCCTATTAAAAATTCTCCCTATGCATATTATTTTTCGATAATTCACACTAATCCGGCATAAATTATAAATGACCTGGTGACACGAAAAAAGAATTCCAACACTCGTATAAATTATCCGCCCTCTGTATTGCTGTCAAAAGTGCACGTTGCGGCAATAAAAACTCAAACGTATTTGAGCAAATTAATTTAATCCCCTTTATTTAGATTTTACACACTTTAGCGGCTTTACGGATCCACTATATGCACACATACGCCGCCGTTCGGTTGCCTTAATCAGATATAATGCCAAGTGTGGCATGTAAATAATATTCGACAAATATTTATTCGCATAAATTCAGGCAAATCTCTACTAATTTGCATTGGACTTATCGAATGATGTGGTATGAGCGAATATACACGCGGATGACTATACAAATTTAGCTGCTGCATCCTGCGTTGCTGATATTGCAGTGAAGGGCAATTTAAATGTTCCTTTATCAAGAATTTGATTAGATTTGATGAGCGATGCGGTAATTAGCTTATAGCAAGTTAACGTAGCTGTTCCTAATAAATTGGTACTGAATGACTCAATGAAGGTAATGAAAATTTCGAAGACCACTTGATAACTTTATTGAGGCTTAATAATGATAATTGGAAATTTCAAGTAGATTTCCACTTTTAAGTTTAGTAGTTTAGTTCATTTGAAGTAGATAAATAATAAATAAATGAACAGTAAATATTAAGCAATGTTTATTAAATAATGATCAAAAATCACATTATTTCTGGAATTAATAGTCCCCTTATACCGTGGTCTTGTCGCATGGAAAATACCCTGTGTGGACCGACTATACACAACATAAATTCAAAAGCTTTGATAGCTTTTAGATCTTTAAAGTTTGCTTAAGTTTTCAAAAAAAAAAAGTTCAGAAGGTAGACTATGCCCTCAAAAAATTTTAAGAACATTTCAACGCAGTAAGCTTGCCTCGAGTAAGCTTTAACTACTATTTTAACTAACTCGAAACAGGCTCATCTTACCACAAGATACTAAAAACTTTTAAAAAAATTGTTTTCGAAAATACTTTTATGTTTTCGATTCAAATTTCAAACGTTTTTGAGTGATTAAAGTTATCTATTTTATTGCTAAAAATTATACATAATTTTGAAACGCTGGATGTTTGTTGATTGTTGAAGAAAAGGAGACCCTCTGAATTGTGCCAACGACAGATTGTACAACGAACATCTTTTCTGTTGTACTGTGTGAATGCCTGAAGCCGTTTGTCAACAATTTGATAGGCACATACCAGTGTGGCTTGATGCCAGGACCAAATATCGATCAAATATTCACACCGCGGCAGATGGAGAAAACCCAGGAATTCCAAATCGATACACACCACCCCTTCATCCATTTCAAGGCCGCGTATGACAGCATCTGTAGAGATGAGCTATATAGCGTAATGTCTAGTTTTGGCATCCCTGCCAAACTCGTCAATCTGTACAGGATGAGGATGGAAAATTCACACTGTTCCGTCAAGGTCGGCAACGTCCTCACCCACCCCTTTGATGTCAAAAAAGGATTTAGACAAGGCCACGCGCTGATGTCTTCTTTGACATTATACTTGCCAACACCAGAGGCACAATCTTCCAAAAGTCCGTTCAAACTCGCATACGCAGACGACATTGACATAATTTGGAGAACAAACCGTTTGTCGAGGACTTCTAGAGTATGGCCGACGGAAGCGGCAAATATGGGTTTAACAGTCGACGAGGGTAAAACCAAGTATATGCTGTCACCAAGAAAAGACACCGAACACTGACGTCTTGGACAAAACATCACCATCGATAGCTGAGGTAGTTAGAGACTTTGTCTACCTTGGTTCCGCTATCAATGCAGACAATGACACCAGCGCTGAAAATCAAACGAAGAATAACTCTTGCCAATCGCTGTTTCTTTGGGCTAAGAAAGCAATTGAGTATCAAAGCCCTCTTTTGAGCAACTTAAGTGTGCATATATCAGTCCCTCATCATCCCATTCTTGCTGTACGGTGAAGAAGCATGGACCCTGTCAAAGGCGGAGGAAAACACTTTAGTCTGCTTCGAGAGGAAAATTCTTCGGACGATTTAAGGTCCCGTCTGCATAGACGGAGAGTGGAGGAAGAGGTATTACGTCGAACTGTACGAGCTATACAGTGACACTAACCCAAACAGGAGAGGCAAAATAAAACGTCTACGATGGCTGGGTCATCTAGAGCGGATGGACACCAACGCACGGAAAATCTTCGAATCCACACCGCAGGGACGGCGCGGTAGAGGAGCGCCGAGAGACTCAGTTGGCGCAAGTGGAAGGGGACCTCAGCCAACTTCAGCAAGCGAAACTGGAGACGGCTAGCTAGAGACAGAGCTGGTTGGCGAAGCTTGTTGGTTGAGGCCCAAGTCCACCCCGAACCGTACCGCCTTTAGTAAGTAAGTAAGGGGGATTATTCATAATTACGGATACTTTCAAAAAAGCAGTATTAAAACTCTTTCAGAAAAATGACTCAAACCACTTGGGGTATATTGAGCTACTTTGTGAGCTACATGTGCTTAATATTGTCTGCTTTTTGAACAAGTTGTTCAAAAGTTATGGACTTAAAAACGCACAGGGTGATTTGGAATCATCATAGAATTGATGGCAATCACTGCAATATTTGTCTGGGATCAGAATTGTTTATATGCATGCTGACTATGAAGACTTCTTTTTACGGTCTCTAAGGGTTCTTCAATTACCAAAATATTTGTGATACTTTAGATAGATAAAGCCTTTTCCACTTACTACTAAATGCAGTTGAAAACATAGTTAGAAAACATTGCCTTATGATATTTTTTCTAATTGTGGGATGGGTACAGGATTGGGTAATGAAATCTTAAATCTCGATGGTAAGGTTTCCTGGGGAAACATTTACCGTAAAAAATGCTGCACGACTACGCGAGCACTAAAAAACTGTATTCTACTAATTATTGTTAGGCGCCGAAACACCAAGACTCTTCTCTTGACTCAATCGTAATACTAGTATTAAAACCCGAACTCTTACGCAATGCATTCATAAGAGTCCCATGGAAACCGGTGAAAAAGCATAAGTACCTTGGAATGTTTTTGGGGTGCAACATAAAAAAAGCTAACTGATATATAAACTCGAACCTATCCCCCACAAATAATTTCTAGCAAAAGGGGTTCCAAATTAATGATGAAAATTAAAGTTATATACATAATTGTTATATTATGCAGCGAATATAGACTTTTTTTGACAAAACTCATGTAAAATGTCAAATCATAAACATAAATCAGATATATACAGAAAGCATAGAAATGTATTTTGAGTCCATCGACCCCTTCTAAACAGCTATACATAATATTTCTAGACGTCTACTTCAGTTTGCAATTTCCGTCGACAGCAACACTTATCACTTCTCCTTTCGAATGCAGTGCACTCACTCAACAAATCACACCCCATGAGCAGTGATTTGTATGAATCGTGTGTGAATACACACACCTTGCACACCAGTATTTTTCATTCTCGCCACACAATGCTTTCAACGCCTTCAAAAGCACACACAAAAGGAATCGAATGAACACAAAACCCCCACCGACGCGCCACGCCGCCTCATGGCAAATAAATATTCACAGATCATTGAACTGTTCTTCTATAAATTTCTTTCCTTATTTTAAGAACTTTTCCTGAAAGCAAATAATAGGTCTTTTAGCGCGCGTTACACCCCAAACGCACACCCACACTCCCACTTATATGCGAAGCGCAATTGCTCCAATGATTACTTCCAGTATGGCGGTAAGCTTTGTCGAAGGTGCTTCCATTTTACTGCTCCATTTCATTCAAATCACAGAGCATACTGCCGAGAACGGTGTAAAAGAAAAAACCAGCATTCAGCAAAAACCAAAAAACGTGTGTAAACCAAGGAGAATAAATATATTTTATAACCACAATAGATTTTTATTTAGGCTCAAACGAAAATCAATCCACGGTAAAACTTTTACTCCATCGGAGATAAAAAAAAAAAACTCAAACTCAAATACAAAATAGGTGTTTGTACTAAGGTCCTTTCAAAAATCAATTACGCCATTCGACTCATTAATTCCATGCGAATTTCGTCTGAAAAGAGAAACACTAAAAGAAACATTCTTTTGTGTTGCAAATAAAAGCACGGTGAAGAGTGACATCAAATACCCCACTCAAAGTCTTTGCTGGGTGGAAATAAAAAGAAAAACACGCAAAGGCAGTTTGAGTTCGATTTTATAAAAAAAGAAACATCGAAGACCGTATTTGTGTTCGTAACAATAAGGAAATGTTTTCTTATTGCAAGCAATAATTACAACAAATTGAAAAATGCAACAGTTGAATTTACTACTTTCGGTACCTATGGGTGTTTTTCGTAGGTGTTTGTTGAAATTCCCTTCCTGCCTTATCCTACGAGGAAATGACCAGCCTCCAAAACGTTAAAAAAAATTTTCACAGAGAGCCTCGCCTTTAAATTACAAAAAAACACCTTTATAAAGTCAGGCCTACAAAAGATGGCTGACATGTTGTAGTGCTCTAAAGCAAAATTTTGAAAACTCATTTAGATACTCAGAAAGTTAATTTTAACACACATTTTTTTTATGTTATATAATAAACATTTATTAAAAACGCAATTTTTAGGCAAACAATTGCAAAAGGTGGAAACAAGGTCAATGTTGGCAAATACTTTTTTTTGTCAAAACGTGATTTATTGTCATTACAGCATTTGAAAAAAAAAGACAGTCAAGCGTACAATTATTTCTCAATTTGTGTATAAAATGTTGTTTGATGAAAATGTCCGAATCTCATGACATATTTTCAAAAGCATCTCGACAGCTCATCTGTTTCGCTTAGTTCAATTTTAAGAAAATATGGCATAAAATGTGTGTATACTAGTTTTTAAATGCTGCCATTGCAGTGTAGTTAGTAACAGCCAGGACATCTACATATGACTGTTTGCTATCGCAGGCGAATTTCAACTTTGGGTACCTATGTACTTACTTAAATTTCATCCAAACGCAGGATGACAAATAAGTTTTCTTGATTTCTTTTTTACTAAAGAAAAAACTTAGAAAAATCACAAGCGGGTTTTTTGCTTTAAAAATTTGAACACATTTTGCCCTTCTTCTCAAGTGGTTTGTGCTTGGGTAAAATTGAGTTGTTAAGATAAAAAGAAATCAGAAGTTTTAGGCATTTTTAGCATTTCAGTAAATCAACTTGTAGGATTTTAAGCGTACCTCAAAAGCCATACAATAATTCAGCATCGGTATATTTTTTTTCGGACGCTTTCGCTACTTTCCCATAATTCCCATAATTTTCTGGGTACAGGTTTTTTAGTTAGCAGCAATAAATGCAGTTTTTTTATTTGCATTTTAAACCGTTTCAGGAAATATTAAGTTAGAAGCGATATTTTTAAAACATCTGCAAATTGTTAGCATTTCGTTCACAAGTTATCGATAAAGAAATCAAGTTTTATTGCAACCGGTGCTAACGTTAAGATCCTCCAAATATTTTGAAAAATAGTTTTTCAAATGTTTTTGAAGTTTTCAAGCTAAATCACCGAATCTGCTAAACATTTAAAGTTTTCTATAGTTTTCCCGGAAATAACAAATTCCAGGAAAAGTATAGAACTGCCAGGGCGATCCACATGAGCGCGAATCGTCCTGACAGTTCTCATTCTGAATTTAGACCTATTAATGACAATCTATTTCATGATGGTTAGATTACATGAAATTCTTTTTATGCTGGGCACGGCAGATAAATCCTACACGAACAAAATGTTCGAATTGAGCATTCGTGTAGGTCTTATAATTCACATTGCGTTTTTGCAGTGAAAGTCTTAAGTTTGGCGGCTTTTGCCGGAAAAACGTCTGTATGGAAAGGCAATCTTGGTGTTTCCCACTGATGAGTATCAGCCAAGTTTGTCGACCGATACAGACCTGGCTACCTAGCTAGGGAAAAGACCATTTTTTAATCTTTTGTGATTTAAAATCAATAAACCCTAATAACTATCGGTGCGCATTTACTAGCAATAGTTAATGCAAATGGTAAAATTTAGGAAAAACAAATAATTCTTGTTATGTGTGATTTTTTTTATACCCGACCCAGGGAATATAAGGTTTGATGTATAGTTGGTAACGCAGTAAAATAATCACCCTAGACCTCTAAGACCCCTATTTTGTAGGCGTGGCGTTAAAAAATGTTTTTTTTTTTACTTAAAAAGGACCAGTAGTTGTGTCTGAGTGCTCCGTCGGATAGTAGCAACCTCCGACAAAAGTAAAAAAAAGTACTTAAAAAGGCGGAGTTTTAGGTGGAAATATGCAACCACTAGTAGGTACCACTAAAGCATTTTATATCTCAAAAAAAAAAATTATATATGCAAAATTTTAATATTACGGAAATTCAGTATTTGTTTAGTTTATGCTTCAATTTCCTTAATTCTAGCTGTAAAAACTTTAAAGATAAGGGCCAAAACACTTTTTGTCTTTTTTATTATCAAAATTAAAACTGTTCTTAAACCGTTTTGTGTGCATAAAAAGAAATTTCCTTGGATGCATTCTCATTTTATTCAGAGATTTTATTGCTGCACCGAATTTCATCATTCTACGACTTACCGTTCAAAACTTACAGGTGCAGACGGACGAACAACGAAGTGAAACGATAAGAGGTCTCTTTTCCATTTGTGGACGAACCGATGCAAATAGTGTTGTTTGTCAGACTCAGTTGATTTCCGAATTTATCTTATAAAATGGGTTCTAAGTGCGACTGCCAAAAACTAAGGTCTGCTAACTTGTTTACATACTGAAGGACAGACGGAAAGGCGGGCGTACATGGCTCAATCTGTCGGTCTCATTTATATTTCTAAAATGTCTTGGTAGGGTGTAAAAATTATTTTAACACATTTAACAAATTTACCATCAAAAATTAGTTTAAGGTCCTGTAGAAACTCGCATTACTCTCCTATCAGATTTCTATCAGTTTCTTATAGAATAATATAAGAAGATATTCGTCGCAATCATTTTAGAGATTAAATATAAGAAGCGAGGTTTATTCTACGTCTAGATTTATTGATTGAAAGAAGACAACGCGGCCTAAGATCGACACCTCTGAAAAAACAAATTCGAACAATTAAGGAATAACTTTTTTTAAACATATTGATAAGATACAAAAACTGCTGATAAACTGTTCTTTTTGTAGCGCAAAAACCCATCACAAAACTCGACGGACCACTCCGTGTATGATTTGTACTCTCTGTTTTTTATACCCCATCCCATAGGATAGGAGGTATATTAAGTTTGTCAGCCATGTCCGTCCGTCCGTCTGTATGCCACATGTTTTTAGGCCTTAAATTTTGAGCTAGGGTGCTGAAACTTCGTACGTAAGGTCGGCATCATGCGAAGCAGTACAAGTGTAAACATTTTTGAAATCCGCCCAAAGACACGCCCACAATCGGTCTAAATGTGCAACTACCTTGAATTTTCAAAACTGTAAGACGTTCTAAAAGGCTGAAATTTAACATTTAGCATCTCCTACTAAATGTAAGACACAAAAAAAAATTCAATCGGTAAAACTCCTCTAGTGGGCGTGGCATCTATTTTATTAGTAAATATTCAAATGCAGCCTACTCAATATTTTTGCTCAAAATTAAAAAAAAATTGGTTAATATTTTATGTAGAAAACGCTTAATTCTACATTTTGTTCACACAAGACTTTGGGCCACGCCCATGTTTGGAGGCAGAATTGAAGAAAAACCTAAAATTTGCCTGAAAAACTTAATTTCGACTTGCCTTGAGCCTAATTTAGGAAAGCATGAAACAAAAGAAAATAGCAGGTAAGGTAAACGAGACTTCAGTCTAGAATTCGTTGATATATAGTTTTCACGGCTCCTTTTAAGGGTCGATTTTTCAAAAATATTGAATTTGGACCGTAAAAATTGCATTTTTACGTACATTTTAGTGTAACTTGGATATATATGTGGTTTCTCATTAGGGGCGGTTGGACCAAGCGTTACTTATAAAATGTCAAAAAATAACCATGTCCTCAGCATTTTACAATGTGGGATAGGATGGGGTATTCAAAGGTCCGTTTTACGGACTGTAACTTCTGCCTACACACTTTAGCACTTACTCACTGGTTTTTTTTTTTTTTTTGAATTATTCTTTGACAGTGGGGTTTGTGAATTATGTAAATAGCTGCCATGCGATTTCATATCATACGTTATATAAACACTTTAGTCCTTGATTTCATGTTCATGGTGTAAGTGTCTAGCTCCCTTTGACAGCCCAGCAAACAAAATACACTCAAGACACTCAACGAGTGCCAGCCAGGGCCCGTAGAAGGCAGTTAAGTCATTGCTTTAGTGTTTGGACTTTGGATGTTTTCAAAATAATGTCAGTTGCGTTGAAAGAATTCCCTTTCTGTTGACTTTGCCTATTTAGTGTTTGCTTCATCTATCTATGCCATTCTGAAGTATTCGGCAGGATCTTCCTTTCTTTTTTTGTTCGTATTTATTTTCGTTGGCATGGATTTGTCGTGAAACTGCTGAAGGTTGACTTTCATTTTATTTTATTTTGATTATGAAAACTTTTCCCATAGATACCTATGATGTCGTCTTGTTTAAGAATTGTTTTACTTTTCGATGAGCAATAAGGATGCTGGTCCATGATATAGTTGTGCTATGCCCGGATATGAGTTTTCTTTTTGACTTAAAGTTTTCTCTCTAACTACTGACTGAGAGTGACTTTGACTGGAGTTGAAGCGTTAAGTGGAGTTCACCTTATATTCGTACTGTGTATACACAAGTCATACAGAAAGTAGGTCATGTGGTGGTATGATGTTGTTGAAATCGAAAAAGTAGTAGGAACGAACTAGTCCTTTAAGTTTGAAGTCTGTGTTTATGCATGGTGAGCTTATACAACGTATGTAGAGTAATGTGCGTATGTGTTAAAGTGAAAATTATGTTTGATGTGCAAGGATGCAGTTTTCTATTTAACTTTTACAAGAGCAAATTACTTTAATTTTACTATATGCATAAATGTAGGCACAACCATTTTAATTTGAATTTTCATAGTCCTTGTGAATGTTATCTTCTAGCTGTACTATTTGCTTTGCAAATAAAGGAGACAAAATAATGCTTTATGTATCTCAAATTCATAACATCATAATGTTTTCAGAAACATTGAAACTTCTCGACTATGTTAGCTTTCTTGATTACTTGAGTTGTTCTCTTTTTGCTATAATTAAACTGTTTCAAGCAATCCAATTTTAACAATAATATTTATTTTATTTTAAAGCTCATGTTATTCTCGTGATTATTTAATAATTATTCACGTCTTAATTATTTTGTTTACTCTGTTCAGAACACATCAAACATCACATGATCTGAGGTCAATCAAGATCTGTTCGAAGTAAGTTTGCACATTTTTATAAACCATAAACAAGGTTGTATAAAAATTCAAATAACTCTCTAGTTTTGTAAGCAGGAACATAAGTTTAAGATAGATTATAACTTATAATCTCACATAGAGCCAACAAACATGTTGTATACTCACTTATTTATTTTGTTTCAGGATAAAGCTCGGGGAACTTATGTCCTTTTTGAGTCAGCGTTTTTTTCTTTTTTTTGGTTAGTGTGCGAACCCAAACCTACGGCTTACTACGCCGTAGGTTTGGGTTCGAATCCTACCATCGCCGCCTGAAAAAAAAACTCTCTCTTTTTCGCGGTCTTCCTCCGCCGCCTGAAAAAAACTCTCTCTTTTTCGAGGTCTTCCTCCGCGAGGGTCTGACAAGCCCTCCGAGAGTATCATTTGTTTTGGAAAACTTCTCAAATTTGATTTTGACGTTTTCAGAAGTATTGTAACATAAGGCTGAAAAATCGATAAGCCCCTGAAGGTCCTCAGTAAGGACTTAAAATTGTTAGTAAAACCACTTGAAAGCAATATTTTTTTCAAATCAAGGAGGACGAATTTAGTTCAAAACAAGAAGCGTTATACTATGTGCCCACCGGCAACTAAAAGAGGATTACCACGGGGAGACGATTAAAAACAAATCCCAATGTGGCTTTACCCGACAAATATAGGATTAGTTTCACAAGGACATTCTATTTCTGTCATTTTTTCTCTCAAAAGAAAGTGCCGATGTCATTTCGCAGGAGCTAAAAACGATTTTCGCTTTAAAAATTACAATAAAAAACGTACAGTTTCGTACGAAGAGACAGTTTCAGTTTCCGTTTTTTATTCTCAAACGAACAAAGTTGCAGAAAATAGGATTGTGAATTGGCCTTAATGGTATTATTTATATGGCATTTATGAGAGGATTTATTTTTAATCGCTTGCCGAGGGGATTAAAATTTGTATGGTTAATCGCGTGATTTGTAGAGGATTTTAAAAGGATTTATATTGATCGCGGATTAATGCCCGGTGGAGATATGGTATTATAATTAATTCAAGGCGATTCGTTCTCAAGATAAATAGTTTTAGGTCGCAATGAGCTCACCCATGACACTCGATCATAATCGGCTTCACACAAATATGCATATTTTGCTGTAAGCGATTTTTTTAAATGACTGAAAATGGGATTAAAAGCCGCCGCGCGGAAAGTATGGCTCATACTACTTACATAGTCCCCCACTCAGAATAAAATGCTTGCTTTAAACAAATCTTTGTTTCACGTAAAGCTTCAAACCTTGAGTATTGAGCCTATGACTTTAAATAATCAACTATTGGTTAGAGGACATATTTCTTTGATTTAAAAAAAAAAATTTAACGTGGGAATATGTATTTGGGTTTTCAACGTCTATTAATCGGGGAAAGCCTCATCATTCAACCGGGGACTCACAATTTACCGATTTCTTCGAAGCGAGGACTGCTTTCTTTGAATTTGAAAAATACCTTTAGAACAAAGAATGCTCTTAGTATACATTTTGATAGCTTTTTCAAAGAAATGCTTTCCTTTTACCAAGTAAACCAATGTATCTGGCAGGACATTGATTTTGCTAACGAAAGCTTGCGCCGGTGTTAAATATTGTTGTCAAACATTTCTTATATATGAATTTACCGCGTACACTAAGATACTTATGCCAAAACAAAAGGTTGTGTCATGTGGAACGATGTGAATTTCGCTTACCTTTGGGCTCTTTTATTTCGGGATTAAACATCTTTAAGGGAGCTATATTGCTATAATTAAATTCAATATCTTTTTTGACAAAAACCCGGGTTTTGCCTTATTCTGCTTATCCCAGCTCCACAAAGAGGAGCAATTGAGAAGGTAATTGTTGGAAATTTTACCTCTGGTATTGGCTGTTAAGATCCGCACCTTTTCCTGTGGCACAATGCTCTTTTATAAAACAAAAGAGATTGACATTTTTGTAACTAGTTCGTATGGACGTTCTACATCGACGTTCTGCAGAAACACACGAGATCAACTGAACTACCAATACTTATACTGGACTGGGCATTACTCGGCAAAGGTAGGTTTATGCAATATGAATATATGCAACAGTTTGCTTGCAGTATGACAAATAAGTGACTCACGAATTTTTTCTGAGCCTACCAACCACAGTGAGATTGTTTGATTTCCCCAATAGACCTAGTAGGCCCTAATTCTAAGATCCCACGCTCATTAGGACGCTTTACCAACATATTGTTTTACATACTTCCTTACATCTCCTATTTACGCATATGGATCTTAAAGCAAACCCATATTTTTTGCTACTCAAAAGTCTCCTCCCTTCGTTTTTCATATAGAAAAATTTTCGATAAATTTGCTTAAGCCATCTTATACGATCGATCCTTCTTTAAACTTGAATTGTAAATACCTACCTACCGGTCTGATGTCCCCATACTGATAAACCACTTATCCCTTGTCATGCGGAAATTAAATATTTCTTAAGCTCCGGCAAAATCCTCAGCCAGAAAAAAATCCCGTAAAAAAGGACTCCAAGGAAACAACAAAAGATTCCCATCTCCTATTCAGGTCTATACCATCATCCAACAGGTAACCCAGTGAAAATCCCGAACAAAAATAACCTCCATCCGACCGACTGGACAGGACGAGAAAAAAAAAACTTCCTTCCAACCAATAATCCGGAAGCTCAATTTCCATCCAGTTGGGGCAGATAGATATAGTCGGACGAACGCTCCCGGTCCACATGTGTGTCACAATGATGGAGAAAACTGCTGATGGTCGTCGCCATCATGGCTGAGTGCAAAGCCAAACGGCTATGACGACTGCTAGACCCGCCGCCGCTCTAGTCGTCGAGCCGTCGGTCGGTCGGGACAGCCACCTAAAAACAAATTGAAGCAAAAACTTTGCCAATTTTTAGATAAAAATTCGGTAGGTCCATCAGACAGGTGAAATTGTAACTTTAACAATGTGCCGACGAACCATGAGTGGGCTGGGCTGTGGGTGACGGCCGAGAGGCGTACCTATGTGAATTTGTGTATAACAAACCCTCGCTGACAGTTATTATTATTTGAGCATCCCCCTGACTCAATTTGGCCTCGTCGTCGTCCGCCCAGGTTTAGTATGCATACCGAGAAGGATCGATTTATAAATTTTTCTTTTTTCCGTTTCTCCCTCATTGGGGTGAAATGGACAGAGGATGCTCTATTCTTTCCTTTCCGAGCTTAGGCGGCAAAATGAATTACATCAACGAAATGGAAGGACAGGCCGACCAGTGTATAGGGTGGAGGATAGAGCCTAATCCGGAAATTGTTGAAATTAAAATGAACTGGCGGCAGCAGCGGTGGCGGCATCTAGGAAAAGCCGTATCTCCCTTAGTCGTTTCTATGATAACGTCCGCGAATCCCAGTCCATTAGGTATTCACGAAAGCAGTGGCAATAAATTTTAATAAAGCATTAGAACAGCAGAGGGCGCCAACGAAAAAAAAAAACAGTGCGAGGATTTCAACCACTGGGAGCTCTCAAACGTTTACTTGATTGGCTCGGGGAGTAAGTGGCTTATGCACAAGTATTGGACCATAGAGTTGATTTGCCTTTGGGGGTGTTCTCGCTCACTGACAAGTGGCTTTGGCCACGTCAATAAAGTAATTTACAGTTCGCTCGCGACGATTCATGTCATGAATCTTTCAAGGAGTCCACTGTGTTTTTTTTTTTTTTTCACTCCCGGTTCGTCACGTCCAGAACCGGCGACAACCCCTACTGGAACAGGTATCAATTTCAATCTAATTCCGAACTCCCTAAGCTCATATATATGAAGACTCCTGTTGACAGAGCGTCGTCGTCAGCCTGGGTGTGTGTGCTGTCACGCTCAAAGGGGTGACAACGGTGGTGGTTCTTCTGTGATTCTTCCTCTGACCAACTAAAAGTGACTTTGCACTTGACGGGAAGCTTTCAACAGTGCGCCACGTATGTGCCTCATGACACAAGTGAGATCAAAATAAAAAGGGAAGAATTCTCGACGAACACAGGACAGAAACACATCCCTAGGGCTGAATTACGAACACTGGGATAAGACATATTACATTAAAAGATTTCCACCGCCCTTCGGATGGTAGGCTAGCGTGGGAAACGTGCTCGCAATTTCAATTGACATCAAATGTTGTTTGTCATTGTCATTTCGTTTGGCCTCCTCGGCCCTACGGCACACAGAACAGTTTTATTTTTTAAGTTAGAATTTGCTTTTAAGTTTTTATTTTGTTCGTTTTTTTTACTGTTTTCGGAACTCTTTTCAGGGGAGCAGTCCTCGAGTTTATTTTTAATTTTAAATATATAAAAAAGACGAGCAATCACATGAAATTGATTAAATTATATACATTTTTTTATCCGCTAAAAAAAGGGACGAGTGACGACCTGCCGGAATAATTTCCACAAAAGTTATTGTCGCAAAAAAGTGTCAATAACATGGGGGGATCAGTGGGTATGGCCGTCCGTTTTACATTGTTGACTTCAGTGTTTTTCCGTGGACAATTGACATGCACTGCACATACATTCACATTATGTGGCAAACGTCTGTGGTGTTGTTATGGCGGATTGCCGATATCCTGTTTTTATTTTTTATACAATGGGTAATTTTTTTTAACCATTCAATTTGATTTGGGTTCCGCGCGAATCAAACCGTGTCATAGTAGGCTTCAGTAAACACCAGATAAAAATTTGTTTTAGCACCAGGCAAAATAAACATTGCCTTGACGCAAAAATAAACATGAGTTGGGGCCTTGAATACACTGATGAATAGACTGCGATGAATCGTTGAGGGTATTCTGACTGGCGGTTGTCAACGTGGTAGAATACTCAGAATCGGAATTTTAAAATGGATTTTCAATTCAATTGATCAGGATTCAGTGGCAAACTAAAAAAGATTTGGCATTAGTTTAGCATAGCGAAGCTCTTATAAATATTATGCTCATACACTAAGCACGGGATGTTGTATTCGTACTTTTTTCGTAGTGCTGTCTACTGTTCTTATATTGGGTGACAGAATAAATAACTGATTGGGAAACGTCAGTTATTTATTTCAAATTTTTGCCTATTACCGTTTCGACAATAAAGGGAAGAATATACGTTTTCTTGGCCCATATTACAATTATTTATAAAATTTAAAATTCATAAAACAACTTTTTTTCAACTACCGTTAGACTTTTTTTCAATTTCACAACTACCTGCTGAGCTAGCATTGGCCACTTTTCTTAAATACTGCGGACACGGATTTCTGAGAAAAATTTAAAGCATGCTTTTTTCATTTCATTGTTTTAATGGGGTTAAGAACTTTAGGTTGGAAATATTAATTTTGAAACTTTTTAAATGCAGTGAACTAGTCTTGTAAACTTGTCTTACATATCTGTTCTACTTTAGACAAATTTGAGTAAGTTCGTCGTAACCGTTAAGGGACTTGAACACTTTCAAAAATTGTTTTCGGAAATGTTTATATATTTTTCAGTTAAATCTTCGAAGTTTTTGGAGCTATACCTTCGTATAAAATTTCAGAAGATGGAAATTGCCCTTTATTTATGGAAAAATTATATTTTATACCGTTTGGAGACAAACTTTCTTCTGACCGACTTATTTTCTGAAAAAATTTTTGAATTTTAAAACCATAAAACAACTATTTAGAATTTATTTTCAATTCCCGTTAGACTTTTTTCCAATACCACCACCACGTGCGTTAGCATTGGCCTTTCTTTTTTAAATTCTATGGACATCGGTTTTTGCGTAATCGGTAAAAAAAGATCCTTTTTATACCCCATCGCACAGGATAGGAGGTATAATAAGTTTGATTCATAGTTTGTAACATAGAAAACTAATCACAGTAAACCCCCAAGACCTTAAGGGCATATGATCGACACCGAATTGTAAGTCAAATGAGCCATGTCCGTCCGTCTGTCGGTAGTTTTTAGGCCTTAAATTTTTAGCTAGGAATTTGAAACTTGATATCTGTTCTTTCTAGGTCCCGAAGCAGTACAAGTGTAAAGTTTTTTGAAATCCGCTAACTGACACACCCATTTAATATGCATTCTTATAAACGATTTTTATTTGTTATACATATTTGCTTTAAATCCAAAAAACTTGCAGTATAAAACGTTCAGATATGTGTGTAAGCTATCAACTCAAATGAATAAATTTTTGACACGCCCACCTTTGGGGGTGTTTTTAAGTAAAAAATCAAATTTATAATCTAAAACTGTGATCAACACGTTTATACCTCATCTGATAAAAAGTATTATAAAAAAAAATTATGTTATTGAAAAGGGGTTGATGCCAAACCCATTTTTTAAGGGAGAAGATTTTTAACTGACAAATTCTTAACACAATTAAATTTAATAGAAACCGAAATTTAACAACCAAGATTTTTGACGCATTTTGGAGCTTGATAGTGGTCAATTGGGATGGGGTATCCAACGATTCGCCTAGGGGGATTGTAACCCTCCCACTAGTTTTACTTCGTTTCTTAAATAGGCTGAGTAAAATTTAGGTTAGAAACGACAGATATGAAATCTTTTTAAGGCCACTTGCTTACTTTTCGTACGGTTTTTACTTTGAATTGATCTGAGCCAAATCGCTGTTACCGCTGCGACAGTAACAGATTCAAAAAAATTGTTTTTGGAAATGCTTTTGTGTTTTGCCTCAAATCTCAGAAGCTTTTGAAACTTTAAAATTTGCTATAGTTATCCTTAAAATTTTGGATAATTTCTGATACGTGTGATTTTTTCATATGATTTCTTTATAACACCGGAGATAAGGTGAGGGGAGACACGTTTTTTCATACATTTTCGCGATTCTTTTTTCAAAAATGCGTCAAAACGGCTGTTATAAAACTTTTTCTGAAAAATATGAGCATATAAGCTCCTAATTTTACCTCGTTTTTTAAGTAGGCTTAGAAAATTTTCTGTTGGAAACGACAATTTTATAATTTTCTTAAGCCCTTGCTTACTTTTTGTACGTTTTGTACTTTAACAAAATCTGAACTAGATCGTTGTTACTGTTAAGGCACTAGAAGATGTAAAAAACTGTTTTTGGTTTTCGAGTTAAATCTCGTAACTTTTTGAAACTTTAAAATTCGCTATTTGTCCTTAGTTTTGGATAAATTTTGACACGTGTGATTTTTCCATATGATTTCTCCAGTACCTTAACACCGGAGATAAAGAAAGTAATTTTTTGATTTTTGTTTTTCCAAAAAGGCGTCAAGCGGCAGTATTATAAATTTTTCAGATGGTTGACTTTGAGTTGCTTTGTTTTGCTTTAGTTTACTTGCGTTCACTATTGACTTTGCGGTTATACCTAAACTTATGGTCCCAAACACTTACAAAAACGTCATCCATTTTCAACTTTTCATAGCTCAAAAACTTTTCAATATTTTCAAAAAAATTTATTTTATTTATTAAAGGCCAGTATTAACTACTTCTAAAATTCATTTTTTCTAGTTCTGAAAAACCTTTAATCCATTTTCCCATGAAACTTCAAACTGTAATTAAACCACTATTTGTTATTGAAAAAATTGTCGTCATTGAGTTCTCTGATTATTTCAACAATTTAAAAGCAAACCAAATTTTGTCTTTATACGATTTACCGTTTAGAAGTTGCACCGTAAATAGACGGACGGACAACGCAGTTATACCATAAGAGGTTCTTCTTGCTCTTTTTGAAGCCACAATTGGCTGATACCGATTTTCTATGTCGCTCTCAATGGCTTCATCAACTTCAGGTGTTGAGCAAGCAGCTTCACTTCACAAACATCTTCTGACATCTCCTTTCTGTGCCGGTTAGTCTCCAATTGAGCGCCTTTCCATGGCAGATAGGGGGATGTTCACCAGATTTGGAAGGCACCGGCATGGAAAATATCCGCAGTGAACCGAAACCAGCAAGCAAACGAAAAATCCAGAAGTGTCTGTCTGAAAATGCGCGGCTTCCTTTTCGGGGTCTGTTATTATTTTGAAGACCATTGCATTTAAATAAAGGCATTACACTTGTTTTTGTAATTCGTACAGGCTTACGGGTTTTCGTGGGAAGTTTTTATGTTACATCCTGGCTCATTATCGTTCGTGCTAATCGGGATTGTTAACTAAATTTTTCCTCTATCCTCAAATTATTTTAATTTGCGATTCACTACGCATTTAGGGGTATATGTTAAGCATGTTAGCAAGCTTATTATAAAAAAAAATTAATTTGTTCGAGCTTCTTCGAACCATGATTCTTTGATACATCAAATCGTGCGTCGCCTTTAAATAAAGTTAATAGCGCACATAGCTAAAGTACATTTCAGTAATCATTTATGCACAATTTAAAAAATAAAAAAATTTGTGTTTCACATGAAAGGTTCGAATCGTTGCTCGAATCGAAAAATGGGCACACAAGCCTTAATTCTATTCAAACTAATAATAAACTTTAGCAGGCTCCCCATTTTCAAAGTTCCAAATTCCTTCAAGGCAATTAAAATATTCAAGACACAGAACAGATTAAAGGCACCTCCTTAATCAATTCCACCCTATTACTCTTCTAATATTTCGTTTATCAATCGACGCCCCTATACATGCTCCTCCCCTGCCTTTCGTCTTAATTAATTGTTCTCTTCAAGCAATCCAACCACCAAACTTATCATATTGGAAAACCCGAAATAACTTTTCCACAAGTCTTATGAGGTACATCCCAAAGTACGCGGAACAAGTTTCTGCTTTTGCCAAGCTTAAGATCTTTTTTTCTTTCTTTTACGAAAAGAATATTCATTTCTAGCTAGCATCCCGTTATTACCTTGGAGCTTCTTGCTCCTTATTATTTCTCATCATTCGTGGCAAGAAAAAATATACGTTTAAAAGGATTTCCTGCCATGTTACATGGGGAGGGTGGTAAGCAAAAGCTCTATCGGAGGTTGAGGATTATAAACTTTTCCGATATAAACTTGTTCTAGTTTTGTTCTTATTTTTTGGCTTCTCCTGTTTGTGTGTGTGTGAAAGAGTATGTTTTCATATCTTTTCCTTATGAGAATCTTGGGTACAAATTTTCATTTCTCGCGAGTTCGCTATGCTTCTTCGAATTAAACTACAAAATTATCCTGCGTGGAATAGAAAAAAGTGCAAGCAGCACAGTCATCAAACAACCTAACTTCTTATCGTAAAGTAGGTATGAGCTCAATCCGTGGAGGTGGAAACTTTGTTAAAATTAAGGATATTTCCTAAAATTCGTTGCAACTTAAATAAACTGTTCTGCTCCAGCGGGAGATATCTGGTTTTTCATTATGAATTTATATAAAACGGTCGGTAAATAGCCAAAAAGATGTTTACCTTCCAAGCTCGTTTTCTGTTTAAGATTAACACTAGAGCATGACTTTTTAAGTGGAGCAAATAATCTTCCGTTTTCGCTGTAATTGCTTTTGGGGGAATTCCGTGGTGGTATACTCCTGTGTGTCCTCAGGCTGAAGAACTGAATCTGGAAATCAATCTGATGTGACGCTCTCGCTCCTTAATGAAATGACTTAACGCATTCTCGAGTCAATCCTCGCTAAACATGCAATCAACCGAGACAATTGAATGTGTTTCCTGGCTTACTAACAGCCAAGGACCTCACTTGTGTTATTTTATTGACACTTCATATTCAATAATCGCTTCGGATTAACTGACAAACAGTATTAATTTGCAAACGATTTTGGCAATCGTACACAAAATCAGACACGCAACTGCTGCCGAACGATATAGACACTGTTCGTTCGATGTCAATGTCCCATGGAGCGGGTAAACACTCGGCAGGGTGGAAGCATGGCAACGTCTGCAAGTCATTATCAACTGTTTTGACAGGGAAATGTAGTCGTCAGGATCAACACAATGCGATGTATTGATAAATGGCAATGGTGTGGTCGTAAGTTGTTGACAGGAAACAGCGCGACGTGGTAGAATGGGTGGAACCAGACGCAAGGAAAACTTTTCTTGAAGTAACGTACAGGCATTTCCGGGGCAGAGTCGAACTTCCTTAAAGTCGTAAATTGAAAATTGCCCTCGTAAAAGTGTCGTTTCAAAAGTTATTTTATGGCGAAATTCATTCTGTATGGTATGGAGTATATAATGTAAAGGTTTTGTTCATAAGCTGGTGTCCAAATTTTGTCGTCACTGTAACGAGACAAGGTTTGATGATTTTTTTTTATTTTCGATACTTGAATGGTTTGGTTTTGCGAAATGCTAATTTTTATCAGAAAAAAAGTCCTTGGCAAAAAAAAATGTGCCAAGGACTTTTGCAATTAAAAGTTAGGTTATGGAAACCATGCAAATAGGTACGTCGCGCCGTATATTGACATAAGAGGGCTCAAAAACTCACTACAAATACTTTTGAGACAGTTTTAATGAAACTACCTACAATACATCTGTAATAATTAAATTATCTTACTATACTTTACTTAAAACCTGAATATTATTAAAATAACTCGGAAAAACAAGAGGATTTGGAGGATAATTTTCCAGATTTCTGGATATTATGTAAACCGCCCACAAACTTTGCGGCGGGTAATGGAAAACAAGACTGAAATAAATTGACCATGTAGAGAACCTCTCCTAGACCCGCCCTAAAATCGCGCCAAATTTTTTGAAATATAGGCGCGAATCGGGAAGAATACAAAGACCACTTCGCTGCCCTCTTTAAGGACCTGGGGGGATTTTCAGTGGATGGGGTGGATTTTCAGTGGATTCCTAAAATCCAAACAGTAAGGGTTAGTTTAGAATCTCTTTATTAATGTAAGGTTGTTGTGTTGATCTTCGGTATAAGATCGGGGCAGTTTTTAAAACATGCCGCCTACCACCTTAGCTGGACATTCTGCTCCCTTCTGATTTCCTCACCTTGTCTCTACAACTAACTAACAACAATCAGTTGGTTATCTTTACGTGTATCACAAAGCTTTTTTGTTTCAAATGTAGACGATTTTGTATTAAATTGGTTTCCAATAGAAATATGCGAAATTTTCGAGTGATTGGGTCTGAAGCGGTTGTATGATCCCGATTTCTGTCAATTCTACAAATCATTCCAGAGAAGCACCTATTCGTTGTACATTGATGGTCGATACCAAAGAGTCTATAACCAAACTTTGCCAGACAATTGTCATCAGTTGATGATAAAGATCTGCAGAATGTCCAAAACTTCAATTCCTTTCTTAAAAATGTACAAACCAAAAATTCCCAAACACAAAATTTCTATTTTATGCCAGCATAGGCCTCTACTGACATAAAACTTTAACCAACTGTTAGCCATTTTGTATATGATTGGTATGAAAATTGGACAATGGAGGTACCTAAGATCAAGTTTTAAAAAATATTTGAGAAAATTATTTTGTGCCTACTCTTTTTTATTTTTCATTACTGAGTTCTGGTTAATTTTTTTTTTACCTATACAAGAACAGTATTTTAAATTAAGTTTTGCAAAATAAAACAATTACAAAACAATATACCTGCAACAAATTTTTCTAACAGTATAATTTTAGTCAGTCAACAAAGGTGCTTTAAAGCACATCTCGGAAGCCATTTGCTAACATTTTTCAGTATTCGAACCACCTAGCTTTCGCTAGGTTAGGTTAGGTAGAGTTGCTAGCAGCCAAAGCCACCAGCTCGCATAGGCCCACGACGGCCCTTAGCGTCATCCTTTGGGAACAACCTGTAAAGAATAAAAATGTTTGTATATATTATGATACTTAGTTAGTTAAAGTATCCTGAGCTTGGAAGAGAAAATCGGCGCAGCCGGAGTCTCTGCTGAACTTCACGATATTCTCCAGCGGTATTTTTGCAAGTTCGTGCAGCTTCTCAAAGAAGAGTTGTGCTAGAAGTTTAAAACATTGCCTGCTGCCACTTGGACATTGGCAGAGGAGGTTTTTCACATCTTCGTCCGCTTTGATAGCCCCTGCAAATGTAGTTGGTCTTAATGATTCTTAATTTTGCTTAGTGTTTTCCTAACAGGTTGTGGCCTGTTATCACTCTTATGGCTATGGTCAGTGATGACCTTTTTAGTGCTATATGCTTTTTTGACTTGCCGCTGTCTATGGATGGCCATAACGCCTTTGTTGGGTTCTATTTTGGGTTCTATTTTGAATAGTTGTAGATATTTTGACTCTTTCATAAGATAGCGGAGGGTGAGCCCTTTTGTCCGCTGTAGTGATACATAGATGTGAGCCATGTTTCGCTAGCTCGTCAGCCTTTACATTTCCGATGAAGTCACTATGGCCTGGTACCCCAGCAATGCGGACGTTATTCTGTTTGCTTAGAGCCCATAGTTCTGAGCGACAGAGTCTTACGACGCGAGATTTTACTGTTGGTTTTGCCAGGGCCTTAATGGCTGCTTGGCTGTCTACGTAAATGGAAATATCCTCCTGTGATAGCTCCAATACTCTGGCCTTTTCGACGGCTGTAAGTATTGCCAGAATTTCTGCTTGGAAAATACTGCAGATACTTCTGCTTATTAGGATACCAAGTTTCTCAGAGCATACACCTGGTCCAGTACCCTCACTTGATTTAGAGCCATCTGTGTAGATTGCTATCTCGGATTGTATTACAGCCTCCAGTCTTCTCTGCTCGGAATGTGAATGGTGTAGTCTTGATTGAAGTCAAGATAAGGAGTTATGTGGTCTGTTGTACCTGCACCGCAACCCAGTGTGTGTATGATTAAACTGTGCCCTGTGGATGCTTTACTCCAGTTACGTGTCCCTTGAAGTCTTATTGCGCTTTTTGCAGCGCTTTCTTTAATTAACAGATCCATAGGCGTAAGGTTTAAAATTGTCTCTAACCCCATGGTAGGAGTGGATCTAAGAGCACCTGTGGTGGCAAGACAAGCCATTCTTTGAACCTTAGTTAAGGCTTTTAGATTTTCCTGTTTTGTTATAGCTGGCCACCGGACGCAGCATCCATACGTAAGTATGGTTCTCACTATAGCTGTGCAGAGCTAGTTTTTTATACTAGGGGAAGGACCCCATTTTTTCCTGCAGATTGGGTAGCACGTATATAGGGCTGTTTATGCTTGTTTAACTCTTTCATCTATGTTTAGGTTCCAGCTTAGCTTACTGTCTAGCATTATACCCAGCTATTTAGCGCTTTTAGATAATTGGTGAACCGAGCCTTTAAGTGTTGGTAGCCTTACATCCGGGATTGACCTCCTCTTTGTAAAGAGGATAAGCTCCGTTTTTGACGGGTTGACGCTAAGGCCGCATGATCCGGTCCACCGGCTGAGGCCGTTAAGTGCACCTTGCATTAAGTCAACAAGTGTTGGCAAGAATTTGCCAAGTACTATGAGCACAAGATCTTTAGCATATGCTATGGCTTTCACCGGTGAGTGGTTGAGCTTCATGTGTGTTCATAACAAGAAGCCATATGAGTTATTAGAGCACTCCAGCTTGCGGGGTTCCCCTGGTGGTAGACATCCTTTTTATACTGTCACCTAGTTTAGATTATTCGGTCTTTTAGCATTGTCACTATAAAGTCACAAACTCCTTTAATGGCTCCAGTATCTTTGAGCGCATTTTCAATAGTTTCGGTGGTAACATTGTTAAAGGCACCTTCTATATCAAAAAACGCGGTGAGGGTGTATTCTTTAACTTGCAGTGGCGTTTCTATATTAAAAACTACGTCGTGAAACGCTGTCTCTACCGACCTGCCTTTTAGGTAGGCGTGTTGGTTGGATTGGACATATTGATTGGATTTAGTTCGCTGCGTATGTGAATATCGAGGAGCCTCTCGAGAGTTTTTAGCAGAAAGGACGACAGACTTATGAGTCTGTAGTCTTTTGCCTGATCATGGCCGCTCTTACCAGCCTTAGGGATGAAGGTTACATTAACTTCCCGCCATGCTTTGAGGAAGTATCCATGTGTGAGACATCCACGGAAAATGTGTGTTAGCCTCGAGTTTATTAATGCTTTTGTCGTTTGCAGCATAATTGGAAGTATGCCGTCAGGTCTAGCTGACTTATATAGTTCGAGCTTTGGCTATCTGCGAACATAGATATCGAAGCAAACACGCTGCTTTTTCGTTTTCTTTGATCAAATGGGCTTAGAAAAATTAAAGTTGTTGTTTTGAAAGTTGTTAGCATGCCTTGTAAACGTTTCATACTTAAACTAAATCGAAAAAAAAGTGGTCGCCTTAGCCGAAAGCTCTGGCAGCTAATGCTTACCTTTTTGTTGATATTTTAAGTTTTTTATTATATCAATAAAGTAATAATAATAATAATAAACAAAATGGTCATGTGACGGTTCAGATACTGGAATTTCCGAAAAAAATCAAGTATCTTTCATTTTGTTTTCAAAACTGCTTTAACGATTTTGAGCCAAATATTAGATGTTTTAGAATATTCAAAGTTTGCTTTATTTATCTATAAAAATTCAAAGGATGTGCTATGTCCATATTAATTTCAAAATTATACCTGATACCGTTTGGGTGGCTTGTTCTTTGGGGTGTTTTTTTTAGCCCTTTTTTGCATTTTTATACCCGACTCAAGATATAGTAACATAACATAATAAAAAAATCATCGTAGACCCCTAAGACCTTTTAGAGATATGATCTACCGACAGGTAAATCGATTAAGCCATGTCCCTCCGTCCATCCGTCCGTCTGTATGCTTGAAGGCTTTAGGTCTTATCAAGCTAGAGAGCTGAAACTTGGTACACGGCTTGGACCTTTTGTTGCACAGACTAAGTGTGAAAATAGGCTAAATCCGACAAGACTACCTCTATTTCACGTTTTCCTTCAAAATGCCTTTTGGTCAAGACATGGTTAGACATGGCGTAGGAGCTCAAATTTTGGTACTTAGAAATATTGACCCGAAAACTTTAACAAAGCAAAATATTGGACCACCCACAATATCGACCATGCCCACTTTTAACATGTTAGATCTTCAAAAACCAGATTTCTTCAAATCGAAAAAAAGACCGTCAAGTATGAAGACATACGTGGAGCGGTCCGTCGGCTTTTGTTGAAGGTTATAGTCATCTTTATTGCGCAGTTTGTGTAACATTCTATTTATTTATTAAAATTATTTCTGGATATATTTTACAGTCTGTAATATAATTTTTCCATAGTGCTGTCTACTGTTCTTATATTGGGTGATTCTATATAATCATAACCCAACATAATAATCTATATATTATATTGGGTTTCGTTACTCTTAAAATAGGCTGACAAAAAGCTTTACCGTTTCGAAAATAGAGGAAAAGACAAACTCTTTTTTGGATTTTTATAATTTAAAACCCATAAAACAGCAATTTCGATTATTTTTAATTACCGTTAGACTTTTTGATCAATTTTACAACCACCTGTGCTAGCATTTTCTCAAATTCTGCAGACATCGATTTCTGAGAAAACGGTAAAAATATGCTGTCTTTTATTTCGCTTGTTTAAATGGGCTTAAAAGGGTCGAAAAGGGCAATTTTGAAACGATTTTGATGCAGTTCGCTTGCCTTTTAAACATTACATACTTCAGCCAAATTAAACCAAGGTAGTCATAACCGTAAAGTAACTAAAAATCTTTAAAAAATAGTTTTCGATAATGTTGTCACGTTTTTCAGTTAAATCTTCGAAGTTTTTGAATACTCGAAGTCTGCTTTACTTTTGTATAGAATTTAAGAAGATTGACTATGCCCGGTGTTAATTTAAAAATTAAACTTTATACCGTTTGGGAGATAGAGGGGGAGACATGCGTTCTTTTGCCCTTTTTTGTAATTTTTAAAATTTCAAATCCATAAAACAAATATTTTGAAGTTTTTCCCAGTTCCCGTTAGACTTTTTTCCAATAGCACAACCAGCAGCCTCTTGCCTTGGATGTTTTTTTCTTTAATCCTATGGCCACCGGTTTATGCGCCAACGGTAAAACAAGCTCCTTTTTTATTTCGTTTTTTAGATAGGCTTCTAAAAACTTAGGTTAAATACGGCAATTTAAAAAAAAATTAACGCAGCCTTCCTTCTTTTTGTAAGCTTTGTACTTTAACCGAATCTGAAAAAGATCGCTTATACCGTTAAGCTACTGGAAGACTTAAAAAAATTGTTTTTGAAAATGCTTTTATGTTTTTCAGTTAAATCTCACAAGATTTTGAAATTTCAAAATCCGCTATAATTTTCCTTAATTTTTTTAATTATTTCTGATACGTGTGATTTTTTTCATAGAAGTCCATCAAACACCACCGGAGATAATGTGCAGTAAAAACTGCAGTACTCAAACTGTTTTTGAAAAATATGACCTAAGCACTTGGTTTACATTGAGTTGGCTTACGGACGACGTAGCGATACTATAAGAGGTCCTTTTACCATTTTTGGACGAACCGCTATATAAAGAAAAAAAGTGCAAGCGAAATTCGGCAGATAAATAAAAAATAAATAAATAATAAAAAAATGATCCGTAAACATTTAGTACGATTTCAATAACAATTTTTTTTAATTTGTCATAACACATGCGGTTTCACACAAAATTTTCCAATGAATATAAATATGACCTAGAATTCGAAAAGGGTCTCAAAACCCATTCATACCTGTTATACCAATTACATTATCCAGAAATATATTTCCAAAGTAGGCGCATATTCTAAAATATTCAACATTACCAGCAATTTCCACAGCTCTAATCCAATTTCATGACGCCATTTGCAAAACCAAATAAAGGGTAAAACTACCATACTTCAAAAGCAAAATACACATACAACCTAATTGCATCATATATTCCCACAGTTTTTCTTTTCGTCCCTTTCGATATGCTATGCAAGAGGAAGATCTAAGATAAATAGCAGCACATCATTATTATCATTTCATTGATAACATTTTCGCCATTTACGATTTACATTTTCATTTCAAATCGATATCAAGTTCAGGGCTTAAACAGATTCATCTCGGTGTTTTCGGCTGGCTTCTTCCGCTTTCCCTCCGCATAATCTCATCGTATGTGTGTATCCAGGGGTAGTGAAAGTATAGTCCTTGTTAAAGGAGATATGAATAATTCAGCGAAGATGCGTGATGGCACATCCGAATGGGGGAATTCGTAAAATGTTCTCCCAAGCCAACGGCAGGACTTATAGACACGATACCCATGCGTCTATATGTGAATGGGATATCCGAAAAGGATACTCGCATCGAATTTCGTGAGGCGCTATCATTATTTCTATCCTCGAACCTGGTCTATGCATAGTTTATTTGTAAATCATAACTGTAGTGCGCCCCCGTGTGCTGTCATGATCGTGGGGCCCTGCTAGAAGTTGGCCCGTGCAATTGTAACCCGTGCCATGTTCTTGATTTTGGTGCAAAATTGCCTTCAGACGTGAATGCCATATCCTTTGGGTGTTGTAATTTCATAGCAATGGACGTGGAAGGCGGGCAGCGTATGTATGTACAGATATGTCGAATTTGAAATCTCGAACTAATGGTCGAAACGCAAAATGAAAGGCGAGCGTTCTGGGAAATTTATTTCAAAAGCCGATGGGAATAATGCCATTGTAACGCATCGGCATGCGGGTGCATCTATGGATTTCTTGCTTTATGGTTGTCCAATGAATCGCATACGTGATGCAGACTCGTACAAAGCTCACATACGTGCGAGTTCTCGTCACATAAAATCCGCTATTATTACCAGATGGTCACGGCGAAGAGTCCTTTCCGTTCAATTTCAATAGCTCCCCAAATTTTTGAGTTGATACCAATACGATTAAAGCTATTTTCGACACTATCAAGCAGGTCCTTAACGAAATATTTTCTAGTAAAAAAAAAACGATTCAGCGAATTCATTTTAGTTCGCAATATAATAAAAATTAAATTGTGAAAAAAAAAATCCAACGCGAATTGGTAAGCTCTCTTCCTTGCTAATCTGTCCAAATATTCAGAGAACGTTTTTCCCATAGGAGTTTATATTACGAAGCCAACTTTTAAGGGAGCTTAAGTCAGCCCATTAAATGGACGTTCTTGCCGCGTGCCCCGCGGTTATTAGTCGTAAACATGTTTGCCCTATGCGCGAGGATGAAAATTTACACTCTTTCAAGAACTTTTATTTTTGTTTTGTTTTTTGTTTTTTTTTTTTAATCGGCGAGTGCCATAAACTCTGTGCTGTAGAACGGCACCCACTTGGTGTGCTTAAATTGTACACATTAACATAGCCGCGAAGAATCACCCTCGCAGATTCATTTCAATCCATACAACAAACACCCCGACGCCGACATTATATCGCTTAATTTACACGCAGTACATGGCTGCATAAGGATGCTTTGTATGTAAGTTCAGGACGATACTCGACCCAGGAAATGCACTACGCCAACACGATGCCACGGATCATAAGCTTTAATTTTATTCAAAACGCCATAAATTCTATCGTTTAATAAACCGCAAGGTAGTTCGATGCTGTGCTTTTGTTGAATTCATACCCTTGGCAGCATCCTGTTCCTGGTTTTAGCTGTGTTTATTGGTTTGAGTAGTGTGGCGCTGGCTGTGCGCTGAATTCTCAGCTATAAAGTTCAGTTAATGAAATTCTCTGCCAGGAATATGTGTGTTATGTAACTTTTTTTTTAAAGAAAAATTTATAACAGTGAAGTTGCAGGTTTCAATTTGCTACGTTGGTTCGTGTAATGGTGTGCAACCGACCAAGCAAGCGTTGGTACCTTCCCCACAGGGGGAATATAAAGATGAGATCGGTTTTGGCGGATGTGGGTATAAGCAATGTGCAAAGAGGCTTGCCTCTCGATTTTGTATGAAAAAAAAAATCATCTCGCAGAATGAATTTTCAGATTACTTAGCGCACATTGTATTCGAGATAAATTCAAAATGGAATTTTGAAGTTGATGTTTTGAATTAGCAATTCGGGGAATTTTCCACAATGGGAATTCTGTTCGCAACAGGATTTGTATAGTAAAGCGCCTTTTCGGACGTTTTGGTGGCTTTGTGCTATGTTTGAACCAAAAAGTAAACATTTGGAAAATTATGTTTGAGCTCATTGAAGTATCCTATAAAGAAACTTAGAAAAGATTTTTGAAGTCATATTTACCACATTCTAATATTTGTGAACTTCTTTAATGCGTTATTTAAAATTGAAAAATTTTTGTTATATCTAAAACTCTATATCTAAAACTCTATATCTAAAACTCTATTTAAAACTCTTTGTTTGAAAAACTGCCATTGTTATGGCGTTACGCTTTTAAATAAAGCAAGATTTAATTACATGCGAAAAGAGCTACCAATTTTTAAAGTTCACCTTCTAAAACTATGACGAAAACTCAAGCGGATTTAATATACAGGGTGTTTCCAAATTCGATGCAAATATTTTGACACAAGATTCTTGGGTATATTTGAAGAAAAAAATTGTTCTACAGTATGGGCCTATCTCAAATTTTGATACCACTAATTGGGAATTTAAGAAAACACCTACTTTGAGGTACCTTGACCCATACTAACACAAATATCTCCGCTAGCACTTACAACAGGTACTTCATTTAGGACTTAAATTTTAGAAGAAATAACACTCCTTTTAACTGCATTAAAATCAAATTGATGACTTTTTTAACTTTCGAGATATTTGCTTTTAAGTCGGATCCTTTTTCCCTGCCCATGACATTTTTTTGACTTTCAAGACACATTTCTGCGAAAAATGCGTAATAAACATATCGGTAATTTTTTTTTCTAGTGCACCTAACAATACTTAATAAAAATTGCCAAGACAGGTTACCCGAAAAACCCACAGATTTTATGATACTTGGGAAATTCCATACAAGGTAAAATTATGAAAAACTCTTTTCACAAAGCCGCGACAGGTATAAGGTGGAAATATGATTTGGTACCTACTTTTATAACCGCGATTGACAACAAGAATGATTTTTTGACTATGTATTAATAATTTACGTAGGTTTTAGAGCATGCATTTTTATTAGACTACCTGATAAAAAGGTAATTTCCCTATCATTTTTTTTGTTAAATCCCAAAAAGGATTAAGTTTGAGGTTGTTCGCCTAGTTGGAAAATTTACCTAATGTAAATTGCATAAAAGGTTAGAAAACAAAATTAAATCCATCAAAGTCATTTTTGAAGCCGAGGTGATACAACAGTTGTTAAGAAACCCTACTTGAAATGGGATCTTTTACAAACGAAGAATACGCCGATATTATCTACGTTTGTGGGATGTGCAACGGAAGTTCTATTAGAGCACAACAAAGATACCATCAGCTTTATCCTAACCGAAGAGTACCTAATCCCCGCGTATTTACAAATTCGTTTTGAAGACTTCGGGAAACGGGATCTGTTTCAACAAGACGACCTAACGCAGGAGCTTCACCAGGAAGAATTGCAGTTGATGAAAGAATATTGGAAGCGGTTGCAAACGATCCATCAATCAGCATCAGGCGCTTATCCTTGCGATTTAATGTTTCAACACATAAAATTTTTCGTCTCCTGCATACGCAAAACTTGGATCCATACCACCATACACCTGTGCAGGAACTGCTTCCGAGTGATTTGGAGCCGAGACTTGAGTTTTGCAACTGGTTGTTAGAGCGGAACTTGGATGACAACGGTTTTATAAGCAGAATCCTATGGACGGACGAATCTCAATTTACTAGAGATGGGATTACAAATTTTCACAATCTACACACATGGGCTGCGGAAACCCCACACACAAGGAGAAAGTCATCATTTCAACACAGATTTAGCGTCAATTTGTGGGCAGGTGTTATTGGAAACAACTTAATCGGTCCCTTCAAACTGCCTCCCACACTGAATTCTGCAAACAGATCTACTGGAGGATGTTCCGGTAACTCAACGAGCTTCGTCATATTTTCAACAGGATGGAGCCCCAGCCCACTTTGGTCGCGAGGTTAAGAATTGGCTGGATGAAAAGTACGCTGGTCGTTGGATAGGAAGAAATGGACCAGTTCACTGGCCTGCAAGATCTCCAGACCTTACAATTATGGATTTTTTTGTATGTGGGAGAATGAAAGAACTTGTTTATTCTACAGAAATATCAACTCTTAATGATTTAGAAGATCGCATTCTCCAAGCCTCGTCACAAGTGAGGCAGGAGTTATCCTTAATAAACGTTGACAGCGCAATCCAAAAACGGGCTCTAGCATGCATACAAAATGGAGGAGGACACTTTGAACACCTTATTTGATTGTAAAGTTAACTTAATGAAATAAAAAAAAAAAACATAAACCAAACACAAGCATTTTTATTCAGAATAATAGGAATTGAACACTATGAATCGAGTTTTTTACCTGCTTATATTTACCTGCTATAATTTTACCTGCTATGGAATTTCCCAAGTATCATAAAACCTGTGGGTTTTTCGGGTAACTTGTCTTTGCAATTTTTATTTAGTATTGTTAGGTGCACTGGAAAAAAAAAATTACCGATATGTTTATTACGCATTTTTCGCAGAAATGTTTCTTGAAAGTCAAAAAAATGTCATGGGCTGGGAAAAAGGATCCGACTTAAAAGCAAATATCTCGAAAGTTAAAAAAGTCATCAATTTGATTTTAATGCAGTTAAAAGGAGTACTATTTCTTCTAAAATTTAAGTCCTAAATGAAGTACCTGTTGTAAGTGTTAGCGGAGATATTTGTGTTAGTATGGGTCAAGGTACCTCAAAGTAGGTGTTTTCTTAAATTCCCAATAAGTGGTATCAAAATTTGAGATAGACCCATACTGTAGAACAATTTTTTTCTTCAAATATACCCAAGAATCTTGTGTCAAAATATTTGCATCGAATTTGGAAACACCCTGTATAATAAATGTTATATATAATATATAATATACTATAATATATATAATAAACTTCATATTATATTATATAATATTGAAGTCAATTTACTTAAGGATACTGCGGTAAAATGCCAATAACTTGTGAGCTTTGAAGACAAACACAATTCATTACGCAAAAATTGTGACAATATTTTGAAAAAAAAAAACACCAACATAGGAGCTTAATTCTACTTTGTTTACTACACATAATGCATAAAAAACCAATATGTACACACTTGATCCTTTACTGTGTGTACACACTTGATAATGTGTAAAAATTTCATTAAAACAAGTGAGTAACTGCAAGAGTTCATCTGTGACAAACTTCTATATACCCGACCCTATATACGGTGTTGCACCAAATCTTAAAGTGTCTTGGCCCGAATAGATATTTAATTTGCATAGGCCACGCCCCCAAAAGTGGGCATGTGCTTAAAATTAAAATCAATTAATTGTAATTTCGTTGGAATCATGAGAAAATACGGTAAAAGCGAAAATTATTTCAGAAAAAAAATTTTTTTTCCTAAAAACGCCCCTTAAAAGTGGGCGAAGCTCAAAATTTAGTATGAATCCTTAGCAAACAGTAATATCTTTAATATATGTCATACAATATTTTTTTTCGATTTAGAGTAAACTTTCCACGAAATCGGGTTCTTAAAGATCTAACATGTTAAAAGTGGGCACGGTCGATATTGTTGGCGCTCAAATTTCTGCCTGTTAAAGTTCTTGGGCCAATATTGCTCAGTACCAAAATTGAAGTTCCTATCCCTTCTCTAACTTAACCAAAAGGCATTTTGAAGGAAAATGTGAAAAAAGGCTGCCTCACATTGAAGCCAGTAGTGGGCGTGACCGTTGACGGATTGAGCCAATTTTCACACTTTGTCTGGCAACCGAAGAACCAAACCTTGTACCAGGTTTTAGCTCTCTAGCTTCATTTTGAAGACCTTAAACCTTCATACATACAGACGGACGGACGAACGGACGGACGGACATGGATTAATCGATTCACCTGTCGATCTCGATCATATATCAAAAAGGTCTTAAGGGTCTACGATGATTTTTTCACTGTGTTACAAACTATGCATTAAATTAATATACCCTCGGTCGGGTGATCCTGATCCTGTGCGTTAAAAGCAATGCAGAAAAAACGATTAAAAACGAGTAGGGCAAAGCAAACGGTCAAATCTAGCCAGAGAATAAACCAGTCACCGATAACTTAATTCGTTAAATTAGGGCCCTCGATGCTCGATAGGTGAAGTTATCGTGTTCCGCCAGTGATCAGTTTCGACATTGCATCCGCTAGTAATTCAACTCTATTTTAATAGGAACCTAAAATTTGAACTTTGGAAACCGACGTATCTGCCTTAATGACTTTTTCCTTGGCGTTTTTTTTAAAGAATCAACTGGTTTATGGAGGAAAAATTTTGCTTAAGGGCATTCATTAGTTGTGCACTAAGACTCCTATATAAAGTTGTTTTCGAGCTGAATTCGTGTTGGATCAATGAAACTGAGATTTTTACAAAATTACTAAAGCTGACGAGGTTTCGTTGGAAATTTTACCTCTTCCTACTAGCGTTTGATTATATTGTTAGTCGGAATAGCCTTCCTGCTGCTCTGACAATGCGATCAAGAGCCTATTATGCCTTGATGAAATTATAGAGTCTTTTTGTAAGTCCGGAGGTAGTCAGGAAGACAAGGATTTCCCCTGGAGAGATATCGGTTGGGTTTGTCGAAGCATTAATTTCTTGGCCTTAGGCGCAAGAGGACTGGGCAGGGCATTCCATGATCATATAAAGAGAGTCTCATCACTCTCGAGACAAAATCTGTATGGTAGCGTCCGGTAAAAGACCATGTAATGCGCTGAAAACTCCAGTGAGGAGTTGTAAAGCCCTGTCCTTAAGCAAAGGATTTTTCGGAGGAATGCTGTCCAGGTGTGTTAAGCCAGACTTCGTTGGACTCACTTCTAGCTAAAGTTTTTTAAAAAATTAGTAAAGAGTTTTTTACTGACTCCACATACAGGCCCTATAAGTGGTGTAGTTGCCCCGACTTTAGCGAGCGAGTGTGCTTATTTGTTGTTTTCAAAGCCACTGTGGGCCAGTAAAGGATGATTAAGTTATTTTTGGCTATGGCCACGACGGTTTCCAAAACAAGGTTTGATTTTATAACGTGCGGATCAAGAGCCTTGAGAGCTGCTTGGCTGCCTGAGAAGATTAATATTGTTTTTTTTTCTTGTGGTAGAGCTCAGATTTATTCTCTGATATACAAGAGTGGTTCACGGCAGAGACTTGCGCCTGGAAAAAAGATAAGCCCTTACCAAGGCTAGTCCTCCTGATGCCATTCTGCACGAATACCAGACCCGGTATCTGTCAGAAACCGTCAGAACCATCTGTATACCAGACAAAGTCAAACCGAGAGGGAGTCGGTTTTAATTTTTTCTATTCGTCCCTTGGAGGGATTATTACTATTTCTTCTGGAAGCTATATTTTTAAAGCATATCTTGAATAGGCATGCTGAATGTGTTTTTCTAAGACGTTTAGCAAAGCTAAGATATGGCCGACTCTATAAGAACTAGATGACATCAGAAATCACCTCACCTCAGATCCAATCAACTACTTCATGGCATTACGTTAAGTCTTACTGTCATGACAGGATTTGGATGACATGTGTCAATGTAATTTTTCTCTTCGCAATGTTGCTCTCTCAACTTATTATGAAAAATCAACTCGCATAAATAAACTATTTACAAATTCACAGCTATAATCGCCGTCGCTCGTATATAAAAGGATAATTAATGTTTTACTAGAATTTAATTGCAATCTCGTTCTATGAACCAGTTCTTCATGTCGCAGTGTATTATTTTTTTTTCTCCACAACCTCCTTGAATTGGTTTCAATTAAATACACATCCACTGTCGCATGATCCACATTTTCGCTACTGCTGAACGCTTATAGCAAAAGACCAATCCCTTAGCTTGCGAAAATCTCTCCTCCCAACGGATATCAAACAACGGTTTTCCATTTCTGCTCTTGCCTCGCCATTATCTTCTGTGCCAGATTTTTCATTTAAATTTAAAACTTTTCAGCTCTCTCGACAAAAGCCAATCGGCGAGGACATTTGCAAGAGTGCCAAAAGCTAAAAAAAAAGGATAAAAATTAAAGTTCAAATGGGCGAATTGAAGAGTTTTCCAGGATCAAACATTAAAAGGCCCTTTGTCGAGTTACCCCGCAGTAACAACTAACCACTCGACCCCATACGCAGCCTTTACGTCCTGCTAACTTTGAAACCACACAATGATTTCTCCCTTGCTCGCGCAAAACGATTGCACGATATCACATCCATTGCATTGTGGATGCACAAGGCGTAGCTTTAGCTATGTATATCCACAAATGGAATTTTGATATTGGCACGCTGTTTCGCGACCGCGCGTCTGAAAAAAAACAAGGATATTATCACATGTTCACAGACCAGGATGCGCGACTAACAGCAAAGCCAGTACCAGCACACAAAAGCCGCAACAGCATAGCGAACAATAAAACGATAAAATAAATTTGTTAGCAGTTATCCTTGACGCGCAATGGTACTGTGTGAACTATTTATCGAACAATAAAAAAAGAAGGCACCATTCGTACAGTTTTGGCAAACACACTGGTATTGAGTGGGAATTGCAAGCGATTGCATCCTAGCGTGTTTTAGTTGCTTCCTTGAAGCCGCAACAGGAGCCATGTAATCCGTTTAATTTTCGCTTTTCGTTTGACAGGTATTATTGTAGGATTTCGGTGGTAATACTGGCAAAACTATTGCAGTCGGGGTTCTTTCCGAAATCGACGTTGTTCTCGGTGAACAGTTCCCTTAGGATAGGCACTTAGCTGAATTTGAGATAAGAAAATAAGTTTTTGTTAAGACATACCTAGGTAAGTTGTTTGCAAGGAAACTGGCACTGTGAAAGATTATTGTTTCCACCTTGTTATCAGAAAAACTACCAACACTTCCTCCCTCGAACTTCGCGTCGTTCCTTTTTTACAAGGAAAACTTCGGACTTGAATTTTTGAAATTTTTGCGATCTATTGCTGCATTTTTTATTGCAAATCGATAATACTGATCTTCGGCCGGTTGGTTGAAAGTCGAAGTGGGCACTTGAACGATATTGTATTCCATTGGTAATTGCCACACATTGGACTTTATTAATTCTTAAAGTTCTGTTTTGAGTGCATAATGGTGTGCTTTATAAAATGAAACAGACATTGACAATGACACCAGCGCTGAAATCAAACGAAGGATAACTCTTGCCAATCGCTGTTTCTTTGGGCTAAGAAGGCAATTGAGTAGCAAAGCCCTCTGTCGAGCAACTAAAGTGTCCATGTATGATACCCTCATCATCCCAGTCCTGCTTTACGGTGCAGAAGCATGGACACTGTCAAAGGCGGATGAAAACACTTTAGGCTGCTTCGAGAGGAAAATTCTTCGGACGATTTACGGTCCCGTCTGCATAGACGGAGAGTGGAGGAGGAGATATAACATCGAACTGTACGGGCTGTACAGCGATACTGACCTAGCCAAAAGAGTCAAAACACAACGTCTACGATGGCTGGGTCATCTAGAGCGGATGGACACCAACGCCCCGGACCGGAAAATCTTCGAATCCACACCGCAGGGACGACGCGGTAGAGGAGCACCGAGACTCAGGTGGCGCACGCAAGTGGAAGGGGACCTCAGCCAACTTTGCGTGCGAAACTGGAGACGGCTAGCTAGAGACAGAGCTGGCTGGCGAAGCTTGTTGGCTGAGGCCCAGGTCCACCCCGGACTGTAGCGCCACCTTAAGTAAGTAAGTTATAAAATGAAAACTTCCAACCAGCTAGTGGTTCTCTATGAAACTTTAAGAAAAACCGGAATTCCAAAATTCTTTGTGTTTCGGATCCATTGAGTCTGCTTCCCACCCTGTCTCGAAATTAAAATATGTGCCAGAGTCCCCTCAAATCCACTACTTCTAAAAATATCTTTCGAAGCCTTTTATCTAGGTTATTTCGAAAGATTATAATGGAACCTCAGAATCAGTTTCGTTAAAAACTTTTTGAGCATCGAAAATGTGTGTGGATTTTTTTCCAAATCGTTTTGCTAAAGCTTTTGTAAAGGCATAACACTTGCGGGGGTAAACTTTGGTGATTCTGTGCAGAGATTTTATGTTTGGCTCATCAGATCAGCGCCTGTGTTGGATCGAGAACTACTTTCTTCTCATTTCTTTTCTATCCCCAAATTCTTTCCACTCAGGATGTGCTGCGCATTTTAAGGGTAGCCATAACCCCTTGATCACAAATATTGAATTTCACATGAGATACCTTAAAAGCCGCCGGAGTCCAAGTTCGATCAAACTTGTCATGAATTGAATACTTATCTTCAAGGCACATAGTTGAGCATGGAAGGTCTTTTCCTAAATATATTATGAACCTATCCACATAAATTATATTTAAAATAGTAGTTGAAACTTTTTTCACTATCTTACGCTCCGGTCGTGGTGTGGTTAGTATGCAGGCATTTACCGAGCCGGGTACTATTGCCTCATATCCTGGGCTAAGCAAAACTTATATTTTTTCGCCCTCATCTCAATACCAAGGAAAATTTTCGGAATATAAAAATTGCAATTTTATCTTTATATTAATAGCTGTCACTCGAATTTGTGATTTCCAGAACTCTCTAACCACTAAATGGATCTGCATGACATTTACGTCAAATGAATGGTTAATTTCTTGCAATGTGCTAAATGGTTTTACATTTATATTTTTGTTGAGTTCTTTTAAACATATGAGTAATTATGGAGGCATACTTTTTACAACGAAACGCATCAAAAGTAATGACAGCGATCGGTTACTATACCCCAACAGGAAAAATAACTGTGGTTGTGCATGTCTGCTTTATGTGCCAGCATAGTAGATACACATGACACTCAGTACGTCATTCTCAGAAAATCTCCGAGGTGAGGGTTTGCTATGTGCGCACTCTACTATGCTGCATATCTAAATTTACCAATAAAGCAAAAATAGATTCGTGTCCTGCCGCTGATAGGGTGTTGCTAAAAGTGGTAACATATATAAAACTGGTACTAGAACATAAAGGGTCCGCCATCTAACGGTTTTTTTTTTCAACTAGTGCTTATTTCGTGAACGTGAACTCATGTCTTATTTGACAGATAATTAGTTTTGTCATTCCGCTGAACGAATATGGTTGTGTGCTTGAACAGCGTTAGAAAATATTGCGACATTACTTTGAAAATCATGGTAAAAATGAGTGTGCAAAAATTGCGTACGGATTTTGGAAGAAGAGAAGCAAAACAAAGCAAAATTGTCGCATTTGGGACACAGAAAACCCGCACGCATACATTGAAAAGCCGATACACCCAAAACGAGCCACTGTTTGGTGCGGATTTTGGTCCAAAGGCACGAACTTTTGTTCACAAAAATTGAATTGGCAACATTTGATTTGAACAAGACGGCGCTACGTGCCACACAGCCGAAGCTACACTCGATGTTTTGCGCCCTGCTTTTGAAGATCGCAGTATCAGCCGCAGAGCTGATGTCGTTTGGCCACCTCGGAGCTACGATTTGACACCGTTGGACTATTATTTGTAGGGTGTCGTAAAAAATAAGTCTTACGTCGACAAGCCAGAGACAATTGACGCTTTGAAGGACAATATTCGTGAAGCCATTGGTGAAGTACAGCTGCACACAATCGATAATGTGCTTAATAATTGGACCGATCGTGTAGGCTACTGCATATGGCCAGCCGAGGCGGCCATGAAATTATTTTCCCTAATTAACCGGAAGGATTGTACTTTCAAATAAAAAAACAAATTTGAGAAAATATTCGGTAGTAGCATTTTCGAAAAACAAAAAAAAAGTTATTTGGCGGACCCTTTATATTATCAAGCAAATATATTGCTTAAAAGGGCTCATCAAATTTTGTGGAAAATTTTTGCTCTGCATTGTAACGTTGAATGTTGATAGCATAATAGAATACCAACAGCAATGTTGTGACACCTAGAAAAATCGTAAAATATTTTGCTCATCAAGATCTCATAGCTTCGTCTTTTATTCAAATTCCAAGTCAAATCCAATTGCCTTTAATATTTAAACATTAAAACCGACAAATATTGTGCAATAAAATCCTTCCTGGACTATCATCGTCTTTTCCGTAAAGAAAAAAAAATCCTGTAAAATCAAAGCAATAATCCAAATGACCAGCTAATCTTATTTCATTTTTCCACTTCCACACAATGGCACATCCAGGAAGATCTCGGCTATAAATTAAATTACACACAAAAAAATGTCAGGCCAAATGAAATGTTGTTTACAACCCACAAAATATGAAATCAAATTTTAAATCGCAGATCCAATTATAGATCAGAATACAAAATGGAAATCTAAAATGCCCTCTCAGCGACAGAAGCATTAGAAAGGACTACACGACACACACAAAAAGAAACTCGTCGAGGAAGAAGTAGAAAACGAATAAAAATATTTTATGTCCCTTTAAAGGAAGATTATTTCAAATACAAAAAGAAAAAAATTACACTCACTTCATGTCTTTTATGTATCCATGTGCTGCTGTGTTCATGTGTGTATGTCCCTTCTGAGCGAAGAAGCTGACAATAAGCTTATGCACGCTGATACGATTTGGTTTCCGACCATCGCCACGGTGGATGGAGGGCAGGGCCGTCCAACCAATTTTCAAATCAAATATCATGGCAAATGACTTGCTGATGATAACGCCAGCTTAACGATAGTTCTCTGGTAATTTTATTTTTATTTCCTTTCCCCGATCTGGAAAAAAAAATCGAAAAAAAATAACAGGACAAAATCGAAAAAATCGGACATTTCAGCAAACAGATACGTATATACACACTAGATACACTGCCAGGACTTATTTTAATCCCATTGAAAATCTCCTTATCGCATTCACAAAAGGCGAATGTATAGAAAATACACAACTCAGCATAGCACAACACACATTTAGCTCGAAGGACCAAGAGGAATCTGAGAAGTTTATGATTTTATTTTCTCAAAAGCGTAAACATATTAGGAGATGCCACAATAAGCGAGTGACTTTTCCTTAGCAAAGCCTTTGCGTGCGTATGTGTGTTGGTCGCGTGGTGTGTTCATTGCAGACGTAACAATACTTAATCAAGATTAAAGCAATTTTCGATTCCTTTGGCCATTTGTTTCGATTATTTCTAAATCAATATTTGTTTTCGCATCGATGAAGATAGACGGAAGGATGTCCTTCGTGTCGCACAGTTTGGGCTGTGCGTGTATGTGTTTTGGGAGACGCTGCTGTTCTAAGCACTTTAAACGCCATTTTTTGCTGTGTGTATTGGGGAAGAAATTTAATTTTCATTTATGTTTGGGTGGAATATTTCCTCGACTGGTTTCTATTGCTCTGATTTTGCTGACCGATTGGGGAGGGCTAAGTTGTTGTCATCAGCGTTTTCGTTTTGGGAGACGATGTCATCTACAGAATATTGGAAAATAATAATTGTGGTTGTAAATAAGGTTTGGGTTATCATTGGTTATTTGTATTTAATTGGCTGTTTAGAGCAGGACCTGCGAAAAGGTTAAATGCCCCCTTTTGGACAAGATAAGAATTTGAAATGAGCAAGGAGCTGATTAGAAAAAAGTAACAAAGTTCAGTTAGTAAGACAACCAATGTTTGTTCTTAATGGTTCGTGATGGTTTTATTTAAAAGACCACCCCGTTTGCAAGAACTTTGAAAATTTAGAGTGGGTTAAAAACCCTAAAATACCGGCTAAAAAATTCTCGAATGGGACGAAACGGGGCAAAATTTCGGACAAAATCCAAAACCCACATTTTTCGAGATCAATAATTATGAATTTAATTTGACTTTGAAATAGTTTTATACACCCAAACACACATCTGCCCAAGGCCTGTAGGGTGCCCAACCAAAAGGGGTTGCAACATTCCATCGAAATATGCCAGAAAGAGATTTTTTACATAATCAGCATAAATACCCATTCGAGGTTTGTGTTTTCAGTGATTTTTGCATAATTTTGTTTTTTTTTTTGACAGACTCCTTTTTTTACTCTCTAGTAACGTTATATCGATTTATCAGTGGGTGTATATTGTATTCTGAGGGAACCCTGAGTTTGAACCAACTATTTGTTACCTTTTAAAATCTGGGACTTAAGATCTCCCTCTCAGAATAAGCTTCGCCCCAAATATCTAAGGTTTAAGTTTATTAAATTACTTTAAGCTGCTCTTTTATTGCCTTGTCGGTTTAAGCAAGGGCCTAGGCGGCTAGACAAATTGTTTCGTAAGGACACCGGTCAGAACGCAGCCATTACTGATATCCAGAAAGCTTTGAAAAACCCGGCTCCCCTTATTGAGCCCAACACTTTTTTCATTTTCTTTTGTTGGAGGTTGCTACTATCCGATGGAGCACTCAGACACAACTACTACTGGTCCATTGTACTACCATGCAGACACCTTACATTAATGTATTTAGTTTACCCGTCTTTCGAAGAAAGATGAGAAGGAGCTTCAGTGATGAAGAGCTTAGGTGTTCGGCACTCACCACGTCAGCCCCAAAGATCCGCCACCTGATGCGAGCAAAGGGAGGACAACTACAGAGAAAGTGTTCCGCTGTATCGTCGTCCTCTCCACAGGCAAGACAGGTGGTGGTTTCGCTTAAGCCTAACACATTCAAGTGTCTAGCAAAAGCTTGGTGGCCGGTAAGGACGCCTACAAGAAGTCTGCAATCGATTCTCCTAAGAAATAGAAGAAAAGACGCTGACCCCTCGCAGATGACCAGGCGTAGTCTGCACCCATCGCAGTCACGCCAACGAGCCCTGTGCTAACGAGAAACCCAAGCATCAATGGCAGACGTGACAACTGATACAGGCAGGCCTAAAGCAGGTTCGGGTCCTGAGAAAACCTCTTCTGAGCCAAGTCTGGCAAGCTCATCAGAGATCTCATTTCCCTGGATACCAGTGTGACCTGGAACCCAAACAAGATTCACTGCATTTAGCCTTCCGACTAATTCTTGTTCAACGAATTCTTGAGCCCAACACTTAATTGACAGCTCGACTTTCAATTATTTTTCAGGATTTCAGGAATTTATTTAATTAATAAATAAAAATCAACTAAATTAAATATCGAAAGATAAAAAATTACAATTAAGAATTCTTCAAACATTATAATAATGGCTTAAGTCAAACAAGCCGTTTATTGTAAGATTAAATCCAAGGTGCGCAGAATACTTTCTTTTGCAAGACTGTTGAAAAACTGCAGCATCCTCTCACGGCCCCTATATTTGGCCCTCTTTTTTCAATTGTGAAAAGGCACCAGTGTCCTTTATATCTGTAGGTACCGCAAAAGGTTCAATTAATCAGCATCTTTTGCAATTGCTAACTCATTTCTGTCTGATATGTCTCATGGCAAAGTTTATCTCCATCACCAATTAGCAACAATTTCGATGTTTCCCTTACAACTAACATTCAATCCATCTGCAGGAGTTTACTATACCACCACTGCTGTTGCTTTTCATCTTCATCAGAGGGGAAAAAAAAACTATTCCTTGAAGGAGCCAAATACTTTCGTCCCATTGCAGTCAAAAGGGAAGTGTCGCCAAGACGACACCGTCTTTAGCAAGGAAGTGGTAAAACTTTTATGCTCAGCAATGGTCATCATCATAAATCATTTTTTCATCTGCAGCAGTGTATATATAATTTTTTGTTCTATTTCCTCCTTTTCTTCCTTTTAAGGAAGTTTCCTCCTGGGAAGAAAGGTTTCTTTAAACGATTTTATGAACAATATTTTTATGCTAAGCCCAGGATACAGAAAAATAAAAGGAAAAACTGAAAATAACTTTTGCTGACTCTAATTAATTGGCTAACAAGTAAATACAAGTTTCATACTGCACAGTCATTGGGTTCGCCCTGTTAATTAATTAATTCATTAAAATGTCCTTTTTCTACAATATCTACGCTATAATTTCTGATCCTGATGATTTGTCATCGTCGTCTCACAGTCCAATGGAGCGATGAAATTTTCTTTTGATATTGAATTTCTGTATTTTTCTTATTTTTTTTTTTCCAATTTTGCATCGTCCTTTATTGAATTTTTCTCACACAGTCTTTGATTTTCGCTTTTCTCTTTTACAGATCCACAAATGATTTCGCATCCAGATACGGATTAATTAAGAAAAGCTCTATCCGGTGTCCCTTGGAGGCTTTAATATTGTAAGTAGTTTGAGAGGGGCGTTTGTTTTCTGTTTGCTTTTGCTGTGAGTTTCGATAAACTGATTGACTTTTTTTCCTCTTTCTTTATAACTTAATTGAATACTTTGAATGTTTTAATGAACTGATGATGGGATGTCTGTCATGGAGATGGTATTATTGATATGACTGGTGGTATAAGGTTGATTAAGGTACGAAGAAAATCATAAAGTCTTGAATGTACAAACTTTTTGAATTAACTAGAAACTAGTCAGAGAAAACTGAGTTGAAATCGAGTTGAAATGTAACCGAGTTCACTTGTACAAGAGGAAAAGCATCTTCTTGTAAAGATAAATCAACACCTGATTGCAATCGCGCAAATAGGTTAGAGGAACGATTTTTCTAAAAGGAGTTTGTAAAACCAATTGCAATTATCTACGTAGTTTTCAATTCCGAGCGGCCGTATAGAAACTGTCGGAACGGAAATACCAGTTAGATAAACGATTCACTGCGAGCGGGTTTATCAAAATATAATATTTTCCTTGCTCAAAGTCAGAACGGTAGAGAAAGGCTACTGCGAACTGAGTTGAGACCATCCATTGGTCAGGAGCCCTATAAGTAAGTAAGTAGTAAAATCGAAATTTATGCAAGCCGTAAAGGAAGAACAACTGCATACATCTGGCAAAAATAATGTTTCCTTCGGAGTACCTTTACGCAAAATGTTGTCAGGACCGTCAACGCACTCGTGTCGTTAATGTAGACAGTTTCAGAATCTTCAAGTGTCTACTTGTCTTCTCTACTCGTGCTTTGAGGCATTGCTAAAAACTAGTATCTGAAGAATGCTATTACTAAATTTTTGATTTGGAACAAAAAAGTTGTCGTCTATTTGTAAAAGAGCCTAATAAATTGGAAACGGCTTCCTCTTCTGGAATAAAAGGCCCCAAACTGGGCAGTTGGGGGCTTTTTTCATTGCATTTTTGAATGACAGTTTAAATTTCTGCTGCTGTGTTTGGTGCATCTAAGAATTTGTTAGCGTGCAAAAAGACTGCGTATAAGTTTTTTCAGCATTGAGAAGGGATTCAAATAGCTCTTTGAGTTGTTTTGCCCTGGGGCAATCGTTTTTTGTTTTTCCGTATATAATTCGGGTCTTTCTAAAAATCTGCCTTTCAAATGTAAATTTGTTTGAGATGCTAAGGTTTTTGAAGTTTTTATTGACTGCTACGTACCAAACTTTGGATGCGTTGCTTTCGTATCTCTTTAGAAAAGTAAATGGCGAGTAACTGGCTCTCACGCATTGCCTTCTAAGACTAATATTAGATCTGGAAGCAGCATTGTCCTAAGTAAAAAAAGAAACACAGATCGGAAAGCTTACGAGCTCGTTTAGCTCCTCAAATCAGAATTGTCCAAAAAGTTTAAGCTGTTGTCTTGTCTCCTACTGCAGAAGAGCTTTTCTACATCTTCCCTGCACATAAATGGAGTTCCATTGAAACAGGTGGAGAAGTTTGAGTATCTCAGGGTCATCTTCACGAAAGATGGGAGGAGTGATACTGAATTGTCCTATAGAATTGGCCAAGCTGGAGCAATAGTAAAGGAACTGCGCCGGATGGTCATCAGGAAAGCTGGATTTAGGTTGAAAGCAAAGTTCTCCGTTTTTAATTCAGTGTTCGTTCTAACCCTCATCCTCCTTACTTACTTACTTAAGGTGGCGCTTCAGTCCGGGGTGGACCTGGGCCTCAGCCAACAAGCTTCGCCAGCCAGTTCTGTCTCTTAGCTAGCCGTCTCCAGTTTCGCACGCGAAGTTTGCTGACCTCTCCTTCCACTTGCGTGCGCCACCAGACTCTCCGTGCTCCTCAACTGCGCCGTCCCTGCGGGGTAGATTCGAAGATTTTCCAGGCCGGCGCGTTGGTGTCCATTCGCTCTAGATGACCCAGCCATCGTAGACGTTGTGTTTTGACTCTTCTGGCTAGGTCGGTGTCGCTGTACAGCCCGTACAGTTCGATGTTATATCTCCTCCTCCACTCTCCGTCTATGCAGACGGGACCGTAAATCGTCCGAAGAATTTTCCTCTCGAAGCAGCCTAAAGTGTTTTCATCCACCTTTGACAGGGTCCATGCTTCTGCACAGTTAAGCAGGACTGGGATGATGAGGGCCTTACACATGGATACCTTAGTTGCTCGAGAGAGGGCTTTGCTACTCAATTGCCTTCTTTGATCAAAGAAACAGCTACTGGCAGGAGTTATCCTTCGTTTGATTTCAGCGCTGGTGCCATTGTCTGAATTGATAGCGGAACCCAGGTAAACAAAGTCCCTAACTACCTCAAAGTTATAATTGTTGATGGTGATGTTTTGTCCAAGACGTCGGTGTTGGGTGTCTTTTCTTGGTGACAGCATATATTCTTGGTTTTGCCTTGTTGACTGCTTAACCCATATTCGCCGCTTCCATCCCAATACTCACGAAGGCTTCACTGACATCACGCTTTATTCTTCCGATTATGTCAATGTCGTATGCGTATGCGAGTAGTTGAACGAACTTTTGAAAGATTGTACCTCTGGTGTTGGCGTGGGAGTTCTGCACAATTCCCTCAAGTATGATGTTAAAGAAGTCGCATGACAGCGCGTCGCCTTGTCTAAATCCTTTTTTGATATCAAAATGGTCGGTGAGGTCTTTGCCCGTCTTGAGAGAACAGCGTGAATTTTCCATCGTCATCTTGCACAGATTGACGAGTTTAGCAGGAATGCCAAAACTAGACATTACGCTATATAGCTCATCTCTAAAGATGCTGTCATACGCGGCCTTGAAATCGATGAAAAGATGGTGTGTATCGACTTGGAATTCCTGGGCTTTCTCCGAGATCTGCCCTCTAATATGGTCATGAAATTTGGGTAATGACCGAAAGAATTAGATCGCAGATACGAGCTGCCCAAAATGAGATTTCTGAAGTGCGTTGCTGGTGTAACTCTCAGGGATAGAGGGAGAAACGTCTTCAGTCGTGGGAATCTCAATGTTGAGCAGCTACTTCTCTGAGTAGAATGATCGACTCTTCGATGGTTTGGACACGTTGTTCGCATGGCCTCTGACAGACTTCCTAGACAGTTCATGCTACCCGAGATGCGAACGCGTCATCCCCCTGGTAGGCCAAGAAACGTGTAGTGGGATCAGGCAAAGAACCTTTCCGAGTCCCGCCTGGGGACTGCGCCTAAGTCTCTTGAATTGGTGGCGAAGGATCGAGAGCGATGGAGAGACCATTTAGCCGCTCTCGCTCCGCGAGCCTTGTAGAGGATAAGCTGCATAATAGAAAATGATGATGATGATATTAGAAAGCTATGAAAAGGCATAACACCTAAAGTAGCTCTTTGGATTTTCCCACCAGTTTAGAAGTACGAAGTTTTTTGTCTGCTTGGATGACTAAAATCTGAGCGAAAGAGTCCAACTACACGAGAATTGATGTTGCTTGTGTTGCCAGAGTCATGGTTGATGACTATCTACGTTATTGGAGACATTTCCTTGTACTCGATCCATGATAAACCTTTTGGCGGTTATAAGATTTTCCATCAGGCTCAATTTTCCATCAGAAGGCCAGAACTGTTTGTTAGGGTTTCTGGCTTGTACACATCTGACGCTCCAGTTAATCTATTTCTATTTGTGCAGATTGCTTTCTCGGAGTTAGTTGCTTCAATCTTCTCTATGCTTCTCTGTTTGGCATGTGAATGGCGTAGTCTCGACGGGGACTAGCATTGGTGTTTTTAAGCAAGTTGTTAGTGTTTCGGCTGTCTTAGTCATAATTTGTGTTATTTATCCGCTAGGTACTTGTTGACTTCGCCGCTAGGTACTTGGTTGAGCCCTTCTTAAGCTCGAGCTCATTTCAAAAAATTCGGTAACCTTTATGCAAATCCTGAGACGTGTATAAAGAAACGTGTATAGATGTCCTAAGGTAGGAAATAAAAGAATTAAAAATACATTTTAAAGCTTAAATCGTTCAATGTGTATTTCACGACTCCAAGTCTCCTAAGACTGTCAACTTTGTCTTTTCTTTCAAAATATTTGCAGCAATGACTTAAGACTATCAAGGACACTGCACAAACTCCAAGAGTGCGCAAAATAAAACCATATACCCAAGGACACTCGAAATATTATGACCCCGTTCAGGGGAAAACTTAAAACATATCCCTTACTCCCACAGCGCAAAGACAACATAACAGATTCCAACCACAGACAATGAGGGCACTTTGCCATAAAACATATTTCTCACCTGTTCCGTGGTATGGTTGCCTTAAAGCAATTAATTTCCTTTCACACATTTTTACACTGTGAGTCTGTGCGGGTATGCACACTATACTGTGCTTCTGCGAATAACCTTTTTCCGTTTTCCATGCATTTACGAAACGGAACTAAAGATGAACATGTTAACATTTTTATTAAGGGTACATCCATGGCGTATTTAGTTGCGCATATGAAAGATGAGTTTCAGTTTTCAAAACTGAAAAGTCATTAAAATAGAGTGTATTGTTTTTTGTAGTAATTTTGTTACGTCAACTAAAGGAGCGGTATATGTATCAAGCTTTTGTCATCACTATAAACCGGCTAGTTAATTAAGGAATATGTTGTTTAAAAATCAAAATTGCTAGGAAATATGGGGCACCCAATGCCTTCGAAGATTGTGGATAGTGGTGTTCGCTCTCTTAGAACAGCGCTTACAACCAAGCCAATCCAGTACTATGCTTATTAAATCATCCCTTTTTCCGTAAAGGCATAACACTTGCGGGGATAAGCTTTGGATTTTCTGTGCAAGGTTATCATGTTCATGATGGTGTTGTATCGCCAAGATAAAAATTCACCGTCTTCGCTTGATCCCGAGCTAATTACAAAAAAGGACCCATGAATCCCTTTCACATCCATGCACGCTGCATACGTTATCAGGTTCAATTGTAAGGGCCGCTTTTTTAGTGCGAGATCATCCAAGTTTCCGTGTTAAGCTGACATTTACCCCAGAAATGAGTTTTTTAGTAAATTTAGGTCTGGGGTTAATCTCAGCTTATTTCGCCAAACTTGGTGAGTTAATCTCGGATCAACTTTGGAGAATAGTATGAACTTTTTTTAAATGTTTTTTCTGTGTAGAATGGCAGTTAATTTGTGTGTTTCAGTGAAAATTGCATCTTAACCTTTTTTCCCGTGTTTTTCTATGTGAAGTGAGAGTTGGGGGAGTCAATAATTTCGAGAGTCGAAGTTTGATACAACTTTGTTGACGGAGAAAAACTGCTCGCTGGGTTAACTCCAGATAAGTTTTGTCACGGGGTTAACAGTTCTTAAAGCAACACAAAAGGAGGACATTTACTTTTCACTTTTTTTAACCATTAACCTTTTACTTGGTCTCGCGACTAATAATAATGAAAATAAGTAGAGTGGTGCAACGATTCGAGGTAAACCGGTGTCAACTTCCCAACCATGTATGCTGTATGTGTTGCATTCTTCACATACAAGACCTCACAACTCATGCTACCAATAAATGGCTGATCAGAGCATTGCGGAGGTGGGGCTGATTATTAAGGTCGGGATTCGAACCCGCGATCTCGTGTACAGTTTAGGCCGACACATGAACCATATGTGTCGGCCTATACTGTACCACGGCGCGCGTCCTCTCGTTTCTTCAAGCAACTGGAAAAAAAACAACACGTCTGCCTAATGACACAGTCAGTATCTGACAAAGAGGAGAACTTTCAAAATTTACCAACTCACCGTCAAGTGGAAATTAAGCATGAGTCTTCTCAACCACAATTTCTGCTTCAATCCCATACTCGACCCTAACAACTCGAGTACCTAGCTACAAAAAGAAAAGGAAAGGACTTCCGTCTTAGCTGCTATTTTATGCATTTACCATTACACAGTGACTTATATTCCCACTCCTGCCCGTGTCGAAAAGATTGCACTAAGACGTTGCATAAGTTTTATAACGTGTGCATTGGCTCCTTGTAGTAAAATTCTCAACGGCACGTAGCATACAAAAGATGTCCTTACCTTAGCTACTTATATGGTAGATTTTTTTTCTCACCCTTTTCCTTTCACATACAATTCTGATGTTCCTGTCTGACTTTGTATCACATTTAGGGGGCGCTGCTGGTGAGAATACAGCCCTTTTCGCTTTACGTTCTGGTTGTTTCGCTCTAACAAAAGACCGTGAACTATATACGATACGTACGCGGGGCAAGCAGAATGCACAAGGACACCAACCGAACCGGGTGAAAAGTGCAAATTTAAATTTTTCATCTACTGCATTGCAAGAGGATAAATAATAATTTTTCCATTACAAAGCAGGAAAAGCACAGAAACGTGAAAAGGGCGAATCCTTTCAGGTTATTTTTTCGCGTTTGGCAGAAGAAAAAAATATATATAAAAGATAGTGACTTCCTTTCTTCTTAGTGTTGCACCACACTGGCATCATAGAATGTAGGTATTTGCGCGCAACGTCTGTAAAATTCACCCCTGTTTGTCGTAACGATGCTAATAATATATCATCCATAGAGCACCAACCACGATGGGAGCGGGTAGGGGTGATTTTGAAGGCTTCACATGAGGTGCGGTGTATTTTAAGAAGTCCCCCACGACTGTGGTTGAAATACTCAATGTGTTACAAAGCATTGTTGCATGCAGAGAAAATTACGCTCTTTTTGGTTAAATGAAAACAGCACTCGTGGTGAGAAAAAAATTGTTCAATACGATAAAGTACGTCTTCATTTTAGCACACACACACTATTTACCTTAATTGTCTAGAAAAAGCTATGATCGGCCTAAAACTAATCCAATTCTAGATGTTTAGTTTTAGGCCGACCCAAGGGTCTTAGAAAGTGCGGTTTGAAAAATCTATTAAATACTTTTCAGCAAAAGCAAAACCCACATTTAATCCGAAACAAAATGTTTCCTCCAGTAAAAAAAAGACCGTCAATTAACAAGTCAAACACGGAGCGGTCCGTCGGATTTTTTTAAGGCTAAAACTATTATTAAATTTACATAATCAATAGTTTAGTATCTATAAAATTTTGTTTAGGATATTAGCGACTTTATGTTTTTCTTTTGCTGACAATTTTCGACCATAGCATTTTTTCCAACGCTTGTGAAACCTCGGATTTCATCGGCAGGTCTGCATGTGAGTAGCTCATCGGCTAATCTTTAAACCAAGGGCATTGGTACTGCTCAGAGCCAACTTGACATCTTTCAAAAAATGCATTCTTGAAACTATACTCAATTTGAATAAAGCGGTGATGCACTGTCTTCAACTTGCACCGTTCCATTCTAACTTTAACAACAAGCGATAAAATTGGCCAAGTTACTTTAAAACACGATTTTTGAACTCAATCCATCACCGCGTTTTTCATCATTCAGTCATGGGCAACGCGATTTCGTCGTCGTCATTGTATCCCCTGTTGGCACGGAATTTCCTTTAACTTCAGAATCGATCATGGCGCCCTTTTATTCTTAGTTGCTTATCCCTCTTTGAACACGGAAGAGCACAAAATCATGTTAAGAATAACAGGCGACAATTATTTATATTCATGGGATAATGGTTTATGTCCTGACAAAAACACTTTATGGCATCGTCCTCGTCGTCAAGTTCCAGTGGAAATTGCAAAAGCAAAAATAAGTACTCACACATACACACATGTGCACTTATCCACTAGGACACGAAAAAAAAAAGAGAAGAACCGTTTCATGAATGTAAATCATGACCGTCAAGTCATAACAAAACCATAAAAATATATTGGTTAATGTTACTATTACACTCTCCGCAGGCCATAATGTTTGGTCGAAGCTGTCATAAAACCGAAAGGCATGTTGTATAATGGCGATAGACACAATGTTGCATATATGTGTGTGTGGTGTGCATAAGAGAGCGAGCGACAAAGAAAAACGAGGACTCGAGGTTTGCTCTTTTAAGTCCCGAGAGTTTTCCGCGTTCTAAACTTAATGTCGTTTCGTCCATTTTTGTGACACTAAAATGTCCTTATATTCTACTCAAATCTGATAACGGGTGGTGGAGGGGTGATGTGATGCTAGCGACATGCATCACAATGAGAATTGCTATCACACAACAGGGTGGTGCTTAAAATGTTAAGAGTGCTTTCAAATTGATTTATAACCAACTCGGTGGATATTATGCGGACGCGTGTAATGCTTCTTTTTATAGTTTGGCAACTTTTCTTAAGATAGAGATTGGGAGCAAAAGGTATAATGGGGGTGAGTAAAAGAATGGGGCATTTTTACATAAATTTTGGGCATTCAACAAACTAAGGTAGACAATGATTTCGTAAGTGATCTAGCGGAAGACAGCTATTAACCGTCGAAAACACTTTTCACGAGAAAGAGCGGGTTTACTTTTAGTGTATCTACGATTTGTTGTTTCCAGCAAGGAAATAAGAGTGCTTTTATGGTGAATGTTTGTTTATCTCCTTGGTCATATGCGTATAGTTGGAACAAATACACACACGCTCTAGTTTGTTTCAGATCTAGCTTTTCTTAGTCTGTTTTTACAGTCTTTTGACTCACCCTGTGACCCCTTACTCTAAAGTCATGATCCTACTTTGAGAGATTGAAGAGTCTTATCGCAAGAAGGAAAAAAAATGAAGCTAATATTGAAAAATTAGGACCAAAACGCGTCTTTCTGATTTCAAAATAATTGAGTACAATTAAATTGCAGAAGCGGCGCAACGGTCGATTATTTCATCAAAGTCAGAAGCGCTTCAAAATTGTAGTTGGCGACAGTAAAATTTAGAGCATGAAAAACTCAACAACTCCTTGGCCGAAAGTAACACCAGTGGTTTTGCTCCATTCAAAGCTGATCTATCAGTAATTAAAGCATTTTGATCCAGAATTTTATATTTCATGAAGGCCTTGAAGTCTTCCCTACTACTACACATCATTATGAGCGTGGAAGAGCAATGTGCTATATGCATAAAAGAAGTGAATTAAAATGTTCAATCCAACTTCTTCCGTGGAGTCCAGTCATATATATTCCTAATGGTTATGGCATCAAAAAACTGGAAAGAATATATACTTTCAGGACGACAAAACTTTGCTGTCTGCCACTGATGAAGCACTGGAGTTGAAACCTCAATAGGAGTTTTGCTTAATGTTTTCTCATATGCTAGTTTTTGCACTTCACCTGGACTTACAGCAAATGATGTCTTCAACTTTGTCAAGTCCCACTTTGACTACTTAGATAACTCCAGGTCCTGAGCGACAGAATCCCACTGAACGAAATGTTGCTCTTGTTGCTACCAGGGCCTTAAACTGTCGCCCTTCAAATACACGTATACATATTTTGAATCTTCAAAAAGAAACCTTTTTTAAAATTATAATTTTGTCTTTGTAGGTACAAAGTTGTTAATGTCATAGGTGTCCCGATCCACGAATAGTCTCTACCTGATTCACTGATTCACAGCCAGCCTTTTATCCTCTGCCATTCTGGGCGAACCACTTCCAGTGTTGTAAAGGCCAAGCGCTCTGGTCGAGATGGTTTTATCCTAAAATTCAAGTTTCCCTCTTCCTGATGCGTTCCAAATCTGGAGCCAAGGGGTTGGATTCGAAGACCCTCTAGGCTTAAGCGTTGTTCTTAAGCCCCTCATTGTACCGAGTCAAAGTAGTCTTCGCGTTTTAGGTATTTAAATATCATCCGCATCTTGGTACAGCGCATAGAGTTCCCCGTTATATACCTTCTCCTCCAGACCCTCGCGGAGTTGTGGACATTTTTTAATAGCCCCGCCGTGATTCGAACCCGTGGCCTCGTGCACAGCAGTCCTACACACTAACCACTGCACCATGGCGCCCTCGCACACAGGACCATAAATTCGTCGTAGAATTTCTTTTTTTTTTACTCTTTGAAAAAAAAAAACTAACTGGCACTCACAACTCCGGAAAACCATCCGCTTTCACCATTTTTAACGTTCTTGCATGCTGTGTGCGTTACTTGTGCTCTTAGACTTATCGACGCCTTCTTAGACAGAGGACGCTTGATTTGTTTCGATTATAGAATCGATCTGGGACATAGTAGTTTGACCCACGAATCACTAGGTTCTCCGCTTATTCTCCAGATTTCGGCGCCATAACGACAAAAGGGGAATAGAGCTTAAATTCTTTTAAGAGGAGAAGAAAAGGAATTTTGAAGTCATATGTTTTGCCAAACCCAAACAGCAACAGGTGCCTCAGATTATTCTGTAAGAAGTCTTCACTAAGATGTCGTTTGAAGCGTAGATGTTAACTCCAAGACCTGAATGAACTTTTCAACTACACCGAAGTCTCCGCTCTCAACCGAGACTCCTTGGGCACGGTTGGAGCGGGCGATAATGACAATAAAGTTCGCGTACCCCGGCGTTTGTGGGGTATACAATATAATGTTTATTAGGATAAAGTAGTCCCTGCACACTAACCCAGAATAAGATTAGAAAAGGTACTCATAGCCGGGAGCTTAGGTTGGGACTGGTTGGTTCACTGAGATAAGCTGTTGGGTTCATTGTGTATAATCCTAACATCGATAATAACCCGCTGTTTCACATTTCAGAACCCCAATTTTCCAGCCTCTTGGACTCATATGATTTGTGTACCAGTCTTAGAAGGTCCATCAGATTCACTTTGTTTAATTTGCGAGCGTTTGCAGAAGTAACTAACGAGGTTCCTTAGCTAGCTTCGAAATAGCTGCTTCTGCAGTAATCTGAAGTATAATAGCTGCTCTGCGTGTAGAACAGCGTATTGCTTCGTAAGAATTCTGGTGAGTACTCGTTTACCCTTGCAGGCTAGTCCAATCACATTGTGATTTATTTTGTCTGCCGCCCGACATAGATCCCTTGTGTGTCTGCAAGTTTCACGTTCTGTTAAAAAAAGGTTGCTTTTACTCCAAAGACACAGTTTCTAACTTACGTCTTTTGGAACGTCTTATGGATTCTTATGGATTTGAGAGCTAGAGATGCATAAATCTCTAACCTAGATCTTGCAAACCTATCGACTTCTTCGTTTCCGAGATATTGGTGTAACTTAGCACCCAACACGGCTTTTCAGTATAGCCAAGTGACATTTCGTCTATAATTTTCCTGCCTAGGTACACAGCCCTCGACCACATTCTATCGGGCCTATACACGTCTTCAGTTTCGCCACAACTTGTATTATAAACGTTAGCTCCGCCTGGAAAATACTGTAGTCGTCCTACATTCCAGAGATTCACGAAGGGTGCCTGCGCCTGTTGCATCTTAAAGCCGTCAGTATAGATGACAATCTCCTCATCTCTTGCGACTAATTTTCTCTCCCATTCCCTTCTTTTTGGTAGTGCCGTATCAAATCTTCTACTGAAAGCGAGTACCAGCGACATATTTCAATCCTTGAAAAGAGTACCTATAAAGGCACACAGAAGCGTGCATGTGCGCGTTTCAAGATGTCAAATGTGTCAAAGCAGAATTCACCATTTCGCGTTAGGTACCATTTTAATTTTCTCCATTTAATTTTCATGATGCAGGGAAAAAAATCGTAGAAGATCTTTCATATTTGGCAGACTCTAACCTGGACAACAGGGGCTGACCAGAAATTCGCTTATTTTGAGGGAGACACCCCTGGCAAATATTAATTTTTGCATGGCACTCGGATAAATAGAACCTTCAAGTCATGGTTCAAGTCCTCAATATATACTAAGAGTATTCCAGCGTCTTTAACTATGCCAGAGTAAGACAAGACCCTTCAGTACCAATCTTTAGTATATCAAGCCAGTTGGCTTTCAAATTTCGTGTGATATTTTGTGTTGATATTCAGAGATCATGTTCCTCGCATGGGTGCTTTTAGTGTGCGTACACTGTACAGGACAGGAATCTAACCTTTTGCTTATTGGCCCAGAATGGCGATTTGAATCAGTGTTTATTGCAACCTCCCCTCTTAATAAATGTTCAGAGGATTGGCAGGACTTTATCCCCAGAACCACCAGGGCAGTAACACGCTATACACAAGATGACACTCTGCGCCGCGCCGATTACGAGAACTAAAGCCCTTCTTTCAATCTTATTTCCGAGATATAAATGCATTTTAGATTTTACAAAAACAGAACTCCACATGCATATTTGGACCTTTTACATTTATAAGAGTGGATCACTGTATGCACAGACTTTAATGAGAATATTTCTCTGCCTGGTTTTGAAAATAGAGCAATGAGTAAGCCTTGGTCTTTGACTCATATCAAAAGCAGGAGGACGCTACAAAATACATCAGTAAAAACACAATGTGATCCTCGGAGGTTGCAAAAAAGGGTCATTTTATATATGAGATAGTTAGTTAAGCTTCGCTCTCTAATTATTGTTTTTTTGACTACAACGAGGTGGCCTTTTGAAACAGGTTGGCTTTGCTGTAGTTTTTATTGCCTAGTCAGCAATTCGTCGCATCTATTTATATGTATCGTTAATACGTGCGGTTTTGGCCCTGTTTTGTGCCCTGCAGTCTTTTATCGAATGCGTTTATTTTATTCAATTGGGATATGAAAACGTTCTACGTTTCTTCGTTTCCACTTATCCGCACCTTAGGGTAGGTGTGACACTTCACACAGCAAGTTCAAGTCTTGAAAAAAATTTTTTTAGTGCCTGCATAAGCAATGTCATATAGTCATACCTATAAATAATATTGAGATCCTTTAGTTAGAATGCCCAATGACGATTAATTCCTCAAACTACTTTTTTATTTTCTCTGCCTTCTCTCTATAGCTTCTTCTTTTCGAATAAAAAAAGGACGAAAAATAAAATCCTCCAGCTATGTGAAAAATCTACCTTAACAATCAGTCGACGTAAAAACTTTCTGTCGTTAACAGAACTTTCCGTTCGCATAAAATAAGCGCAACGAAACAATTTACACAATTTTCTCTGTAACTTTTCAAACACCCTGTTTCTGATTAAACTGGGTTAAATGTGGTAACAAGAAGTAGAACTGTTCGCTTTCAATACATTACTTTGTCTCCCACTGTGAATATCAATCTAAATTTTTTTTTCCGTAAAAGGGTCTGGGTCTGTTCGTTTGTTGGTTACGAGATGTGACTAAATGAAATTCGTATTCATCAATATTGCAGCAGGGCAGTATTTTTTTCCTTTTTCTTCTTAGCTACTACGTTATTTGTCCTAAAATGTAAGGAAAAAAGTTTTCGTTAAATTTCTTTTTTAACGAAAGTTTTCCCGTTTCAAAAAGGAAAAGTTGCACCATTATGCTAGAGGTCCCTTAGCTGGCTGGATGGCTGCTGCTGCGCTATCTACCAGTACTATTGAGCCCGCACATTCCTTATTCATGTTTGCATTGCTCTTCCTTGAATGCGGTTTGAGTTTTTTCCTTTTTTGGTTTTTGCGTGCGGGTATTCTTTGCATGCATCTGTGTGAATAAGTGGAATTTATCGTGTTTGTACAATGCAATTGTACATTGGTAATGGCAACGTGCCTGGATGGAAATGCCCACATGTGTGTTTTTACTCTTTCGACCAGAACAAAGCTGGTTTTGGAAGCACCATCCAGCGTCAACGGTGTACATGGGGTGGGGGTGTGAAAAGCTCATTTCAAACTGCATCCGAGGGAGGTACCAGGTCCTTCGATTCATGCTAACGAAAAACGCAGCAACAGACGCTACGATATGACCGAGAAAAACAAATGTCCTGACGGCTGTTTGTCAGGGACTTTTTTTTTGTTTTCAATGTGCAGCCTTCTGGATGGTGACGCTATCAAATGGCTGGCAGCAAAGCTGCTGCATTGGAAGAAAGACGGACAGATGGGATTGTTGGATGGATGGACGCAATATCATTGTGGTCTGACATGACATTTGATGCGGCTTGTTGCATTCTTTTATGGTAGTGAAAGTTTTTCAATATCATCTACATATATTGCGAGAACTTCTATGCTCATCGTTTTATTTTTTGCAAACTTTGGATCTACTGAAGTTTAGATAATATTTTTTTTTTATGAAAAAAAAAAAATGATTTTGTGGTACGCGTATGACAGTTTAGGCAGGAGCGACATGGCAAAAGTTTGAAAATAAATCTTTTTAAGGAATTTTTCTGTGTGCAAAACGACATGACATACGGCAAAAGAGATGTGTGCTATATGGGCTTTGGGAAAATTTTAAACTTTTTGCTGTTGTTATTTTCCGGAATGATTTAGGCCCGACATCCTGCTGTTAATATCACACGGAGATGTGTTCTGTGTTATAGATTTTATGGCTTAGAAAGAGCGTGTTGGTTTTTGTGAACATTCTTGGCTTTCGAGGTAGGTATGACTTGAAATATGGTTGTGTCTATTGTTCATTTTTTTAGTACAATAACAAATGAGTTTTTGATGCCTTCGGAAACTTTATTTTTTTTTGGGGTTTTGCCGGCTAAGTCGAGCAACATTGGACTTTTAATTTGTTATTTTGAATAACTGCGAAACCTCGGTATTCAATAAACTGTTTTATTTTGTAAAAGACGCACCCCAAAATGCGCTTCGAAACAGTATTTTTGTTTTCCATACAACAAGAAGTCGAGGAACGAAAAAAAATCGACCTAAAATCTGAAGCTGTAAAGTACCTCCGATTTTGTTACCAAAGCAGAAGGAGGACAAATATTTCCATTTTTTCCAAAAACGCTGAGGAAAGTTTTTGTTTCACGGATTCAGCTAGAGCAATTAAACTGCTCTTTAGGCTCATAATAGCTTGAAAGAAAAAGGAGAACTGTATACTTATATTAATTATAGCGGTCAACCATTGTCTTTTGTACGACATACAGCCACCAAATGACAAGTCCAAATTGTGTGACTCGGTGCGTCACTTACTTACTGCGTTTCTAGGGTTCCTGACCGAATCGCTTCGGGGTCAGGGGCAGGCAAAGTTTTTTTTTTAAGTAAAAAGTAAAAAGTAGAAAGTAAAAAGTAAAAAGCAAAAAGTAAAAAATAAAAAGTAGAGAGTAAAAAGTAAAAAGTAAAAAGCAAAAAGCAAAAAGCAAAAAGCAAAATGTACAATGTGCATAGGTCCAAATTATGTCACTTGGTAGCTAACCAGGACCAGGGCAGTTTTTTTATTTTAAACAATGTGTGCCTCTTTGTCCTTGTCGAACGGGCTTCTTTACTTGTACCTCAATAAAGTTGCATGTTTCCTTGTGTTTAGCATTTATTGATAGACCAAGCACCTTTCAGGCAATTAGTCGTAAACTGCTTAAACGCAACTTGCAATATATTACCTGTGTTTCACACGAAAGCATGAAATTAGTGCCACCTTCAATTCCAGGAAAGCCTTACAAGCTTTTAGTTTTTGCAGCACTCTAGTCGAAATTCATGTCTTACAACACCATACAACGAAGTGCAAGAAACTCATATACACAGCTTACCTCATCCAGCAACCTCATTTCACTCAAGAGTAGGTACCTACCGTAAAACTTTGTTTCCTGAATTTTCCCTAATTTACACTGACGCCTAATTTTACGTTTCATAGCGCAAAGCCTTCATGTTAGCCATGCAGCCTTTACAAATTCACTTCTATTGATACTGTAATCACATCGTCCTTCTACAAGAACTAATGCTCTATTATTGAGGTTCATTACATTACAGTAATTACCCTCTCAGCGTATACTCTGTACAATTACATGTTTGTGTCGATGGCAACAAAAGATTCCACCACCTCCCCGTGTTGCTGTGTAAAAGTTAAACACTTCGCTGCATCAAATTATACACACGGATACCGCGCGCCGCCAGGACAGAAGAAGCACCGACATTGGCGTCACCGTTGCGCCGCCACAATTTCGCGTAATTTATTCAAATTACATTCAATTGATTCGAGTCTGTGCTCCGTCGTGCATACATACAAACACGTCCCTCTATGCATGTTACGTCACACGATAGCGTCCTTAAATTTTTAGTTGCCACAGCAGGAGTTATCGCCTACGTCGCTGTACGATGCGCAATAATCTTTTGTTAACGTCAGGCATTGCAAACGGTGACGGCGGCGGCGGTGGCGGCATCCTTGGCAGGAGGAAAATTGCCAAGAAATTACCGAATACCTCATAATCTAGTTGGGAAAATTTACGATCGCTAGTAGCACTTTTACTCCCACCATCCTTAGAGTCAAGAAAATTGGAATAAAAAAATACACACTGGGTACAATAAAGATTGCTTGCACAGGGGAAAATAAAAAATGCACCTTTAGGCAAGGATACGAAGGTTTGGGTCCTCGTATGCTGTAGTTGTGTTTTCTTTATTTTTCTTTCGGAACAGGAAGTTTGTTCGAACTTTGCGGGCGAGGGTGAAAAGTTGATTTAAAATGTGGGACTTTTTGAAAAAATTTAAAAATTCCAATTGTGACTGGCGTAGTTGCGTTTCCCAGCATGTTATAAAATACTTTAAAGGCGTTCAGAATAACTGGATTGCAACGACTTGTTTTTTTTTTTATTAAGAACTTACATGATACACTGAAACACAAAAAAAAATCCTAGCAGCTGTTTTATGATGTTAAGATGAAAGAGCCAGACTAAAAAACTTAAATATCAAACTGAGAATATTAATGCCAGTAAGTTCTTATACCATCTTAGTTCTGGGAAGTCTTGTTGCATTTAACAAAAACTTTTGTAACTACTTGCTCAAAGCAGATAAATCTTTCTGCACAGCCTTTCTTAAATTGTGTATTTTCCAACGAGGTTTCACAAAATCATCAAATTTCAAATTGAAAGTTAAAGATTCAAATAAGTTTGAATTTGAAATTTGTGTGAAACTTAAAAAAATTAATACAGGCTTATTTATTCTGCGGCACATAAGGTAAAAGTTGTGAAATTATATTGAATACCCGTTGGATTCATAAGACAGTTTTTAAATACTAAAAACTCTTTTGTATTTTTAAAAAAATATTAAAAACTGCACACTAGTCCTTTTTTGGAAAAAGTGTTCTATTTTTCCGAATATCATTAGCCAAGAAGGTGCATTTTTGATAACATTGCAAAGGCAAAAACCAAGAAGACTAATTTGTATGCTTCGTTAAGAGACGGATGAACCCGAATAAAATTCCTTCTAAAAAGCAGTGAGTAAGTGCAAGAGTTTGTCTGTGACAAACTTCTTTATCCCCGACCCTATTGGCCCTATTAACCATGTAACACCGAATCTTAATGCGGGAACCACAAAGCAGCCTGGGCTTGTCCTCGGCTTGACGTTTACAAGTTCAGCCATACGATTTCAGTGTTTCCTAACACAATGAAGCTCGGCTTCAAAAAGTTGTTTGCAAAGAGAAAGAGTGCGCAGAGAGAAAACGTAATGCTACGTAATGAGGCTCAGAATCCCAGCACGAGTTCAGATGTGCTGAACTTTTGATTCGTGTGAAGCAAATGGGGGTTGATTTCGATCGCAAACACGAAGCTACTCAGTCTGCCTTTGGCTATATTTGTATAAGTGTGTTGCTCATGCACGGATATGACGCACAATATCTGTGTGTGCATTATTTTTTTATTTGTGTATTATTTATGTATTAGTTGAACATGAATGTTCGATGTTCCACATAATTATTTACGCAGCACTAGCTACCAGGGCCTTTGGCTGAGTGTGTGTATTTCTTAATTTATCGTGGCATGCTTGGAGAACGTAGTGAATGCATAATAAAATTCATTGCAAAGCCGGTTGAAAGCCCACGTATCGTAACGGGGCGAAGCCGAAGCCATGAGGCTGCTTTGTGGTCCCCGCTTAAAGTTTTCTGGCCCGAGTTCATATATAATTTGTAAAGACCACGCCCCGAAAAGTGCGCATGGGCTTAAAATTAAATTCAGTTAATTGTAATTTCGTTAGAATAATGAGAAAATACGGTAAAAGCGAAAATTATTTCAGAAAAAACAGGTTTTTCCTAAAAAACGCCCCTTAAAAGTGGGCGGAGCTCAAAACTTTGTATATTGTGGGCGATTCAATTTTTGTCTCGTTAAAGGTCTTGGGCAAATATTGCTGAATACCAAAATTTAAGTTTCTGTGTCTTGTCTAACTTGACCAAAAGGCATTTTGAAAGAAAATGTGAAATAGAGGTTGTCTCACATTGAAGCCAGTGGGGGCCGTGACCATTGACGGATTTAGCCAATTTTCACACCTTGTCTGTGCAGCAAAAGAGCCAAGTCGTGTTAAAAGATTGTAGCTAAGCCAAGTGTAGTTAAAACTGCAGTTGTGGGTCTAAGGGATTTAAACTCTCTTTTTCGCTAAGTGTAGATGCCAATTGGCACCTGCGGCCAAGTTAATTACTGGGGAAATTTTGAAGGAGCTACCGAAAAGAGCGTTAGTCAAGCTTCTCTACATCATAAACGCATCAATGAGAATTGATGAAAGGAAAGTCGCAGAGGTAATAATGGTTCCGAAACCAGGGAAATGCCCGAACGAGAAAAAATCATATAGACCGATTTCGCTTCTGCCGATTATATCTAAAGTCTTCGAGAAACTTGTGCTCAAACGACTGCAACCAATAATTGAAGAAAGACGATTGATTCCGGATCAACAATTCGGCTTTAGGGTCAAATATTCAACAATTGACCAGGTCTATCGAATAACTAATGAAATTGAGAAAGCCTTAAAAGCGAAAATGATATGTTCTACCGCTTTTCTTGACGTATCCCAAGCCTTTGATAAAGTTTGGCAGGAAGGCCTAAAATATAAGCTACGGAAAGTTTTGCCGGAAAAAATGTATGAACTCTTAGAGTCTTGTCTTGACAACAGACTATTTCGAGTGAGATGCGGGAGCGAATACTCAGAATTTAAAGAAATACAAGCCGGCGTTCCACAAGGTAGCGTCCTCGGTCCAACACTGTTTTTACTTTTTACAAGAGATGTACCTCAAGTAGAGACAACGACTGTAGCCACGTTCGCTGACGACACGGCTATCCTCGCTACGGATAAGACAGTCGAACTATCAACGGGAAAACTCCAACGCGCTTTGAATAAAATATGCGAATGGACAAAGGCCTGGCGAATCCTCCTAAATGAGACAAAATCAACGCATGTAAATTTTACTTACAAGAGGGTAATCAACTTACCTCTATTTGTAAACTCGGTACAAATTCCGTACGCAAACGAGGCGAAATATTTAGGCATGACCCTAGACGCAAAACTTAAGTGGAAGCCACACGTTAAAAAGAAACGCGATGAACTTGAAATCAAGCTACGAGAACTGAATTGGCTTATCGGACGTTATTCGAAACTAAGCGTATATAACAAACTGCTATTGTATAAGAAAGTGCTAAAACCATCTTGGACGTACGGTATACAACTTTGGGGTTGTACCAAACCAAGCAACATATCTATTTTAGAAACTTTTCAGAATAAGAAACTAAGAGCAATCGTAAATGCTCCATGGTATATAAGAAATAGCGATTTACATCGAGATCTAGGCATCGCAACCGTGACCGACGAAGTAAGAAACTTTGCTCGCAAACTTCACACTCGCCTTCACGGCCATTGCAACCACAAAATAATCCGAACTCTGGATCAGACAAATCTTGCACGCCGACTACAACGAACAAGACCAGTGGATCTAGCGTCGTAAGAGGAAACCGCACATAATGACGGTATAGCAGGTTTTTTCGTTGGAAGGTAGCCTGCCAAACGCGATTACTATACAGAAGCTTGAACTACTTGTTAAGGAAACATAGTCGTAGTCTTACAAAGATTGGGAGGTTTTTTAGTGAGTAAGAATCTCACACTACTATGAGCACGCGCGTTCGATTCTCATAGTGCCTATGAAGGTTTTTACCTACCTACGGAAAAAAAACCTGCGGCCAAGTACGGGTATATTAGAGTTGTACTCTTTTTGAATGTTTTTATACCCCATCCCATTGGATAAGAGGTATATTAAGCTTGTTGCATAGTTTGTAACATGATGAAATAAATAATAATCGTTGGCCTCCCAGACCTTGACGACATATGATCGACACCGAATTCCGAATCGAATAAGCCATGTCCGTCAGTCCGCTACTGTGTGTCTGTATGCCGCACGTTTTTGGGCCTTAAGTTTTAAGTTAGGAAGCTGAAAATTGATGCATGCGTTCATTTAATACAAGTGTTAAAATTTTTCAAATCTGTTCACAGCCACGCCCACAATAGAGCTGAAAAGAGGTGAACCAGGGCGAAGTTCTTAACAATGTATGCTGTGTGTGTTAATTTCTTCACATACTAGGAGACCCTATAATTTTTTGGCGAACGGCATTTTGAGAAGTTTTTCAGAAAATTATACTCTCGGAGGGCTTGTCAGACCCTCGCGGTAGTGGAGACCGTGGAAAAAAACAAGTCTTTATTTTTCAGGTGACAATGGTAGGATTCGAACTCAAACCTCCGGCGTAGTAAGCACACACACGCCACGGCACCCAAATTTTATGGTTGACATTTCCCAATGTCTTTAAGACCAAAAAAAGAAAAATCTCCTTCAGTCGGCGTCTAAATTTTCATTTTGTTCAATATTTTTGTTCGGAATCGAACAAATTTTACCTACCGTACTATGTAGAATATACTTAGTCTTGCATTTCATTCACAGAATATTTTGGGCCACGCCCCCATTTGGAGGCAGAATTAAAAAACAAGCCTTTAATTTTCCAAAAAAAAACGAAATTTCGACTGGCCTTAAGCCTAGTTTTGGAAAAAAAGGAAGTAAAACCTAGCACGTAAGGTAACCCGAATTCTATTCTAGATTTTGGTCTTATAAAATTTTTAGCCACTCCTCTTTTAAGCGGACAAATTCACATAAACTTAGAATTTGCACAAAAAAATTACATTTTTGACTACATTTCTATGTTACTTGGAGATATCTATGCTAATAATGATCGTTTGTAATAGGGGTGGTTGGACCACGCCCCTTTTTGAAGTTTACAGTAGCCACAAATCGTCAAAAAATAACAATAATAGCAGTTATATAGAATGTGGGATAGGATGGGGTATTCAACTGTCCGTTTAACGGACTGTAACTTCTGCGTACACACTGTAGCACTTATTCACAGGTTTGCCTATAGCTTCCAAACTAATCGACACCCTCAAATTTAAATAGCATATTTTAAATCAAAACACTCAAGTCCATATACAAAACTACAAATCCAACAAATTCTGCTCGGACCTACGGCAAACTTATGCCTTAGCTCCCCTAAATTATACCAATAACTGACTTTTACAACACTGAAACTTCTGGAGGTGTCAATCCGTTTTATTCTAATCCTTGCTGTAAACATAAAAAAATTTTACGACCTGGCGAAACTTTTTTTTATAATATGCACTGGTATACCTCATATCTAATTTTAAACTATGTTGACTGCTACTTAGTAACTGCGAAATATGATTTTTAATACTTTGGAATTTTGTATAAAACCTCTGTGATTTCTTGCGAAAACTATTGTGGTTAACAATTGAGGTATATAGTCATTCGAAACAAACAAAACAGTTGTTCGCTTGATGAAATAATGTCTGCTATCAATTTTGAAAGCTTCAAAGGATGAATTTGTTGCTGAAATTACTTTTAAGAAGATTAAAGTCTACTCTCAATTCGAAACACATGATAATTAAGCCCTTTTCAACCTCTTCCATTCGATACAAAATCAATACCTTTCAAAGAGCTTTGCGCATAATGTAACCCTTACAGTGAAGCTGGAGTTTTAACAACTTTCCCAAAAAGAAAAAATATTAAAATTAATTATGAATTCCAGTCACTAGACGCCACACCACCCATCATATTTATTTTCATTACGACTCCCGAGCCTGACTTACAAATTCAACAAAACATCCCGCCAGCCATAAAAGTAATTTATTTATTTTCAACTGTAACTCAAAATTATTTTGTCATACACACAGCCACCACTCGCAGTATCGCATCCTGCGAACTTGCCGACACAAATGAGTATTATGTGATCTTCTTATTTCGTATTCATGGGAATTACGATTTACCCTTCACTACTTCGCGTCTATTTTACAATTTAGCCTCCCTCATGTAGAGCGAAGGATTCAAGCGTTAGCTGTGGAAAAAGGTGTAACCGAAATGGAATTTTAAATTCACATACCATACACAGTTAGTAAGGGCACATCCAAACGCAACCCCTTACCTGACGTGCTTATAATTTGAATTCAAAGGAAAACCTGATGAGTGTAATAATATTTTGTGTTTGTTTTACTGCTTTAATTAATGTTACCTAAATTCATTAGACCTGTCAAAGCGATTGAAATGTGTTGGCTCCTTAAACAGGCTTTAGTCCCCAAAGGACATCAAATTGAATTGTACTATTACAATGCTTGACAATATCACAGGGCATAGACGCACACACAAGCAGCATGGAAAATAAGAAGCAAAGAATAATAATCGAACGTGCCCTCTCGAGTAACGTATTCTTCCTTGACGAAGGATAATGCAAACAAATGGTAGATTTATTCACAAGAAAGTCATTGCAAATGGGACGTTGGATTATTATGTCTTGGTATAGTAGCTGTGTGTATGCTTATGGCAATTTGAAATGTTCCTTTAATGATAATCCAAAAGGCAAATCTACAGGATTTTGGAAAACATTTCGTTTCTTTTTTTTTACATAGACAGACAGTCAGAGAACATCACTTGAACTCACGTGTTATAATGGGTGTGCCATCCAGTGACTGGCTGTTTGAAGAGCTTCCATTATTTTGAATTTGCAATTTTAATTCTTGTGATAGAGGGCGCTTATAATTTTTTCGAGTGATGTGCTTAGCAATTCTGAGGACATGTGTTCTGCCGTGAAGAATCCATTTTTTTTATTTTCGTCAAATTTTAATTTGATTTGTAAATCGTTGAAGGACGCTTAAGTAGGATTTCGAATGTAGGATCAAAGATGGTTTTGAAGCCAATCATACAGCAGATTGGATGTTTGGGAAAAATGCTATTCAAAACTCAAGCGATTTACCGATGATTGGAGTGCTGTATAATTTTTTTTTAGCTATGTCCTTCAACCTAACATAGTAAGAAGAAATTGAATTGAGATTTGACAAAGCTATCACAATACGTATTCTGTTTGAATTTCTGCTGAAAATTATGTGCTTTGGAAGTGTTGAAAACCTTGTCTACTGGACAGTGTTCAGAACTGGTTCCTGTAATGGTTTCATTCCACGAAAAAATATTTTATTGCATCGTACAATAAATAGAGAATAGCAGAATGTTGAAATTTTTAATAAATAAATCGATGAGCATCAGCACGTCCTTATCTTTCTTCACTAGAGCTAAACAATGTGTATTAATATCGTGCTTGCATCGGGCAAATTATAGCAAAAAATGTTCCACATACGCCACAGTGACCAAAAAATAAAATTTTCACCTGACAACATCATTTTTTTTTCGAAAACTTATGCTCGTGGTTTGAAACACCTCCACTCTTTTTGCAATCCCCACCGCACACTTCAATTATTGTCAAAAGAAACCCCTTAAGTAATTTCTCTCTAAATTCCGCACGCTTTCGAACTTAAATTTCAACGCAACCCACAGTATGACAGCCCCGGTATAAGTAGGTATATACACTTAATAAAACATGTTTTCAAAGTTCAAAACACCTCCGACAAAATGATACAAATCCTATTACCAAAAGCACACGAGACCCAATAAAGCGGGGGTTGTTTTCACCAAAAAAGGAAGTCAAATCGCACTCTTGGCGCGTAATGAAATTTGGAGTTCAAATACATTCACCCGTCGCGGCCAAAACTAAAATCAGTTGAGTGAGTCGACAACGATGACGACAAAACGCCGAGACATTATGCAGATTCCTAACCATCAAATAATCACCCTAAAAGGAAATTACAAACACAGTCCTGCAAAACCAATGAAATGTGTATGCAAAGGAGCCGGGTAATATCTCTGCTTCACCGGTACGACGGTGGCGGCGACCGGACATTGACGGGATGAAAGAAATTAGGTGACATTTTCCATTTCTCCTGGTATTGTCTGGTTTGTCGTTTTCTTTTTGCTGGCTTTTTGTGCTTCACACAGTCTTCTGTGGTGATATATTCCTTTTATTATCCTTTTACCACATGCTAATGGCGTTCACGTTTTGGTTTTTACCTATTTTTCTCAGCAAAAACAGAGAAACTACGCACATTTACGACGAGTACTAGATGCGGCATCCTTGTATATTCCATCATTCTAGGGGGGTTGCGGTTCGTATCAAGGACATTTTGTGCTTTTGTGTTTTCGTTCTCAGTTCACAGTGGGAGAGAAAATAGTAAAGCTTAAGCCGCATGTATAGGTATCGGCACCAGCATCCGCCTGCTTCATATAGGGATGAATGAAGAAAATAAAAAAGAGTGTGGGGAAACCTTTCCACACCAGCAAGAGACACACACTAATAAAACATGAGCGAAACGAAAACAGCATTACATGCTGGGGGTAAGTGGAACGTAAGTGTGATCTCTAAAAGGAAACGAATGAAAGCTAAACGAAATGGAGATGAATTGTACGAAAAAGCTGAAAGGGTGTAGAACTGCTGCGAGTGCAAAGAACAAAAAAAATTTCAGATTGATTTAACGAATGTGAACGTCCTTGCACCTGGAATGGTAAAAGCAAATATAATACACGCAACCAAAGCACAGTGTCATTGTCAGTTAGAGGATAGAATATTTGTCTACGAGCGGAGGCAGGATAATGGCTGAAGGTGCCATTTGGAATCTGATTGATAGCTTTCGAATGGCAGAGACAGAATTAGAGACACAAAAAAGAAAATCTGCCAAAGTACAAGGCAGAGATAAAGATAAGGTTTCTTTGTTTTTCCGTGCTCCAGGAGAGATGGATGCAAAATAAGTGCTAAGCACACATACAATGATGTCATTGTGAAATTTCATAGAAGACACATTGTCGCTGTGTAAATATTATTCAGGAAGAGAGAATGTATTTAGAGTCTTGTTAAATGAAATGTTAAACTTTTCTTTGTATACTTATTTCAAGCTCAATGAGCTTAGGTACTCGTTACAAGGGGGATGATCAATAATGTCCTATTGATGTTATCTCCTATTGATTAGCACGTTATAAACTGCTAGTTTTACTTGTAACAAGAGTAAATCAGGTTATTTACCAGCTTAACTACTACTTAACAGCTGTAACTACGTATTCCCCTTTATCCAATTGAACATTATTGCATAAGCATCAGTTGGTTTTTTAAATTGCTATTTTGTGTGAAATTAGTTACGTAAATGAGCTCAGAAGGATCCGGAAGTGTTTGGTATTTATCAAAAAAGAAATTCTGATAAATTCCCGATTAATGTGTGTTTTAAAAACGTGAAAGAAAAAATTAATGTACAGGATTTCCCCTTAAATTATTGGTTTAATAGTAATCGGTCAACTTGTTTTGGTTTTAGCCTTAAGCCCAATTTTATTTGTCGTTTATAAAATAAATAAATAAATAGAGTGGCACAACAGTTCGAGGTGAACCAGGGCCAACTTCTCAACAATGTACGCTGGTGTGTAAATTTCTTTTACATACAAGGGGACCTACAATTTTTTGCCGAATCCGAACGGCACTTTGAGAAGTTTTTCCAGACAAATGATACTCTCAGAGGGCTTGTCAGACCCTCGCGGAGGTGGGGACCGTGGAAAAGAACAATTCTTTTTTTTTCAGGTGACGATGGCAGGATTCGAACCCAGGCCTCCGGCGTAGTAAGCACAAAAACCTGTCCACTACGCCACGGCACCCCACGGCATTTGTCGTTTATAATATCCTCTTTTCAACAAATCTGCGTCAATTCTTGTGATATGAAACAAGACTCAGCTAGACATAAAACTTATCTCATCTTACATCTCTATATGGTTTAAAGGTCAATCTTACTCTCGCTTAAGCGGTTTTGTACCTACATTGATTGAACACACCTTTTCAGTCTTTTAAGTTTTTTGCATTTAAAGGCTAACAAATTAGGTAAGATTTCTTCTGTGTCAATAACTGTGATCGCTGTTCTTCCCAACAAGCAAAAACATGAACTTAGTCTTTGGTGGATACTTCTTAAAATCAGCTTTAATTATTTCTTTGTAAATCGCGGTTTTCAGTGCGGTGAACATTGTGGTGTATAAAACAACAAATCAAATATAAAACTGACAGGCATTCTGCAAGTGCCATTCGGATTCAGCAAAAAATTGTGAGACCCCTTGTATGTAAAGAATATAAAACACACACAAACACGCCATACATGGTTGAAACACGCAAACTTGGCCCTGGTTCACATCGAGCTGTTGCGCGACTCTATTTATTTCTTTATCTGAATTGCCCTGTAAACCATGTTTGGTTTTTGAATCACTTTTTAATAGTGAAAGACCCTCAGCTTCTGAATTTGAACTTGTGTGTGGGGAAAGAGGTCCAAGTCTCTTTTTGATGGGCTTATGAAAACCACATATTTGCTAAAGATCAACAAGTCTAACCAAGTGCTACCGGGCCATAACGATGTAACATGCAACCAATTGATCATTCTTAATTGTCAATTCCTGAAGTACTATTTCAACTTCCTCAGTTGCCTGCTGTTAAACACCTTCGATTTCAGTGAATACTGTCAGTGCGTACTTTTTCTTTTAAAAGACCTTTCAAATTTTTGGACTTTTTCAACTTTTTGAACTTTGAAATGTAACGTCGAAAAAGTTCTACAAGCTTTAGGTGTTCTTGCGTATTTTTTGTCGAAGAATTTCTAAAAAATCTCCTAAATAGGTCTGCAGTCGTTTGGCATATCATGGCTGTATTTTAATTCTCTTTGGGTCTAGCCACCCTCCTTATGGATTTAAGAAGTTCCTCTTTATGTTATAAGTCATAGTAACAGTTTCATTTTAGTTGCGTGTCAATTAAAGATTTAGAAAGGTCAAGTGCAAACATTTTCAAGTACAAACCCTTCTTCATATTTTTTTTCTACGGACACAAAGTCAAACAGTGTTGGTAAAAGTCACCTTTTCGAAACAGATAAAAAATGTTTTTTTCTATCGTTAAATCATGAAAACAGAAACCGAAATTAAGCTTAAGAAGAGATCCTATCATAAAAAAGCACATTTTAGGACATTTCGACATGTTGGTAAATTTTTTACAGAACACCTTTAAGTCTTCGAGTTTCAGTAAGTATTCAACGCGTTTTCAAGTTGAAACGTTTCGCAGTGAATTTAGCAACAGATTGTAGCCCAAAGCAACATTTTAACGTTTTCGACGAATGATTTGAGCCATATACACTGCTTTACGAGCTTTTCGTCTGTCTGGTCACAAATTTAAGAACGTTAATTGGCTTACCTCGGAGGTTTATTTCAGGTCTTGATCATGAAATATTTCTATGAGGAGAACTCTAATGGCGTATTCTTTTGAACACCGAACTGCTACAACGAGCGGTCAAAAAACTCTCGGTGTTCGCGACAATTCCAGCGCCGTGTACACTCAGTTTTATTGTAGCCCAAAACCAACATTTTTACGTTTCCGGCGAATGATTTGAGGCACGAACACTGCTTTACGACCTTGTCAGCCAGAGGTAAGCCAAAAGGTTGTTTGGCTTACCTCGGAGATTTATGTCAGGTCTATCATGAAATATTTCTATGAGGTAACCCTAATGGCGTATTCTTTTGAACACACGAATACTCGGTGCTCGTGACAATTCCAGCACGCGCCGTGTACACTCAGTTTCATTGTGTACAGAACGACAAATACTGCACCGGTGCAGTCATCACGTTAAGTTGCAAATCGCTTTGACTTAATTTTGTTTACTTTATTTTCCTTTCGCAGCTTGATTTTGTTAGAGGTGTTTTTTTTTTACTTTTAACTTAAAATTAATTTTGATAGCTTTGAGTTTGTGACACTTAGTAACTTTTTATCGTTTTCATACAATTTCAGTCGCGTTGTAAAAAATAAGGAATGAAAATTGAGTCTTAACGTCACTTCACATACACAATCAAAGCTACAACAAGTGTCAAATACGACTGTGGCGAAAATTCGATTTCGGTGTCGGCACCGAACTAATTCGGAGTTCGAAAGAACATTGACATGAGCACGATTCCGTTTAGGTGTACGAGAAAAGAACAATTTTTTTCTGTATTCCAAACCAGTTTCACCATTCAGTGTTGAAAAGAATACGCCATAAGATTATTTATTTTGGATTCCTGCAAGATTATTTATTGCATGGTCTGGTTTTTTAAACCTTTCTCCAGCTATGCCAATAATACGATTGTGAGCTTCAGTGGTTCTTTATTATAATTCATGAACTTAATTTCGAAGTTTACATAAAACTATTGAGTGCTTGCGTTAAAGGCTAGTGAGACAAATCCAAAAGCAAGTTGTAGATTAGCTGCAGGCGGAAACCGGATATTGTTGTTGAATTGTTGTTAGAGACAGCAACTTCGCTGGATGACATCTGAATGTAGAATGTAGAATGAATTCCAATGCAAGCAACGATACGTTCAGTTAGCACTTTAATTAGAAGTTTGATATTGTTTCTTTGGACCAAAAACCATTAACAAATCTATTATACGTAGTTCAAAATTTCAACCGTATTTTGGTAAACCACAAACAGACCTGCTTCTATTGTGAAATAAATTTTTTTAGCCAAGGCCTCTACAAAGCCCCCACAAGTATTCAAATCGTCTGAAACTCCAGCCAACCGATTACACACAAATGGTTAAAATTTCAAAATACCGAAAACGAATAATGTTAACCTCAACCGAACCGGAAGAAGTCGGAACGGCAGCAGCTAGAGCTCTACCGACTGCAAACCTGGAATGCAGCCAATAAGCAAAAGAACAGATACTTCATCTTATTCAATTTGCAGAAATGCAAGTGAATTTTCTAATTAATTCTGCCATAATGAAGTTTAGTCGAGTGGATGGACTGGAGAGGAGCATCAATGGGTTTTGTATTTGACTTCAAGTAGAGGAAAATAAAATCTACCTCTTTGCTTATCGTTCATCCGGCTTTTAGGGATGAGGGGCCTCTATGGATTTTTTTTTTTTCTTTCCTTGGCCATGTGTGCGCTGAGTCGAAAATTTTCCTGCATTTGATATCATTGAAAATGCCTGAAAGACGAAGAGTAGTCCTGCATCTGTAAAGGTACTCTTGGAATGCAATTAAGCCAATAAAAATCCAATTTCAAGTTGTTTCAAGAATTTCTTGCACGGCACACGGCCTGCATTTCGGGTGGGGTGGTAATCATGGCTAAGTACTTTTGGTGAAATTATTACTCCGTATGTGCTTCGAGAAGAGTGGAGGGCTTTTCATTTTGTATTAATCGAATCCATTGAGGAACCCCATCGCAAAGCGAATGCCATGTTTGGTTTCAACGTTATGGCGGTAATAAGAACCCAAGGCAGGTTGTTTGTGTTATAGAAGTTCGTTGTACACAAGTGCTCACGAGCAAATAGATTAATTTCAATAGGTGGCTAATATCGTTGGTAGGTAATAATAGTGTCACGCAGTAGGTGTTATTTGCAGTGGAATTTGCATTGCTAATCAATTGTTTGCTAAGCGGGAATATATTGCAGAGAAGACGCGCTATTGATAGGATATCCCAGGAAAGTAGGTAATATTGTTTGACTACACCGGTGTCAGAAGAAAAATCATATAATTCATTAAAGGGTTTATTGATTTTTCTTTTATTTCTTATTAAGTTCGCAGCGCAGAATTTTCCTACTTTTAACTTAGACATAACACACTACTTTATGTCTTGCGAGAGGCATATTATGTACAATATAAAATGTGCGCTCTCACACACAATGCATCAGAGCCCGCAGCAATACGTCTCGTCTCGTTTATCATAATTAAATCAAGCAAATGGAAAAACACCTTTTGTGTATACAATCAAAGCAATAAGCCAGCACATGAAGTAGACAATTTCCAGGTGCTTTCTTATTCACGGTGTACTCACTCAGGTAACGCGTTTATTCTGCTGTTTTAAAACAAAAACGAAAACACACACGTCGCTCAGCGAGAGCAGAATGCTTTTTTGCTAGACTCCTTAAAAGTCTTTTCATGTTCAGACGTTTCTAAGATTAAAAAAAAAACTAAATGTTTCTTGAGACAAAAAACCCGCACTCGCAAATAAACTATAATTCGAGGCGCATCCTTCTTTACAAAAGCATACACTCAGCTGCCTTGCACATACTGTTGAATATTGTAAGAAAGCAAGACATTTCCTGTGAGGAAAAACTCACCAAAAAATTCACCTTCCAAGAGTCAGTAGGTACGCTGGTATCGTTATCGTATACAATGCATGTTAGAGTGGTGGCTATGAAACCACCGCCGCGCCGCCCCTTACAATAACACTACACAAGGAGGTACAAGCAGCAGGCAGCATACCATTAATAGCTCCTTGAAAGCGGCACTCTAGCGGAATAATCGACTTTGGAACTCTTTTTCGTTATTTCATGTTATTATATCAATGCAAACATAAAATGCAAAATAAAGGGAAGAAAGCAAAAATGAAACACTTTTAAACAAAAAAAAATAAAATAAAAAAATAAAGGACACAAACTCAAGGAACCCGTTGACAGTCATCGACGAGGAGGATGCCGACTACGACTAGGTATGGCAAAGACGAAGAAAAGTTTTTGTGTTCCCTCACCGCTTTTATGCGAAGAATTTTTTTTTTTTTACTTTTTTTAATACAGTTAAAAGTTTTTTCTCAGTGTATGGGAAATTCTTCTTTTGTGGCAGACGAGAAGAATTTGTGTGCACAATGCATTGTACGCAAAGCTATTGTCAAAGGACTTCTACGATACGAGATAAAGGGAAAAATTTATTAAAGAATTTTACTAGAAGTATGATTTTTTATTTAGCTTGTTCAGAAGCGCCATCTAGAGCCATTATTATGTCAAATGTGTTGTTTTGTTTCGTGTTGTGGCATCGGAGGTTATGGACGCAAATGGTGGAACTTTCATTACTTAAGAGCATCTTTTGTGCAAAGTTGTTTGCGCTACAAGGCTAAGTCTTTATTGGGGTCAAGTTGACTATTATTGCAGTTGTTTTCGACACTAACGTCGGACAGAAGTGTTTATAAATCAGAAATAGTACTTGAGACGGTTAAAGCTTAATTGTTAGTCTGTTGTATGGCTAACAAGGAGGTGAGATTGGTCCGGGCTTTGTGGGCCCGGTATTTTTATAGGTATAGACATCATGTGTGACTTGAGCTACCAAATGATATGCTAGAGGAAGATAAGTGTTCGTTATGAGGGAAGCCGTCTAGCAACTGACCTACTAGTAACATGTCCTAGTTTCGTTTTTGCTAGCTTGCATTTTTCTGCTGCATCCATGTGGGCTTAAGCTTTTAAGGGGATCTGGTAGTGATAGTGCCTTAAAAATTACAGACAATTCTTAAGGATCCACTTACTGTTTAGATTTTTTTCGAAATTGTAGTGGCCCAATTTTTTATACTCTACCTAACCCGGGTATATTAATTTTAATGCATAGTTTATAATATTGTAAAATAATCACCGTAAGCTCCTAAGACCTATATCTATATCTAAAATATATGTTCGAGACCAACATCTGAATTGATTGACAATTTTCAACAAGTCATTTAAAAATTCGTGAGATCTCTCCAGAGCCTCACCTAAAATTCAATTGAAGGTACGACAACCTCAGATTTTGATTTTATTTCAGAAGGCCTTTAGGGTGAGTTCAGTTATGGTGCCCAACAAACTGCCAACACCAGCGGCCGTGCCCACATTTACAGTATTGGATCTTTAAAACCTTCAGTTCTCGTAAAATTCGTGCTAATTTGAAAAATAAACGGAAATGATGCTGAAGATCCATTTGCTGAATTTATTGCATGCAAGGCTTTGAGTTCCGCACAGTTTTAGCGGCTGTTTTGAAGGGAAAAAAAATGTTAAGCTCTCATCGCTTTTAACGCAACTCAAGATTCTAACGAGATTAGAAATTTGAAATTTTTTCGTATGTCGTTATGTTTACTTTAATTTGTAAGTATGCTTGCCCTGTGGATGGTTTTTTTTCGCCAATATTCTGAGTACAGAATTTAATGTATAAATAACGAGATTCTTGTCTTCTTGCTTTTGACTTTGATTAAAAAAAAATTAAAAAAAAGGAACCCAAAAACCATATTTTCAAAAGAATCGAAAACTTTTTCAATAGTCTGAAAAAGTTTTATGCTTACACAAAAATTTAACAATTTAACACAGTCCGTATTACTCTTGTAGGGTGTTTCCACTAGATGGAAATCCACAATTAAAACATGCGTTCAATTCTTAACAATTATTGCCCTTATTAATCTCTCTTCGCATGAATTCTCAAATCGAACCGTACAATTCTCATCATCATCATCATTTATCCTTTAAAAGGGTCGCGGAGCGAGAGTGGCTAAATGGTCCTTCCATCTTTCTCGATCCTCCGCCACCAACTCAAGAGACTCCGGCGCAGTCCCCAAGCGGGACTCAGAGAGGTTCTTTACCTGATCCCACCACCTGTTTCTTGGCCTACCAGGGGGGCGACGCGCTCGCGTCTCGGCGAGCATGACCTGTCTAGGAAGTCTGTCAGGGGGCATGCGAACAACGTGTCCAAACTCCTTGTGGGGCCATCCTTGACAGTAAAGTTATAACTGAAAAAGACGAACCCGAAGGTTTAAATAAAATCCAGCAGCGTCTGTTACATATTGTGCGGCTTGTTGTTCAGATAACAGAAATCCAGGAGCGTCTGTTTCGGAACGAGCGGCTTCCTGGTCGGCGTCTGTTGTCCGGGTTAGGATCGGCCGAATTTAAACCTGGCAGCTGGGTATAAAATGCATCCCCTCCGCCAACCATGAAAAGAACACGAAAACAGCCTCGGATGTTTGCTGATCCTGGTAATCCAGGGCACCCTTTGGAGCTAGGCTTGAGCGGTGTCAGCATGCGAGCGCTTGGTGGTCGGAAGGTCCCGCTCGGCATCCGACCGGGTTTAACCCGAAGAAGTTACGAGCAGCCCGTCAATGGTGCCGCTATCCATTACGGGGGGTGGAGGGGGACAGCGCCAAGTCAAAATGAGGGCTTAGGTGGAAACTCTACAAATCGACAATGGCACCAACTCAAAATTGGCACGTGGAATGTCTCCTCGCTAACGAAGAAGGAATTTGAACTGGTTGAGGAGGCCAAAATGTATCAGCTCGATGCAACTGGCATCTCCTCAACTAAGTGGAAGGGTTCTGGAACCATAGACTTCGAGGTTGGGTTGAAGCTCTTCTGGTCTGGCGTCCCAACATCACATGACTGCACAGGCGGGTGTGGGGATACTCACAAGCCCCCGGTTGTCAGAACATGTATTCGATGTCATTCCGTTAGGGGGAAGGATTCTTATCTTAAAGCTTAAGCTTGAACGATCAACTCTGGCTCTGGTTCAGGTTTATGCACCAAATCGAGAGTCAGAGTATGAGTCCTTTTTGAGCAAGTTGATGCTGCCCTGGACAGAGTGGCAGAAATGGACTTCTTTCTCCTGATGGGTGACTTCAATCAATGTTGGCGTCCCAACATCACATGACTGCACAGGCGGGTGTGGGGATACTCACAAGCCCCCGGTTGTCAGAACATGTATTCGATGTCATTCCGTTAGGGGGAAGGATTCTGATCTTAAAGCTTAAGCTTGAACGATCAACTCTGGCTCTGGTTCAGGTTTATGCACCAAATCGAGAGTCAGAGTATGAGTCCTTTTTGAGCAAGTTGATGCTGCCCTGGACAGAGTGGCAGAAATGGACTTCTTTCTCCTGATGGGTGACTTCAATGCACATGTCGGTACCGTACAATTCTACGACACAAATCGAACAAACCTTTAATTGGCAGCTGAGTAAAGGGATGCGTAGAATGTGATGTGAATGTGGGTGATGGACATGTCAAAAAAGTTAAATGCACTAAAATAGTGGATGTTAATGTATAACGGCTGGTCGATGTTGATTATGTTGATCTACTTTCGACTTTGTGGACTGAAATCCCATAAATTTTTATACCCCATCCCGCCCGTCCGTCCGTAAGTGGTGGTTCTTAGGCCTTAAATTTTGAACTAGAAACTTAAAACTTTATATCTGTTCTTTCTGGGTCCCGCAACAGTACAGGTGTAATATTTTTTGAAATCCGCCGACTGACACGCCCACTTTTCTTAATAGGATGAAAAATTAAAGGTATTGTAGAAAGATGAAATTTGGTATACAATATCCTCGCTTAAGTGTATTGTGTTTGGCATTTAAAAAAAAGCGAAAACTGCCCCCATGTAGGCGTGGTCATATTTAGTATACATTCTAATTAACGGTTTTTATTTGAAATATTTGCTTTAAATCCAAAAAACTTGCGCCACAAAATGTTCAGATATGTGCATAAGCTATTAAATCAATTGAATAAATTTTTGCCACGCCCACTTTTTGGGGCGTTTTTAAGTAAAAAAAGTTTTTTCTATAAAACGACAATCAAAACGTGTGTACCACATCTGATAAAAAATATGATAAAAAAAATAATTTTATTGAATAGGGGTTTGATGCCACGCCCCTTTTTTAAGAAAGAAGATTCTTAACTGACAAATTTTAAACACAATTAAAGTTAATAGACACTGAAATTTAATAACCAAGAATTTTGCCGCAATTTGAAGCTTCAGAGTGGTCAGTTGGGATGGGGTATCCAACGATTCGCCTAAGTGAATCCCACTAAGTTTTTTATGTTTTCGTGTCGAATCTCATACTTTAGTGAACTTTTTTTTTTCATTTCCTTGCAGCACCAGGAATATTCGGGGGCGACAAAATTGTTTTTATGACTTTTTGCGATTTACTCAAAAATACGTAAAAACCGCAGTTTTAGTTTTAGCTGTTTTTTTGTGACCAGTCAGTTTTATGAACAAAATTATTAAAAAGTTATGATATTAACCACACTGCTAACGTTCAAATATGTTCCATTCTTAATATTTTAGAAAACTAAGGGCTAAAGATTTATTCTACGTTGAAGAGAAGCCAGAGCTGTGGGCATCATGGTGCAATGGTTAGTGGATCAGGACTTCAGTCCACAAAGTCCTTGTTTCAAACCGACGATCCCACCCTCGCTATGGTCTGGCAAACGCTCTGAGAGTATCAATTATCATAAGATTTGCTTATTCTCTATTCGACGTCCAGTTCCGCCAAAATAAATTAGGTTCTCTCCATGCGTGCAAGGACAACACTTTAAATTCATACAGCAAGTCTGTTATCCAGATTAGGGTCGGCCGAATATTAACCAACTCTTTCTCCTCCAATATGCAAATAAAATGGAAAACAATAAGATGCATGCTATATTTATTAATGAAATACTCTTCTCGTCATATTATTGCTCTTCTCTGTAAAGGCATAACACTTGCGGGCGTTAGTTTTAGTGTTTCTGTGCAAATTTTTCATATTCTGTACTGGCTCATCATCATTTGCAATTGTTCCGCAATTGTTCAAAAATTGTTTCCGCTCGCGATGTGCTACGCATCTTTAGGGTAGTCATAACCCCTTGATCGCGAGTAAATTATAAAAAACGCATGCATGTTTGAGAGAGTTCAGACGAGATCCTCTTCTGTATTGCAAGTGGCACAAAGATATATTTTTTTATTTCTCAAAACTTTAAAATACCTCCAAACTTTTGCAGACCAACCGAAAAATCTAGCAGTGCTTAAAATCGTCCTTGTTATTCGACTTTTTTGTAGAGTGGCTCCTATTCCAGCCGTAGGTGGTAAAATAAAAGGGAATTCTGGCCTCTATTTGACTTGCGTGTTGCGTTTTTTCCTAACCTTTATGTCTTTCATGTCCTGAGACCCTAATCAGATTTCTAGTTGTTTTTAACAACAAGGAAGGAACACACAAGCCTGCAGCTTATACCTCACCACAATCGGATTGCGAGTTATAAATAGTCAGATTTACAAGAGACATCGGAGATTAAACGAAAACACTTCCAAATTCCATATCCGCATCGTTGGACCTTTCAGTAAGCTCACATTTCCTAAGATGAAAAAATAAAAATAATAGTGAAAGACTTATACATACTCACTCCTTAATACATACTCAAAATAAAACATGGTCTTGGCCGTGCAGCGTAGAACTAGAATCATAGTCAAGGAATTGCAGTGTCATTGTCAAAACATGTACCTTCATAAAAGTCCTTCCCGGATGAAGCTTGAATCTTTCTTAGATACTCTTAAATAAAACAAAAACCCTTTTTATAAAAACAAAAATCCATAAGTCTAATCTAAAAACAAAAGCCACACACCCGCCGCATGGCGTGCCAGAAAAAGAAAACAATGAAATAGTAGCGTTTGCACAAAAAATAAGCATCTACACTTACAGAACATTTCTCTATCTACAGTAATGGCAGAGGATGTATAATACCCGAGGAGCGTTGAAATCCTTGAGAAAACACTATAATGGAAAACCCATGTTATGCTTTGCTTTCGAGATACATAATTACTCTGGGTGTTGAAGCTCTACGTATAAAGTCTACATTTCAGCAGTGAGCGGCGCGCATCCTTGCTTGTTCTTTTCCTTCGGTTCTAAGTCGCAGAAAATAATATACAACTCGAAGCGCTTCCTTCCAGCACTCACAAATGATATACTATGGAGCTTGCATAGATCTACGCGATATACATTTCAGCACATAATGATATAGTTTCTGCTTAGGGATGCATCCTGCAAGCATACTACTAGTAGGTACCCAACTATTCTACTTGAAATGTATTTTACGCGAATTATGCTGATTACAATGCAACAAAATAATGGGAACAAAAAAGAAAAGAAACAAGCAAAAAAAAAAAAAAAAAACAGAAAATGGAATATAAAAGAATGGGATAAAAACTTGGGCACACTTATTAGATGCATTTTCCACAAGAGGATAACCGCTTTTGCGTTTTTAAGCAAAATGGAGGTTGTTTCCTTGTTCCTTATGTTTCGTGTATACACTCTCTTCCTTTTCCTCGTTTATTGTGAAAGCATTTCACTGACTGATACTCCGCACTCGTGGTAGTTTTATTTTGTCTGTTGTGCCCCTTTTTTGCCTTCATTCATCGTCCTTTTTATGAAATGCAATGTTTCCTCTCGCAGAAGTGAAAAATAACCTGTGTAGGCATAACTACTTAAAAAAGGCCGGCAAAATAAGGGTGGGCACTGGGTGGTTGAGTTCGTTCCAAGGTGGATGATGGCTCGGAAATCTTTTTAGATTGTTTTCCAGCCTGAGTATCCTGAAATGTTTTTTTCAGTTTTTTTCTTTTTGGCTGTTGCGCTACTTACTGTGTGTAGCTACTGTTGTTGTTGTTGGCTGTCGTTCTTTTAAATTATTCATTGGATTCCTTGCTCGCAGAGTAAAGGAAGTTGTCAAGTACGCTGTACCCTCCGAGTCTGAAAGAGCAAAGAATGAATGGAGCTCCGTTTTTTGTATACATACATTCGCTTCTCCACCTTTCATTGGGAACTTGAGAAGCACATTTATTCGGAAGGAGTTTAAGTGCATAAACAATTTTGTCATTAGGAAAATTACAGGTCATTTCGAGTGGTTGTATTTTATAAGCTGAATCACCATTAAAGTCGCGCTATACGAAGCTTAAAAAAGTTATACATAAAACAAGCCTGGTAGGTATACTATAGTACGGTTAATTATTGTGATATTAAAAATAATTACCATGCGCCTATTAGGGCGGAGAGTGAAATTTAAGTCGTTGCTTAGGTAAAAGCTAGGTCTTAAACGGTATATATTAGCACGCCTTTATTTTAATTACCTCCTTAAGCATATACTCAAGAACTCAAGGGTACTCGTCTTTTCTCCCAGTAAATTCGGCTTTAATTGTACATAATAAATTTAATAAGTGTTCATGAGTTGAATTCCTTTTAAAATCACATCCTTCAAAAACAATATAATAATCATTCTGAAAGTGATTGGTTGCATACATGAGTAAAACGCTCTAAACTCCTAAGTGCCTCCTAAGATTTTTCTTAGTTCCAAGTCTGTAAGGGCGTGGTTGGATGTAGATCTAAATTAGCCTGATAGGCGTTCAAATTAATATTAAAAAATTTCGAAAGAATAGAAACTTCAAGGATCGATTTTGTCCATTATTAAAGTATTTTGTAATGGCGCCTTCAAAAAAATTGACCTTTGACAAAATCGAGCTGTGTTCCAAGGTTATGGAAAAAAAGCGCCGAATTGCGGCATAAGTCTTGGTCTTGTAACTGTAGAATTTAGAATTTATGAGTTAAGAATCTCCTTCTTAAAAAAGAGGCGTGGCATCAACCCCTTTTAATAACTTCGTATATTTTGTTCATAATTTTTATCAGACGTAGTATACACTTGTTGAATGTGTTTTTATATTAAAAATTTGGTTAATACTTCAAAACGCACCCAAAAGTGGGCGTGGCAAAAATTCATTTATTTGATTTGATAGTATACGCACATATTTGAACATTTTATAGGGGAAGTTTTTTAGATTTAAAGCAAATTTGTCGCATAAAAACCGTTTATCAGAATGCAAATTAAATATGACCACGCCCGCGGCAGTTTTCGTTTTTTTTTAAAGGCCAATCACAATACAATTAAGCGAGGATATAACGAATTTCAGCTTCCTAGGACAGCTTTGATTTTTCATGCTTATAAGTAGGTAAAGTGGGCGGATTTCAATAATGCTTACACTGTTTCGGAACCAAGAACGAACTGATATCAAGTTTATAGTTTTTAGGCTCAAAATTTTAGGCCTAAAAACTACCAACATACATACGGATGGACTGACGGACATAGCTCATTCGACTAACAATTCTATCTCGATCATATGCTATTAGGGTCTTGGGGGTCTATGGTGATTATTTCTCTATGTGAGCTACTCCTCTGAACTTGTCACGGATGTTTGTTGGGTATTTCCCATATGGCGTAAGACAATTTTCTAAATTCTCTATTCTCTCTTCTATTTCTCTATGTTACAAATCTTGGCTTAAAGTTAATGTTGCTTGTAACTGTGTCAAATTTGATAGATGAGATGGAATTGGCCTAGTAGTTACTAGCAGTAAACTGTTTTCAAGTGCATTTCTGAAATTGACTATTTGAATCTTCGCTATAGTTTTGTTAGAGTCTAAAAAAATGGACTGTGCCAGTAAATTACTTCAAAACTATGCCTTATAACCATTCGAGACCCCGTCTCAATCTCTCGATTTTTTGCTCAAGCACACGATTTTTTATTAAATCGTAAATTTTTTTGGTCTTTAAGCTTTGCTATAGTTTTTCTTCGTATTTTAGAAAAAAGATTAAATTTAGAGAGAAGGACTTACATACGTATTTTTGACTTTTCTTTAACAATTTTTTAGATTTCAAATCTATAAAACGTTTATTTCACATTTATTAAAAAAAATATAGCTTTTTTTCCATACTCTTAGCACCTACTCTAGCTATGGTTTTAGCGGTCAGTCCAAAAATGGAAAAGGGACCTCTTATGGTATCGTTACGTCGTCCGTCCATCCGTCCGTCCGTTCGTCCGTCCAATCGCTTCATAACTTCTGAACGAAAAGTCGTAGAAAGACGAAATTTGGTGTGCGTATAAACTGCGGAAGTAGGCAGAGAATCCAAAGAGAACAATTTTTTTTAAGCACAAATAACGGTTTAATTACAGTTTTAAATTCCATGTGAAAATGAACCTAGCGCTTTAAGTGTTTTTTTTTGCAAGAAGTTTAGTAGGAAAGAACTAGAAAAACGAAACTAAGGTTTAAGAAATACTAAGCTTAAATTAAAATATAAAACTTTTCGAAAATATCAAAATGTTTTTCAGAAACTAAGAGTCGAAAATGCATGACGTTTTTCAAAGTATTGGAGGCCATAACTTTTGAACAGCTTATCGCACAAAATCAATATTGAATACACGTATAAGGCAACTCAAAGTAAACCCAGTGCTTAGGTCATATTTTTCAAAAACAGTTTGAGTACTGCAGTCTTGACGCATTTTCGAAAAAAAATCGCAAAAATGCATGAAAAAACGTGTGTGTGTTTCCCCCCCCCGTTATTTCCGGTTCTGTTTGGTGGAATTCTATGAAAAAAATCACACGTATCAGAAATAATTCAAAATTTTAAGGAAAATTATAGCGGATTTTGAAATTTCAAAGTCTTCTGAGATTTAGCTCGAAAACATAAAAGCATTTCCGAAAACAATTTTTTATAGTTTTCTAGTAGCTTAACGGTACAGGCGATCTTTTTCAGATTCGGTTAAAGTAAAAAATTTCAAAAAAGAAGGAAGGCTGCTTTAAAAATTTTTTAAATTGCCGTTTTTAACCTAAGTTTTTAGAAGCCTATTTAAAAAACGAAATAAAAAAGGAGTTTGTTTTACCGTTTGCGCATAAGCCGGTGGCCATAGAATTAAAAAAAAAAAAAACATCCTAGGCTAGTGCTGCTGGTTGTGCTATTGGAAAAAAGTCTAACGGGAACTGGAAAAAACTTCAAAATATCTTTTTTTATGGATTTGAAATTGAAAAAATTATAAAAATAGTGCAAAAGAACGCATGTCTCCCCCTCTATCTCCGAAACGGTATAAAATATAATTTTCAAATTAACACCGGGCATAGTCCATCTTCTTAAATTTTATACAAAACTATAGTAGACTTCGAATATTCACTGAAAAACGTGAAAACATTTTCGAAAACTATTTTTCAAAGATTTCTAATTGGGCTGAGGTATGAAATGTTTAAAAGAAGGGAACTGCATGAAAAAGTACAGGTGCTAGTACAGGCTAGTACAGGTGGTTGTAAAATTGATCAAAAAGTCTAACGGCAAATAAAAATAATCGAAATTGCTGTTTTATGGGTTTTAAATTATAAAAATTTTAAAAAAGGCCAAGAAAGGGTTTGTCATTTCCTCTATTTTCCCTATATAATGTAACACAAACTGCGCAATATAGATGACTATAACCTTAAATAAAAGCCGACGGACCGCTCCGCGTATATCTTCATACTTGACGGCCTTTTTCCATTAATCCTGTGGTAGGCCAGTTTGTGAGAAAACTTTAAAAGATGCTGTTTTTTTCCAGGTGTATTAAGTAGGCTTAGAAAAGCTTAGCTTGAAAACGATGATTTTGAAAATTCTTAAACCAGTTTCTTCCTTTAAAAAGCTTCTATACCCAAACCTATTTTGAACAAGATCGTCGTTACTGTTAAGATGCTAGAAACTTATAAATTTACTTTTTCAAATTTGCTTTTATGCTTTCGTGTCAAATCTCAGAGGTTTGTGGAAATTGCTTTAGTTTTCTTTAAAAATTTAGACAATTGCCGACACGTGTGATTTTTTCCAAATGGTTGGTCCAAATAGCACCGGCGATGATGGGTGAGAGCGGTGCAAACGTTTTTTCATCCCTTTCGTGATTCTTTTTCGAAAAAAATGAGGCAGAGTTTCGGAAGCATGCGAAAAAAGGATATTTCCTCAAAGAATATTTCCTATGTATTCCTATAAAATTTTCACATTTCGTCCTTTGATTTTTATATTGGAAAACTGTTATTCCATGCCTTAATTTGATCAAAAGGTGGGTATTGCCATTGTGTAGGCAAAAATTATTCTCGTGGTAAAACGATAACAAAATTCGATATAACCCACCAGTAGGTGCCATTTCACACTCCATTTATTTTGAGTTGATTTTTTTATGGCTTTTGATTTTTCGGAAAAAAAATTTGTGTATTATAAGAAAGTTTTTTTATTAAATATAAATTCTATTACTTTTCAAACTATTGTACTTTTAATAGAGCCCTTGGCACCCGCATACCCGGGTAACTACGTTACTACGTTAGCGTTACCGGCAAACAAAGACTGCTTAGCCAGTCCAAGACTTGAAAACCCTGCACAAAATCACCACAGAACCACCGCTAGTGTTATGCTTTTATAGAGACAATTATGATACTAGCAGAACATGTACTGCAAAATTTGGCATCCATTTGAAATTGGCATCCATTTGCGTATTCTAGGGCAAAATACATGAAAAAACGTTTTAAAGACAAATTTTTGAAAGCTGCAAACATCCTAAAGGCAGAACCTAACGAAGTTTTAACCCAATTTTTTTTAAAGTCATTTGAAATATAAAGTTGTACTCATCAGTTAAGTCTAGTCTTGACAACTAGCAGTCCATAATTGAGTATGTCAATTATTGGTAAAATACCTGCTTCATCGGTAGTTCTTTCTCAATTTTCGAATCAGAATATGTTTAATTCCCTGATAATTTGTCTATCCTTCTGAGATCTGAATGCTGGCTTATTTCTCTGAATATTTGTGATAAAAAAATACACCGGAATATGCTTGTTTATTTAATAATGCTCATTTTTTATTTATTTTCAGGTAAACAACATCACAGCACTCTTAAAATCACATGATGTGGACGCACTGATATTTACCTACGAAAACATTTCCAACTTTAACCCTTCCAATTTATTATTTTGAGTCTCCCGGGCGTTTTATTTGGACAGCCCCTTATTTTGATTTGTGTTTTTAAATCAGTTCAATATTTTTTTTTATATATAAATATATTTATTTCTGTACAATAAAAAAAAAGAAGTCTGTGCCAAAGAAACAAAACAAACAAAAACAACTTCCGCATGTTGGCACAAATTGAGAACGCCTTCGTTCGTAAATCAAAAAAATTGAAACAAAAAACTCCCCCATACCAGCAGTAGCAGTAGAAAAATAAATCAAAATTGAAAATCAATAAAGTATAATGTATTTGTTTAAAACTATAAATCAAAAAGATGTCAACAGTTCAGCGTTGTTATCAGAATGTAGCAGCCAAAGCGTTGTCAGTGGTCGACGACGGCGGCATCAACAACAAACCGCTACCAAGAGTCAAACTAAAAACACTCGCTCAATGGAGTCGGCGGTGTTACTGTCATCGCCTCCAGTGAACTGTTCGGGGGGATCAAAAAGGATCAACCTAGTGTCAAAATCAAAATCCGTATCTCTAACACCCGCGAATGTTAATAGTGCGAAAGCGCCGTCGCCGTCGCCGTGTCAGTTGGTATCGCCGCGTTTTCATCGGACAAACTGCAACTTCCTGAAAAAACATTTTTGTACATATTTAATTGTTATTGTAGTGTTTTTATGTGGTTTTCAAATTTCCAATGTAAATTGCCTAGCGAGTGAGGCAGCGAGTCCTTCGTCATCGTCACCGCGCAATTCTAGTAGCTCTATTTATAGTAGTTCGTATGATACGACTAGTGAAAGTGTAAATAATAAAAATGATAACAAATTTCAAAATGATTTCAAAAACGACACACACTTTTCGATTGACAACGAATTGATCAGCAGAAGCAGAAGCAGCAATGGCAGCAGCAGCAGCAGAACGCCGCCGCACGCACTGGCCAGTTTTAATGCTAGCGAAGACGCCATGAATGCGATCTTCAGTGATTTTAGTGATGCATTTCAGGGCCTTAACCCACGCGCAAGTGATGATAGTTTTAGCGAATATTATACGGATAGTTTTAGTAAACACAAACTACCAGAATTGCCAGTCTATTTGAATGAGTTTGCTGTGCACATACCAGCTGGCTGGCAAGTGGCGGATGCCATTGCATCGAAATACGGATTCACAAACATGGGTCAGGTAAGACAAACTTTTCTAATTGACACTAACGACTTTACATGACACATATTAATGCCATTTGGTATTGTGAATAATTAAATAATTACGTTATCGTATAACAATCAAGCTGCGTTGAGCTCATTTCACAAGCGATTAGGCTTTAGTTGCATACTAAACATGAAACGGTGTTAAGAACGTAGCGGCATGTCAGTGGTTTGATTAGTCAACGCCATGGATTCGGTCTTTGCGACGCGACGTCTTTAATGAGGGCAATATTCTGTACCATGTTCCATTCAAACAACAATTTTTTACTTAATTCGAATCGGAAAGAACAAATTAAAACCACCTTTGTCAGAGCACAAAAGCAACCAAGCACTACAGAAACCGTGCTACAATTTAAGCCTACAGCCAACAAACGACGTGTTTTTAGTTTGTTGCAGTTTTAGCAGAAACCCTTAAAAAAATCGCTCCTAAAAAGGAGCGCTCCCGCACTGAAAATGCATGAATCAGTTAAAACAAAAATTTGGTTTTTTCTTACTTCAACACCTGAAACTATAAATTTGACATCGTGTCGTCAATGGCAAATTAATATCAATTTAATGTTTATAAAAGAAAAAATCGGCCAGTTTTTTTTAATAACGGTGGTATCAGACGAGCAATCATAATTTTAATTTAATTTATTTTCAATTGGAAATCCATGCTTTGGTGTCATTAGGCAGGACTTGCAAGAAATGGCGCAAGCTCTGCCGTCGTTAAGCGAAAATCTTTGACGAGTTTCAAACTTATCGAAGAAATCGACCTTCGAAGCCTAGAAAACATTTTTTCGGGGGTCTTATTATGATATTTATGTTAACTACTCGGATCTTGTTACGGTATATACCTTGAAAAAAACTCAATGTTAAATCTGAGCGCATACAAAGCCAAAGGTATCATTCCGAAATCATCCTTGTTTTAACGCTAAAATTGGGTTGCCTACAATGGGTGATCAAAGCAACTAAGAATGTCATGGTTTTTGAAGCTATATTTCGGATACTGTCAGATAATGACTTTGCTGTTCAATTGAAATTCCTTTCCTCGTAGTTGAAGTGGGGTGCCGTGGTATAGCGGCTAGTGTGTGTGCTTACTACGCCGGAGGTCTGAGTTCGAATCCTACCATCGTCGTGACAAGCCCTCCGAGAGTATCTTTTGTCTTGAAAAACTTCTCAAAGTGCCGTTCGGATTCGGCAAAAAATTGTAGGTCCCTTGTATGTGAATAAATTATAACACACACATTGTTGAAAAGTTGGCTCTGGTTCACCTCGAGCTCTTGCGCCACTCTATTAGTTGAAGCAATTTGGAATTAACCATCCTTCAGGAATTTTAAAAATTTTTCGTCTTCAGCTTGCTCGACAAAACTTGAGAAAAAGCTTGCGCTTCTACTTCAAAAAACAAGTCCGTTGAATCTAGCATCGTAAGATTAAACTGCATATGATTACGGTTAACAATTGAATTGAATTGATTAATGGAATTGTAGGATCTTTCGTTGAAAGGATCTGCCAATCGCGATTACCTGAAACAGGCGCTTGAACTACTTGTTACGGAAAATAAGCACCACTTTGAATATTTTTAACTACTCAGGGTTTAAAACGATTTTTAGCTACCTACGAAAAAGGCTTGCTCGACTACAATTGACCATTTCAACTATTTTAAACCAAATATTATAAAATATTAACCTATATACATAAAAAAAATAATTTTAAGTTATTTGAAACTCCCTTAGTAGGTGTGGCATCGTATCAAAGTGTTATTTTTTGAATACATCAAAGTTTCTATTCCAAGTAAAAAAAAAACGTCATGTTATTATATAGAGAACACCTTTTGCTACCTACATTGGGTCTATACAAATTTTAAACCTCGCCCTCATTCGGAGGCAAAGTTAAAGAAAAACCTTAAGCTTTCCAGAAAATCATAGATTTCAGCTGTCCTTCAGCCTTATTTAGGAATATGAAATAAATTTAAATATAAACAGACTCTGTTCTAGATTTCGTAAAAAAAGGGTATTTTGGCTAAGCCCCCTTTTAGAGGTCGAGTTAAAAATAATTAATTTTAAGCAAAAAATTATATTATCACGTCTTCAAGCTTAACTTAGGTAACAATAGTTACATTGATATTCTGTGTTCAGAGGGGTCATAAGGGGCGTGGACAAACCACGCCCTTTTTTGAAGACAAACTTCGAAAATAAAAATAACTACTTTTATAAATATTTTAGACAATTGTGCTCGCCAAAAATCGTCAAAAAATACCAATAAAATTTACAATTCACAATGGGGATAGTATAAGGTATTCAAGATTCAACGGCCTGTCCTCCCTCACACAACGGACTGAAACTTTTGCCTACACACTGAAGCTCTAAATTACTGGTTTCCACTTGCGATGTACTTTCGCATTTTAAGGGCTGTCATACCCTCCTGATTGTGAGTGAATTAAAATAATCAGTTAAAATACCATAAAAAAAATTATTACAGCGAAGGAGGATTATGCTAATCCGTTTGCTTGGCTTCAACCTTGGTTAATATTACTACTGATCAATTACTATAATGCATTACTCATTCAAAAACTGCGAAAGTTCTTAAATTTTTCCACCAGTTTGAATTGGAGTCCATTTACGTGCATGGTGCACTGCCCAGGAGTTCGGAGAACAATCATCGCTTCACCATTCACCTTAATGCCAGAAAAATATGCCACCAACCTACCCACTTTTCGCTGAAGTTCCTCCTCGCACCATGCAAGGACAGCTAAAGTATCTTCGATAAGTAGATTTCGACACATTCCTAGTCAAAATTGCGCTTCACCATCCAGTCAATGTGTTCTATTATAAGGAAACGGCAGAACATAGCCCTGAGGAAGTCCAATGAACGTATGTTTGCAGCATATGCAGTTCCCATACAAAGACTGAATCGCTCTCTGAAGAGGTCTGCTCAGCGCATAGTCCTGCAAAATTCTCCAGATTTTATCCCGAGGGGCATGCTTTTCTTGTCATTCCCTAGGACATCTATATAGTAAGAGCAATCTCTCCTGTCTCTTTTTTCTAAATTAGCACAATAACTCCTGTTTGCCGACCGCTATGTGGTTATCTGCTTTGGCATGCGCTAGCCATTAATCACCGTCTACACTCCTTGTTTTGAGTCATAAAAGGCCGAATTTTTTCAACTCTAGCAGACTGGCCAACTTTTAATGATTAAAAAGCGGCAGTGAGTTCATCTTTGTAGGTCTATTCTCCTCCATCCTCAGTGCCCGGTTTGGGGTTGAGCATCTCCAGCACTCCCACATGAAAGAAGTGAACGTCCTCGGTTTTCACCCTTTATGCGATATTCAGCTTCTTTCCTCTGAGACAGCGAAGGGTAGGTAGGTAGGTAGGTAGGAAAGTGGCTTTTTACATGCACTTAGGCCAAAAAGAAGGCCCATTGTACCGCCACGTGGGTATATTACCAAGGGAGTAGGTTGGCGTGAACTCAATGACAGCCAGCCAGTCTTTTCGATGAATTTTTGTAGCTTTTTGACCGGTGTTTTACTAAGGTCGCTTAGGTAGTCGTAGAAGTAGGAGCCTAGTATGGATTTCCTGTACGACGCGAGTGCCGGGTAGCAACAAAGAAGGTGTTGTACACTTTCTTCCTCTTCCTCATCTAGGCAGCTTCTACAGATGTCATTTGAGAATAGACCTAGTCTTTTTGCGTGAAGACCTATTAGGCAGTGTCCTGTGATAATTCCCACTGCTAATTTTGGATCTCTTTAAGGAGATCAAGTTATCTGATCTTTTTGGATCGAGGCAAAGCCAGATTTGCTTGGAGGTTAAACAAGTGGTGCCTGTCCTCCATCTGGCGTTAGTTCCTTGTATGCTGTGATTTTTGAGCTGTAATTTGAAGGTAGCTAGACGAATACCTATATTACAGAAGATTTCATCTTCTGGCAGTCTAGTGGCGTACTTAGCGAGTTTACCAGCCTCACAGTTTCCCATGATGTCTCTATGACCTGGCACCCAGCACAGGCAAATGTGAAACTGTTCGGATATCTCATCAAGAGATGTGCGACAGTTAATAACTAATTTAGAGTTTATAGAGATCGATGTCAGGGATGATGATGGCAGCCTGGCTATCCGTAAAGATACAGATATCACGGGCGGATATCACGTTCTACTTAAGCCAGGACAGGGCTTCACTAATTGCCATTATTTCTGCTTGGAAGACGCTGCGTTGGTTGGGTAGGCGATGGGATTTATTTAAGTTAAGGCACTCAGAGAAAACGCCACTTCCTACACCGTCTTCCGTCTTGGATTCGTCTGTGTAAAAATGTATGGCGTTACCAAAAGGTATATTACCGCCGTACCACAGGTCTCGGTTCGGAATCCGGGTTTAGAAGGTTTTCTCTGGGAAATATGAAGGTGAAGTGTAATCCAGGTTCGTGGAGGTGAGATGCTGTTCGTTTAGAATATTGGCATGTCCGTAAACGTAATCACGGCATTGAAGCATGCTTTAAGTCGGATTGCGCAGTTGGTAGCTGTTTGCCTACCAAAAAAGTCTAAGGGGTTAAGGTTCAATAGGATTTCGAGCGCATCCGTAGGAGTGGTTTCTCAAGGCACCACTAATACAGATACTTGCTTGCCTTTGTACCTTTCTTAAAACATTGAGATGTGTGCCGACGTTGAGTATGGGCCACCATACTGCTACGCCGTATAGAAGGATTGGTCTAATCACAGCTGTAAAGAGCCAACGCGTCATGTGAGGTTGTAGTCCCCATTTGTTTTTTGGGGCCCAAAGGCTTTTTTGCTCATATAAAGGGCCGTGATGGCTTTCCTTGCTCGTTCGGCTGTAATGAGCTGGAAAGCTTAGTCTATTGTCCAAAATAAGGCCAAACGGAGACAGCGAATAGTCTGCGAAAACATCTTGTTTGCAGACCCTTAATTGTATTCCAATATATCGCCGAACTTTTTCCATGACGGTTTTTTTGGCTGTGCCTACTGCCAAATTGGAAGTTCTTTGCGCCTCATTGTACTGGGCTAGGGACGGAAAATTCCTACATTGATTTAAAACCATGAACGTAGGTTCCCTTCTTCTCTCGGATGGCTTTTTGAGCTCCAGTTGTTGTAAATTACGGAGTTCTTTTCTCTTCCACCAGCTGCCAACCTAAGGCGCTTCACACAACAATCATATTTTGCGGAGGTATAGGAAGGCAGGTAAGTGGCTTTTAAGTTCACTGATGGCACAATATGTTATAACCAAAGTAGGGGGTTGGTGTGAATTCTATGACAGCCAGTCAGTCTTATCATTGAATTCTAGTCTCCTTGAGAGTCGTATAAGTAGGAGCCTATTATGGATTTCCTGGAGGAAGTGAGTGCCGGGCAGCTACAGAAAAGGTGTTGTACACTTTCCTCCTTATCCCCTTATAGGCAGCTTCTACAGAATTCGTTTACGAAAAAGCCTAGTTTTTTTTTTGCGTGAAGCAGCTAATAGCAGTGTCTGGTAACAAACACTGCAAAGCTTTTTTTGGATCTCTCTAAGCAGAGCAAGCAATCTAATCTTTTTGGATCGAGGCGAGACTAGATTTGCTTGGAAGTTTGACATGTGATGCCTGTCGTCCATCTGAAGTTAGTACTCACTTTAAATACGGCTTTGACTTCTTTATTACTTTTTTATTAGAATTTCGCAATCTGAATAAAATGCAACCCGTGTGATAGACGGGCGATAACACATTCGAAACCGATTAGAAAATCATTCATCTCCAATGAACCGTCCTTACGAAATTCCTGCTCAAAAGCTATACTTTAAATTCCATCGACATTTTCAGGTCTTGTTTGCTGTACCCACCTGCTCTTGAATCTAATTCTGCACTTGCATTAGGTTTCATTTCAAGTCCATGCGTCACATTGTCGCGAGCCCCGCATCTACATCTAATGCCTTTTGTGTCAGTCTGAAACAATGATTGATGCTCAAATAATACCCTCTGAGATCCTGCAATCTGCCATAAAAAAGCAACAAAGTGAGAGAGATACTTTGCAAAACAAAATAATTTGTTTTCATTTCTTGACGCGTTCTCTTGTTGTTTTTTTTTTTTTTTTTTTAATTTAATTCAAAGAAATCTCTTATGGCTGGTGGCAAGGACGACTCCCTAACTACGCCTACTATACACTAAATGCTAAATGGCGCGCATCCGTTCATGATGTTGCCTGCTATAATTTGATTTCCTCATCCCGAGGACTTGGCAGATAGATTTCTCGTTATGCGTTTCGTTATCCGTGTGTCCGCGTTGACATATCATTATGTGAAGCTGCGGCGGATGGGGCTTTAATCGAATTTTAAGCGGGGACCAACAAGTTAGGCAGCGAGACAAACGAAATGTCTGGTTCTGATTTGGGCCGCTCGCTCGCGCTTACCAGCTGACATGATTCCACTTTAGATAATTTTTCGATTTACTTTTAATGGATTTTTTTTTCTGTTTGTCTTTTGCTGGATTTCGTTTAGCCTGAGGCAGCATGCAAATTTTTTTTGGACACACCAGTCAGAAATTGTTTCAATGCCAAGGCTAGATTTTCTTTTTCGCCGAAATTAACAAACTAAACGGTATGCCCCCTGCCTAGCATACTAATCAAGAATCTGTAATGGTTTTCGTTTTCGCACAAACTATGCGTATCCACTGGTCACAGACAGTGGGGTGCATAAATTTCGGCCAACGCACACACGCACTCAGGCCCTGGAAGCCTGACGGGTCGCCCTATAGTTTGGCAAACGACTTTTGCTCTATCTGGCTTAGAGCCGAGGAGCGGAGCAATTATCGCCATTCGATTGAAGTTCCGATGGCAATTTGCCATCGAATTGGTGTTCGATTCCAAATGGAATCGAATGAGTTTTCTTGTTTGCTTTGCTTTTGTCCTCACAAAAGGCGGAACAGTGATTGTTTTTCGCTCAGTTTCCGGTGGTGATATGGCAAGCAGGCGTGTTCGAATTCAAAACAGAAGTCTGAGAAAGATGAAACGGATAAAGACGAGAACAAGCAACTAAACCTGGAAATTAGTTATTGATTGTTTGTCCAGTAGAAATTGAACGGCTCCTTTATTCCAAGGAAACCACTGCTAAGCACTTCCATTCCTGTTCATATCCTCATCCAATTAACCAAGTTGCAGTCGTCAACAACCACATATAGGTCTGTCTTTCAGGCTATGGTACAATTATCAATTGAAATTCAATTAATTACCCACTTGAACACATCGAGCGTACAATTTTCGAAAATCAAAGTCCTTCGAAGGAAAATCCCTCGGCCATGGCTTGAGCCGATGATCATCATCGGCCTTGCGGCGAGAAAAAGGACCTCACATCATTAATTATATTTCCAAATTGTATGTGGCAGGCCGACACAGAGCCTGTCGATTGGTAGATGCCAAAATAAATACATTCGCCAGCCTCAATCTTTAACAAATTAAAGCAATTAACGGGAACTTACCGTTCGCCCTTGTTTTTCCTTTGACAGACCTCATTCGATGGAATGCGAAAGGTCGGGCACGTATTCCCTGTCAACTTATTTTTATCCCCCAAAGTTCAACAAAAGTCTCTCGAATGTGTGTCCGTCGATGCGCCTGGTGGGTGGGTGTGTGTAATGCGTTAGTAATTATCAGAAAATTTCATTTGATTCCACCAAACAATACGAGGAAGTCGTTGGTTGTTTTCTTCAAGGCTAAATAATTAACGTAGGGTTGACTATTTTCGTGTCTATCCGCCCTCCCGGAATAGAGGAGCGGCGGACAAGAAAAGACAACAAAATAACAAAACAAGTTTAGTAGCTTGTCCGACGACCTCATCATATAATCCACGCTCGTTCTTTTGTTTGATCCTTCAAGCATTAGTAACATCTTGATATACGGCCGGAGATTCAGACAAACACACACATGTGAGGCTAAAGGGGAGGGAGGGGGCGAAAGTTAATTACAAAAGGGAATCTAGCTGGCAAGCAACTTTCCTGATGGCAGGACATATAGTAACAGCCATATGTACACACCTACAACACCAGATCTATCGCACATATCAAAAGTTAGGCGATGTAGAAAATGTGGATTCACACAACCACACACACACACAAAAAGCGGAGGGAGGTTAAAATATGTAAGTTGAGAAGCTTGATGTGTGCACATCCTTAAGAGTGGTTGCCGGTTAGTGACTTGAACAAACACACAAGCTCTACTTTGACACTGGTGTAAGGTAGTAAGGAGACGTTCTATCTCTTGTGACTGAATTTAGTCGTGTTTAGTTTGCTGCAGTATAAATTTAAATAAATCACTTTGTGTGTCGCATTATTCACAGGCAAGGACACTACGCTGTGTGAATATTTGGATATTTTAATTACACTTTGAATTATTCCATTTAAATATTGCTACGTGTGTATGAGTGTGATGCATGTGTAAAAGGGATATTAATAATACCTTCCCCAACTTGTTGTTTTGTTTTCATTATGAAATATTTAACGTGCTCCACGAAGGAAAACTGATGATGTCGACCATCATTCTTGACTGTATGCCGGAGACTTATTTAACCAGTTTGCCTGGCTCGTTTTTAGACTTAAACCAAACACCCGGTGTATTTGCATCGTTGTCCTTTTTTACCTCTTGTGGCTTTGTTCTAGATGTAACTTGTCATGAGATACTTGAACATATTTATTTGTGTCCACCCTGTTTTCCTGATGATGAGGAGGCGGAGTAGGTATCAACATTTACATATTGTAGAATTTTATGCATGAAGGAATTGTAAGTGTAATGAATGCATCTTGGAAAAGACCATACAGACAAACTTATGGAAGCTGGAAATATTTTCTTGAAATTAGCAAGTCCTTTGATCAATGGGTTTTGTTGGGCTTTTGAAAGCCTGGTGGTATGGTTCAGCTGTCTCTGATTTATTGAAGCTCTTAAAACAATTAAGAAAATTGAATGAGGGCACTTGCCAAGGATATTGTAAATATCTTAGTCAATAGGGTTCTTTCGGCAGCTCTTCGATACTTCTATGGCTTAATTGTTACTATCAGTTAACCAAGAACCAAAGTTTTACGTACCCGATAGAACAGAGGTGTATGTTAGGTATTATTTAAAATTTTCATGTGCTTCGAATAGCTTTGAACGAATGTGGATTATTGCTGCTTTATTTTAGCAAAATATCCAGAAAACTTGAGAAGCAAGGCTCTTTACACGCTCTCTTCACCAAACGACCATTTGGGGAAAAGTCGATCTTGCCTACGTAGAAGAGGATGATATAGACGAGTGCTTACAATTTCAGTGTGAAAGAAATTTCACATCTTACGACTGTGACATTTTTGCTATTTATGGCGACGAGATAATTTACTTAAAGTAAGGTTGATCCTTCTTGCTATGGAAATAGGTGGAATGGCGGAGATATTTTCGTCTTCTTTTCTTTTGATTCTTATGATCTCTAGCGATGGGTCAAACCCTCCCACTCTACTGCATTTCTACTGGTCCGCTGGTGGCGTATGCCGGGAATATGAAATTCGCTGAAAAGACTCTAAAACTCTAAAATTCAAAAACTTGAAATATGTCCGATCGGCCATGTTCTAAAAGTAATAAAAGCGTGGCGTCATTTTTGTAACTAATTTGAGTCATGTCAAGATGCCTTTCACCATAATGGATGAGGTGCACCTGCACATAAAAAAGAATTGCTTGATGAGTGGGAGGTACGCATCACGTTTCGCAATTAACCAGCCCTTTCCTTGTAGCTTAAAAGCCTAAGTGATATTAAATAATCGTTCTCAAAAGTGTCTTAAGCAGCAGTTGCATTGACGATATCCTATCAATAAATTATTTCCTTGCCAAAAAGAGCTCTGTCCATATTATCCCCAGATCATTCAAAATTCATAACCATTTAATATCCTTTCGTTAAATATTACCCAATACCATTATGTCGCTAATGAGCTCTATTCGAAACCCTTGATTTTAAATGTAGCGCTTTTGCAAAAGTTGCGACAAACTTTTCATGTTCGAAATCCCATCTAAAACAGCATAAGCCAAACCCCAAGAAAATTCGATCAAAACTTATTACGCCGGCCACTTTTCCGAAGATTGCCTTACAGCTTACATAATTCAAACAAATTTGTAGTGAGCAACGCAAGTAGCCCAGATAATCTCATTGCCATGCCCCCCGCCAGCCCTCCGCCATTATACCCGACCAATAATACAAAATACCCTTGAAACATTCCTGTTCGCATTTGCCTTTCGGGAGTCAGCTCATCAATCATTCATCAAAATTCTGTGAAAAGTGAGCTCTCCGTCGAAGAAAAAAAAAAGAAACTCATATTTCCCAAAAGTTCCATCAGAGAACGTGAAATCCGGAAAAATCATTTGAAGGATGAAAATCCATTAATTTCTTCGTCCGAAAAATTAATAAAATAAACTCGCGCACAGGATGGGAGCAGAGGAAGTGGCCCTTAATTTCTGCCCACCGACTCGACTATATAGAAAGTCCATCGAACCACTAACTCGGCTCTTGGGTGGATGTCGACTTAATCGTTCACTTAGGCAAACAAAAACACGTTTAGCCTGCGAAGGAAGCCGTTTTGAGAATTCTCCTCATTTCGGTATACAGGCCTTGGCGTTCAAATTTAAGGACAATTCTCGGTCAAACAAATGGAATTTCACGATTTTCCATTTTCATTTTCTTCCTGAAGAAAAAACCAAAGTGACGCGTCCTTTGTTAAGTGCTTGTGTTGTTCCCATGATGTGGGACGATGTCAGATGCCTTCCAATATTCTTCTATTGTCCGTGATCCTTTCGCTCGCACAAAGGACGATGTCAGGAGCTAAAGAATGAATTATGAAGAAAACCAGCACCGAATAAACAAGAAATCCTAGAGTGGTCCTTTCGTCAGCAGATATTATACAACATCGCTGTCGTTGTAGTCGTTGGTATTTCATTTATCACTCAGGCTCCTGGAGGACATCATACAGCAGCAACAGGATACACAAGGACCAAGGACAAACGAAAACGTGAGCGAGCGTTTCTTCTTGCCTTGATGCTTCAAAAGTATTTGCAGCGATTTAATTTTAATTAAAAAGGAGAGCACTAATTTATCAAAAGCCAAAAACCATTATTATCTTCGGTAGTTCTCCCGGATCGGATCTACCCGTTTCAACTGTTCATTTCGCACAACGAAAATATAAAGAAACAATGGACATGACCAGAGAGTTCAGATCCAGCAACTTTGGGCTTGATTTTAGCAATTTTGAATTACGCGCTGAGGAGTTGCATTTGGTATGTGTATGTAATATCCTCGGGGGATGATATGGGCGCTCCGCCAATTCAGGCAAAGGGTTGACTCATAAATATAATCTGAAGGTTATTAATGATTTTTATAATGGACGTGCGCTGAGCTTTTTTTTGTGCCCCACAAGCGTTGGCGTTCTTTCCAATTCGGTCCATTTGAGTGAGCTTATGATATCGCTTTTAATTTCACACTTTTTTCCGTTGAATTCGCATCTAAAACTGTAATTGAAAGCTGGACAAACGGGGTTTCGCGGAAGAGATTGGAGTTTTCTGGTTTGGAAAATCCTCTGTCAGGACACTGATTTATTATAAAGGCGGGAGATTTTCTATGTTAAATTGTGCTGCGGCAGCACATTTAATTGGAGGATTTGGACGAGTGACTATTTGATATGAAACTGGATTGTAAGCCAGTCGGTCATTGATGAATGCAAATTTCTAGTTCTTACAATGCAATTTCAGTCGGATGTACATGATCGCTTCTGTGCAATTGGGAATATGGCATACGGCAAAAAAATGATTGCATGATTGCGCGCTTTTTCCTTTTGGCCTTACTTCTTTCACTTTTTTTTTCAGGGAAAAAATTGTTAGTCAATCTAAATGATTCGGGAAAGCTATTTTGGATTTCGTCTTTATTAAATCAAAAATCGATTGCAAATTTATAGGACTTAAAAAATCCTAAGCAATAAACCTCTCATGATAAAGGGTGCCTTGGGTAGTTCGCAAATGCCATAAAAATACTCTTAAGACTACAATATTGCTGCAATACGAACTCTTTGGTCTTCTTATTATAAGTAATTAATTCAAATTTAAATTCTTATAAGTAATTTAGTAGAAGAATTGCTCAAAGGAAATCCTACCGAACTTCACAAACCTTTTTTTCTAAAACACACTCGGTCATTACCTACGGCTCCTGACAATAAATGCTGGCCGTACTTTGCCAATTTGAGGTTAATAAAAAAAATTGTCCCTACCTGTGTCTTGACTTTAAATTCTTTTATTTTTTGAGGATTTATCTACGTATAAAGCTATGATATTTGGTCGATATGCCGGGCCGTAAGCCGCCATGGTACGTGAAGTGCAACATTATTGTAGAACCACTTAATACATAGGCATATTTTATAGGATCTTTAGGATAGGATAGGAAGAAGCGCATTTGTTTTCTATTGACCCTCGCTTCGTATCTAATTTGTTTCACGTAGTGAAGACTTTTTCTAACTACTTTAGGTCCCTTACTTCCTCATTTAGGACGCAACCCCCCCTTTACAAATTTGTAGAAACTCAGGGTCGGCCGGTGGTCTGATAGTTTCAGTGACCCTGAATTTAACTTAAAGTGGATTAAATTTCCCATCCATCAGGCATTATGCACTATTGATTTTTATACCAAACCCAAATCAGGACTTTTGCCATAATAAGTTTGTTGAAACTAGATAAATTTATAGAAACTAGAGACGCCCGATAATCACGTTTTAGTTCTGACCCTGAATAAAATTTTAAGTCGATCAAATGTACCATCCATCAGGCACGCATTATTGATTCTGAGACAGAAGCCCAATTCGGGGCTTTATCCAATAAGTTTGAAGAGCTGTCAGACTCTACACCGAGACTTGTGTCCCGCCATCGTTGCTCCGAAATCACAATAGCTGGAGCGATTTTAGAATCCACGATCCCCTGTGGTTACGATGCCATGTGCCGTCAGCACTTGAAGGTAGGTTTGAAATCCCGGAAAATGCAGAATCTTTCGTTTAAGGCTCTAAAACCGAAAAAAAGTCTGGCAATACGAGAAAGCCAACTGGCATATAACCTTTACAAAGTTTATTTCATAAGCATAAAGAGTATTAGCGCAGGGATATCTAGACTTGTTTGATGATTGGTGCACTAGGAATGGGCTTTCAGTGAATCCTCCTAACACTATGGCTATTTACGAGAAGGAGGATAAGATAACTGGTCAAACTCAACTCGTGCTTAAGGGTGTCGCTATCTCGATATCCGATGAAGTCAAATATTTGGAAGGAATAGTTCATAGCAATTTTCTTACTTTCATTTGTGCAAGCATGTTGAATCCAAAACCGAAAAATCAGTGTCCACTTTCTGGCAGTCTAGGGACACTTTTTACAATACATGGGGGCTTGTCTCCGAAAAAGGCCTCTGATCCATATTTCCATGGTATAAGACCCCACTAGTTTCATACGCATCGGTTGTTTAATGAACCAGGATCTCGCGAAAACTTGTTAGTAATTGCCTCTTTTGGCTTTTATTGGCTGCACAGAGGCCTTCACGCCGGACTCTACTCTAGATGCTATTATGAACCTCGCCCTCCCCTTAATATACATTTATCATTAAGTGTATGCTTAAATCCATCATTAGCTTGAAGAGAGGTGAATACTGGTACCAGCGCATTGGAATTTTTAACGTGCGAGAATTGTTCTTCGGCCCCAGCCTGAAGTATATGCCCTGTGACGTAATGACACCAGAAAACCTTTTGCGACGAAACTACCACGTCGACTTTTCTCAGAAAACGGAATAACTTCGGTCAGACTCTGAACCAGGAAAAGAATACCATTTTATTTTAACAGATGTCTGCAAAACGAGACAGGGGTCTGGTGCTGGAGCCTGTTTGAAAAACGACTCCACTACCCCCGCCTACTTGAAAAGCATTTTTGTGAATCTTTTTTGGGTCCCCCAGATCACACTCGTGTTTAAGGAAATTAGATATCTAGTGAGCTTGCTAGGCAAGGTTCAAAAGAGTTTTTCTCAAGACCGGAATCTGCCTTAGATCTGTGTGTATTTTTTTCTACGACTGCAATTGATATACATACTTGGGTATCTCGTTGGCGTAACTGCGAAGGGTGCAGCTAGACTAAACGACTACGCCCGGACATCTGCCAGAGATTCTTTCCTTCTATCTCTCACCATAATCGGCTGCTTACTTCTTGTAGGCATCCTTACGGGTCACCAAGCATTTAAGGCTGACTTTGTGAGTGCAGAACACCTTAGCTCTTCATCACTGAAACTCTTATCGCATTTCTTCAAATGACGGGACAATTAAATGCATTAATTTTAGGTGTTTGCATGGTAATACAATAGCCCAATAGTTGTGTCTGAGTTCTATATCGGATAGAAGCAAGCTCCGAAAGAAAAAAATCAGTCTGAAGAAAAATTCACCCTTCGATGTGAGCTGTAGAGGAACGTTTATTTTCGGTCCTTAAGAGCTATACCAGCCGAGGGAAACCGGTTTCAGGACAGAAACGACTGTTAACCTCTCCACATGTAAAATTCACGACCAAAAGTTAAGGTCAACGCCATAAAGGAAGTAAAATTTATTGGTCTTTTGTCCAAATTATAAGTCAGTTGTTTTGTCAAGTCTAATCTGTTCACTTTGCTGGCAGCTCTTCAGTGTCTGACTGTTGGTCGTGCTTTAGCGGCTTCTGTGCTTGAGTGGGCCGGATATTCTATGGAATAATTCCAATTTCGCTTTCGTACAGTGGCAGGAGTCTATCGAAACGTCAGCATTCAAAAGTGTGCAGGTCCAGATAGCATACCCGCCATAGTTTTGTATAGACACGTTCTGCTAGTCTGCCAACTTTTCTTCTTATACCTTTTTTACTATTACTACATTTTGAATACTACTTTTACTGAAAACCGTATTTATTCAACATGTTATCGAAAAAGTCGATTCTTCTTCTACTTAACTTCTGTCCAATTGCACAAACCTCCTTGTTTCTTACGGTCATGGAAACAATGATGTAGCATCTTCATCGATCATAACATTTCTTAAACATTAGATAAGGTTTGGCATCAAGCTCTTTTATCAAAACGAGGTGCATTTGGAATAGCCGCAACGCTTATCGAATTTCGGAACTTAGCTTTCGAAGCCCTTATTTTGAGCAGTTTTTAAGTTTTCTAGTTCAAAGTAAAAAACAGATAAAGCAGAAATTGCATTAGATCGAGAATTGAAAAGGCTACAAGGACATTAGACCACAAATAAAAAGAACAAGGAGATATGCCAAATCATATGTAATGAGATATAATTCAAATTATTTTTCTTTGCCAACATCTTACTTTTGCATCGTAGGTAAACACCTTCACAAACCCATAAATTTGTTATCCATTTGATTATTTCCTCATCCTTCAAAGCCTTAAGATAACTTCTAAAAATATTCAAGTTCAAGTTCTTCTTATTAATCTTTCTTATAAGAAGTATTCTGATAAGAATAAATATTAAATAAGAAAAACAATTTTGTTAACCCTTAAAGAACTTAGGCCAATTCAATTCCAGTTAAAACAAACGTCAGAGTCCTCCTTTTAATTAAAAACTCCAGCATTGTCTGCCTGCTTCTATCTGTATCTATATCGCCTCCCAAATATTTGATGAAATGCTTAACTTAACTTCACCAAAATAGCAGTTCTTAATTTTAAACATTTTCCTATCAAATCCCAATTGTACAAACTTCCTACATCAGCACTACGGTCCTAAGCTCTTCCGTAACACACACATGTCAAAACTTTGAGAAGTAGCGCCACGTAATTGCTCGAGGACAATCGCTTATTTAATTTCGTTGTCACGTATTCTGCACACAAGCAAACTTCAAATAGAAAACGCTGTCCTGCTACTGGACACTATACTTTAATTATTTTTTCTGATTGAAGTGAATCGAATTCAAGCGAAACGTGCGCTGCAATTGATCTATGGCCAGCGAGCTTATCTAAATAAAAAGCCAAAACATCATCGACGCGTCTTCATTTTTATCCATCGTCGGAAGGATAGGGTGTCCTTGTAAACATCAAAAAAACCATGAAGTAGAAAACAAGCAAAAAAATATGGTGCCACTTGCCTCTGCATCTCAAGGATATAAACGCTTTCTTGGCACTCTTTCGTATATTTCCACTTCCACAGGCCCTTCTACAACAGTTTCCATTTCCAAGGACGAGTTGGCCAATGGACTAACTTTTCTTCTTTATTCCATCTCTTGAAAAAGTTTAACGTATATTTTGGCGGTCAGCTAGACACACAAAGAAAGTCATATATTTTATATTCCTTCGGAAAGGAAAAATGATCTCCTGTTTTCCGGGGGGCAGGAGGAGATTTTCCTTTCATATCTTCGTATCCTTGGCCAAATTTCCCAAAAGTGGATCTAGTCAGTAGATATTCAGCTGACTAAAAATAAATTCAGTGCACATCCCCATCTTGTGCACAGTGAGAGACACCCGAGTTGCAACAAGAGAATATGGCAATCATTTCGAGTTAACCACAGAAAGAAAAGAATATAAGGCACGAACGTTGGAATACAATTGCTTAAGTTACCTTATACCGAGTGCCGCACACAGAGCACATACACACACACAAAGCCGGGTGGCTAAACCGGCAAACAAACGAAACGAATCCCCTTAGAGAGCAGTTGCTGCCAGGATGCATTCGAGTTTTATTTGTTGTTGACCAAAGAAATCAGAAAATCGCATCCCCAAGGATCACGTTGCAATCAGAAATCAGCAATACTATAAGAATGTAATGGCGGCAGTAGATGTCGGTCCCAGGCTCTGGTTGGTATCTGTGCATGTGTTTGTTTAAAAGTTGGTCCTTTAAAAAATAAACCAGAATCGTTCCCTGGATACTTGGCCGTGTATAGTTGTGTGTAAGAACTGTGCTCAAAGTCCGTTGCCTGCATGTTGGGTTATTATTGAAAACGCCACTGCGGGTGGCCCTGTTCTATAAAGCCAGGTCCACTATTAGGTATGGCTCAATCACGTACGGCCCCGATCTGGGTTTTAGTGGAACTTAACTGATTTTTTGAGTAATAAAACAATTCTCATTGCCCAGGATTGTTGGTATGGCCTGAACTGGCCAAATGGTTGCAAAAACTGCTTCTTTGGAAAATATGGCACAAAGTTTTACATCAACAATAATGCAGGCTACGTTATTAGTAGGTACCTACTTAGAGGCGTACATGCCTTAGGAGAAATTGAAGTCCAATAAAAGTGCCCAGATAAGAGACGGGAGATTTGAATGTGATTTTTCAATTCTCTGTTTTTTTTTTTTCAAAGTCCTTTAATAGTATGTATGAGTAGCTCTACACGTATTTCATTAGAAAGAGTTGTAACGAGAATAAGAGTAACCTACCTCCTCAATACTTTTGGAAACCCCGGGGGTTTATCAGAGCCTGACACATTTTTTTCACAATTTTGACACAACTAACGACCATGCACGCTGTGTGTGTTACAAGTGTTCTTAATAAGAGGGAAGAAACCCACAATTTTATGCTAATTACTTTTGTTTAAGTTACTGCGTTTTAGTACTAGTAAAATGCTAAGTTATTAAATATAGCGCCTTAAAAAAAATACCATATCGGTTGAGAGATCTTACAACCAGCCTTGATCGTAGAAAAAGAGCGTGTTCGAAAATAGGAAACAATTATTGGTTTCATTCGTTTCTTAAAGAAAAGCCAGTATCCTATTTTCGAACAGCTCAGAATATTCTAATGAACATTCCACAGAATCCTGTACTGTTTTTGCCAGGGGTTCGTCGAATAAAACTCAATTTCACTTTTATAATTACACAATGCAACACTTTATTTATCAAACCAAACTTATTTAAATGCAAATCACAACTAATTCAACTTCGCTACTAAGAGTTCAGCACTTCATTTCAATAGAATCACTTTTCACTTTACTATCGATATTCACAAGTCAAGGTTTAAAGCATAACTGTCCCGTACGAGCCTGTCACCCGTTCCTTCTAGTACGTTCCATACTTCCCCTTAATTGTAATTTTCCATTGGTTTCCTTCCGCTGAATTCCATGGAGGGGAAATTTTTGATATCGAAATTCGAACTTCGAATGTCATTTTGTTGTCAGCTGACTGGAATGACAGTTGGGTGTGTGCGGTAAGGTGAATCGAGCGGGTGTGTTCGTAAAGTGAATCGATGGGTGCATTCAGCGATTCCTGTATGTCTTTTATTTCTTGTCACCATATTACAAGTTTACTAATTAATTGATTTTTCTTATTCTCGAATTATTCTCGAACAGCTGTGTTTTTCGAGTTCGAAAACTTGATAAAAATTAGTTTCCTGTTCTCGGAGCCTCATTATAATTTTTGGCTAAATATTATTAAGCTATCCTTAAACATTATAAATATTTAATTTGCCTGTACTCTCCAAGACTTTTTTACAAACCACGAGAAAATTGACATTCGGGTGAGTACGCTTAAGGTCTTACTTTTAATTAAACGCGGTATATCCTAAAAACTTAAAAAATGTCGATTAATCACCGCCAAAACCTTAAAAGCTACACGAGAAAATTGTTCTCACCTTAACCCAGTCGCAAACTTTGAACTTTATAAAATACTAGATACACCTGTGTTGTGAGAACGCATTGTGGGAGTAAAGAGGGGCCATGTTTGCATTTATCTTCCTTGGAATTAGGGATAAATCTCAGAGAATAACACATATATAATGAAGTATTCGAAAAATGGAGCCGTTCGGGAATAGGTACCCAAGCTTAACCCTCAACCTCAAATCAGAGAAGTGAATTTCACCAATGGTCGGATAGGCACAAAGGGTGTATAACTTGGTACCTGCCTTCAAATATAAAAAAACTCTGAGTTGAAAAATTCAAATATACCGGCGGCGGCTCACAAAAATGTCAATATTCAAAAAAAATTGTTCCTTTTTTTGTATTATTTTCAAAAAGTTGAACGACACGCATTTTTTTAAATAGTACCAAAAATTACGCGATTATTAGTATTATTTTCAAAAATTTAAAAGCGTTTCTTCAAATTTCTTTGTCATAGTTCGTTTCTGCCACAAATATTGCGTTGCATAATTAATATTTCTTCATACAAAAAGCAATTCGAATAAAATTTTATTCGTTTCTATTGAAAAGGCTGAACGCACTCATTTACGAACGAGATAGCAAATTAAACGTCACATATTGCATCAGACGCTACGTTTGACGCATTTCATGGCTAAAAAAAAACTATCTTTAACCAATTTGTATGAGAAATATTTAAAATTTGCTAATTTATTAAATAGGCATTTGCTTTTAATAAAATTGGTGCAGAATGCAGACTTGACTTATAAGGAAGCGTTAAAAATAAACTGGGAGTCAAAGTTCGGGCTGTCCAAAAGGAAAGTAGAAGGTTTCTTCAAAAGGAACTATTTTTCCTTTCCTTAAAATAAATACCTTACTTCCTAAAAGAAGATTCTAAACATACGCGAGGACAGTGTATTGTACTTCTAATAAAGGCACCCCCTTACTTATGTATTTTTGATTTTCACGCTTTTTGACGGAAAGAAAAGTAACGTGCGTCGTAAAAGTACTTTCCTCAAAATGCATTGTTCACAATTTAGCAGTTATAAGAATTAAAGTTTTTTTTTCGACGGATTCTGCTACGTTATGAAGCCCTTACCTAGACACCTTACCAAAACAATTCAGTAAGTTCTAGTCATAATTCTGCTTTTTCGCCAAAAAAAAAATTATAACTTTTAAAACTGATCCTTTTTTCAAATTCTGACAATACAACTGGCAATACAACTCTGCTAATTTTGCTCTTTTGGCTAACTTTTCACATTCTTGAATTAAAAAAGGAAAGAACAGGCAAGGTCGTTTCAGGCAGAGACACTTATTACCCATGCACGTTGCGCTCTTTCTCGTTAATACAAAATTCTGATAGCAGTACCTATAGAAAATAGTACCTATATATATGAGTACTCTTTGCCCATGCAATAGTGTCCACAAATCTTGCATTTTTTCTAAAATCGTTCATCGCGCCGGTTGCAATTTGTTTCTAATTTTAAAACCATTTATCCACACCTCCATCTTTTTTAATAAATAAATAGTCCAAGATACACCCCCTAGGATCATCCCTAACAATGTTTCAACACCCAAACAACGGAACACGCATTCATTTCATGACAACATCGTAAAAAACAACTTTTACCAACACAGTTGCCTATACTCATTTTCATTATGGCTTCTTACTTAACGTCCGCTGAATCCTTTTTCACGAACGTACTTTCTTTTCTATTTCTAGATCGGCAGCTTGAAGGACTACTACCTATTCCATCATCGACACATCTCAAAGCGTTCGCTGAGCACCAGTGATTCACACCACAACGCCTTAAAATCCGAACCCGAGGTAAGTAACAATATCCGTCCTGGGATACTGCACTTAAATGCAAAATGGAGAGTAAAACATTAAAAACAAAACGGACTTACTGTCACTCCTTAAAATAATAAAACTTTGGCGAGGCACGGTATACGTACACGTTCACGTACACAAGGCATCCAGGACTAAAAGCTACATTAAAAATGAAATACACTTCAGCACCGACAGAGACACACTTTTGCACAGCGACGACGTCTCGCCGTCGTCCTTGTGTGTAGAGTTTTGTCCCACGCCCATGCTGTTGTATAATGCATTCATCTCATGATTCGTCAGCTCGCCATACTTCGCGATGGACATTGTTGCTGAAGGAATTAAAAAATAGCACTTAAGCACGAGAGTGTGAATTATTTACAAAGCTACTGTGCTATTTAACAGCGAGCAATGTAGCATAACGTGACAAGGCGACTCGTCAATTTGTCTGGCCATTAATGATTTCTGAAAAAGTCCTTTTGTTTCAAATAGATCTTCCATTATATCCAAAATTGCTCTGATGCTTTAGTCTGTACTTTGGATAGTCCTTGAACTGATTATTCATTCTGTTCCGTATTAACAAACTTGGCGCTTGTTCCTGAAACATGCTTACGTAAATTTTTCTCCTCCCACCTAGGTCCGATGGATCCAACAGCAACACGAAAAGCTGCGTCCCAAGCGCGACCACAAGCCCGAACTTGGCATACCCGTCGATTACAATCCATACGAGGTACTGAGGCCTTCTGCAACGGGCTTTGACCGCGTAGTTTATCAGCCATCAGCAAGTGGGCCATCGGCAGTTTACCGAGCAGCAACTTCGTCATTGCTGCGACACCCCAGAATACAGTACAGAGATGCGGGGCCGCACAACATTTTTCCCGATCCCCTTTTCAAGGAGCAGTGGTACTTGGTGAGTAAAGTATGTGTGCCTTTGTTGTTTCGTTATACCCCAACTTCACGATCTAGCGGTTATGTGGTTACCTGTAAATACGAAGGAATGTGGACATTCTTACTAGATTTAACGTGTTGGGTTTCGGGCATAATATTCCAATTAATTATGCTAAGTCGGATATTTTTTATTATGGTTAATATGCTACTAACAACCAGTCAAATACTAACACAAAGTCCGACAACCACTTAACACTCTCGACATGACACAGATCTGATATCCTTAAGGATGTGTGTATACAAAAAGAAAAATCCCCACGTTTCATGTTTTGCCAGTGGAATGCCCACGAGCTTGTGAGGTTGGATGAAGCAAAACAAGGTTAAGTTCAAAACACCGAAGCTTAAGTTATTTTCTTTGTGCTTGGTTGAAGCGTATAAGGACTTGTGTGTTTTGTGGGTAGAGTAGGTATGTGCAAGCTAAGTTGAGTTGGTAAGAAAAAGTATTAAATGCACCGAGAATTTTTTTTCAAACTGAGATTGAAACCTACCCTGCAGCTTAAGTCAAGTGAAACTTAGGGCGCTCACAAGTGGCCGTGTGGTTAACCTATTACCTGTATACGGTTTTGTGAGTAAGGAAAGGAGGTACCTACTGAAATCCGAGGGATTTTTTACCTAAATACTCTTTTTGGGTTACTCATGTCGTTTTCTTTTTTTACGTTTCCATAAAATAAACCCCAGACTTATAAACGTATGTTAGGATCGGTGCTAATGCTTAGGGCATGCAATTATTTTCAATAGTTTTCTGCATGTTGCTCTATGACAAGGGGTTAATTATGACAAATTTTCCCCATAGTATTTTAGGTCTTTGAATATGATCCTCGCAAATCGTTTGTTTTTATTTTTTTGTTTTTCCGACAACGTGTTTAAGTGTTTTCACCCACCTCTGCCGACACAGTAAAATAAAGCCGAATGGCAATTAACTACTCGCATAACCCAGTCTTGAGTTTTTCATTGCCTTAATTTAACTGAGCACTGGTGGCGTCATTAGTTTTTAGAATCAGAGGTTTTAACTCTTACTGATGAAGCACAAAAATAGATTTTTTAGCCGAAAAAATGCCACTAAACCAAACATGCTGTATGTATTTTAGAGTATGCACCACTATCGATTTAGGGGACTTACATTTCTAACTGAAAAATGTTTACCTGTTATTATAAGGCATTTGCCTAATGTATTGTCAGACTATTTGTCTGTGAGGGTTAAACTGAGAATATGTGGGGACCTATACATTATGTCAGCTGGCCGTGGTTGTCATCACATTTGTGGAACGAGTTAAAAATTCATTTTCTTACAAAAAATATTTTCCTTTTATTTTGCGTTTAATATAGGAACAAAATGTGTCAGTTTTACTGGTAAGAGACAAAAACGTGAATTTATTTTTCGAAGGCAGGCTCAGCCCAACGCTTGCACGTTCGACATTTCATACATATTTGGCATCTGTGTTGACAGCTAAGGAATCTGACTTTTTGAATTTTCAATAGATGACATTTAAATGGAAGACAAAAGTTAAAATAAACAGGGTAAAAAGATTATCTTACACAGGCACAGCTATAGTGCTTTCAGCACGACGCGACGCTTGTATTTTTTGAGGTTAAGAACATCTGACTTTCTTGCCAGCGTTTAAGAAACACAGACAGATTTTCGCTGACCAATGATTGCATTTTAGTTTTGCGAAAACCTGGTGCGGTATAGGTAAACAATTGCAGCAGAACTTCTTTCAATTCAACCTGCTTTTCATCGCAGCCTCCTTTTTTGTGACTATAATCAAAGCCCTGACTTTAAAGCTACTAAGAACTCACACAAAAGCCGTCGTAAATAAAAATTATATCTGTTACAGAAAAAAAAACGAAATAATTCTTTGCGATGGTTTGCGTGGATGGATATTTGATAGCCACATACAAGTATGAAATCCAAATGACAATACAACTGCTGAGGAATCATAAAGCAGTTATGGTTTCACATTCAGCGCGAGAGCATAAAAACAGGGCGTCAGCGACAACGCGAGACCCGAGAAATTGTGTGTTACTGTTTTGTGACTGTTTTGACTGCACAGTGACAAAACACAAGTGGCATAACACTGTGACAAACTCTGACTTTTCCGCGACTGCTTGTTACCAAACCAATGCGCTCTTAAATTGCTAGCTTACAGGACATAGAAGTCGATCAAATAGCAACAGACCAGTTACTTTCACTTCTCAACTACTACTTTACCACAAATATGCACGATTCGCAAAACATTCGCATTTCAATCAAGTAGCAAATGTCACGAAGGTTAGGTTGGGTTAGGTAGGGTTGCTAGCAGCCAAGGCCACCAGCTCGCATAGGCCTACGAAACAATCAAAATGTCACGAAAAAATCGCATGTGGTTGTTTGTGGTTCGCGTAAATTATTTTCTGTTCGCCAAAGGTCGCATAAAAGTTCAAGCGTTTACAGTGATCGCACAAGAATGTAAGGCGGTTAGAAAAGAATACTGGCAAAGCTGTTATTACAGTTGCAAAACAGTTTTGGAAAGATCTACCATATTCTTAAGAGAAAACATAAATTTTCAGAAACATCGAGGTTTTTAAAAAATTTAACATGGTAAAAGTGGGTATGGTCGATTGCGTGGGTGATCCAATTTTGGTTCAAAAGGAGACATGTACCCACAATTGCTATGCACCGAATTTCGTATTCCTTAGCCTTGTGTTACTACTTGTCCCAAAAGTAATTTAAAAGAAATTCGGCATGGCCGAAGGCGGAATTGGCCAATTTTCACACTTTGTCTCAAGTAAGAATCACTTTGTCTGTGTTACTGTCAATCAAGTTTAAACAAAGTCGTGACAATGAAAATAGTCGAGTTTCTGTGTGTACCAAGTGTCAGATGTTACGTCTTGTGAATATAGCTTCGACAGGTATGTAGCAGTGGCGTACGCAGGAGGGGTCTCAGGGCAGCTTGTGCCCACCACCCAACCCAATCGATCATAATAAGTAAAAACAATTTATCCGAGAGTGCAACAAAATGATACTCAATTTTCTCATAAAAATGTTTTCGTTTGAAGCTCGAATGGGCTTTTATGCTGAATTCTTTCCTCAAATACGTCCGGAATTAGCCTATTAAACCGAGAGCTTCGTCACACCGACCAGTTGTTCGATGTTCAAAGAATTCGACATTGATTTCTATAGGTACAGTTGCACTTATATCTCCAATTAAATTTAGGAAAAATAAAAAATAGCACAATTTTCCATGTGCACCATTATCCCATTTGCATCTTCCTAGCCCTTTTTCAAAACCTCAGCTTTCGCGGAAAGTTTTTATCTGTTTTTGCTCTCGGTTTGCTTTAAAGTTTGTCTCATGTTATTTTGCTCCAGATGACCCAGCCATCGTAGCCGTTGTATTTTGACTCTTCTGGCTATGTTGTTGTCGCTGTACAGCCCGTACAGTTCGATGTTATAACTCCTCCTTCACTCTTCGTCTATGCAGACGGGGCCATAAATCGCTCAAAGAATTTTCCTCTCGAAGCAGCCTAAAGTGTTTTCATCCGCCTTACACCAGGGTCCATGCTTCTGCGCCGTAAAGCAGGACTGGCGTGATGAGGGTCTTATACATGGGCACTTAAGTTGCCGGGGAGAGGGCTTTGCTACTCAATTGCCTTCTTAGCCCAAAGAAACAGCGATTGGCAAGAGTTATCCTTCGTTTGATTTCAGCGCTGATGTCATTGTCTGAATTGATGGCGTATAAGTCAGGTAGACAAAGTCCCTAACTACCTCAAAGTTATAGCTGTCGATGGCGACGTTTTGTCCAAGACGTCGGTGTTGGGTGTCTTTTCTTGATGACAGCAAATACTTAGTTTTGCCCTCGTTGATTGCTTAACCCATATTCGCCGCTTCCATCCCAATACTCACAAAGGTTTCACTGACATCACGCTTTGTTCTTCCGCTTATGTCACTGTCGTCTGCGTATGCGAGTGGATGAACGGACTTTTGAAAAATTGTGCCTCTGGTGTTGACGCGGGAGTTCTGGACAGTTCTCTCATGTATAATTTTTAAGAAGTCACGTGAATCCGTGTCCTATGTCGCCTTGTCTAAATCCTTTTTTGACATCATAGAATTAACTGCTTATTTAACAACTTTTTTTCGTACCGGTAACCGTTATCTAAATATTAAATCTTAAAAGTTTTAACTATTGAAATTTTTTATTTCACAGTGAAATAATAACATTATTTCATGTTTAATTATAACATTATCGAAGGTTGGTTCGAAGGCTGGTTTTATCGAACGCACGGTTCAAATTCATTGTACCGAAAAATCTCCAAAGTGCTTAATCTAACCTGTTGAAAATATTAAAAAAATATGCTCAAAAAATGCGCTACTCAAAGCAAGCAAATGCAAAATTTTGCAAATGTTTGGTTTTCTTTTATTTCCTAATCTCACAAAAGGACATTTGGCTTTCAAAATAAAAATTGACATTGACTCAAATTGAAGCAGTCTTAGAGCCACTTAAGTATCATTGCATGAGCCAAAAAAAGACACCATTGCAAGTCGCACAATGATATTTACTTCAATTCAAATTTCTTTTCGCTATATCCTATCCGAAACAACGGATCTTCTATTGAAATCGAAAAAAATAAACTTTTTTGTCTGTGCCATGTCCTAAACGAATTTAAGTTGCGGCAAATAAAACGAAAAAACACAAAAAGCACAAAATGGAATATGTAGGTACCACACCTACAAAACCATCTAGCAGCGTCTTGTACATTTTTTCCCTCTTATATCTACCGACGGAGGACCGTCAAGGACCTAATCTCATTTTATCGTAATGCTGTGAAATGATTGCGGGTGTATAAAAGGTGAAAACTGAGAAAACCCAAAAAGGGTATAAAACTAAAAGAAGGCAAAAAAACAAATGAGTCGACGGCTTCTTGTCTTTTGGAATAGCTTTTGGTGAAGGAAAGGATCATAATAATCAACGTTGAGGTAAGACGAAGCATAAGGAATACAATGATAGTGGATGCTCAGGTTGTCTTAGTAAGGGAGTCCTTGCACCAATAGATAGGCAGATATAAGTGTGCTCTCATCACCTAGAGTTGGTCGGTTCTTTTGGGCTCTGTGTGTACAGCAAAACGGTATTATGCTACAAAACTAACAAAAAGGCATCTGTGGCATCTATCTAGATTAAATCTGTACAAGTAAATCAACGAGTATTCATGTAGACGGTGGCTGCTTAACTTAAATTGGAAGAGAGCTCCTTTGGGTGTTTGTTCCGCTTCAACCACCTGTGTTAATTCAATATAGGACCTACATCTACAAGGGTGGATAGTGTAACAAATTTATCCAACATCAAAGTGAACCAACTTTATTTTGCGCCAAGCTGCGACTTCTTTACTGTTCGATTTATCTTAATTTTTTGTGATGAACAATTTAATAACCACCATCCAGGATTGGATCACTTGAATTAGAGTAAAGCTGAGAGACACCCAAGTCTTTGCCTGGTGACACAAAAAAAACTCAAAAATCTTAACCTTTCTCAAAGACTAAAGTGATCGGGATGACATCCCCTAAGAATTTCCTTACCACAAGCTCTTAACTAAATCCTCTCTGAACATCACAGCTTAATTAAGTCAAAACAAAGTTGAACATCGTAAAAATATTTCCCCCATAACTTATCCCTTGGCCCGGATATTTTGTTACCATTAAGATATTTATATGGGACTGATTTTAATATGACACAGGACACGGATTACATATTTATTTATTTTCATTTCTCCCCCTAACATCCATCCCGACCCTACCGACCCCAATAACAATAATTCCAAGATCCAACACGCACCATTTCTTCCCCCAAATCAGATGTGTGTGCCCGTATACGCATATCAAATCGTAGATACACATTGTAACAGATGATTTTGTATATTTCAGCTTTTTGCACTTTTACAAGAAAAAAAATAAATAAATAAAGATTTATCCATTTAGCAGTCATTCATTTGTTCGCTCATTAATTTATTTTCGTTTCTCTTCTCTTCCATTCATCTTTTAATGTGTTTCCGTTTGCGGATTGGAATATCTTAACCAAACACCGAAATGCCAACCGAAAATGATAACAACAATGGGAAACGAACTTCTAGAATGGTGGCGCCAAAGACGGTCTGGACATGAATGTGGGGCCAGCCTGGCAAAAAGGATACACAGGAAAAGGCGTCGTCGTATCCATACTCGATGATGGCATCCAAACAAATCATCCCGACCTTGCACAAAACTACGTAAGTACATTCTTCCAATCACACATATGCTAACGTGTATTCGGGGGCGAGGACGCACGGTACCCCTGTTAGGATGGGCAAAGACGGGCCATGCCTTTTTCCTTGGGCAACCCCTTCAATGCATAAATAAGTGGGGGTGTGGAATGCTGCTTTTCATGATTGTGTGCTAAGCATAGTAATTTACATAAATAGGAGCATACTCCCGGAAGTAATTGGATGTGGCCAGTCCCAGGGGCCCCAACTATGTCAGGCTCACTTTTTCTCTTCCTTCGATAAGGATATGCATAAATACGGCAAGGAAATAGGATGGTTCGAAGATGACCCCTCTGATAGATAGAGACAGCGGCATGATGGAGGGGCTGGATCATATAGGGGTGCCTGGAAGAAATCGACGTTATGGTCGGTGCTGGTGGTCGTTGTCGTTGTCGGTCTTGCAACAGGCAATTAGGGAACAGATTTCATTCGAATGGAATGCCCATTGAAAGTGTTTTCTGGTTGAATTATCCCTTTCTCAGAGATGTGGTCTGGAATATTAACTTTAGCTTCAACTGGCATTGGGCATCGCATTGGTATAAAGTGGTCTTTACATTTTATTGCTAAATGGTTGCATTAACTAAAACATAAGCACGGGAAACGAAAGTTGTTGTAGGTACACAAGTTTGAGAGTGCGGAGAAACCTTTCTGTAATGGACAAATAAATTAATCCAAGTGCTTTTTTGTGGGCTTCTTTTACTGGAAAAGGGACGGACACTATATAGTGGTTAACTGCCGACTTGGCTTTATAAGTCAAAAGTCGTAATGGTCTTTCGGGAAAATTACTTTTGACCCTAATTCTGTGGTTCGCTAGTGGGATTAGTTGCGGTTGGACTACGACGATTACCACCGCCGGGTTGTTGTCTAAGCACTATTGTATGAAAGCACAGAAAGGGAACCTTATGAAGGTAAAGGTAAAATACCGAGTTTACCCTCATCTCATTTGCATCCAATTTTAATTCTTATAAACTGAATAATGATGTGGTTCTTAATGTCGATTACATGATTCGGTAAAATTTTTTTTATTGTGTCTCTGGAAAAGCTATTTAAGAATAATTTTAATGCGAATTAAAACCATGTCCACTTGCAGTTCGATCCATATAGAAGAGTCTTATTGACATATAAGAAGGCCTGGAAGAAGTTTCTGGAAGAAGTTTAGCTTCTTGCGATATGCCGCAAAGATGTTTATATGAATTTTTTGAATGCTTGCGAAGGGGTAGTTTGAAGCGCTAGGAAGGTTTTTGCGGGTGATAACAGGCGTAATGGTTTATCAAGCAGCAAATGTCTTGCTGATAGCATTTTCGTAGAGCAAAAAACTGGTCGCTTTTACTCCGATCACAGCATTCGAACGCGTTACTAACATTGTACTTTAGTCTCTCCAAGTAGTAAGATGATAATAATGAGGACGATGACAATAATGCTTCATATTTTCATATTTTCCGTGATTCCAGACCGTCACATCAAGCCTCTTCTGGGGTTGCTAGTCCCCGATTGGGCGCCTCCGCAGGTGGCGGATAGGGGAATGCTCACCACCAGATATGGAGGGTGCAAGCGTGGAAAATATGCGTGGCGGAACAAAACCAGTAACAAACGAAGAATTCAGGAGTGCCTGTCTCAAAGTAAGCGGCTACCTGGTCGGCGTCTGTTATCCAAGTTAGAGTCGGCCGAATATTAATCACATTTTTCTCTTCTAATATGCAAATAGAATGGACAACAATAAGATGCATACCAGATGTTTTTATAAAATACTCTTCTGGTTATATTTTTTGGTTTTTTTGTATAGGCATAACACTTGCGGCGAAAAGCTCTGGTGTTTCTGTGTAAACTTTTCATGTTCCGTGCTGACTCATCAACGTTTGAGTTGAGTAGAGAATTACTTTATTTCTATCTTCTTTATTTTCAAATTCTTTCCACTCGCGATGGGCTACGCAACTTAAGAATAGTCATAACCCCTTGATCGTGAGCTTAGTATAAAAAATCAAGTAAAAATTTGTGTAGAGTCTCTTATTAAAGTTATAAAATTTTAAAAATAGAGATGGTAATAAAAGTCTTCTAACATCTCTCGGCACTGTTTGAGTGTAATAGTTCACCTTTCCTTAGAGAACAAATATAAAAAAAGACCGTCAAGTATGAAGACAACCCGGAGCGGTCCGTCGGCTTTTGTTGTAGGTGAGGCTTAAAGTTATTGTATACTTTTTCGTAGTTGAGTCTACCGTCATATATTGGGTGATTTTTTAATTTTGTCACTCAAAAAAGGGTAGCATTAAACTGTTCCTTCAATATTTTTTATATTTTTTTCTTAAAAATTATTTTATAAGCTTATTGTTTTTATTTTAAGTTCTTGGTTTGGTTAACATTCATTTGGTTGTGCCTGCGTCAAATTTGGTTGATGTAAAATAAATGAACTAAAGTGTTTTCAATAAAAGTTTCAGTCAACTTAAAGTGTTTTCAAACACATCTACAAAACCATAAACTATTTCAAAAATGCTTCAGTATTTTTTTTTAAATTTCAAAAGATGGACTACGTTCAGTATTTATTTTAAATTTTTGCCTCTAACCGTTTCGAAAATAGAGGGAAGGACATATATCACCTTGGCCTTTTTTTACCATTTTTAAAAATTTCAAATCAATAAAACAGCAACCTAGATTTTTTTGCAATTACCGTTGCGTTTTTTTTTTCAATTTTATAACCAGCTGCGTTCCATTGGCAACTTTTCTTAAATTCTGCGGACATGAGAAAACGGTATCTGAGAAAACGGTAAAACATGTTGTTTTCTATTTCGTTTGCTTAAATAGGTTTAAAAACTTAAGGTTGGAAACGGCAATATTGAAACTTTTTTAAATATAGTAAACTTGCGTTGTAAACGCTTCATACTTCAGCCAAATTTTAAGTGGATCGTCAATACCGTTAAAAGCAACCTTTAACAAATCGTTTTTGAACATATTTTTACGCTTTCGAGTCAAATATTCAAAGTTTTTTAATACTTGAAGTTTGCTTAAGCTTCACATGAAATCTTAGAAGATCAACTATTCCCGTTATTTATTTCAAAGCTATAATTTATACTGTCAGAAAGCTAGACGGGGAGACATACCTTCTTTTGACCTTTTTTTTAATTTTTTAAATTTCAAACCCATAAAACAACTATTTTGAGTTTTTTTTTCAGTTCCCGCTAGACTTTTTTCTAATAGCGCAACATTGGATTGGATTTTTTTTAATTTTATGGTCAACGGTTTTTGCGTAAACAGTAAAAAAATCTCCTTTGTTATTTCGTTTTTTAAATAGGCTTCGAAAAACGTAGGTTGAAAACGGCAATTTTAAATTTTTTACGTAGCTGTCTTTCCTTCAGTACGCTTTGTACTTGGATTAAATCTAAACAAGATCGCTTTTACTGTTAAGATACTTCAAGATTTAAAAAAATAGTTTTTGAAAATGTCTTTTTCTGTTTTTGAGCTAAATCTCAGAAGGTTTTGAAACTTTAAAATTCGCTATAATTTTCCTTTAAATTCATAAGATTTGTCCAAACAAGACCGATAAGGGACACACACACACGTTTTTTCATGAATTTTTGCGAGTTTTTTCGAAAATGGGTCAAAAGGACAGTACTAAAACTTTTTCTGAAAAATATGATTTAAACATTTAGTTAATTTGGCTTTATGCGTGTGTTCAATATTATCTTAAAAAACGTCACCCATTTTCAACTCTTCATTTCTCAGAAACTTTTCAACATTTTCAAAAAATTCTTGGCTGCTTATCTTCTCAAAAAAGGTACTGAAAAACATTTAATCCATTGTCCCATGAAATTTCAAACTGTAACTAAACCGTTATTTCTGCTTTAAAAAAAATTGCCCTCGTTGGATTCACTGACTATTTCCGGGGTTTGAAAGCCCACCAAATTTTGTCTTTCTACGACTTACCGTTCAGAAGTTATAGCACGATTGGACGGACGACGTAGCGATACCATAAAAGGTCCTTTTCCCATTTTTGGACGGTCTGCTAAAAAAATGATAATTTAAAGTGTACCTACACAATATAATACATAGTTTACAAAATGCAGTTAGCAAGTGCCCATGAGTCTGCCAGATGTTGTAAGGGAAATTCTCTGAACTATTTGCATTCACTACTTTTGGCAGTCTCCGGAAGAACTAGAACCGAACTTTTTTCTTTTCTTGATCCAGAAGTCTTGCTTTAAGACTTAAGAATGCAAGAATGTAGCATGAGCTGCGATTACAAAACTAAGAGGGAAAAGTTGGGGTATTAAAACCTATGCTTTATCAAAAGCTGTCAAAGTATTTGCACCAGGTGTCCCAAATCTTCTTGAGCTTACATGCTAAAGACTTTTCGAAAAAGTTCTGGCATAAAGCCAATGGCCATAACGGTGATGCCTCTTTATGATTGAATCTCTGTAGATTTTCATATCTGTTGTGGGGTACTTTCTATATGGTTAAGCCATTTTTCCCGTTTCAAAAGGAGGATCAGCTCTTTTGTGCACTGTAGTAGAGCATAGATAAGATGCAAGCTTCACTTGCCCGTCAGTCTTCTCATTCCCATTGTCACTATATCTTCTGACCCTTCTTCTGATCTTCTTCTCCCAACCAATGCTGGAATTATTCTGCCAGCTTAGAGCCCTAATTTTCGAGCTAGAAAATCCTACTTCATAATTTTTGACTCTTGGTTGGCCTCAATAACTGCGTGGCTGTTTACGTTAATGGTCTATACGTAACATCCTTTTCTGAAACCGTGATTTTGTGATTCTAAGATCTTTTCGGCGGCGATGAGTATTGCCAACATTTTGGCTTAAAAGATACTGCCAGATTTCGGCAGTCTTCATTTTTATAGGCTACCGGGCTTAAGAGTTCCAGTGCTATCACTTGATTTACAGATCTGCATAGAGGGCTACCTCGGTGCTATATGTTTCACTTTCCCCAACCTCCAGTCTTCTCTGCTTGGAATGTGGATTGAATAGTCCCGCTCCCAACTGCAGCGAAGATAAGGTTCTATTACTCTACTATAATTATGTCCAACACAACGTCTTAGAGTGTTTAGGATTTAACTATATCCTTTCGGTGGTAGACTCCATATTGCTTTTAACTACCTTGAACTCGTATTGGTAGGAGTTGATCGTAGAGAACCAGTAGGGACGAAACAAACCAGACAAATTGTTCTTCGAACCTTAGTTAAGGTCTTAGTTTGGTTTGTTACTAGCCACCAGACTCCTAAGGTGTAGAGGAAATCCATACCTACATCATAAGGTTGGTTACTTCTGGAAAAGGACCCAATTTTTTTTCTCCAAATACGGCTTGTATGTAAGGCCTTTCTTTCTTGACTCTTTGTTCTATGTTTCGATTCGAGTTAAATTAAACTTACTGTTGACGACAAAACCCAGATATTCAGCACTTTAAGATAGTCGACTTGTTTTCGACAAAAGCAACGACTGAAGTTGAAAAAACCGCCCTCTCTGCTCTTTCGCTGTTGGAATATTTCGAATATTCCCCTTCAGTCCCTGCATTGAGTTCAATTTAACTATAGCTTATCCCGACATCAATTTCGTTTTCAATTTACCTAATCATCTGCCTGATAAGGACTTTGATAAACACTCACATGGAAATATGCAACAAAAAAAAATCCTGCTGTCAAATGCGCTAAAGTTACTTTGCAATCACGTTAGATTTGCATCTAATAAAATTAAATGAACAAACTTTGTGAAAAATTCAATTTCGCATCCGCTCTCAAGCTGATGCACCACCACTGTCCCAAAAAAATAATCTAATACCATCACTTCACTAAAACGCATTCGAAATCCATTCAATGAGGCTTAAGCTCGTCGTATTGCCTCTATTAATTTTGTCGGAATTTCAGCTGAAACTCAAAAACAAACACCATTGAACTGTCGAACGGGAAACATGATGAAACGAAATACAAGAAAAGGAACAAAAAAAAAAAAAAACAAAGCAAAAATGTATCCAAGGATATACACTGTTGAAAAGTTATTTCACTGATTTCCCAAATGGAACAAAAATATTTCCAATAAACTTCCTCAACGAACATTTTAATGAAACGTTGGTACTTTTGTTTTCTTATTTTTTTTTCTCTCGCTCTCACATCATCCCAATATAATAATTGCGCCCGCCAAACACCCCCTTTTCAAACTGAGGTTTTGTTCAATGTTCCAAGGAGAAATAGAAAAACATTGCGTAGAACTGGTAAACATACCTTGATTGAAGGTGGAACAAATAGATTGCTTTGAGATTTAATAAAACATTTTCAATGGGAAGGGTTTTCCCGTTCACCACACCAACACAATCACTCGAAGGATTTATCATGAGTGGGGGGGTAAACTTTCAAACTGCCATTGATTTTTGTTTCATTGATTTGCTTTTTGTTTCGTTTCGATAAAACTATTTCGAAACAAAATTAATTTCGGAATATGAATTTATTTAATCTACGAGGGAAATGCTCGCTCAGTACCAGAAATTAAGTGAATATCGACGGCAATCATAGGTTTATCCGGCATTTTCTGGTTTGACAGGGGCAGAAAAAAAAAATATAATAATCATCCCCCCAAACTGGTGGATAAAAGTTGAGGAAAATTATAAACTTTTCCACACAAACTCTGCCGAGAGTTCGACTAGAAGTGAAACAAAACAAACACAATCCCAAGAGCTTTACAGGATAATAACAAAAAGTTGAAATGGAAGTAAGAAGAACGTAGGTATACAAAAAACCAACGCAATTCCTGGTAATGTTCGATGTTTACGACCAAGTCAAACTCCCTTCAAATACTGCCGTTACAATATTGATATGTCGATTGGTATTGTGTGGCGCTGGTATCTCACAATTTTATCCCACCTACAACAGTTGGTGTATACAGGCCAGCCACCCCCACTGCGACTGGGAGCCATAAGGACGTTGAAAACTTATCAACAGTTGTATAATATGAGTTTTTCGCTTTTATTTGCGGTACTTTGCACACAGTTTTTACTGTTGTTCAATTCTTGAAAGTGATCAATCGCCATCAGAGGCGATGACGACGACTGAGACTGAAACTCGTTGAGAGCTGGCGCGATGATGATTATGTTGTTGCGGTGACAGATAGTCTTGTCACAAAGGAATCGGTAGTATAGAGATACTCTGGCAACATCGACTCACTTCGGGGATTTGCCGGTGGGAAATATGTTTTATTATCGCCGAGGCTGTTTGTTGGTGGGAAATGGATAGATGACACAAACAGCCAGAGAGCAGTTCAATAAACTCTGGCTGCTGGTAGATTTTATGAGGCGATAGAGAACTTAATATTTCGTGATACGTAGCAGCACTGGGAGTGATACCTAAATGTGCATCGGGAATCAGAATCTGTACAGAGTTCAGTGCGCGTTTTAGATCTTCAAAATAACAAAATTCATATGACTTTACCGTACGGTTTTTAGTCGTACATAAGTATACTTCAAATAAGCTTTATATTTGCAGAGAAGAGTGCATTGTTCCTCAACAGACGCGATATTCTCTATTCGGAGGACTCAGATATGTATATTAAAAATAAAAAAAAAATAAATAGAGTGGCGCAACAGCTCGAGGTGAACCAGGGCAATGTATGCTGGTGTGTTAATTTCTTTACATACAAGGGGACCTACAATTTTTTGCCGAATCCGAAAGGCACTTTGAGAAGTTTTTCAAGACAATTAATACTCTCGGAGGGCTTGTCAAACCCTCGCGGAGGTGGGGACCGTGAAAAAGAACAAGTCTTTTTTTTCAGGTGACGATGGCAGGATTCGAACCCAGACCTCCTGCGTAGTAAGCTCACACACTAACCACTACGCCACGGCACCCCACATATGTATATTACCTACTTAAAAACTTCGAAGGCATTTAAATTTTCAAATGTTGGCCAAAACCGTTCTGGAGTTAAAAAAACCTTCAATGACGCGTGGTGAACAGTAGGCCTACACTGAACCTGAATTTCCTGTAAGACGGTGCAAGGCATTGGATCTTAGAAGCATTCTAATCTCCGTCTTTAAGCAATCCAAGTGTTGTTCATTTCAATGTGAAAAAGCCTTAAATGAGTGGAAATGAGTACCCAACAATTATCAGAGAAATAATGTTGGTACAGGATCAAAATCGAGATAACGCTGTCTAAAACCATTTTTATAGCAAGATACTTCAAGGAAGTGTCTAATCTTTAAATTCATTTTCCATCAGCGGATGCTTTCAAAATATTAGACGCTAAAGCCTTGTTTTGTACAAGGAAATACAGGGATCAAATCCGTCTTCTTGTTTTTCTTTGTGTGGTGCTATAACCCGGCGTCAACCTTGGGTTATAGCACCCCATACCCATGCTATAACCTGAGGTTTCATTTCGGTTGCTTTTCACCCAATTTCCCGCCTCAAAACTTTGGGCCACGAAAATTGATATGTCGGTTCCGGTTGTTAAAAAGATTTTGAACACTACATTATCTTATAATTCACTAATTTATTTTATTTAAAAACCGATTGGAGAAGAATATTTATTTATTAAAAAACTAACCGAACGTATCGTTGCCTATATTGGCGAGCGGCCGGCTCCTATGTTGCATACAAAATTAAATTTAATAATGGAAAGTGAAAAATTGCAACAATATACAATTCTACATTTAATAATGGCTTGTCCTGTGATCATCGAACATCGTCAAGAACCCTTATATTATAATGATGCTGACATTAAGTGACAAATCTTCCTATGGTTTCCCATAAGAGAAAAAGTATTTGAAAAACAAATAAAAGCAAAAAAAAGCATCAAAACACACAAGTGTGGCTGTAGCCGTAACTGCCCTAACATTCGCATTTTAGGACAGGTACGAGTTGAGCAAATGCTGAAAGGACACCAAAAAAGCTTGTTTGGCATAAATAGAAAAACTAAAGAGGTGATTGTGCCAGCATAGAGTGCTCAGCACTTTTATAAAGTATATGTCAACTGGCCCATTAAATTGGTTATTTTTTGTGAGTTTTAAAAGCTTCTATTCTATACTATAGTATCCCAAGTAGCACACTCTGGACTTCTGGAGCTCTCGCAGCTTATTTACTTATAAAATTGGTCATAGAAACGTATAGAATACCATTATTTTAAAACTAAAAGTGCTAGCACCAAAGGTTCCGTAAACGTAGTGCTATAAACGTTCTATAAACGTTATAAGGTTATAAGTGCTGAGGGGTTAGGTTCTATAGCGCAGGTTCTGTAGACCTTTCTAGCACCTGTTTTCCAACACTATAAGTTTGACACATCCGAAGTACTACTTTGCACTCTTATATAGCACTTGGTAGTCGCCAGATGTCATACAATAGAAAACAATGTAATTGACAGAAATTGTTTTGAGAACATTTCAAGCAAATATTTAGGTATAAGAATTTTACTTTTTCAATAAAACTATATAAATTTTAACTGGCTTTCTAGGCTGTTAAAGTATATCATACACAAAAATGTGATTTCTAGAGAATATTCATATTCTCTAGAAAGTGCTCAGCACTTTTATAAAGTATATGTCAACTGGCCCATTAAATTGGTTATTTTTTGTGAGTTTTAAAAGCTTCTATTCTATACTATAGTATCCCAAGTAGCACACTCTGGACTTCTGGAGCTCTCGCAGCTTATTTACTTATAAAATTGGTCATAGAAACGTATAGAATACCATTATTTTAAAACTAAAAGTGCTAGCACCAAAGGTTCCGTAAACGTAGTGCTATAAACGTTCTATAAACGTTATAAGGTTATAAGTGCTGAGGGGTTAGGTTCTATAGCGCAGGTTCTGTAGACCTTTCTAGCACCTGTTTTCCAACACTATAAGTTTGACACATCCGAAGTACTACTTTGCACTCTTATATAGCACTTGGTAGTCGCCAGATGTCATACAATAGAAAACAATGTAATTGACAGAAATTGTTTTGAGAACATTTCAAGCAAATATTTAGGTATAAGAATTTTACTTTTTCAATAAAACTATATAAATTTTAACTGGCTTTCTAGGCTGTTAAAGTATATCATACACAAAAATGTGATTTCTAGAGAATATTCATACTTTTTTACTATTTTTTTTATGAACATTAATTAAAAAGCTAACAGAGCGTATCGTTGCTTATATGGAGGCGGCCAGCAATGGTTATAATGGTTGTAGAATTGTAAATTCTGTAATTTTGCCCTTTTCTATTTTTTATTTATTCTAGCTGGTGAAATAAGTAAGGCTCAGGCTCACCGACAAGCCCACTTTTAAGGTAGAGATTTAAAAGGTATCCTCCTTGGATTTCAAAACTCTTAAGGTATAAACTGCATTCATGGATAAGAATAAAACAGCCTGTAAAAAAAAAAACATTTCAATTAACGTCTGCCATGTAAATAATAACAAGTAGTCAAACCACCTTTTATTAGGAAACAAACAAATTTTTATCATTATCATAAAAGAAAAGAGAGTGATGATAACCCTTAATAAATAAGCGCCATGTTTGACAGAAAACACAAAACCAATAGTTCGTCATGAAGCTAGACAATGCTGCATAGAATCTAAAGTTTCTAAAAGGCAACGCAGAACACCTAAAGTGTTATGCTGGAATCGCAATGTTGCATTGCTGCGTGCGTACGTTAATGGCCTTTGCCATGCGTTTCCAAAATTTTACGATCCTTTACGTCAAACCACGCGCGCAGCAAATTTGCAAAACGAAATGCCGCTTTGCGTTTTTGGGGTAGGAAATTGTAAAGTATCACATCAAACACATTCAATTTCTGTTGAAAGATATTTGCAAAAGAACCGGCAGAAAAGATGCTTTTTGAAAACGAACGAAGTTGCCCAGCAATCAAAATAAAATTATTTCTGTTTATTCCATCACAAATATATCCAAGGTGGTGCATGCTAAAAACAAGAACTTGCGAGTTATCGCGATAAACTGAAATAATACCGAAAAACAACACATTCTCTACTCAAATCTCTCTACTCTACGCAAACCAGTTTTCTTTTTATTTTGACAAGAAACAGAAGTAAGCCTTTTTCGTCCCCACAACCTACTGATGACAAGAGAACTATGCTCACTCACCACACAATGAATGAGCATGAGGTTGTTCAACGGACGCAAAAGTAGAAAGTAGATCTACTTTTGCGTTGTAGAAGCGTCTACGATATTTACGGTCAAACGTGGGGTGAAGTTTTGAAGTAACATTTCGTTTTGCCCCATATGCGCCCGTTGTTTCTACTCTGCTTGTCATCGAACGCACGCAGTAACGCAACATTGCGTTTTGGACTTTTCAATAGTGCTACGTGGGCTCTAAGCATAACCCCTTGCACTCTTTATTTTACGCTACATTTAATATTTCAAGAAGCGCATTGTTTCTTTTCGTCCTATTTTAATAAATCATTCGCAGAAACTAAATGCGCACCTTGTTTTCTGCTAATTCAATGCACTCGTTTTACTTATTAATTTCATCACCATTTAATATCAACGAGGTTATTTGTGCAAAAACATCAACACTTTCCGAAAATAAGATAGGAGTTTATGTTTACCCAACTAAAAGAAAAACCACACAATGACTGTAAAAGGTAAACAACATGAAAGTGTGTACCTACATATTCTTTTAAAAATGTATGGACTGTCAAATAAGTTCTATAAGAGCCCGAAGTAGAACCCTTTTTGCACCCAAACTTAAGTTCTACAAAGTGTTTAAAATCGTCCTTTAAGAGGTTTTGTAAGGGGCCCCGTTACTTCAATAAAACCAGTTTCAAGATCCTAAGGTCTAATGGTGTGGTGCTGAAAACGTAACGTTGGCCATAGCAGGAGCCAAGGAATACTTTGACCAACAAATTATTATCCTCTCTTAAGTAAAGGTTGAATATGTCGCATCCAAGCAATGAGAAAAAGAAGAAGAAGCTCATTTTCCAGGGGGCTGTGTTGCAACTGACGCCATCTAGTTTAAACCAAACATCCTAAAACATCGGATTTAATCTGATAAAGCAAGAAATAGCTGGTGATGCTGTGAAAACCAGCCCCATTTAAATATAATTTCAAAACGAATTCTAACCGAAACAGGCTATAAAGACCGGTGTATCACATAAATTGCGTTAAGAGAATATTTGATATGCGAAAGCAGCATTTAAAATAACAGACCAATGGGCATCATGTACAGAAAGTAATAGCACCAGAACTAAACGGGTCCAGTCAATCAAAAAGGAGAGCGACCACCCTGTATTTTAGAAATTTGCTTGGCTATAAAAGACTCAACAGCAAAGCCGTTGGCTTGGAATGCTTACCTGAGGAGCTTTTATAATATGATACACCCTTAATATTAGATGTTTTAATACAATTACGGGTCAATCAGACATATTTCAGCTAAAAGACGCATATAAAATCCATCAAGCGTACTGCATGAAGGTCTAAGGTCGTTCTGTGAGACACTTATCGCCATGTACGAACATGATTAGATCCTTTATCCAAGATTCCATGTTTTTACATTCCTCGAGACTACATTTTCATAGACTTATCAAAACAGGATGTAACAGCATCAAACTTGACGATGACGAATTTAGAATCAGCTTAAATCTGATTAAAGTGTGTAGTCTAAAATAACTGAAAATTGCCATCGGCACTTGCCCAACTAACAGACGAGCCATCGCCTGACCTTTCACAACCACGCATGTTGTGTGCGTTTCAGGTGTTCTTACACTCATGGAGAGCACTTAAATTTTTTTCTCATTCCGAAAGGCAAACTGTTCATTTTATGGCGAAATTATACTCGCGGAAGGTTTGTCACATCTTCGCGGAAGCGAGACTGTCAAAGAACTTTTATTGCCCTAGTCGGGATTTGAACCCTGTGCATGAGGCACAGTAGTTCGACACACAAGCCACTGCACCACGGCGCACACCAAGCTGCGCACACCAAAAATCGTCTAACAAAAAACACGCAGTGCTGCTTGCATTTTAAGAGCTCCTTAAACCGTTAATTTGTTCCATACAAAGAAAATAAAGTACTTACGTAATAAAATAATAAAATAAATACTTACAGTCTGACAGTCAGAGGTCTGTAAACAATGCTGCACCTCCATATTCTGGAGCTTTTCACAAGAAATGTGGCGGCAAAGGCAGCTCTCAGACTAAGAGAGAACAACCGCTGGAAATCACAATGTCTAGGACACTCGAACATACTGAACATCTAAAATCAAAATGGGTCTGTAACCCGTACGGATTATAAGAAACCTTAATTTGACTTCGATAAAAGATTCAAAGTCATTATACCAAGTAGGCAAGACTGGGTAGAAGCTAATGTTTACATGACAGGTATTATGGCTGTCCATACCGACGGATCGAAAACAGAACATGGAACAGGCTGAGGACTCTTCTCGGAAACACTGCACATCAACCAGTCATATCGACTAAATGACTACTGCAGTGTTTTTCAAGCTGAGATTTACGCGGTGAAGAGAGCTGCACACACAATTCAATCTATGGATCTTCCACCAAGGGAAATCACCATATGTGTTGACAGTCAAACTGCACTTAAAGCCCTGGACTCCAACCTCGTATACTATACTAAGTATAGTATACTAAGTGTGTCAAGGACTGCCTCATGGCATTAAAGGAAATAAGCCTCCACACACCTTCAACTCTGCTGGGTTCCTGGGCACGTTAGCGTGGCCGGAAATGAAATGGCGGACGAACTGGCCAGGAAAGGTTCTGATATGGACATAACGATGGCTGACCGACGGGCTTATCTCCCTTTCAACACAGCCAAAATACTTATAGATCAATACACGGTCAAACTAGCCGGTGAACCTTGGCAACAGTCTAAGGCAACAGTATCATAGATCACTGCTTATGGCTAGTACTCGACTTTAAAAGAACAACGACCCTTCTATCTCTCAGTAGAAACTTCATAAGAACACTCGTTGGTGAAGTCACAGGACACAGCACCATTGGTGTCATGCCTACACGAATTTGCGAATGACTTCGGCAGAAGCTGAAGAGATGAAGAAGATATAGAGTATACAGAACCCTTACTCTGCCAGCTCTCCAGCTCTCCAAGAACGACGACTAACGTTTTAGGAGTCAGGTTCTTTGATAGCCTGGACAGGTCGTCCAGGAATAGCACAACTAGAACTAAAAAGGTTTATTTAAAGATCAGGCTGGTTCAGTTAGCAAGACATTATGTCCAAACCATCTTTGTCTACCTTTCAAGGGTAATCACAATGGGCCAATCTGGCCATCGAGTGAACTTGCACTCAATGCAAAAACAACGCTTCCAACCTAAGTAAACAAATGCAATAAGTACAGTTAACAGATAAATATAAGTGAATAAATAAATACATAAATATATATACAACAAAAAGAATATAGTAAGAAGACTAAAATACAATAAATAGATTATATAAATAAATTAGTAGGTAAATAAATAAATAAAAAAAAAACAAATAAGAGAATAGATTCAATGAAAATAAATTCAATATTATAATAAAATTTAGCTGATTTATAAGTTGGCTGTTTGGAATATCACAGTTCCGAAAAAAAATATTCTCTAAGTTTTATCATAAACCAATTTAACATTTGCCTGTCTATTCCAATTTTATTCAAGAATCGCTACACTGACTGATGATGACTTACCTCGTCATAATTGAGACAAATCTTTCACCCTAAACTGTCTACTCGTCTATATACTCGACTTACAACAAATTGGTTTAAATTGGCAAAAATCAATACAAAACAGAAACATCACTGCGGTTACTCTTTTGGACCATTGAATTTCAGCCTTTCAAAACGTCTTACAGTTTTGAAAGTTCTGGAGGTAGTTGCACATTGATGACTGATTGTGGGCGTGTCTGTGGGCGGATTTGAAAAAATTTAACACTTGTACTGCTTTGAATGACAAGGACCTTATGCACATAGACTTCAGATCTCTAGCTCAAAATTTAAGCCCTAAAAACGTACGACAGACGGGTGGACGGACATGGCTTATTCGATTCAGAATTCGGTCTCGATCATATGCCCTTAAGGTGTTGGGGATCTACCATTATTATTTCACCGTGTTACAAACTATGTGACAAACTTAATATCTATTTCCTATCCTATGGGATGGGATATGATAAAAAATTTCAAGCGCGATAATTCAATTGAAGATTTTGAAAAATATTTTGTACCATAAACGATGGACGAAAAATTGACAAAACGTCAGGAAACAACTGGACTCAAGTATTTATTCGCACTAAAACACCGCGACCAAAAATCTTTAGTCTCTCTTACATAAGTTAAGTCAACGTTGATCTGCGTCAATTTATTTCATAACATCCGTTGTTTACTCATTAAAAGCTTACCTCGTCAGCTTACCAACATGCAATATAACGTCTAGGAAATTTTTTTTTAATTAATAAAAGTCTCAATCTTAACACATATTTTTTAAAGAACATTTTTATACTCAAAATCGATCCCATCAACCAAGTAAAATATTTAAACTTTTTGGAAACTCCATCATTCCAATCCTGTCCCTGACACAATTGACAGCTTATCTAAAGAATAAGAGGAATTCCAAATGGTACACCTACTCTGCACAGAGATCAATCGAAAATTCTAAAACACTCACACACACATAAGTATTGTGTACTCGAAACAAACAAAAAGCTGTAAGCTCTGCAGAAAGGTAAAGGTTTGATGAAATGTACACAGAATCAGGAGCTGGGTGGGGAGAAAATATAAAAAAAACTTTTGCCTTAGTAAAACCGGTAATGTCTGCATTTGACCCAAAACGTATACCTCCAGCGACGTCATTTTAATCGAACTTTTTCTTCCTCTATGCAGAGTGTAAGGATATTCAGACATTATTGTTTGAGTTATGAATTTTGAAGAAGTTGTCGTAATATTGCATGCGTCCGAAAGGACACCAGTGTCGTTTTGAGGACTTTGTGTAAATTTAACATTAATCTTAAAAGTATGCATTCGTTTCGTTAAAGTTTTCGATGCAAGCTTGTGATAGTATTTAGTTTATTGAATTTTCGAAGTGCAGAGTCAAAAGTGTCTAGTTATGTCAGTCATTAAAAATAATGACAATACCGCAAACAAAATCTTGGGGCGTTGGCGGCGAGAGAGCGAGCGAGGGTCTCGAGCGAGCTTTCAAATGAATTTCAATCAATGGCAATGTATGGGATGGTTCACAATACCGGCGTGATCGCTGTCTCGCTTGCCGGGCTTTTCGAAAAATGGAAAAACCCTCGCCGAGGTCGAGGATTATTATGTCATTCGCTGTTGTGAGTTATGGTTGTGACATTCTAGTGAATGGACATTTTTTTTCTCGAAACTTATACTTATTGTGAAACATAAACTAATCATGTGCAATAAAGTCGACAAATTTTAGAAATATATTAAGTTTTGTCCCTGTGCAGTCAAAACAATCGTCGCGGTTTACCGCTTTCATTGAGTAGTAACAAAAGATTTCTCTCGTCTCGTGTTATCGCTGCCACTCTGGTTTGGCGCTCTCGCCCTGAATGTGAAACGGCCATGACGTAGTGGTCAGTGTGTGTGCTGACTACGCCGAGGCCTGGGTCCTATATCCACCTCCTTCATCTGAAAGAAAAGTCAAGGACTTCAAAAAGAACTGGGGTACTCCTCGTGGGTCTATGTGATTGTCGCCATATGCATATAATTATTGTTGTCAAGTTGTCACAAACACTTTTCGAAGCTAACAATAAAGTGTTTCGCTGAGATTAGTTGCCAGAAACAATAAAAATACTTGCGTCTCACCAATGCATTTTTACCCCAAAGAGAATGCATTGACTTCTCTTTGACTTTCTCTTCTCTCAGTGGTCGGTAACACTTAAATTGTTTACGTCAAAAAATGCGTTGTTGCTTGACGTAAACTCTATTGTCTATACCCGCAAAGCATTATCTCACTTGCAACATGTGAACATTTTCCAATATGATTCAAGTGCTGCAGGATGTCTGTAAACATTTTGACAAATTTCTCAAACGCCTCTATAACTTGTAAAACTTGTACCTTTGTACTTAAATTTGATTTACCCCGCACCGCAAAATAAATTCAAATTCAGAAAATCGCAAAAGTACTTAAACAACATGTCAAAACCGACACCACTTTGCATAATATGACCTAAAAAAATTTAACAAATTTATTTCATCAGCTTAGAGGACTCTGTTCCAACCAAAACTTCTACACCTTCATGTTAATACTGTCGAATGGTGATGTCAAATTGGTAACTCTGCATGCCTCTGGCAAAAAACCCTTTTAGATCTACCTCAATGTATGTGAAAGTCCTTCCGCAGAACTTGCTGTGCATGTGAACAAAAATGTGAAATTATTTTCAATTTAAAACATTATACATAGTTCAGGTGAAACTTTCTGACATCTTCCGACTTTTCATATATTTTCCTGTGAAAAGTTAAAATTACGTTTTGCTTTCCTCCCAGAAATCCTCGTTCTTGTTGTTGTTTATGTTGTCGTCGTTTCGTTTAGCACGCTCCTCTCTTAGAAAGGAACAACGAATTTATCATCTCTAGTTTCCGAGGATAAAGCACATGGATTCCTGTCTGCGCTCTTGGAAAAAAGAGGCAAAAACATAAACATGACCAAAAAGTGAATTGGCAAATTGTTACTTCATCATAGTCCTTAGGTAAGTTAATCATCGCCTCGTGTGTGGACATGTAGCCTTGGTTGTGGTGTTCTCAGTAAAATTGAATTAATTATTTGTTTGGGCGTGTCCAAGTGGGTGGCTTTGGTTATACGGCGGCAAAACTTTAATGAGCTTCTGTTTGTGTTTCCATTTGAGCGATGTTAAAAACGTCGCAAATTGATTCCTTAAGTGACGATAATGACCCGCCCCCAGCACGCCCGATCCTTGTCGGATTTTATTTACCCACAGTCCGTTCAGCCAAATGATGCGTAATTCAAATAATAAGTGCGTAAGTGTTGTTCAAAATGAGTAAACGCATAGATATAGATAAAAGAAGTAAAAAAATCACTAAATAAACAGAAAGACAAACGAACAGCAATCATCATAAAGTGGGAGGCAGGGTGAATTAGAACCAACACAACAAAAAAAAAACACCAACCCATAGAAAACGAAAAACGAAATAAAAGTGATAAACACGCCTCTGGATACTCCAATTGTGGCGATAATACCCATCATCATCAGTATCGTTGTCATTGTCATTCTTGCGCGGCAGCGTTTCATCCTAACAAAACCAAACACAAAAAAAAGGACACATTTTCCAGTTGTAACCTCCTCCACACTGGTATTGTTTCGGGTCGAGGATACATTGCCCATTCAATGGTCCATTACGTGGGACGCAAAACTTTGGGTTTCCAGGATGATATTTTCTTTTCGTCTTTCGACAAATTAAGTAGGTATATAGATCTTTCTCCTTTTTTTTTTTAAATCGCCTTTTGTCCTTCAAAAACTGCTGGTATGAAACTTTAATAGACGCTGTCCCTGAGATAGGGGTGCGAAATGGAAGGATTTCGATGTCTGGATGATGATGTGCTTTTTGCCGGGTCAAAAATGTTAATAAGGCACAAGAATGTGTAAAAGTGATCTAATTTTTGGTTAATCGAAATGGTGATTTGAATTTTGTTATCCTTGGACTAGTTTAATTGGTTTTTACAAGCCAAAAAGTAATTCGTTTAATTTGGGAAAGTTTGCAAACGCGTGCAAATTCATATGGCGTAGCATGAGAGTTGACATGGACTATGGAAGTAAAAGGAGAGAATGTGTAAGGAATTGCTCATGATTTTTTTTTGTGAAAAGCATGAGACTGAAATCTGTGAAGCCGGTCCTTAATGCTTAAGGTCACATTTAATGATATTGCAAAGGAAAATTAATCGACTGAAATTTCGCTCACTCATTTAAGTGAAACAAGGAGTTGTTTCAGTGAGAACCGGGAGGTGTTAATCGTAGCAGTCCGGCGATGAGCAGTACAGGGGGGCATTGTCCTGCATAAACAATAAGTTTGGTACCATATATGCAGGAAACAACTTAAACGCCTTACAACTAGATTCCATCAAACCTCTCACAAAAAATAGCTTAGGTTTTCTAGTGCAAAATCATTTTAGAGCCTCACTAAGGATCGTGGCCATAGCTGTGACTTATATACTCCATCTGAAGTTTTATTTGGACGAACTGCCAGGCTACCCAGTGAGCTTAAATTCGGATTTCACACTGAAGACCCAACATGCGAGGAGGAATACGTGGTTGACTTTAGAGAAAGGATTAATGACATCCACCAGAGAACCAGAAGCAATATAAAAGTTGCAAGCGACCGCATGAAGACGAGATACGATGCGCGAGCAACTGCACCCGAGTTCAATGAGGGAGATCTGGTATGGCTCTACAACTGACGTTGACGTACTTGTGATGATGACGTACTTGTTCGGGACGAACAAAACTAAGAGGGGGGCAATGTAATGTGGCGACAAGAAATGAAACATCACGCAGGAGTCGCTGAATGCATCCATCGATTCACTAAACGAACATACCTAACTGTCATTCCAGTCATCTGACAGCAGCTGTCATATTCGAAGTTCGACCTTTCCATTTTGAACAACCTATCAAAATGCCGCTTGTTAGTTTCTTTAAAAATGCAACGATCTAGAGTCTTGATGGTCGAATTATTTACAATTTTTATACTTAAGGGATCAAGGAAAAATTTAAAAGGAAACTTAAGGAACTGATTTGACAATGTTGGATAAGGTTGCACTTGTAAAAGAACTTATTTCGATTAGGTAGGTGTCTTGGAGAAACTTAATGTAGATCAAAAAAACCAATCAAAGAACCAAAAAATAACAATTAGTGCATACACATCTTCTTTATTCATGAATCTACTGGCAGGTAGGTGCCCACACAAATCTTAGAACTCCCGTAATAGCGCATCCCCAAAGAGTGCAAATTAATTTCCTTACATTCAACCTTGACCGGAAACCCTGTACGCTTCACAGCATGCCCTTGAAACACATTTTAGCAAATTTCTTGCTGCTGAAGAAAGTTTCTTCCTACCTAGCGCAAATCTCTTGGAAAATAAACCATCCTTACCTTGAACCGTATTAAGTGACCCACATCGCCATTCCGCATCAGCTCCTTGCACACCAGACCCATGATAGAAAAACGTAAATTATCTCCCAAATAAACTCTTACGCCATCCTGTTAATATAGTAATTACCCATCTCTAGAGGGTAATGCTTTCAACCAGCCATTGCTATTATCAAGGGATTTGCTTCTATTCCATCCACCACTAACACCATCCAGAGAATGTTTTACAAAATTAGCAAATGACTCAGGGATCTTGGTGTTGTTCCGCGTGCAGAACAACAGCAACAACACAAACCAAATTAGGTCCGTTTAAGCCGGACGAATGTAGTATATACAGAAGCAGCGGATAACTCTATTAAGCGTTTTTGTTTCTTCGTTTTTGGTCCTTTTAAATAAATGATGGCAAAGCCACTTACACCATTACTCTTCGGCTCCGTCTCGTCCTTGAGCTGTGTCCTATAGTGCTTCTCATCTCATCTCATTTATGCTCATGTTTTATTAATATCCGTTTCGGGATGTTTTTCGTTTGCTTATATATATATTTTTTCTTTTTCCTAATTCCCTGTTTTGTTTCTTTTGTATTTAACAGGATCCGGACGCTTCTTTCGACATAAATGGCAACGATTCAGATCCAACACCCCAGGATAATGGCGACAACAAACACGGTACCAGGTGCGCTGGTGAAGTGGCCGCTGTAGCATTCAATAATTACTGTGGAGTTGGTGTGGCATATAATGCCAGTATTGGTGGTAAGTAAACACAGAGCTATACCGTCTTTGGCGCTGACTGTGGTAGAATGAATGTCCTTGGCGATAATAATTATTGCTGTCTTGACGGGTTGGCGGGAACGTCCCTTTATCGTAATTCTTTCATCTGACAAATATTTTGGATGTTTTGCCCTGTGCTTAGAAGTAACGATAAATTATGAAGCAAAAGAGGTTGCGAGGGATGAGAAGGGCGAAAAATTCTACTAGCTATGTGTGTACAACATGGGAACAGATAAAGAATATTTACGCGTAAGCTGCCTTCGTATACTACACCAAAAGCGGAGTTGGTCGTCACGACCGACCGACCCGAATCTGATGGCAGGAGGAAAATTTATGTTATCCTCCCCATTGTCATAATATTATGGCTCCATTGAGGCTCATCTAGCATGTATAACGCATGCTTGTATGTCGGGCCGTTTAACGTAGCGAAAGCCGATAGAAGATACCAGTTTGGTCCTTTCTACGCTACAGCAAGCGTTTCCGACGGGCCATGTTAATCACTGTGCGGGAGGATATGCAGAATGCTTTGGAAATTTATTCACTATTTACCAGCTGATACTGCTTGCAGCAACGACTCTGTTCAGGACCAATTTGTGAGCATAACATACCCCACAAATGTGCTCTGGTGCACTAGTGAACGATGCGGTTTAAATGGAATGCCTTTAAAGCAGCCACTTATGTGCACTGATTGGGAAATTCGTTGGCGGAAGGTTTAGCTAAGTGGAACCTGCGAAAAGTGGTGTCATAAATGTGAAAACAATTGTTTTGTATTTCTGGGCGAGTTGTCGTTTGCTCGACAGAGAGGAGTCCGGGTCATTCTGTAGGCGGCGTGATAAGTCCCGAGGTTCCCATTAACAGAAAAATATTTTGCTGCCCCAGCAATTCACATCTATAAAAGCATTATGTCGCACAAAAAAACATTGACCCTATTGTCCCTGCTGAGACTAGAATTCTTTTAAAGTGAACCATATGCGAAGCTAGCGGGACTAAGTTAAAGAAGAAAGCTACATCTAAGTAGAGCAGGACTTTATCCGTGGTCACCATTTTGTTGTATACGTCATTCAAGATAAGATGATCATTCGAACGGGTGATCTGAGGACCAAAAGCCCTAGAATTTGGCAAAATATCAATCGAAGTCAAGAGATTAACAGCTTATAAGATTGACGCTCTTCTCTCGCCTTACTGGCTGTTTGAAAATTTTATTTTAAAACATTGTCTACTTGATCCTCAGTTTTGCAGTCCTTACCTCAGCAACCAATTGTTAAATATTCAATAAAAATTCCAGGTTAGTTTCCTCTTCGATCTCCGTAATGCGATAATTTTGTTAATATTTTTTTTTTAGTTTCAGCTGTAAGATAGTAGTCAAGAAGCCATAAAGCTAAGACTAAGTTTAGCCCGCTTCTAGAGATGTTTCTCTTTCATTGTATAATTTAAGACCTAATTTAAGTTAAGATCGTACCCCGAAAAAGTTCCCAAGCTTTTTTTCTGCTAGTTTTAGAACTTTGGCATTATTCTGGCCTAATTTCAACTATTTTCCGCCATGAGAAAACGTTTATTGTCCCACATGGGATGTCTCGAAGAAAAGACTTATCCAGAAACTTTACGACTTTAGATTGTCAAGGTGCTAATTTTTAGTGTGGCTTGGGACCACTGAATGTGCCCTATCCTTCCGCATAAATTTTTAGCTCAATGATCTTTTTATAATTTTTATACCCGACCCAGATAATTTCAATGCATAGTTTGTAACACAGTCAAGACCCCTAAGACATTTAAAGACATGATCGAGACTGGCAGGTAAATCGATTTTGCCATGTCCGTACGTCCTTCTGTCCGTCTGTGTGTGTGAAGGTTTTAGGGCTTAAAAATCATGCCAGATAACTAACACTCGGAGCTCCCTTGGTTCTTCTGTTGCACACACAAAGTGGAAAATTGGTTAACTCCGCCAATGGCCAAGCCCACTTTTGGCTTCTCAATATAAGACAACCTCTATTCCACATTTAACTTCGAAATACCTTTTGGTCAAGTTAGACAGAGTCAAATTTTGAGTCGACTTTGACAGTGTCAAAGTCAAATTTTGGTACAGCGCAAAAGTGAAGCCTTTAGTAACGCCGCCCACACCATCGACCATGTCCACTTTAAATATGTTAGATATCCAAAACCCAGATTTTTCGGAAAATTTATTCTAAATCGAAAAAAAAATTATTTTACCAATGTCTCCACCGAGCACTAATCGTCGATTAATATAAATCTTTATTAAATCCTCTACAAATCAAACGATTTACCATACAAATTGAAGTCCTCTCGGCAAGCGATTCAAAATAAATCCTCTCATAAATCCCATTCACCCTATACACAAACCTATTTTCTGCACCTTTGTAACAGTCTGAGAATCAAAAAAGTAAGTTTTCTATTGTGACTTTTACTGAGGAAATCGTTTTCGCTCCTTGGAAATGACATCGTCACTCTCTTTTGAGAGCCAAAATGACAGAAACAGAGTTTTCGTGTCAAATTAATCCTGTATTTGTCCGATGGAGCCACTTTGGGATTTATTTTAATCGTCTCCCGCTAATCTTCTTTTAATTATCGGTGGAGACATAGTAATAGGGGGAGCTTTAAGGAAAAAACTATTTTTTTAAGAAATAATTTTCGCTGTTAAGGCATTTTCTCGTGATTCTAACGAAATAATAATTAAATTAGTCTAATTTTGAGCCCCAGCCTATTTCTGGGGGCGTGGCCAACACAAATAATTGACAAAAGTGCATATATTCAGGCCAAAAAAACGTTTAGATTTTTTGTGTTACACGGCAAATAGGGTCGGGTGTATAGAAGTTCATTACATAGGAACTCATGCATATATTTACTCACTTGTTAAAGCATGAATCGTTCCCTGAGATAAGAAAAAATGTATCCCAATATAAATTGGTTTCGCTGTTTTGATAAATATCCTTTTTGTCTGTTTCATTTTCAATTGTCCATTTCCTCTATTCCATTCGAGGTACTCGCAAAATCTGGCTAAGAAAACTTCTAAACACACATACAAACCACCCAGTTGAAGGATGCTGTCATTGCCCAGCATTTTTACCACTATGCCTTGTGGCATTCATTACTTTCTATGACATCCTCTCATTAAATTCATTTAATTAAATTTTTATCTTGTCTCCATTTGCTTGCCGCCAGCCGACACACACTCACTGTGCTGTGCGGTGCACTGACCCAAGAGCTAAGTCTAAAGTGCTCATAAAAACGGTTTCTATTCCATCTCTGGGTGGGCTCAAATATTTTCACACCGTTTTTCAAAGTTTATTGTTTGTAAAATGCTTCCTGCACATGTTAACTGCAGCAGGTAGAGTATGGCGACCAACCGCCAGGAAGTGAATATTCTAAAAACATCCCACAAGAGAAGGACTTCCAACTCGACGAAAACAAAAACGGATCTCAGCCATGACTGCATAGAGTGGCATAATGAATCAAACAACTAGCGGCTAATTGGGAGAATCGTTTCAAAAGGCTAACTGGTGGCTCGTTGGTTCTTGTTCTATCTTTCGTCCTTTTTCTCGAAATTTCTATATACTCGTTCTTTTTTTTCTGCAAGCCTTTGGTCCTCCATTATTCCGCAACGTTACCTCGAGTGTGGTAGGTACTGGGTTGTATTTCATAGTTTAACTTTACTATATAGACAGCCAGCCTTATACCTGGTTGAAAACCGTTTTGTATCAACGAGCGGGAAAGAGGAAGAGCTTCGCCCTACGGGTCGTCTTTCCGCTTTGTCAATATTTGCAGTCGGGTTAAATGCAGTGCATAATTAAAACTGCCACTGCAAGTGTCATGAGGTACCAATTTGTTTGTTTCGCAATTCCCAGAGCCGCCCTTAGCGAAGGGCGGTAGAAAAAGAGCCTCGCGCCTGTAAACAAAAAATATTCCCACCAAGGACACGAAAAAAGGGTTAAATAAGCGCTGCTGGTTTATACTGATGCTGCTTTTTGCAGCGAACAATCACGTATGTTTCCGGGAGCGCCTCACTGAATTGTCAAAGTAAATTACTGGGAATGCGCCGAATGACAGCCACTGTCATTTGGTTCAGTGCCTCGACCCCAATGGGTACACTAGGTCAGGTATAGCTGCTCACTTATGAAGTATGCCTACGTGGCCTTTCGGATAGTAACGTCAGAATGCCCCGAACACCAAGAGTAGACAGATTGCTTGTTCATTACACATGAACAATGAACGTCGAGTTAATTTGCTGTTTAAAAGGACTAAATTCATTACGTAATAGTCCTTATGGGACAAAACTGGAGAATTGAAGGGCCCCCCTCGGAATTAGAACATAAAAATCGAATTCACTATACAAACTATTTATAAAGCGATAATAGGCGGTTAAGCTGCACTTAAAGCGACAGGGCACGTTACAACTTTTTCAATTAATTGTAGCCGAGGGCATTAAAATAGCAACATAAGGTAATATTGGAATGGCCGATGGCTTTTTTTACGGACTCGATGTGGTTTTCATAATTTAAAAACTCGTTACATAAGCGTCTGCATAATTTAACAGCGAAAATTAATTGTGTTGATGCTATAAATATTAATCTGTTAACAAGCATTTTTTTTTTGCTATAAAAAAGGCGTAACAAAAGCAATTTAAAAAATCCACTTAATTATGTTGTGGCGTAAAAAATGACAAAAAGGATTAGCAAATGTCATAAATATACAGAAAATGTTTTATCGGAAATACCACAGCCAATTGCTTTCGCGATGTTAACAAATTACCATGTTAAATTGTTTACTATACTACTTTAATTCGACCAACTAATATGAAATGACAAATCTTTTATTTTTATTAGTCACCAACACAATTTTGCCCTTGTCTTCACCGGACTTAAGCCCGGTTATTTTAGTCCTCAAAAATGATCTTATTTTAGGTCTAAGCAGACACAAAATACCTGACACAACATTTTCAAAGACTTTAAAGCTTGTAGGCTATCAGCTTTAATGCAAAACAGTAAAAAGGAAATTTATCATTGCTTATATTGGGGAGCGGTACCTATGGCGAAGCCACACAAAATTGAACATTTTTTGCGAAGAGTAGCATATTATTCCAAGTCACCAGTTTGACTTCGAAAAAGTCCACTCTACAAACCACGCATCATTGGTGTTACACAATAACATTGTCCACAATCTTAGACATAGGAAATGTAGCGTAGGCTTAGAAAGAGACTTCGAAAAAGCCTTTCCATGACTTTCCATTTTAAAACTCAATGCATAATGACCCTAGTGCTATCCTGTACGGCTGGTGACACCGTGATCCTAACAAGTGACACAAGACCATAAGATGCGATTAATAAGAATAAACAAATCTACGAACGATCTCAACCTATTTCAAAAAGTGGAAACTAAAAATAAATACTGATAAATGGGGCTTACATGTTTCAGAAAAGCAAGTGCGAAAGGACATTACTTTGCAGTAAAAGATAGCAAGTCCCTGAATTAAATGGAAGTGATATACTTCTGCGAGATGAAGTCAAATACCTCTGAATAACCTTTCATAAAAGACTCAGTATCAACAAACATGCCCGACAAATAATACAAAGAGCAAAGATGGTAACAGCAGTTCTTAAGCTCTTGCTCAACTCTACCCAAGTTTTACCGAGCACCAAGCTACTAATGTATAAGACTCTGGTGAGACCTTCTTATACCCCATCCCATAGGATAGGAGGTTTATTAAGTTTGATTCATAGTTTGTAACATAGAGAAATAATCACCGTAGACCCTCAAGACCTTAAGGGCATATGATCGAGACCGAGTTGTTAGTCGAATAAGCTATGTCCGTCCGTCCGTCTGTCGGTAGTTTTTAGGCCTTAAATTTTGAGCTAGGAACTTAAAACTTGATATCTGTTCTTTCTGGGTCCCGAAGCAGTACAAGTGTAAAAATTTTTGAAATACGCTTACTGACACGCCCACTTTACTTAATAGCATGAAAAATAAAGGTTGTCGGAGGAAGCTGAAATTTGGTATGCGATATCGCCCCTTGTAGGCGTGTTATACTTAATATGCATTCTAATAAACGGTTTTTATTTAATATATTTGCTTTAAATCCAAAAAACTTGCACCATCAAATTCTCAGATATGTGCGTAAGCTATCAACTCAAATTAATAAATTTTCGCCACGCCCACTTTTGGGGGCATTTTTAAATATAAACCAAATTTTTATTATAAAAATGCAGTCAGCACGTGTATACCACTTCTGATAAAAAATATAAACAGCCAGTGAGTAAGTGCTACAGTGTGTACGCAGAAGTTACAGTCCGTAAAACGGACCGTTGAATACCCCTACCCATACCTATCCCACATTGTAAAATGCCGATGACAAGGTTATTTTTTGACATTTTATAAGTAATGCAAACTTCGAAAAGGGGCGTGGTCCAACCGCCCCTAATGAGAAACCACATATATATCCAAGTTACACTTAAATGTACGTAAAAATGCAAGCTTTTGGTCCAAATTCAATATTTTTGAAAAATCGACCCTTAAAAGGGGGCATGGCTAAAAACTTTATATGAACGAAATCTAGACTGAATCTCGTTTACCTAACCTGCTACTTTTTTTGTTTCATGCTTTCCTAAATTAGGCTCAAGGCTAGTCGGAATTAAGTTTTTCAGGCAAATTTTAGGTTTTTCTTCAATTCTGCCTCCAAATAAGGGCATGGCCCAAGTCTTGAACAAAATGTAGAACTAAGCGTTTTCTACATAAAATATTAAGCAAATTTTTTTTTAATTTTGAGCAAAAATATTGAGAAACTGCGTTTGAAAATTTACTATTTAATTAGATGCCACGCCCACTAGAGCAGGTCTACCGATTAAATTTTTCTTTTCTGTGTCTTACATTTATTGGGAGATGCTAAATGTTAAATTTCAGCCTTTTAGAACGTCTTACAGTTTTGAAAATTGTGGAGGTAATTGCACATGTAGACCGATTGTGGGCGTGTCTTTGGGCGGATTTCAAAAATGTTTACACTTGTACTGCTTCGCACGACGCGGATCTTACGTACGAAGTTTCAGCACCCTAGCTCAAAATTTAAGGCCTAAAAACATGTGACATACAGACGGAGGGACGGAGGGACGGACGGACGGACGGACGGACATGGCTCATTCGATTCAGAATTCGGTCTCGATCATATGCCCTTAAGGTCATGGGGGTCTACCATTATTATTTCACCGTGTTACAAACTATGTGACAAACTTAATATACCTCCTATCCTATGGGATGGGGGTATAAAAATGCGATGTTGTTGAGAAGGGGTGGGTGCCACGCCCCTTTCTTAGGGAGAAGATTCTTAACTGAAATTTAGCAACCAAGATTTATGATACAATTCGGAGCTTGACAGTGGTCAATTGGGATGGGGTATCCAACGATTCGCCTAAGCGGATTGTAACCCTCCCACTAGTTTAACTTATGGATTTTGTACGTTGTGTACAGTTTGTAGCCTACACCTACTGTAGCCGAAGAGCTTCAGATTTTTGAAAGAAAAATCTTAAGATCCTGCTGCAGCAAAAGTAGGAAACCAGACTAGAAACTATTTTCCTTAAAAGGCTTTATTCCGAAACTAAAATCAAACATGTAATGACATACCAAACCGAACTACTTGTTAAAAAACTAGAGCGGGTGTGGAAACATCCTCAATAACTAGATCCTTATGGGATATCAACGATAGTGCTGAGGACCATTTTTATCTTTTTTTAAGTCCGCGATATATATCCATGTTAAGACTGAACGAAAATCGAAACTTTTCCGTTCCCTTTTACGAAAAAAAACCCGTGCAAGTTACGTCGTTAAATTTTTCTTTATTTTTTTGTAGCTTACAAAATTTTCCCTATACTCCTTAAATTTTTGTTCGTCTTGAAAATTGTAGGAATTCCTCTCCAATTATCACAAGTTGATGGTTTTTGTAGTGAGCTCCAGGTCAATAAACAAAACCAATGTTATTGGTGCGAAGTTTCGAGCATGAGTACGTTCTTTCTGAAGCCTTTTTTATTGAAAAATTTGATTCCCTACCTTTAAATAGTTATCTGATCACTTTCCAAAGATAGTCTTTCAAGTTTGCCACACTAGTGCATCACGGAAAGCAGTAAAACCAATGTTATCCTTTAACGCAGGATGGACAGAACAGTGGTAGGTGAAATATGTAGAATTTAGTGATATAATCAGTTTTTTCTTTGGATTTGATACTTGTGATAGCAGACCTGCACCTGGAGAAGATCTTAATGACCGTAGACCAAAATAAATTTTCTTTATGGCATCAGAAATTGCACTACAGCAAGATAACTGTTGATTTTGTAACCAGGTATCTTAATCTTTTGCATACGCTATTGTTTCATTATGTAGAAAAGCCAGCGGAAAATCAAAGGCATTAATCTCAGCTCTAGAGCAAAATATTACAACAGACTTAGCAGAATTAAGATTAAGACGGTTGGCGTGTGACCAGTCTTCCATCAGACCAATTTCTTTCTAGATATATTCCCTTAAGTAACTTAGTAGGCAGATGGGGGATATTAGGGTTAGACCACGAAAGCCGACCACACCGTATCCATTAAACAAAATATCGAATTTTCAAAAAGTCAAGAGCGAAAATTTAAATTTTATAAAAACTTGGTTTTAGTTCAATATTCACATAGGATTTGCGAAAACTATACCTACTAGGTAAGAATACAAACACTCCTGTTTGGTTCTTCTTTTAACTTACTTCACTTATCGAACTGAACAGAAAAATATGTGTCGAGCATTTTACCACACCCTTATGATAACATATGAACATTTTTGGAACACTGTCGGCGAAGAACTGGCCGCAATTTTGGGAAACGCCTATTCGATAATTTGTTTGCCAAGATTATTTTTTTGGAGCAACGTACGATTTGCCATTCGAGAATGTGAGATGATCCTTTCGCGAATCTGTTTCGAAAATCTGTCATCTCTTATTGTACATTTCCACTCAACGGGATTCAAAAAATTCTAGCCAAATTCAACATTTTAGCAAAAAGTTCGTCATAATTTTTTCAGTGTTTCGAAATATTGAAATCCTACTCTACTTTTCATATCGAACAAACCCCTGAAGCATTTTAATTTAAGACTTTTCAGCGCTTATTGGCAAACAAATTCCACAATGACTTGTCACAATATTTAAAAAATAAATACAAAATGTGTTAGAAAGGATTCAACGAACCAGAAGGTATTAAAATGTAGAAAGCATAATGATCCGACAACTACGAGGAGTTTTTTGCGGAGCTGTAAATAACTAAAAAAGGTTCAGGTAAAGCATATTTTTTTAGCTCTACTTGAAATGCTGAAAGCTAACAGAATGCAAACAGAATGTATACAGGAAAAATTGCGTTTATATTGCTTCAAGCTCGTTATGCTGTCTTTGATTCATCTTTCTAGACACTGGAGTTACATTCAAGTTCCACAGCAAAACGAAACCACAATGTGTTTATTATTGGTAACTGCGGCAAGTCCTAAAAATTCCATAACAGTTGAAAGGACGTTCGTATTTTTAACAGCATTAAATTCTTTTTTAATTGATTAGTTTTAAAGCGCTGCGTTAATATCAGACTCATAAATAAAACCAATTAAATCAGCTTTTTTCAACCTGTCTTTCTGACTTAATTTTTATAAAACTGTTGAAACAATTTTTTATGCTCCCTTACACCAACACACGGACTGGCATTTTTCAAAAGAAGTAAGAAAAAGGCGAATGTACCTCATAAGCGAATTGAAACACTATCGATTTACACTCACAAGAAGATTATCATGTAGGAAGGAAAGAATTTACATGTGATCCTAACCTAACGTATCGACCTTTGATATATGATATTAACTTAATAACGACAATGCTCAAAAGCAGCTTAAAATGTCGAAACATTTGAATACGACTTTTTAAGGACTTACACATTCTTACCTATTTTTTGCCATGTTACCTACTTCCAAGAACAATAAAAACGTTTGTTATTGCGTACGATTTTTTGATATTCTTATTAAATGTAAGTTAAGAGAACATCTTCCCACATCATAGCTTTATCTCCTTTTTTTATAAAAAAAAAAATCTTTGATGTTGGCTCACAAGGATCAAGGTAACCCTAGAAACAAGATAAAAGATACAACATCACAACAGCATCCACCACCTATTACATGCGATGTCATACACAAACCGAATTTATGGACTCGATATTAAGTTTCAGCTTTAATGACTTCCCCAAAGAAACAATGAACCAAAGCCCGACCCCATGATAATGTCCCACAACAGGCGAAAAATATCAAAATTCACCCTTTAACATGATACGGCGAAACATCAAAAACACCCGCTTTCTCATCGACATTATGGGACGAACACAAACCCACATCAGCACACACATACACCGAACGAGTGTAGGTATATATCTCGATCATAATAATATTGCGTTTAATAAAGTGAAACCCCATCTGGTGATTTGGCAACATGTCACATTATCCTTTCTAGAAAAACAAAAAAAAAATACACAGAGAGGGTTCGCTAATAAAGAGCATAGCAAAAGGATGCGGCGCTGCGATATGGAGAGCAACATGTAGCAAATCCTTGGCTGTTATGAGGAGCGCAATATATTTTGTACACACATACACGTAGAGAGGTGTGTACCTTCCTCGCCTGGCATTTGCAAAACGATATCCAAAATTTCACAAAACTCCCGCAAAGGATGCTTATGGGGAGTATAAAAACAAACAGAGCTCTCTGGGCGCTCCCTCCAGCGCACTCTGGTGCGTGTCCTACGAAATATATCATCACAACAACAAATTGCAAATACATTTTAAAAGTATTTTCTTACCACAACAAAAAAAGAGGAGCATGGACCTTATACGTCAGGATCATGGGGGAGTTCGGCTAGAGATGGGTAAATTTTCATTCTCGATGCGATATGTGGCCTCACAAGACCCTTGAGATACAACCGTATAACCACCTTATCCATACGAAATGACTTTTCTTCGATATACAATGCGCGTTAAGCTAAAGCTAAAAGCATGCCAACAGCCACCATCTCCTCCATTGCCTGGAGCGGCAAGTAGAAGAGTGTACATTGAGTGTGTTCGCAGCGAATAAAGGTTCACTTTACGCGCGCAAAAAGGATTCCCCTGGCGGCGGCAGTCGGTGGTGGGTGGTAGGTACTGGGTCGATTGGAGTACATACATAGTTGGGCCGAGAACACTACTCCGAAATGGTGGTGACGACGTCGGGTACTTGAAATATTGACACTATAAATGAAAAAGGAAAAAAAAAACTCTGAGCTCTGTGCTGTGGCCAACAAGGACACCAGCCAGAATAGATTTACATATCGGATTGAGTGTGCGTGTGTATGTGCCCGGGCAAGGAGAAAGGACAAAATGCGAAATGGCACATTCGGATGCTCTTACCAATAAAGTTGACAAGTTATGTGCAATGGTGCAAATTTTATAGTTTTATTTTGAGTATTCCATAGCCAATGGGAGTTTGAAGTGTGTAAAGCTCTTTACTGGCGCGAGCTCTCGAAAGGATTTGATGCTAAGCGCGACAGTAAACTGAGTGCTTGTGATGAAATTTAAATTATTCTCGGGGAATAAACTTATTTTGAAAAGTATAAACTTATTTACAAGGCATTTTTATTTTGCAATGAAAGTAAGGCGAATTAACTGTCGAACTGGGATTTGGGAAACGTTTTTTATTTTATATCCACGTTGACATAAAGTGGGATTGTGAAACGGACACTGGCCATTATGGAAAGGATTGTTGTAAAGTTTGATTGCACGTGGAGTATATGAAAAATATTAACTCAAAGGATCGTATCAAGTGCAGATAGAATGTTGGTAAAAACAGCAGGTACAACGTCTATACCTATATAAAGTCTTCAAAAGCATAGTCTTGTTTGTCAAGTTGCTGAGGCAGTACAAATTCAATACTAAATCGATGTCGGAATGGAAGCATTACATATACACTAAAAAATTCTAGTGTATATGACCAAATCTCGGATCTACACAGCTTAAAATTTTTTAATTCTCGTGGGTTAGAGCCAGAGTTTTTGAAACTCAGCAAAAAGACTCCTGAAGACTCAATGTTCAGGTTTACAATATTCTGTCAAAAATTAAAATTTATTTCCAGTAAGCCTGCTTTCTAGTTGACTGTCACCAAACGCCCCCTTTAATTTGGCGGAAACTGTCCTTCACTTCCGTGGTTCACCTTATACGAGGCCTCTGTTGTATTTTCCTCCAGGACAGACTTAAACACTCTGTAGGCTGACACGTTGGTGTCCAATTGATCAAGGTATCCTTTAGCCATCCAAGACGAATTTTCATAACCAGATTATTGTCGCTGTAGCTCTATACAGAGCCTATCGACGGTCACCTCAGCTTCTATGATTGCAAGCACAAGGCAGCTCGCCACGCCTTATTATTATGTTTCTTATGTCAGCGCATGCAAGTAGTCGACCGTTCTTTAATAAGTTGTGCGGTTGAGCACAAAGTTCACAAGTTTCAATGGAGGGGAAATTTTCGATATCGAAATTCGAACTGGCTGACTGGAATGACAGTTGGGTGTGCTCGTAAAATGAATGGATGGGTGCATTCCTGCATGTCGTTTTATTTCTTGTCGCCGGAGTATTGGATAATAATTGACTCTTGAAGTCATTGACGGTTATTCACAACCATAGAGAAATTCGCAATGCCGACAAATTTTACAAATATGGTCGTATGTCCTATCAATTTTCAGTCAAAAGAGCCCTCGGGCTTCTGGCTTTCATTACTTATTAACAAAAGATTTTTCTAGTCTCACCTTGAAGCTGCTGCTCTGTTTTGACGCTGGTGGACTATAATACGGGCATGACGTTTTCAGCTGTCGTTTCTTATGGTTTCTTATAAACAAGGATAAGCTCTCTTTCACACGGAGCATGTGAGTGAAGTATTTATTTTTGACGTTTGATACACCCCTGACCTGCAAAGTTGGTGAGCAGCAAGGCTTGCGTAGCGGGGGCAGCGAACGGCACTTCAGCTCAGAAATTTCAAACAAAAGAAGTGTCGGATTAAGAAACGCTTCTGAACCGAATCCCAATACATTCCCGATCGAACCCTTCAATTAAATCACACTTACAACACTTCAACCATTGCTTTACTTTTCTCCCAAATCAACGCGTTCCCGTCGTTTTAATCATTGAAAAAAAAAAAAAAACAAGAAAAGAAGTTCGAATTCTTCTTCAAACGCTGCTCAAACGAAGTTTTTAACACTAAAACCTGAAACAAATGCATATTTTATAAAGAAAAATAGAACAAAAAATTCCATTCCAATTCTTCAATCCATGGCTCAAGTCACTCAATTTGCGAATCAAATCGAGATTAACCGCAGGTCGAAACACACTGAAAACTCATTTCTGGTTTAAGCCATACAATCTCATTCCGCAGCTCGGTTGTTCTCGCACTAAAATCTGGCCCTAAAATGCATAAGCGGTTGAGCCTGTTGGGGCTAGTCTACATACCTTTTTGGTCTATCTTTACATAAGAAATTAACATTAGTCCATTAGTTACGCTACGATTTGGAAGGGTTTTCTGGCATCTTAAGGAGATTTTATATTTTTTCATTGGCTTGTCAAGTTCGAAGAACCCAACTCACTTAAACCTATGTAGGTCCATTGTGATACCACGTGGATCTGGAAAACTTGCCTACACGTTGAACCATTTCGAGCTACTAATGAAGACGTTTGGGTCAGTCGTACTAAGTTCACTGAGATCATTATAGAAAAAAGCTCCAAGGTGAAGATTTTGGTTCTTAGAGAGAGAGAGAGGAGTATGTGCAGAGAAGGTGGAGAGTAGTCTCTTCTTCCTTCTGATCCATGCAGCTCCAGAAAAAATCGTTAGAAACGACACCAAGCCTTCTCGCGTGCTTGCCTACCAGACAGTGTCCTGCTATAATACCGATTGTAGCACTCATCTGCGATCTGTTAAGAGGTATCAAACTCCTAGAGCGTTTAAGATCTAGCTTAGTCCAAATCTGTTTCGTTACTAGATAGGTACTACCACTTGTCCATCTGAGATTGTTCTTTCTTTTGCATCCAGTTTTATCACGAGTTTGCATGTCGAAATTGGAATGCCTAAGGAGCATTTATCGGGCGAAATTGAGAGAATAGTTCCAAGTTTGTCGAGTTCGTCAGCCTTACCTGGAATGTCACTATGCCCTGGCACCCAGCACAGGAGAATGTTGAACTGCTCTCACATCTCCTTTAGAGACGAACGGCAGTCTAAGGCTACTTTAAAGTTTATAGAAACGGATTCCAGGCACTTGATGGCCGCCTGCCTGTCAGAAAATATACGTATATCCTTGGCAGATAAAACGATATTCTTAAGCCGTCCGGAAGACGGAAAGAGAAACTAAGATTTAGTTTTTCTGAGAATACACCCCGATCGATCCGTGTAGAAGTGAATCTGTTCACAATCCAGAGGCACACAGTCATCCCAAGAAGACCTTCGGGGAATAGTTGTCTGAAAGTTATTGTAAAATGGTACCTGGGGTGTAGTGAAGTCTATGTTTCTAAAAGGGGATCTGAATGTCTTCAGAATACCGGAGTGACCTACCTCACTATCGGTCCACTCAGAGGTTGCTTTGAGGCGAGTAGCCACGATAGCAGCTGTTTGTCTGCTGAAAATATCAAGGGGAATTAGATGGAACAGGAAGTCTAGTGCTGCAGAGGCAGTGGTGCAAAGCGCTTCGCTTAAACATTAGCAAGCTGACCTTTGGACCTTACTTAGCTTGTCGCGGTTTACCGCTTTATTTAAAGTCTGACGAACGAGATATATAGCCCGTGGGTGGTTCGGGGTTGAAGTCCCCACTTTTTGCCGTTGGTTTTTTGCAGGAAAGAGTGCTATTTTAGCTTTCCGGAGCCTTTCCTGTTTATTAGATTTCCAGCTGAGCTTTCTGTCGAGGATGAGACCCAGATATTTAACTTCTTCGGAGAAATTAAAGCTAGTTCGCCTGATTGAGGGAGGGTCGATATGTGGGATTTTGTATTTCCTGGTGAAGAGGACAAGTTCAGTTTTGTGGAGGTTAACCCCCAGTCCACAACTGTCAGTCCATCTGGTTAGCTTGTTTAGAGCGAGAGAGTTCTTTAAGAGTATTTAGGTGCTTCCCCGAAATGGGGTTCCAAGCTGTGTACCAAGTTTCAGCTCTCTATCATGATTTCGAAGACCTAAAACCTTCACACATACAGACGAACGGACGGACGGACATGGCTTAATCGATTCACCTGTCGGTTTCGACCATATCCCTAAAGGGTCTTAAGGGTATACGGTTAATATACCCTCGGTCGGGTATAAAAATTCGGATTAAATATCCGATCGCTTCGATAGGCATATGCTGGGTCAGACTTTTTACGCAAGTTGGTGCAGTCTGCTTTCTTAGGGATTGAGCAAACACCACCTTACCACCGTGTTTTCTCTGGGAACTTCCATGACATGTACTTTTCACTTTTTGATAAAACTTCAATACAATGAAGGGTGGCATCCTTAGCCTCCGATCAAACACTTTTCGGTTCTTGGAGAACGTTTTATTTTTTTTTTTTGCGAAACTGGGCGAGAAATCAGAAATGGTATTAGGGACATAAAATATGTACCGCAACAATCGATGCGCGAACTTATTAAGGGGCAAGTGATTATAACTTTAGTTAGCATTTGATGCGGAAGGCTTTGAGTCTTACGATCAACTTAAGATAAAAGTTTAAGTTCAAAATAAATAAATACATAGAATGGCGCAACAGCTCGAGGTGAACCAGGACCAACTTCTCAACAATGTATGCTGTGTGTGTTAATTTCTTCACATACAAGGGGACCTACAATTTTTCGCCGAATCTGAACGGCACTTTGAGAAGTTTTTCAAGACAAATGATACTCTCGGAGGGCTTGTCAGACCCTCGCGGAGGTGGGGACCGTGAAAAGGAACAAGTCTTTTTTCAGGTGACGATGGCAGGATTCGAACCCAGACCTCCGACGTAGTAAGCACACACACTAACCACTACGCCACAGCACCCCACTCAATTCTAAATTGGCTATAAATATAGAGCTAATGAATAGGAGAAATTGTGCAGGTGTTAGAAACTGAAAGTGAAAGTGATTTTCACTTTCCGTTTCTAACACCGCAACAGTTCAAAACCAAAGTACCTCCTGCACCAGTACCTCTTTTCTCTCCCCAAATCCTTTGCACCCGGGTTGTGTTAAATCACTAGAGGAATAGTCGTAAGCCCTTGAACGCGTGTAAATTATAAAACAAAGGCTTAACTTGTATAAGGTCTTCTGCTGCGAGACCTTCCGAAGCTTTTTCTCCAACAAGATTTCGGCTTCTTGTTGCAGAACCTTACCGAAGTACAGTTGCGTTGTTTAGCCCAATAATGACAATTTCTTACTCTTAAATAAATAAAATAAACAGAGTAAACATAATTCTTTACAAACTAGGGCCAACTTCTCTCAAAATATACTGTATGTCTTGATTTCTTCACATACAAGGGGACCTAAAATTTTTAGCCCAATCCGACCGGCACTTCGAGATATTTTTCAAGACAAATGATACTCTCTGGAATTGGGGAGCGTGAAAAAGAACTAGTCTTTTTGTTTCTTTCGGGTGACGATGGTAGGAGTCGAACCCAGACCCCGGCGTAGTAAGCACACACACTAACCACTACGCCGCGGCACGCAACCATTTCTTACTCTTACTCATCGGTAAAATTCAAATTGTATATTGCTGTTTTGATGAAATATTTTTTTTATTCATTTGGAAAAATAATTAAGGCCTTAGCACCATCCATTGTGTAAATCTAAAGAACATTATAATAAACAAGCTCTCAGAAGTTAACTCCATAGATTATTGCCATCAAACACTACATCCAATGTGTTGCAACCCCAAACGCAAGCGAAGCGCTTACAAGAATCCTCCATCCACTTTCTACTTTTCTTCAGTCACAATTTCCGCACGCTTTTCAAAAGTAATCACACTCCCTTCCTCGTAATTTCAAGACAGGATAATTACTCCCTCTTTCGAAAATAAAGCACCTCCTTAAGATTTATTCTCGCTCGCGCCTTCTTATTGTTGTTTGGTAACTCCTTCTATCAAAGGAATAAATTGATGCTACTTGTGTTTGCGATAATTTAGGAGTCACCCTCGCCCCCGCGGGCCACTAAATCAACCTCAATTTACAGTTACCTTTTGTAGTCTTCGCAGTAAATTAACAGACAGTCGAGGATAATAAGCTAATTAAGCCGAATATAGCTAAAAGTTCATCTCATTTGTTTACTCGAACTCGGGTTCGCATCGGCTTTGCTCAGTTTTATGGGTACAGTGGGGCCAAAGCTATCAATTTCTTCCGCACACCCAAACACCCGCGTTTATGTTGCCCTGCCATTTATCTACAATCAATACAATTAGGGCGGGGGCTATTAAGGCCTTGGCTGTGTATTTGCGTGTGTGTGTGTGTGTGCGTGTATCTGTGTGCGTTTGTATGAATTAATGTATCTTAATTTTCCGCACCTTATTTTCACATCAACCTTCTTATCTGTGTTTGACTCAATCTATAAAATTTATTTGTGTGTGTCTTCATTAGGCGTCCGGATGTTGGATGGCAGCGTTAATGATGCCGTCGAGGCTAAGGCACTTAGCTTGAATCCACAACATATCGATATTTATAGCGCCTCATGGGGACCTGAAGATGATGGCTCAACGGTCGATGGTCCTGGGCCTTTGGCGAGGCGTGCATTCATCTATGGAGTTACGAGCGGTCGTCAGGGTAAGGGTTCCATATTTGTTTGGGCCTCCGGCAATGGTGGACGCTATACGGATTCCTGCAACTGTGATGGATATACAAATTCAATCTTTACACTATCGATATCGAGCGCCACACAAGGAGGGTAAGTTCAAGCCAATACGATGCACAATTATTGTTTTTCATTAGATTAATGACGGTTTATGGGGCTTTTTTCTTTACGGGCCACTTGGCAAATAGGGGTCGCAATTTTTACTACATTGACTTTATGATTATCTGCGTACCGGCTATGAATGGGGCATATTTTTTTTTTGATTTGATCTCTTCGGGGGATAGTTTGCAGGTTCGTTTATTGTTTTCATGGATTATCGAAGGCGCTACACAATGTTATTCCCAGGACTAAAGTTGGTTATTGGAGCTATTTCGAGATATTATATAGCCTCAGGGATTTTGATTCCTCTTCTTCATGACGGTAATAAACTTTGAAGCAGTATTGCGATAGAGATGAAATCCACGGAGGTATGAAATAGAAGGTATTTATGGCATTATTGAACCACCAAAGTTTTTTGAGAAAACATCACGTAATGTACAAAAATAAAACGGAATAAAGGATATTAGAGGTGGGTTCCTAGTCGTATGCCATCCAATAAGACATATACTCTTTTATTCAACTATATTAATATTTACCGTATTTTTATGCTGTTGTTCTATGTTGGTCAACTTTAACACTTTATTTGAGAAAATAGAAGTGACTTAGAAGATGACAACAAAATGTCTGAAGATGACTGATAAGTTTTTGACGTGTATAAAGTGAACAAAGCTTTCGCATTCGTCTGACTTTACAACGGTTCCTATTTAACATTTTAAAGTCCTTGCAGGACTAAGCTATTTCCTGTAATCTGGATCAATCTTTTTAACAAAACAATACCGTCTCTGCAACTCTCTCAAATCTCAAATCAAGGCACATCTTGTTGAGATTGTAAATCGAGCCCGGAAGGAATATTTTTTTTTGGCTTTATACATATTTAAAGACATTATATATCATCATATTTAAAGGCTTTATAAATATTTAAACAAAACTGCAGTCAGTCCTATAAAAAAAAAAATTAAAAATAGTGTGAGGCAACAGTTCGAGTTAAACCAAAGCCAACTTCTCAACTATGAATGCTGTGTGTGTTTTATTCTTCACATACAAAGGGGCGACAATTATTCGCCGAAACCAAACGCCACTTTGAGAAGTTTTTCGAGACAATTGTTGTCCGATAATTTGTTACAACCTCGCGGTGATGGAAACCGAGAAAAACAGGATTTTTTCGAGTTGATAGAAGTAAGATTTTAATCCAGAACTTCCGTGTAGCACTCTCGCTGACCACCACTCCACGGCCGGTAGCCCACAGTCTTTTGAAATAGAATCAATTATCGATTTTTGGTGTCGTGGTCTTTTGCTCCTCCTGTTTCTCTTTTGATCCTATCTTCCCGTTCTTTGTCTGAATAACAAGAGTAGTTGTTATCCACTTCAGTTGAATTATTCAAAATTCTTTGTAGCAAATTCTGCTTTCAAAATTCTGGTTTTAAAAATTCTGTCTTCAGCATAATGAAATTCTGCTAATTCTGTTTTCTAAAGCAAACTTTTGACTCTTTTGGAGTGAAGGATATGTAAGAATAACAGGTTGGTGGTAAACACAATTCACTGTGTCTCATTGTCAAAATTTCCAGAATTTTGTGAATGAGAATTTTATAAAGCAGTATTTGCAAAAGCAGACATCAACAAGTATGTCTCAACATCAACAACAGACAACGTCAACAAGTCAACAACATCAACACGTACGTCTTCAACATCATACTCGAGAGAATTGTGCAGAACTCTCGCGCCAACACCAGAGGTACAATCTTTCAAAAGTCCGTTCAACTACTCGCATACGCAGACGACATTGACATAATCGGTAGAACAAAGCGTGATGTCAGTGAAGCCTTCGTGAGTATTGGGAAGGAAGCGGCGAATATGGGTTTAGCAGTCAATGAGGGCAAAACCAAGTATATGCTGTCATCAAGAAAAGACACTCAACACCGAAGTCTTGGACAAAACATCACCATCGACAGCTATAACTTTGAGTGAGTTAGGGACTTTGTCCACCTGGGTTCCGCTATCAATTCAGACAATGACCAAACAGCGATTGGCAATTCAGACAAACTCTTGGCAATCGCTGTTTCTTTGGGCTAAGAAGGCAATTGAGTAGCAAACCTCTCTCTCGAGCTACTAAAGTGTCCATGTATAAGACCCTCATCATCCCAGTCCTGCTTTACGGTGCAGAAGCATGGACCCTGTAAAAGACGGATGAAAACACTTTAGGCTGCTTCGAGAGGAAAATTCTGTGGACGATATACGGTCCCGTCTGAATAGACGGAGAATTGAGGAGGAGATATAAGATCGAACTGTACGGGCTGTACAGCGATACCGACCTAGACAAAGGAGTCAAAACACAACGTCTACGATGGCTGGGTCGTCTAGAGCGGACGGACATCAACGCCCCGGCCGGAAAATCTTCGAATCCACACCGCAGGGACGGCGCGGTAGAGGAGCACCGAGACTCAGGTGGCGCACGCAAGTGGAAGGGGACCTCAGCCAACTTCGCGTGCCAAACTGGAGACGGCTAGCTGGCTGGCGAAGCTTGTTGGCTGAGGCCCAGGTCCACCCCGGACTGTAGCGCCACCTTAAGTAAGTAAGTAAGACAACATCAACATATTTTTGTAAAAAGAAATTTGACCCCGACAAACACCCTAAAATTTTTTGTCCGTTAAAGAAGAACTTTAGTCCTCCTGCAGTGTTCAAAGCAACTTTATTCTCTTAGCAGAGAAAAAACAGTTTGCTAACTTTGGCTGCGTACTCCAAGTCAATTAAGCTCACTCCGCACTTGTGCACACCACAAAAAGCGATGTTGTCCCCTCTTGCTTTGGCCTTTTGGCTGCCTAGAAAATGTTTTAAGCTGAAATATCTTGTCAGCTGTCTTAATGTTTTCTTAGCTTGCTTATGATCTGGCCGACATAAGTCTTTTACGGCTTAAGCTTGGCTATACAACCAATAAAACCCAGTATAACTCCTGCGGGTTTTCCTGAAAAAAGCTCAATGATCAATGATCAAGCCCTCTTCACGTGTTTTAATCGGACTTAATTCACATGTAGTGTACTCGAATCTTCTAAAAACGTGAAGATTCTGCAGACTGCGGGCTATCTAAAAAAAAACAAAGGGCCGATCAGTTGGGCTTTTTCTGGGCGAACGTCACACAAGTCGTCTCGTAGCATGCTTTTCTCATACTATTATCCATGCGTGGCAATCTGTAGATATCTTAACGTGACCCCAGTAATGACACCACTGGATTGCATTCAACTTCCTTTGGTAAATCACCTGCCATAATATTTCATTTGCAGATCTTATGTCAACCCGGATCTTATGTTTATCAAATTCTTATGATTAACTTATCCCTTGCCGTTTTAACTATCAGTTCTTCTTCAATTTCACAATTCAGTGTACTAGTTTTAGGACGTACGTTTATAAATAGGTACGCAATGAATAAGTACGTTGCTCAAGCTGTTCAAAAATGTTCGGTCCATGTCATTCAATTAAGTGGGCATTACCTTTGGGCTACAATTAGGTACGTCTATAGGTTACGATTTTGTACTTTTTTCACAGCTGCTTACAAAAAGCTTAGAAAAAAAGTTTTTCACCTAATGAAAATCTAGTCCAAATTGACAATTCAAGACCTTTTCCTACATAATCTGAAAGAAAAAAAAATTTTAATGGTAAATAACAGTAGGTAGTTACAATTCGATAAAAAAGATGTAACCCCATTTACTGGAAAAACCAAAGTGGCCTCCCTCACAGTAACTTTGAATTGACACAAAAAAAAAAGTCAAAATATAAGTCAATGGTTCGTACGAAGTTTTTTTGAAAATACACATTTTCAAATGACATACGCCGCCCCTATGTTTTCATCGATTGAAACTCATTTGGCAACACAAGCAAGGCTCGAAGACACTCTCTTGTTGTGGAAGTAAGTCAGCCATCTCACGCTTATTACGAAGCAGCCATAAAGCCGAGCCTTAAAACTTAAGATGTTAACAAATAATTCTCTAAAAACAAGGTGGTACCACACGGAAGCCTATAGGTTGTCTTAATATAAACTTTCGGTGCAACGTATATTTGTAAAAGGTGCTGATGGTGCAAAAGCAATAAGTAGAACAAAATATTGGAGATATTATGCGAAAACCACAAAGCCGGCTGCACCCCGCTAGGATATATTTCGGCTTTGAACCGGCTTTGCAATGACATTGCGCTCATGGAGAGAGAGCTTTCATTAATGCAATCAGTACGCTCTTTAAGTATGACACGATGAATTAAAAAATACTATCACACAGCCGAAAGCCCTGGTAGCTATAGTGCTGTGTACATAATTATATGGAACATTCATGTCCAAATGATAAATACTTACATTGAAAATGCGCAATTTACCCTGAAATGTAGACTCACTTGTTATTCTGCATCATATCCGTGCATGACCAACACACTAAAAAAATAGAATCCAAAGGCAGGCTGATTGACTTCGTGTGTGCGATCGAAATCAACCCCTTGTTGCTTCACACAAAGCAAAAGTTCAGCACATCTGAAAACTCGGGTTGGGCTGCGGAGCCTCATTACGTAGTATTACGTTTTCTCTTTACGCACTCTTTCTCTTTGCAAACAAAATTTTGAATGCGAGCTTCATTATATTAGGAGCCACTAAATTCGAATGGCTAAACTTGTAAACTCCAGGCCAAGACCAAGCCCAGGCTGCTTTGTGGTTGCCCCTATAGCATCCCAAAGTTTATTCGCTAGTTTTTAGGGGCATTTTTTGAAAAAAAAAAAAATACTTTTAAGATTTTCGTTTTCAACAAATTTCCGCACGGTTTTAAACGATTTTTTTCTTCGTTAAAACCCATTTTTGGGGGCGTGGTTAATACACATAATTGACTTCCAGTTAATGAATTCAGGGCAAAAAGTCTTCAAAATCTTGTGTTGCTGGGTATTTAGAACTTCGTTGCATCTTTACAGGCGAGCTCTTGTACCTACTTACTCACTTCCTCCCAACAAGGTATTGAACAGAATTTTAATGGCTTTAGTTGCTATCTCCTCGTATGCAATGCTTAACCCGTAAAGCAGCTATGAGTCTAAAAAAAATAACTATTAGTGCTTTAAAGTGACTGCGCTGCCTACTTAGCATTCTCAAAGCTTAAATTTGATATGAAATACAAATGTTGTATTATACGTTTCATTATTTTTTTTTAATTAAAAATAAGAACACGTAATTAGATTGAAAATTTTAAATTCGTAATATGGGCCCTCTTACTAATACGATGCACTTCAATTAATTTGAAATTCTTGTAATATAAGCCTCTTTGCATTTGATAATTTATTTAATATTTTCCATGCGTATTCCAAAACACAAGTACCAAGCTGTCCTTAAAAAAGGTTCAAAGAAAGACCGTGTTTTAATTTTTGCAATCATCAATGCACGTTTGCGTTCCCCTAATAACTTTATCATCAGCATGGAGCATTTTGTCATCAAAATAAAAAGAGTCCCCTAATGACAAATTGACAAAATTAACTTTTTCTCCGGGCTTCTTAGAGCAATCAATCAAAAATTTTACAAATCCTTTCGGTTTGATGTTGTGGATTTAGTCATCAAACTCCCACCCACCAGATCATGTCTGAAATGTTAGCTGAATTATGGGGAGTTTTTCTTCACGTGCCGAAAAAATCGAAGCAAGTTAATTAAGAATAAGAAAAAAAGTTTATTTATGTTAAGCAAAATTGTTTACCCTACCCCCTTTAAAAATTAACAAATAAAGAGAGTAAGAATACCTTCACTAAAAGTCACTCCTATACGATTTCCACAATATTGAAGCGACAACAGGGTGCCCTGCGAACAATTGTCATCAGTCACTCCATCCCCTTGGCTTGACTCTGTCAGCAACTTTTTACCTATGTTATTGGCGACAGAATAACAAAACTAAAAAAAAAAACATAAATTGAATTTTTTACAATTACTTGAGATGGATTTTGTTTCTTCCTGCCAAACACACAACTACAACGGAAACTTTTGATATTGTTTTTTAACAAATAACGTTATTAGGGCTCAATACGGATGTTTTATGTTTTCCAAGAGAAATTTTTATATCCGTTTCGTCTTAGGCTTTGTTCGAGCTTTCATTTTTTTTTTTTTGCCTCCTTTTAACAAATAATTCTGGGCGGTATGTGTGTTTATATCCTTGAAGCCGTACACGTACTATTTTTTTCCGGGTGCGAGGATGAAAATGTTCGCAATTCACTTTTACGATTTACTATAGTTATAAAGAAGAGGGGCGAGAGCCAACCCTGGGAAGGTGGAAAGTAAAGATGGAAAAACAATTTTTATCACCCATCTCCTCCTACCCTATGTACGTACCTACACCAATGTGTGTAGAGCCTATATTTACCTATATGTGCCGTCATGTAAACACCATACTACAATGGAAAATATTGTTTATCTCAATTTGTGTTTGGTGATTGAGTCCCTCGCTTCGTCTCGGCGCAAAACGTCCACTTTTCTCGGCAGAAAAGGAGGAGGATGAAAGAAAAAGGAAATATGAAGAAGAAAGTAAATTGAATTTTATGAGAATGAAATTGCGGCGTAAATATTCTCACATCGCGCTTTATAGGGTTCGAATGTTAAATCGTTTGAAAGGCAAACGGGCCAAAGAAGGGCAAAGTTTGGTAATATTTAACAGGGTGCCGAAAAGCAACTATGCTTGCGTGATTTAAAACAAAACCAATAATACAAATTCTTGTGGTCTCTTGTCCTTGCATAATTTTCTCTAGGATCTCGTACCTACGCAAAAGCCTAGCACAAAACAACAGATCTGGTTTCCTGAACTTTATTGTGTTTGACCCCTAGGCACAGTGCTTGTCCTTTAACTATAGTGAATGTGTATCTGCACACTCGGGCAATGTTCAATAAATTTTGTCGTAAGCCCTGTGATGTGCATAATTATTTCGAATTCTTTTTTTTCGAATTGACTTCTCAATATGAATGATTTTCGATGAAAGCAGAGTTATGATGCATGTCGTATCCACTTAAAATAACACTCTTGAGCAGGTACTACTGAAAAGCTTTCGGGCAATGTATATTCGTACCGCATTTTGTCTGGCATATTTTTACTTTTCGAACTTTATTTCAGCATGAATTTGCACAAATACCAGATATGTTTTTTACCAGGAAATATGTTGCTGGGATTTTCTTCTTTTATTGTATATGCGAGGATGGACTGGACACATTTGCATTTCGTTATACAAAAAAGATATTAACTTAAAAAGCTGCAGAAAAAATCATTTGGAATATTCGTTTCAGAACCTCTGTTCACTGGAACTTTTTCGTAGAATGAAGTTGACGATTTATTTGAAGATAATCTATCTCTTCTTTATTTAAAAAAAAAACTCTCAACCTTTTTCGTAGAATTTCCATTAAAAAAATATATACAACGTATGAAACTCTTTTTTTTCTACACCCTACTCAGTGTCATTTTTAGCTATTAGTAACATAGTAATAAAGAAACAAATGTTACATGTTTTATCAAAATAATCGCTGGGTCTATACAGCTAATGACTAATTAAAGTGTAAAGAGCAATGAGTTTTCCAGTCAATCTTGTTTCGGGAGAAGTCCCAAGTATGACTCACCTTGCAAGCTCGAACTTTTTCCGAAAGCTTTTTCAAACTATTTTTACCATGATTTCTTGAAAAATTACATTTAAACTGAGTTTGGAGAATAACTTAAACACTTTATTCTGTTTTTCAACAGTGGGCGCAGAATCGATGATTTCAATAACGTGAAAGGCAAAGCTCACACCGCAATGAAAAACTGCTGTCTGTCTTAAGACCAGATTCATTGAGATCCGGAATAAGTAAATATCGTTTAACGCAGAGATAACTTTGTACTGAAAAACTGGGTCTTAAAAATGTCGCAAAGTCCTTATTTTTGTCCCAATATGTGAAATTCTTATGGCCTTTTCAATGGAGTTTAAGAGCTAAAATTAATTTTTGTATGATATGGTTTTTGTACTTTTTCACATACAAAGGGACCTGCAATTTTATGTCGAATCCCGGCACTTTGAGAAGTTTTTCAAGACAATTGTTACTCTCGGAGGGTTTGTTAGGCCCTCGCGGAGGTGGGGGCCGTGAAAAAGAACGAGTCTTTTTTTTTGCAAATGACGAGGGTAGGATTTGAACCCAGACCTCCGGCGTAGTAGGCACACACACTAACCACTACGCCACGGCACCCCCCAGTTTTTGTATGGATGAAGTATCAAAATTAAAAATCATCAAAAATCCTTAAATTTCAAACTGCTGAAAATTACAAAACTTCGAAAAAATACCGACCAAATGTAATAAAAAATGCAAAAACTACCCCCTCAACCAATTTAAAGACAGTCAAGAGCAAGTTACTTGTAGAAGGAACGCTAAGCGAGTCAAGTATAAAGAATGTAAAGCCAAATACGTCTCTGTCCAACGTAGCACGCGTCCACCGTAGCACCGTAACTCGTTTTATTATATCATTAAGTACAGGTAAATAAAGGCTAAGCTCTAGCAATAAAAGGATGCATTTTAAGGTTAGTAAGAATTTGTTGACGATTTTTGTTGTGCGCAAACGTAATCTATCTGAAAACCTGACTTTCGATCAGCATCTGAAAGCTTTCCATGGCTGCTGTAAATTTCGACCATATATATGGCCAATCAAGTCAGCAAAATAAGGATAAAAGTTCTCCTGGTTCAATGAGAGCTCAACGGGCTGTCAGTCGAAGCTCTCCTTATAAATTGGAAGCTCTGCCCGAGCACTGGTCTTAGTCGTGCATATGATGTGTTGATATCGCAACCTTACTGTCGAAAACTTCTCCACATTCTTAGATTTGGCGACAAAAAATCACAATTCTTGGCGTGATCCGAAAAATAAAAGGGATCTGACAAAGCACCTTATAGGGAAGGAGTTTCATGACTACACATTGTGCCCTTAAAAATCAACCACAAAAAGCAGTATCGTCCAGTCCAACCACTAATATTTGGATTTTCGGAGGGAATGACGTTGGTAGCCTCTTAACCCAACATACATATTTATGAAAAATCTACTTCCCGGCTTGCGAAATAAGCCTTACATGATGGAATGAAGCAACAGCTTGAGGTGAACGAGAGCCAACTTTTTATACCCGACCGAGGGTATATTAATTTTAATGCATAGTCGATTAAGCCATGTCCGTCCGTCCGTCCGTCCGTTTGTCCGTCCGCCGTATGTATGCAGTTTTGAGGTCTTTAAAATTGAGCTAGGAAGCTGAAACTTGCAGCGTTGCTTGGTTCTCATTTTTTACAGACAAAGTATGAAAATTGAGAAGATCTGCCCACAGCCACGCCCACAATTGGCGTGAATGTCAGACAACCTCAAATTTAGATTTTATTTAAAAATGCCTTTCGGTCAAGATAGACAAAACATGTGAACTCAAATTTTGGTGGAGAGCAATATCAACCAGAAGGCTTTAATTAGGCAAAAATTGGACCGCCCACTCTAGTGACCATGCCCACTTTAAATATCTGAAATCTCTGAAAACCTGATTACTCGGGAAACTCATTCTAAATTGAAAAAAAATGACAAATATTAAAGGTATTACCATTTGCTAAGTTTGTTGCATACAAAGTATTGAGCTCCGCCCACTTTTAGGGGGCGTTTTTGGGAAAAAAAACTATTTTTTTTAACATAAATATTCGCTTTTAACGCATTTTCTCGTGATTCCAACGAAATTTAATTTAATTTATTTAAATTTACAGCCTACACCCTTGTTTAGGGGCGTGGCCAACACAAATAATTGACATTCAGTATATGAAACAGACCAAAAATTTTTAAATTTGGTGTTAATGGGTAAAGAGGGTCGAGTATTTAGAAGTTCGTTACAGACGAACTCTTGCACTTACTTACTTGTTAGTCACGTATATGCTGTGCTGCATGTGTTGCACTCTTAACCATACAAGTACAAGGGAACCTACACTTTTATGCCGAATCTGAACGGCACTTCAGAAGGCCTTACTAGACAAATCTAACTTTGGAAGTGCTTTTCAGGCCCTCGTGGAGAAACACGACATGATACTCGAATACAGCTGGACGGAAGGTGTATTCGACAAGCTTGATGCAGCAGGTTTGGCCACCGTCAGCGTCTTTTGGCACTTCCATCCACCTTCGAGAAACAAACATTTTTTCAGAAACAATTATAGACTCATCGACCTGGAGAAGGAATACATGGAGTCGGAACTGTTCGCACCCTGCACCACGTTACACAATAGCAAAACATCTTTGACCAGGCCTACGATTAATATTTTTTTTTTTTATATATATTTTACTCGCGAATTAAGGGATTGGCTACCCTTTTAATGTTACACATCTCACGAGCGGAAAGAATTAGAAAAAGAGGAAAAGGAGGAGAGGTACCGATGCACTCTTGTTTTGATCAGTTGCGGGTTGTAACGTGACGGAAAGACTGAACGTGGGAGAACATTCCACATTCGCGTTGAGCGGCTTATGAAGGAACTTCTAAACTTGACTGTACGTCCGAAATTGGGCTCGAGGGTAAACTGATGTGCATTCGAATTTTGGCGAGTATCACGGTTGAAAGTCTTAAGGGGCGGAATGCAATTGGCTATTTCGATGGAACACTGTTTGTGGAAAAAGCGATAGAACAGTGAAAGGCAAGAGACATTACGTCGATATTCTAATGAGTCAATTGACTGCGCAATATTTCTGTCTCCAATCAGTTTTATCGCCCGTTTTTGTATCCTATCTAGCAGGTGCAATGCTGTTTTTGGAGCACCAGCCCAGACGTGGGGAATTATATTCCAGCTTGGGGCGGATGAAGGCCTTCTATAAAATAGCCAAATCAGAAGGGGTGAAATATTTCTTACATCTTTTGAGGAAACCTAGGCATTTCGCAGCGTTCTTGGCGACGTCGAATATGTGGTCATTCCAACTAAGGTTTTTATTAACACACATACCGAGAAAGGAAAGCGTTTCGGTTTCGTGGATGCAAGTGCCATTCATGGATAATGGCTGAGTGTTTCGGTTTTGCTTCAATGACAGAAGACAGCCTTGAGTTTTAGAAGCTTTAAACTCTACTCCATTTTGAGATCCCCATGATACAATGCTGTTAAGGTCAGAGTTTAATGAGTTTGACAAACGCTGCCGTTCCAGTTCAACGTCCGAAGAGCAGGGACGAGGAGCTGAGAACGAATATGGAAAACTGAGGTTGCTTTCATCGGCAAAGGTGTGGATTGGATTAGTAGTAGCAGACAAGAGATCGTTTATGAAAACGAGGAAGAGAGTCGGAGACAAAACAGAGCCCTGGGGAACCCCAGCATTTATATTTTGAACTGCAAACTTGAAGCCGTCCAAAACAACTTGAATTGAATGGTTCGAAAGGTAATTACTAATCCACTGAATAAGAGATTCGTCGATTCCAAATGCACGCATTTTCGACAGAAAAGCTTGGTGCCAAAATCTCTCAAATGCTTTTGAAATATCAAGCGCAACAATCTTGCTTTCACCAAGAAGATGCAAGGAATGATTCCACTTTTCGGTTAGATATGCCGTCAGATCACCAGTGGACCTTTTGCTACGAAAACCATATTGCCGGTCATAAAGTAGTTTTTGTGATTCGAGATATTTCATGAGCTGGAAGTTAATCAGCGTTTCCATAACCTTAGAAAGAAGGGAAGTTAGTGCAATTGGACGATAGTTAGAGGGAGAAGAAGAATCGCCTTTTTTAGGGACGGGCTGGACAAATGCTGTTTTCCATCTACTCGGAAAGAGACCTGAGGAGTAGGACCGATGGAAAAGCTTACACAATGGTTTTGCCAGCGTGGAAGAACACCTCTTCAGAATAATCGGGGATAACCATCTGGACCAGCGGATTTGTGAATGGTGAGATCGTTAAGTACTTTTTTGACTGTATTAGTGCGAAAGTGAATTTGTCTCATTGTTTCCGTTGGATGGTTTCCATGGACAGTTGAAGCGGTGGGCGACGGGTTGAAGCGATGACTGCATCGATTTCTTCCTTCACGGCACGGTTTGGGACACCTGCTTTGGTGTTAGTACGCCCGGGGCCGACGCTTTGATTTGCACGTGGCGCCGGGATTTTCACTTCTTTCCTTCTCGGGGGATGTTGGCGCCCTCGTGGCACAAGCGCAGATGTCCCTTTCCTTTTCTTTGGATTCCGCTGCTGATCATGTGGCGGGGAAGGCACATGATGCACGATGGTGGTGTGCGGACAATGACAGGTTGTCGGCGGCGGCTCCCGTTGATACTCGGTTGGCAGCGAGCGTCGAGGAAATATGCTGTTATAAGGCGGAGGCCGAGATCGCACGTGGGTATGCCGGTGGCGATGGAGAAGAGCCGTATGCGGGTACCCAGCTGGCAGCGATTGGCGCAGATGCTCGTCCGCTGACGTGGTGGAGCTCGCACAGACTATGATGGCAACAGACCAGCCGTTCGTGGTTGAACCTTCGCTGGCGAGGGTTAATAAAATTTGTAAAATTTGATAACAACAACCCCGCTGTATATATATTTTCGGATTTCTTTAAAGTTTTATTCGGCACAATGGTTTGCTCCAAGGTTTACAAAAAAATAAAAGGATGTTGCCTCACGGCGTGCAAGTACCGAAAAGGTACGAACGATATGAACCAATAACGACCGGAAGGGTCGATAAAAAAATTAATCGGCGTTCGGAAAAAAACGCCACTGAACCGCAAACGATAGGAAGGGAGTCGGCAAGTTTTGTCGAAGGATGCGTTCAAGATGAACGAACAGAACACTCTTAAGGAGTGCACGCAATGATTGAGTTTGACCTGAACACCCATAGTGCATTCAACGCGCTCAAGTACAGGCGGAGACAATACGCAATCTGATAGCGAGTAAATATATGTACTATGTATGTATTTTTGTTAGTACGCGCGCACTGATTTTTTTTGCGAGATTTCGATATGCATTGGTTTTCGATGGCGCACAGTATAATTAATCGCATGGTATAACTAATTGGTTTCTGATTTGTATTTGATTGGTAGGGGCGGGCGGCACAAAACACTTTTTAGATGTTTGTCTTTCTTTCACTTCCACTTTTCACTTAATTTTTTGGCAAATTTTAACCGATAGCGCAAGCGCGTGCAGTCGCGATGAGTGCAGAGCGGCGACTCCTGCACTCATTTGCATGTAAAAGAGGCCGGTGTCACCTTTACTCGAGATCTGAAGACAAAAAAGCCGAAACTTTTGATGTACTGTTGTCCTCGGCGCACTTACAGCGTATTCCTTTAAACTTTTCAGAACTATCAACGAATTCAAGACTTTTTAAGTATGTGTGTCTATGCGAATTAAAATGAAAAATATACCTTTACCTACAGTCACTTATAACATGGTTTTATAAAACTGCTGCGATGGGGTGAAAATCACCCACTGACAAGTTTCTCAGCTTTTTGAGAAACAAATTGCAGAATATTCTGTGAGGCTTCAGTAGTATAGTAAAAACGTAAAAAAATAGTAGAAAATTGAACTTTGTTAACTAAGCTTCAGTTTCGGTCCCGGGACGTAAAAACTAAAACCAAAAATATTTTGAGTCTGTGGTCCATTTGGCCTCTGGGTACCAAATGGACCACAAGCTCTTTTGGCTTAACGATTAATGAATCTTTTGCAATCTTCCAACCGCCTACTTAATTCTCAAACGTAGAGCCTAAAAAAAGGGATAATATTTATTAGAAGTGACTTCCAAGGCCTTCCTTTTATTGAATATCCGTTTATTGCAAAAAATAATACGAGTAAGCAACCCTGTTTTTATCCCGCAACTCATTGCATTGACTTGAATGTTTTTCTAGCCCGTGGTTGTTTTTTTTTTATTGATATTAAACTTTTTATTCCACTCTAAGCTGACATAAACTTAACATTTTCACATCCGGAAATACAAAATTTTATATTTTAAGCTGTAAAATAAGAGCTTAGTGGTAAAATTATTTTCGATTTTATTTTACTCTCTAACGTAAGCCGCCTTGCAAACACCACAGAAAAGGGATAATGCTTAAGGATCTTTCGATTAATGTGTGAAAATAAATTGGCTTTGCCGCCGATAATAAAAAATTATATATGAAAAGTTTTCTATTAAATTAATTACTGTCTTTAAACTCATAATGGCAATCAAATGAGTGCAACATTGTTGAATTTGCAGCTTGGTGTTGTACCATAACTAATTATTATATTGACATTTTCTTTTAGTATATGGATTTAAGATACATTTTTTTTAATTACAACGCAGCCATCTGGCCAATTTTGGTTACATTGATCCCTCCAACATTTTATTGTTTGAAATATACAAAAACCACCACCACACGGCTTACCAAACCACACACAATAACGCTCTAATGATTACCAAAGCCTAAAGTCGCATTAAAAAGTGTTAAAAAAAAACAATGTGCTGCTACACCACACACGTGTAAATAATTAAATACCAGACAAATTAGATCGAAAATCCTTTGGTAGCATTAAACCAATTTAGCTGGCGGAAAATTGGCCACAATTAGTACTTTGAGCTGTGTGTTTATTTTTGGATCCCACCGGACTTACGCTAATATATAAAAGTCAAAATAATTACATAAAATTAATTAATTTATACAGAACACTGCTGGACAATTATTCTTTTTTTCATAGCTAAATTGCAGATTTTTCGAGACACCCATGATAGACTGCGGATTGTGTGTTTTAAAATCTAATTTTGCAAAATAAGTTGCAATTTACATTCAATATTGACGTAATGAAATTAGGCTCAAAATGCAATTGTACCTACCAAATTGAATTATATCAAGCGCTGGACGATTTTTTTATCCTTATTTTTGGTTCGCTGGAGACAATTTTTTTTGCTAAAGTTTAAAATCAAATAACCTAATACCTTCGAATTTAAAATGCGATTTTGAGACAAGTACCTAACTGTATGAACATGTACCTTGTGGAAAAAGTTTTTTCTTATCTTAACTCTAGGTCTCAAAAGCGCACATAGCTCCTTGCGCATACTCGGCTGGATTTAAGACTATTCAAACTGGGTTGGCAAAATCATAATTAGTCATTGTGTCTTCGTAATGTTCCTGCAAAGGATCGTGTTATTGTCCGTCTGTTCGTCCACACACTTTATAGTTTCTAATGATAATTCTTACAAGAAAAAGTTGATGTCCTTAAAAAATGCGTAAAAAGTAGATTTATTCCCCAAAAATCAATCTTGTGCTAAACAAAGAACAAACATTTCAGAAAGCTGTATCTAGGTGTTTCTAAAAATGTATTGTATGTATGTAGAAAAAACTCAATCTCTTTTGCCAAACAATAATACTAAATGCTTTTATGATAGAGGCAATAAATTTCCAGCAAGTGAGCTCCGCTCTGTGCCATCTTAACATAAAATTGTTGCTGCAAACACTAAAATGTTTGTAAGAGTTCAAAAGGCGTCACAAATGAATTTTCGCTTCTCAAAAACATTTCATTCTTTTTCTCTTAACTATAAGCAAGCACCGTAGATGACTTGGTGCTTGAGAGGTATAAGAGAAACGGTTTTTTGTTCGTAAAAAGCATTTTTGCTTTTCCTAACGTGTAAAGACTTGCAAACACCTTGTTGGAGGTCCTTTTACATTTCACCTAGGCTATATTGACTGAAACTAGTTACGCCTTGAATTGCCTCGGGTATTCTTTCGTAAGTTGAACTTTCTTAGCTTGCCTTAGGATTTCTTAAGCTTGTCTGTAGATAAGTTTGTCTGTGATGACAATTCTGGTGCTTATCTTCACAACTCCCCTGCATCAGTGATACTTCATTTCGCTTCATTGCGAGTATGGAACTAACGGGTGAAAGGTTTTTCTTTTTTTTCATGAATAAATCTCTTTTTTTCTAAATTAAAGAATCGTATGGATCCTATGTTTTCCACGTTTTCGCTCCTTCTTCCTTTTCCGAATTTAATTTTGTTGACGTTGTTGAGTTAAAAAAGTTCCTAGGGTTTTTCGAAAGAACGACTGCGTATTTACCTTTCAAACTTCCGTGGTTTATTATTACTAACTAGGGATAAACCAGTACTTTCTCCAAAAGTTGCCCAAGTGTTCAGCTTGGACAATTCACTCCTTTTGCCAGTACCCTTTGTTGCTGTTTATTTCTTGCTTTGACCGAATTTTAACAATTAAACAAGCGAATTGCTGCCACAATTAACCCTTTCAAAAATGCTTTTCAATTTCAGTTTCAAACCATGGTATCTGGAGGAATGCTCTTCGACTCTGGCAACCACATACAGCTCCGGCACGCCTGGTCATGATAAGAGTGTTGCAACTGTCGATATGGATGGAAGGTTGCGCCCCGACCACATATGCACCGTAGAGCATACGGGCACTTCGGCATCTGCACCACTGGCCGCTGGAATTTGTGCTCTAGCACTCGAGGCTAACCCCAATCTAACGTGGAGGGACATGCAGTACCTAGTGGTGATGACATCCCGACCAGAGCCACTTGAAAAGGAGAGCGGTTGGATCATCAATGGAGTCAAGCGGAAGTATAGTCACAAATTCGGTTATGGGCTGATGGATGCCGGTGGCATGGTGAGCTTGGCCGAACAGTGGACATCTGTGCCACCGCAGCATATTTGCAAGTCTCGTGAGAATAATGAAGATCGCAAAATAGAGGGTAGCTACGGATACACACTGCAAACGCATATGGATGTCAACGGATGTGCGGGTACTATTAACGAGGTCCGATACCTCGAACATGTACAGTGCAAAATAACGCTGAGATTCTTCCCGCGTGGTAATCTGCGAATACTGCTGACATCGCCCATGGGTACAACGAGTACGCTGCTGTTTGAACGTCCACGGGATATTGTCAAGTCGAACTTTGACGATTGGCCATTTTTGAGTGTGCACTTCTGGGGCGAGAAGGCAGAAGGCCGATGGAATTTGCAGGTGATAAACGGTGGACGAAGGCGTGTCAATCAACCGGGAATACTTTCCAAGTGGCAGTTGATATTCTATGGAACAGCTGTGAAGCCTGTCCGGCTAAAGGGCGATCTGCAGGATCAGTCGCGCAGAGGGCAAGGCCTTAATCCATTCGTTTTCCCCACTGACTCCGATCTGGGACAGCCGACCGGAGGTTTCTACAACAACGACCAGTACGCGGGTTACTTGAACTATCAAAATCTTTTCACTGGAGCTGGAAGCAATCCAGAGAAGGCGGTGGCCACCGTCGATGGACATAATATACCCACGCCACAGAGGCAGACTGTGATGGCTGACTCAAACAACAAGCTCGTGCTGCACGATTGTGATCCTGAGTGTGATTCTCAGGGATGTTACGGTCGTGGTCCGACGCAGTGCGTCGCATGCAAGCACTACCGCCTTGACAAGTAAGTAGCTTGGTGGGGGGGACTTTGACATGATGTATAAACTAAAACTTTCTTCACTTCTTTCTTGCAGCACATGTGTGAGCCGTTGCCCGCCAAGGAGTTTCCCCAACCAGGGCGGTGTCTGCTGGCCATGCCACGAGTCCTGCGAAACATGTGCTGGCGCTGGACAAGACAGCTGCTTGACGTGTGCACCCGCACACCTACATGTCACCGACCTGGCTGTTTGCCTGCAAGTCTGCCCGGATGGTTACTATGAAAGTAAGCCCTGAGTTATACTTGTCATAACAAGTCAACAATATTTACACATCCGGTAACATTTCCAGATTACGACAACAAAACGTGTGTCCCGTGTGAGGCTAATTGTGCCTCGTGTCAGGATCGACCAGACTACTGCACCAGCTGTGACCATCACCTAGTTATGCACGAACACAAATGTTATTCGGCCTGTCCGCTTCACACCTACGAGACAGAGGATTACAAGTGAGTGAGCAATTAATTATTGACAAATGGGCGCAGCTGTGGGGTTAAGGGAGCCGCTGCTGCTGCAACAATCCCTCATTAGGGCATTTGCGTTCAAATGTCAAGTATATCCAGGCCGCAGGCATGTCATGTGTGGTATCTATATATGCAGCATGCGGCAGAGCAATGTTTCGAGTGAAAATTGCTTTTGGCTATTAAGGTGTAGGTATATGGGAATTATTGGTCGGGTGCATTCCCTTTTCTATGGGGTGACGGTAGGGTAATGGTTATGAATTTTAGTACAATATTCTGCCTGGAAGGTCAGATGAAGCAAATTTAATTTTCATGATCGATGTGTGTAGGTAAGGTATCCGAAGTGCAAGCGAATGTTTTTGTGTGCAGCTTATTGCTAATCCTGAGAATTAATTAAATGACCTTCTGCTGCAGTATCCTAACACACGATAAGGTGAATAGGTACGGGTTGTCGGAATGCAAAGACTGCCCCGAATGTAGTTCTTAATAGGATGGACAAAATAACCAAATTGACAGTGATGGAGGAGCTGCGCTGAAAGTTATGTAGTAGGGTGGTTTTGCTAACTTAAAAGGATTCCAAGGGATCCAGAAGCGCTAGAAGTTGTTGGATGTAAACTAATTTCGGTTTGGCATTGCAGGTAATTATACTGCTTCGTTGACAAGGCATTAACTGACCGACTTTGAGAAGTGAATGACATTTTATGAAGTTCTGCAGTTGTTGGCAAGGAGGTTAATGTGGAATGTAGTACGCCTTTCAAAAGGCGGCCAGTAAATCAGGGAATTGCATTTTGTTTCATGATATTTCGGGGGCAGTGGTATCGTAAAGTGAAGTGGTTCACCCCATTTTGGTTTTGTGTTTGATGCTCATTGAGATGCAAAACATGTGTGACTTTTTCCGCAGAAGTGGTTCTTCTTCTAAGTTCCTTAAAACGTTTTAGAGACACATTCATCCGAAGCAAAGTTACAGTAGTCCTAATCTCAGCTTTTTCATATCGGTGTACAAATCGGAATTAAATTGTATGAAGAATTACCTTGCTTGTCTATAAGGACGGGCCTCTGGAACTCTTAGACCATCTAGTCCAATCTTCATCCATTCATCGTAAGCCATTTTTGCCGTTGGACGATTTTGTCTACGGGTTCCTGAACTGTTCTCAAATAAATATCGGCTTGCGAGATACATTTTGGCCAAAAAAATCCTTAATACGCTTTGAAGACACTGCAGCTTGTTCGTGAAAGCAGCCGTCACCTTTTGTAGGTGGTGCATCCATATAGCAGTACGGAAAGGACATTTGAACAAAAATGTCTTACCTTAATGTTAAAGCTCATTACGATTCTTCTCTACAGTTTCTAGAACATACCAAATGCTGACTTGGCTTTGTTAAAGAGAAAAGCTTTTTTCGGTTAACTGTCGTTTATATTTCGGAAACAAATTCTAATGATTGTTTGCTTGGCTGTATTCGAAGTTAATTGTGTTTTTAATGGATGTTTCGGTCAACGTTTCGTCGAGTACTTGCTAACTTTCTCAGAGAATTGATTATTAAATTGCAGCTCTTTGGTTTATTCAGTCTTTTTATAAGATGTTCTCTCGAAAATTCCCTAAAGTCCGCTTGACCATGCCTGACTTCAACTCGGATCGAAGTAGTGGTTTGATTAAGACGTCTTAAGTTTTTTCTATGTCTTATGTGGGGCAATGTCCTCGACCGAATATTCTTCCAGACAAGGTACGTACCTAAAATGTAATTTGCTTGTGCGTTATGCTTTGCTAGGAACTCCTTTGCGTGGTAATTAAAGCACTCTCGCCTATCAAAGGCAATTTCAGAAAAGATATACTCGTACTTTCGCACCTATGTAAGGACTCTTCTGAAAAGACACACACCAGCGCTATTTCAACTTAAATCAAAAGCAATAGGTTGGAAGTCTATGTGCAGCACACCCACTTAAGAAATTACATTACGACATTATGTACACGCAGTTTACCGAAAGCACACAATTTCCTGCCGTCTGTCGATGTCCTTCGCATATAATGCAAAGATGCTTTAATTTTTTAGGGCTCTTTGAGTAATATTCAAGAGTATACGTAAATAAATCAGGAAAATTAAAATGAAATATACATACATTACAGGCTGAGAGACTATACTGCCGAAGACTAATGGAAGAATTTAAGAAGTCCTTTCACTTTATTGCGCTGATAAATGGAAGGCAGTTAGATGTGGACTTAGTTTGGGCTTCAGTAAGTCCTGCATTTGTTGTGCGTCTTTTTTTTTTCCTCTTATACCAGAATAGAAGGTACAACTCCCCCACTTATTGCTGTAAATTTTTTGCGTGGGTTCTCTCCCACCACCATTTTTAAAACAGCTATCATTATAAAAGGATAATAATACAAGGAAATACAATCAAATTTCAATTGCTTCCCGGAATTCTTTCGCTGCATGCAATTTGCATTTTTGCATAAAGACCAACTCAAGCTATTCAAAGTTTGCAACGCAACGTGCTGCACGCGTTTACTTCCGATTGTGTGACAGTGGAAATAAGAGTATGATGTGCGGAATTCCGAGTAAAATCGCAGCATGGGATTCATTCCTTTCAATGGAATATAGTTACTTGAGTACAATGCGCGGCGATTTTCTCAGCATTTGCGGAGATATCCCGGAGTTATTGTGCCAAACCAAACTTGTGTTGTGTGTGTTAGGGAATATGAAAGCTTATGGAATCTAAGATATGCAAAAAATAAAAACAGGAAAACAAATTCCACATGCATCTGACGACTACGGAGACGACGACGACGGAGACATTTATGTCGAAGTCCGGATGAAAAGCGCATAATATTCTTCTTTGCTTCCATTGTTATGGCATGCATGTCGACGTCCTTGCATATCAACGCAACTCGATTTCTTTGCTTTGAACACGCGATCGGGTATACAAAGGTATGCGAGTTGTTTGGTAGTACGTGATATCCGTGCTTTTAGTTTGGCGTACATAAAACGTTTTGCCGGCTCAGTGGAGCGAAATTGCTCAAAAAATCCTTACTACTTTTTACTACTTTAAATTGCAATCTTGTGTTGAACTCCCTTGGCATTGGTATACGTTAGTGCATAGATGCGTTATTGTTAGAGTCTTAGAAAAGTTTGAGTAGAGTAGATAATTCTTGAAGACAATAATTATGATATTGCGTCATAATTTGTTTTTTTTTTGCGGGTTCATTTAGTTAAAACTCTCTTATCTTGCCGAACGATTCCCAGAAAGTTTTTATTTCATAGATTTAGGATTTTTTAGCGCATTGAATTTATAGTCACTGCAAGCCACTTAAGGTCAAGGCAATATTTGTCCAACTAGAAGCATAAGCCTTTTGATAGCAGATATGAAACGATTGCGACGATACGACTATTTGTCGCACAATTTCATGTCCAATAATTTTTATACCCGACCCAGGATATATTGAGTTTGTTGTATAGTTTGTAACACAGTGAAAAAATCACCGTAGACCCCTTAGACGTTTTAGAGATATGAATGGGACCGACAGGAGAATCGATTTAGCCATGTCCGTCCGTCCATCCGTATGTAAACAACCTTTAGGCCTTAAATTTAAAGGTAGAGACCTGAAATTTGTTGGATTGGCTGGAAGTCCAGTCCTTCAGATCCAGTTTGAAAATTAACTAAATCGACCCACAGACACGCCCACTACAGCCCATCTACAGCGACCATCCCTAATTTATGTTTTCCAAATTTTGGCTATGTTACAATGTTCCGTATGTAACATTGCCTTGTAGTTGTCTTTGAAGTAGCCAAAAAATGTTAGCCTTTTCATCAACCACGCCCACTTTAAGCGATTTTATGAAATTTGACAAAAAATTATATGACAAAAGTTGTAGATATTAGCATTTTCTGACTTTTATGTATATATTGTATGTGCCTCCGCCCACTTTTGTGGGCGTGGCGTTAAAAAAGTAATTTTTTTTAGTTAAAAAGGTGGAGTTTTAGGCCGAAATGTATGCAACAACCTAGTATAAGGCATTCAACAATTATATTTTTATATCCCGCACACTTTTTGGAGGCGTGGCAGTTTTCTTTTTGGTATGGTCGGTTATTTCGCAATCCGTCGTACGGATTTTGTATACAGACTGTTGCACTTTCCCAGTTATTTAGTCTCCGTCACTTTTAAGCCGCATGACAGAAAGTTCTCCGATTGACCTAGAAAGGTGGTGTTTTTACACACTAACAAAACCGGCGCTTCAGGTTTTTATTCCCGACCCAGGGTATATTAATTTTAATACGTAGTTTGTAACACAGTGAAATAATCACCATAGATCCATAAAACCTCTTATAGATATGATCGGACCGACAGGTCAATCGATTAAACTATGTTCGTCCGTCCGTCTGTCCGTAGGTTTGAAGATTTTAGCTCTTTAAAATTGAGCTAGGACGCTCGAACTTGGAGTGTAACTTGGGTCTTATTTTTTCCAGACAAAGTGTGGAAAATGGTAAAATCTGCCAACGGCCACGCCCACTACTGGCTTCAATGTGAGGCAACCTCTATTTCACATTTTTTTCAAAATGCTTTTTGGTCAAATTAGAAAATCGTAGGAACTAAAATTTTGGTATAGAGCAATATTGGCCCAAGACCTTAAACAAGGCAAAAATTGGACCGCCCACAATATCGACCATGCCCACTATTAACAAGTTAGATCTTTAAAAATTCGATTTCTCGGGAAAATCACTCCAAATCTGGAGAAATTTCTATGACGAATATTAAAGATATTACTATTTGCTAAGTCTACAAAGTTTTGAGCTCCGCCCACTTTTAACTTTTAGGGGGCGTTTTTAGGAAAAAACTGTTTTTTTCGAAATATTTTTTGGTTTTAACGTATTTTGTCATGATTCTAGCGAAATTACAATTAACTGATTTTAATTTTAAGCACATGCCCACTTTTAGGGCGTGGCCTATACAAGAAATATATGAATTCAGGAAAAAAATTTTTAAGATTTGGTGTTACGCGGTGTATAGGGTCGGGTATAATAGAAGTTTGTCACAGACAAACTCTTGCACTTACTCACTTGTTTAGGCTGCATTTCTTCAGCTTTCCCCAGAAAAATGCCGCAATCTTACTATTGTCCGATTGCCATTACTTCTCGATTTCCTGAGGAAACGATGATTCATTTTCAGCTCATACAATATTATAAATCACGAAAGCTCCTTAAGGAAATGGGCGGCCATTAGGTTTTCATAGCAAAACGCCCACCAAAGATCTGCTGGCATATTTCACCGAAAAGTGAATCATTACATTTTCTTAATCAGAGTCCGATCGTTCATTTGATATTTCAATTTCATTCGAAAGACAGAGCTTGGCGCCAAACTCCATTTTCTCTTTTTAAATAAATAGAGTGGCGCAGCAGCTCGAGGTGATCCAGGGCCAACTTCTCAACAATGTATGCTGGTGTGTTAATTTCTTTACATACAAGGGGACCTACAATTTTTTGCCGAATCCAAACGGCACTTTGAGAAGTTTTTCAAGACAAATGATACTCTCAGGGGGCTTGTCAGACCCTCGCGGAGGTGGGAACCGTGAAAAAGAACAAGTCTTTTTTTTCAGGTGACGATGGCAGGACCAGACCTCCGGCGTAGTAAGCACACGCACTAACCACTACGCCACGGCACCCCACCATTTTCTCTTTTTAAGTGTTCTTATAAATAATTCATTTTTTTACCATTCAATGCAAGTTTTTTCTTAGATAGTCTCAAGTCTGTAATTCATCATATAAGCGTCGTGGTCGCTAAGGACTCTGCTTTTACACCAACTGTGTTTCTTATTTTCTGTTACGTTTTTTTTTACGTTTTTGTTGGAGGTTGCTACTATCCGATGGAGCACTCAGACACAACTACTGGTCCATTGTACTACCATGCAGACACCTTACATTAATGTATTTAGCTTACCCGTCTTTCGAAGAAAGATGAGAAGGAGCTTCAGTGATGAAGAGCTTAGGTGTTCGGCACTCACCACGTCAGCCCCAAAGATCCGCCACCTGATGCGAGCAAAGGCAGGACAACTACAGACAAAGTGTTCCGCTGTATCGTCGTCCTCTCCACAGGCAAGACAGGTGTTGGTTTCGCTTAAGCCTAACACATTCAAGTGTCTAGCAAAAGCTTGGTGGCCGGTAAGGACGCCTACAAGAAGTCTGCAATCGATTCTCCTAAAATATAGAAGAAAAGACGCTGACCCCTCGCAAATGTCCGGGCGTAGTCGTTTAGTCTGTCTGCACCCATCGCAGTCACGCCAGCGAGCCCTGTGCTCACGAGAAACCCAAGTATCAATGGCAGACGTGACAACAGATACAGGCAGGCCTAAAGCAGGTTCGGGTCCTGAGAAAACCTCTTCTGAGCCAAGTCTGGCAAGCTCATCAGAGATCTCATTTCCCTGGATACCAGTGTGACCTGAAACCCAAAGAAGATTTACTGCATTTAGCCTTCCGACTAAGTTCAACGAATTCTTGAGTTCGAGCACTATCTTGGACGAGGTAAGAGGGTTGAGCAACGCATTAAGAGCGGCTTGGTTGTCACTGCAAACGCATATGCTTGTTGCCCTCTACCTGTTAGTCACAGTATAGCGCATAGCCATTAGGATAGCGAAAATTTCCGCTTGGAAGACAGACGCATTTTCTGTAGTCTTATATTTGTTTTAAGTTCCTCGCTCTTAGTTTTCCGGCGTTAAATTGGAACATCAGTGTATTTTATTCTCATTAAACTCTGACTCCAATTGCATACCACGTTGTACACGAATCCCACGCCTTCGGATTTCACATCATTAAATTCAGGCGCAAAAGAAATACGACATAACCGACGGATATCGCCTTTCTTGTCAGAGGTAGCTACTATCCAATTTTGCACCCAGACGCAAAAGCTGGTCTTCTGCGCTACTATGCCGAAGAGCTTGGATGTTCAGCACTCACCATGTTAAACACACAAACTAGCTTTTTCTTGCTTTTTGATTGAACAGAAGATGAGGCGGTGCCCGATAATGGAACTGATTTGTTTCAGTAGGTAAGACTTTCAGTGACGAGTCCCATTATATAGTCCCATGCTCTGGCCGAAGTCAAAGCGGCAATTTTAGGAGTAGAAAAATGTAGCTCCTCCATTCATTTAACTTTGACCGATAGGCTTTGGTATTAACACTGATGGTCTAGGAAACATTTGCCCTGTCAAAGGAGTATAAACCGATAATGCAGCCAGCCCGCAACACATACCATCGAATTTTTCTGGATGCATTGCACTTTGGTGGATCTCGAGTGGACTCTGATCCGACCGAATTCGACACAACCAGTTGGTTGTTGGCGAGAACATTCGACCAGAAATCGGCCCATCGATGTGTATATACTTTTATATAGCCTCTTTTTAACGTTTTTCAATCGACTCATTTTTCAATTTGTCATTTGGATTTCTTGTTGAATAATCTCCATGTTAATAGGACAGGACAATCCTAATAAATGAAACCCAGTTTAATAGACGTAGCTTCAGTAATATTCATTTATTCAATAAGGTTCATTCTTAGACCCTTTGCCTGAAAGTCATTTAGTCCTTCGTCATGCGTCGTATAATTAATATACTTTTTGGTTTTTTATACGTTGGGCATTCGTAAGTAGCTTTTAATAAAGTTTCGTTATATTTCGACAATCTTCTTGCGCAATGTACTTTTAATCCTACCTGTATATGTATACGAATATGTACCACCTGCAATCAATGTAAAACTTTAAGTATGCTTAAAAGGAAGCCAGCCAAACGTCCTTTGATGGATAAATGGAATTTTTTGTAAAACGCTTGCATTCGGCACTTCATCAACAAGTTAAATTCACATGAATTCAAAATCTTTTCAGCGCATCAAGCCTCTGGGCAACCGACACGATGATCGATAAAAAAAGGCAACGAAAAAAGCTCTTATAATCTGTGCCTCAAAGGAAATAACGACATACGAGTGGATCATTAAAATACGGAACCGTTCGCACAATATTCCCATACATTGCACGTCCATCTGTTAGCTCCAATATAGTCCCATGCCATACACTCAGAACCCTTTACTGCCTGCCGATAAAGTCTATAAATCGTACACTCTGTCGTATACTTAACATTCGATTCGAATACAAACTCCCATAAGTTAGCACCGTTCGAATGTGAACTTTGTCAACCCTTTTTTTTCGTTTCGATTTCTCTCCTGGTGCAACAACACGGTGTATATATGAGGACACAATACTTTATCAAAAATTCAATTATCCTTGGCTATGTGACGTCGATAAATTTCGCCTTGTCTCGATTCCATCCCAGACTTTGTCACATTGAGCTGAACTGCTTATTCCACATACACACGTTCTCCTCGTCGTTGTCGTCGTGTCCGTATAACTTTTTCGTCGCCCGTACGTATACATATGATCCGTGTGCTGTTTCTCATTTTATTGTCATTTAATAGGTCCTGGAAGAGGTTAGAAGATGAGATTAATGAGAAATGATGTGATACCCATCAATACTATCAATTTTCAATTTAATTTGAGATCCTTGCATTGGGGTCGAGTTAGCTGGTGTGTTCGTGTGTGGACAGCCACCGGAATCTGCACGTTCTCACGAGCGCTATAGTTGAGGAATTTTCAATTCGCCTAAAAAATTATCTTCTATCCTTTATGACGATCAGAAAAAAAAACCAACAGACAAGAATAACACATTGACAAGCATGAAACACATGACAAGGATATGAAATGTGAGAATCTCTATGAAGGTACATGCTTCACTTCAGAAACAAGGAATCGATTAACAGACTTTCAAGATTCTTTTCTTTCGTTATTTCTGAATGGCCCCGTCGCCGATCCACCTCCTCGTGGAGCTATTTCCACCCAGTCTTAGTGTCTGCCTCTGTATCCTTTTGTATATAGGTGCTAAGTTGAGTCAACAAAATGACGATTATGACTGAAGGATTCCTCATCGTTTTCATTCGATAGAGGAGGGATAAACTTTTCAGTTTAAAGGATAATTTTAAGGGCGGCAGATGGAATTCCAGTATAGAGAATACCAACCAAAGGACATTACAAAGAATAAATTGTTTTGGGACACAAAAGACGAAAGGAATCGGTCTTACTGATGAAGATAGAAATCTTCAAAAAGAAAAACGAAATGCTTCGAAATTGTAGTCATTGTGGGCAATATCCGCAGCACAAAGGCGAAACAGTATATGAGTGAGGAATGATAATCCCGGGAAAATCCTTGTGAAATGTTTCGGCAAGGAGTCTTTTCTCTTATTCGTTTTTTTTTTTTTTTTTGCTGCTACTTCTTCTTTCATCTTTGTTCTTGGTTGTTGGTTTTTCTGTTGGTATTTCGATTGATTTCGGATTTAGATGATTTGTTTTTTGGACAAAGGGGTCAAGGACAAGAACGAGCGCTCCATTCGAATGCTTTATCTCAAAGGAGGCTTTATTAAATTTGTGACTTTATTTTTGGGAGTCCTTCAGTCCTCGTCTGTTCCGATTAAATTTGAAAACAAAATAACGTCGTCGGAGAGAAAATATTTTTCGTTTGCTAAATCAATCGAAAGGACTTTTGGGAATTTTAGCAAAATTGTTGCATGAATTGAATTTGGACAAAGAGGGAGGACTTAAAGATTTCTCTGACTTGACGCAAGGAGCAAGTAATTGGTATAGATTCGTTGAGTATGGTAATTAATTGGACCATTTCAAAGGAAATGTATTCAGGTTAAGGTAATTCGATTATAATAAAATTTTGTTCGTTGGATCGATTTTTTCGTTTCTTTTACAAGTAACAAGTAAGAACCTACACATTTACAGGAAGCAAGGTCTGTTTTATTTTAATGTAGCTATTATCACACAAAAACATACCCAAAAATAAAGCAGCCAGGTGGCCTGATTATATTTGAGCAATGCCACTTGATTAATCAACCCTGTAAGCGTCAGACAATGGCAGTCTAAGCAGGGAAGTCTAAACTTCCAAAAGTAAAGCTCACCAAAATTTATTTCCGTGTCATTTGAAACAGAAAAATGCACATACATCCTTTGGACAGCTCCGCAGTAATCTTGTCATAGAGCTGGATCATTTTCATAAGCTCTAATGGAAAATGGAAAAATTGAAATAACAAAATTTTTATAATTTTTTTTAAGGATGTATGTGCCAAAAAATCTCTTATTTCCCAGCTCTTATCCTTAGGTTTAGCAGGTGATTAATCTAGATTGGTTTTTCAAGTTTTTTTTTCTGGTCACGCGTAACTGGTTTTATACGGAAAGTATGAAGGAACGCTCTGTGAAATTATTCAAGGAGCACTCAAAACCATCCAAAAATTGTGCAACATAGCCGGGCTTAATCTTAACCCAGTTAAGACACCCATAGTACCATTCATAAGGAAAAGAAATACGCAATTGAAACCTATAAGACTATCGGGCACGACACTGATATCAGTCAAAGAGGTTAAATATTTAGGTTTAACCCTAGACAGTAAACTCATCTGGAAAACGCACACAGAAGAGATGTCCAGAAAAGCAACTCGTGCTCTTATGATATGCAGGAGCCTTGCGGGTAAGTCTAGGGGATGCAGCCCGAACATCATAAGATGGACGTACACTGCCATAGTGAGACTGATAATCACTTACGGAGCAGTAGCATGGGCAAAATCGAACAAGCCTGAGCACAACGAGAGAAACACTTAACAGAGTGCAAAGACTGGCAAGCCTCTGTATAACCGGGGCTATGCAAATGTGTCCGACCGCAGCCATTGAAGTGCTTTTGGAACTGAAACCACTACGCATCGTGGTTGAGGAAACGGCTAGGAAAACGATTCTCAGGATGGCTAAAGAGGGGATTGGGAGGAAGAGGTGCATTGGGCCGAAGGAATTTGACGCACTTCTCGATAAACTCCCCTTTCTGGCTATCCCTAAGGATGACAGTTTGAAAAAGTTTAGCTTCTAAAAGAACTTCATCGTGAAGCTCAGCACCAAAAAGAGCTGGAGCAATGAATCCACAACATATAGACTGAGCAACAGCACCATCAAATGGTATACAGATGGGTCAAAAACTGATGAAAAACTGGTGCAGGAGTATTTGGACCAAGAACCAAATACTTCGAATCCATGGGTAAATACACCAGCATCTTCCAGGCGGAAATATTCGCTATAGACAGATGTGTTCAATTCAGTCTTGACAGAAATTACAGGAATTACGACATAGGAATAATGTCCGACAGCGAAGCAGCCATTAAGGCGCTAAAGGCCCAGAGAGTCAGGTCCAAACTTGAATGGGACTACCTAAGGTAAGGTCCATAAAGTAGCCCTGTACTGGGTACCTGGCCATGTTGGATTAGAGGGGAATAAAGTAGCGGACTCCTTGGCAAGACGAGGAGCAGCAGAACCCTTCATAGGACCTGAACCTTTCTGCGGGACAAGAGAACACACCCTCAAGGAAGAATTCAGGAAAACAGAGAAGGCAAACCGATCTAAGATGTGGGAAAGCCTTCAAGGTCTTAGGCAAGCAAAGAAACTTCTAGGGAACTATAACCACAGAAGATTCAAAGCATGCATTGGCCATAGTAAAAAAATTTTCGCATTCTCACAGGGTTCCTAACGGAGCATTCTAAACTCAGGGAACACTTAAGGAAAATTAGTGTAACGGAGGAACCCTCTTGCAGATTTTGTGATGAGGCTAGCGAAACTCCGGGACACATTCTGCAATCCTGTGGGGCTCTGAACCACAAGAGAATGAAATGTCTGGGCCAGTACCAGACACCAGACAGAGAGATACCCACCTCCTACGTGAAACTGGACTAGAGAATGTGCTAAAAGGATGAGTTCTTTCAGCCAAGGCCAAACAGGAGCACATACCCTTGGTATAATTTAGTAATGAATTAAAGTATGACGGGAGCTCCTTTGAGGGAAGTAACATCTCCAAGGCTTAGTAGGGGGTACAATAGACCAACAGGTCGCAGTGTAAAACCCAACTTAATAATAATAATAACCATGGTGCCAAATTATCCTTATCCATATAACTTGAGGAATTACCTACACATCATCCGCTAATTTGAAGAATATGTGATTATCACACCTTGAGCTTTTTATTTTTTGGGTTGTTTCAAAAGTCTTCGCCAATGGACAACCTATGATCCAGGACTAGAAAGTTAAAATTGAATACTCACGAAATTCGTTAAATACCGGTCGTAACGCTAGAAGCAGAGCTCCAAAATTGAGGCTTAGGAATGGACCGCGTATGGCTTGGTTGCGGGCAGTTTTTTTTCTTAAATGAGAATCAAAAGGAAATGTTAAACACCGTTTTTTCACGCTGTTTTGAAGATTTCTCCATACAAACAGATTTGGTGTTTAAATTGAAGACTTAAGAAAACAGGTACAAATGAATCACTCAAAAGGTCACTTTTGCTGTCTCAATACCGATCAATAGTTTCAGTCAACAAACACACCACATTACCATATTGATAATCCATACAAGAAGGATGTACTAAACCCTTTAACGCACTGAAAATGAGCAAATAAATCTGAATACAAATTGCTACAAATCCAGGATATTAAAAAAAACCCGATCACTTAAATGTGTACTACCTACTCCCATCCTGAAAAAAAAAAATCATCATTTTGTCTGTTTCACACTTACTCGTACACTTTGCATTCAAGGCCCGTATCCCATGAATTGTCAGTGAATAAGTTCCCGGGCCATTGAACAATAACGGACTTAATTTCATCATTTTTGTGTGCGCAATGTGCACATAGACCCCTATTGAAACAACCACATCATATACTTACACTTCCTTTGGTAAATTTTATTTTTTTGTGTGCTTGCCTACCTATACTTGTTATACATTGTATTGAAAAATGTTGAGTTTTATTTGGAACCGTTGTGATGTGTACTCCATGCGGAACTGGAGCGGTTTAAAACCTTTTGAACAACAGCCAAATCTGAGGTGATGATTGTGCGGAAGTGAAGGAGCTTTTATTTACGGAGGAAGGATTTTTTTTCACCGGGGCGCAGAGAACGCGTTGAATTGACTCACTTGGAAAGAATTCGAAATTAAAAATGTTGGTGTTGGGAAATGAGTTTTCCGGAATTATTTTTCATTGGCTATCAGACAATTTTCAAATTATCTGATGTATTTGGGTCGAAGGTATGATTTTTTTTTTTTTAGATCCTTGGAATCAAATGAGCGAAGAGCCTTGAACAAGGTAATCAGTGAATGTAGACAATTATATTGGTTTCCCAACGGGTGAATGGGGGTTACACTTACAGTTAAGATTGATTTATTCTTCTGAATGAAGAAGGTTCCAATGCAGCAAAAATCCTAGCCAATTTACCTAACCTTACCTAGGCTATCAGCTAATGTCAATGCACTTCCTCATAACAACGCTCAGCACATATAAGATCCTTACGCTTTTCCTCTCACGTCTTAAAGAGAAGGTCTAACGTATAAGGTTGTAATGATATCGCGAAACCTTTTTCAGTGCGAGATCATTCTTGTCTCCCGGCTAAAAGAGCCTTATTCTATGTCCTCAGTCGTTTGCGCCTCCGCAAGTGACCGAAAGAGTAATGCTCACCAGGTATGGTGGGTGTCGCAACAATAGAAAAGTTCAAAAGCAACTATCTCAAAATTAGATTTGGGGTCGGGTAAGCTCAATACACAGGCCCCTTCCTCTTTCCCCTTTACTTTCGAATGAAAGCCAAATTTCGTTATTGAATACCCTGTCGTCCTTAACATTGAAATCTTCCGTAACGGCATAAAGAAGGGTTTTCATGTTCCAGTCCCGTACTGGCTACGCAGCAGTTCTGTTGCATTAAAAACTCCTTTCCTGACATCTTACTGCCAATAAAAAATTGCTTCAAACGAAATATAAAAAATGTTCCCAAAAATGTACACACTTTTTTTTTTTCTTTATAATACACTGGCGTTCAAGGGTTTATGGCTACCCTTATAATGTGTTAACATTACGAGAGTGGAAGGGATCAGAGGAGAAAGAAGAGAGGTACTGATGCACCTTTAAATTGTTTTAAATTGTTGAGGGCTAAACTGACGAGGAAAGATCTCCTGTGGAGCCGACTTAAGCCAACAACAACGGCAAAGGGTGTAAAATTCTGAGAATTATGGTGAAATTTCATATTTTGACAAATTCTTTCATTTTCAAGTTTATGAAAAAATTTCATTCTGAATCTTTGGCCTAAACTCTTACGTACCTATAATAAGTTTTATCCCATGAAAAATAAATAAAAAATCATCCCAAAATAATTTAAAATCTCATAAAGGAATTTTACAATTTTAGAATATTCAAGAAAATTAAGAATTAAGAATTTTCTTGAGCAAATAACAAAAGCAAATTAATAAATCGGCCAACAAACACTAAATTTCTATTTTTTCTGGATACATTTTTCGTGCATTTTGGGTTTTTTTATACCCGACCCAGGGTGCCTATATTAATTTTAATGCATGCTTTGCTACGCAGTGAAATAATCACCGTATACCGTTTATAAGTCCGTCCGTATGTATGCAATTTTTAGGCCTCTAAAATTGAGCTAGGACCCTCAAACTTGGAGTGTATCTTGGTTCTTATTTCGTACAGACAAAGTGTGAAAATTGGTAAAATCTGTCAACGGCCGACGACGGATTTTACCAATTCGACTTTTAATAAAACTTTTAAATGCCTTATGCTAGTTGATTGTATTCATTTTGGTCTAAATCTCCACCTTTTAATCTAAAAATAATAAGTTTTTAAAGTAACGCCCACAAAAGTGGGCGGAGATACCTACTTTATTATAAAAAAAAAAATAGCAAGGGCTTATATCTACAACATTTGTAAAAGGTACCTTTAACTTTTATTCATATCTCGTATAAATTTATTAACTCCTCAAAAAGTGGGCGTGGTCGATGTGAGGGCCGATTTTTTCTGCTGCCCTAAGGACAGTTACAAATCGTTCCAAAAATCAATGTGCTTCTGCCATTGAGACATACCTAAAGAGTGAAAAAAGTATTTTTAAAACTTAGCGGTGGTTGCACTTACAGTTCTGTAGTTGTAATGTAGTGGGCGTGTCTGTGCGTGGATTTTAATAATTTTCAAACTGTTGATCTGTAGAGCAGGATTTCGGGCTAAACTACAAAACTTCATTTCTTGAGCTCAAAATTTAAGGCCTAATTTATGTATGTAATCTATGTAGTTTTACATTTTTTTTTTGGCGGCTTTACGAGGACCGGCAGCGCGTGCTCATAGTAGTGTGAGATCGTTTCTCACTAAAAAAAAACCTCCCATATTAGTTCGTAGTTAACATACGGACGGAGGGACTTAGCTTTAGCGATTCTCCTGTTGGTTTCGATAATACCTCTAAAGTGTCTGCCTTAGGAGTCTAAGGTGACTATTTCACTGTGTTACAAACAATACATCAAGTTTAATATAATCAAGGTAGGGTATTACTAGTGATGAGGCCGAATTTCAAAATTATTAAATCGGTCACCGATAGCGATAGCTCAACTGGTTAAAGAAGTACCGGCGATAGGTGAAGGTTGTTGGGCATGCGCCCTATCAGTGAGCCAAAAAATGGTTTCTATTGTCAGTTAGGTTTTTTTTTTGGCCCATGAAATAGTACCCCAAACTCAAAAATTTTTTTTTTTTTTTTGAAAACTAGGATGGACGGAGGCTAAAACTCCAAAATCTTTCGAAGATACCAATACGCCCTCTATAGCAGGTACATAATACCGAAGTAGCCGATATTGGTTATGCCCGATTTCCACGTGCTAAAAAACCACCCATTTATGAGAGACACTATGAAACTGCCAGAACGCACTTCATAGTAGTAAATTTTCGCTCTCTCATAATACTTCTCGACTACAACTAAGTTAACTTAACAAGTAGCTTACGCTTCCATAGTGTTAATCGCATTGGATAGGTTGCTTTCCAGCGAATGCACCTACTAAGCCGTTCATTCATGCGGCTTCACCCTACGTCGCTAGATCGAAGGGTCTTGTTCTTTGTAGTCGTCGCTCGTTGTTAACATCGTTTAGAGTCTCGTTTAGAGTACGGATCATTTCATTGTTGCAATGAACATGAAGGCGAGCATTTAGCTTTCGAGCAAAGTTTGTTACTTCTTCGCCCACGGCAGCTATTCCTAAATCTCTGTGAATATCGCTATTCCTAATATACCATGGAGCATTCACAATTGCTCTTAGTGTCTTCTTTTGGAAAGTCTGCAACATGGACATGTTGCTCGACTTGGTACAACCCCAAAGTTGTATACCGTATGTCCAGGACGGCTTTAACACCTGCCTGTACAAGAGCAGTTTGTTATATGTGCTTAATTTCGAAAATCTTCCGATAAGCCAATACATTTCCCTGAGCCTAATCTCGAGCTCGTCACGCTTCTTCTTTACGTGTGGTTTCCACCTTAGTTTAGCGTCCAGTGTCATCCCTAGATACTTCGCTTCATTTGCATAAGGTATTTGTACAGAATTTATGAACAGAGGCAAATTGTTAACCCTTCTGTAAGTGAAATTCACATGCGTAGACTTGTTCTCGTTAAGAGCGATTCGCCAAGTCTTCGTCCAGACACAAATTCTGTCCAATGCTCGTTGGAGGTTTCTCGTTGATGACTCGACTGATTCACCTGTTGCCAGGATGGCCGTATCGTCCGCAAACGTGGCCACGACTGTCTCGTCATCTAGAGGTATGTCTCTTGTGTAGAGCAGGAACAGGGTCGGACCGAGGACGCTTCCCTGGGGTACGCCAGCCCGAATTTGCTTGAAACTCGAGTATTCACTACTACACCTAACACGAAAGAGTCTGCTTTCAAGATAATTTTCCAATATTTTAAACATGTCTTCCGGCAAGTTTTGCCGTAGCTTATATTTCAAGCCTTCGTGCCATACCTTGTCGAAGGCTTGCGATACGTCGAGGAAAGCACTTGAAAATAATTTTTTTTCTCTTCTAAGGCTTTTTTAATTTCATGCGTTATTCTGTAGACTTGATCTATTGTGGAATGGTTAGGTCTGAAACCGAATTGATAATCCGGGATCAAGCGTCTTTCTGCAATTATTGGTTTTAATCGCTTCAGCAGAAGTTTCTCGAATACTTTCGATATTATCGGCAGAAGCGATATGGCTATAAGATTTTTTATTATTTGCGCATTTTCCCGGTTTTGGAACCATAATGACTTCAGCAACTTTCCATTGTCTTGGAACGTATAGAAGTCTAAGAGAAGCGTTTATCATATAAAGTAGCTTGACTAATGCCTTTTTTGGTAGCTCTTTTAATATTTCGCCAGTGATCAGGTCGTAACCCGGGGCCTTATTATTTTTAAGTTTGCTAATTGTCTGTCGGAGTTCAATTAGCGAAACTTTTTTCATTCTAAAGCTATCAGGTTCCGCGTTGTTGTTTAGAACGTCAGCCAACGGCGGACCGTCGAAAGGCTTGAATGTTTCTTCTAAATGTTCAGCAAACAAATTCGCTTTCTCTTTGTCTTCTCTTGCCCATTCGCCGTTAGCTTTTTTTATTATGCCCATTCGCCGCTAAACTCAAAAATTAGTTAAAAGAAATAATCATCGTAGACCCCTAAGGCCTTTTAGAGATAGGACCAAGACCGACAGGTGAATCGATTAAGCCATGTCCGTCCGTCCATCCGTATGTGTGAGGGTTTAAGGTTTTCAAAATCAAGCTAGAGAGCTGAAACTAGATACACGGCTTGGTTCTTTTATTGCACAGACAGAGAGTGAAAATTGGCTCAATGCATCAACGGCCACGCCCACTACTGGTTTCAACGTAATATAACCCCTTTTTCACATTTTCTTTCAAAATGCCTTTTGGTCAAGTTAGACATGGCGTAGGAGCTGAAATTTTGGTACTGAGCAATATTATCCCAAACCTTGGACCTTTAACGAGGCAAAAATTGGACCATGCCCACTTTTAACATGTTAGACCTTTAAAACCACGATTTCTCGGAAAGTTCACTCCAAATCGGAAAAAAATTGTATGCCAAATAATAAATTTATTACCAATTGCTAAGTTTGCATCATACAAAGTTTTGAGCTCCGCCCACTTTTAAGGGACGTTTTTAGGAAAAACGTTTTTTTTTTTAAATAATTTTTGTTTTTATTGTATTTTCTCACGATTTTAACGGAATTAGAATTAATTGATCTTACTTTTGTGGGCGTGGCCTATAGAAATAATATATGAATTCAGGCCAAAAAACTTAAGATTTGGTGTTACACGGTATGGAATATTGAAGTTTGCCGCAGACGAAGTTTTGTTTTATTTGGGGGCTTACTTTATTTTGGTAGGACATTTTCGATACTTTGATGCAACTGGGGGGGGGTTGTTCGTCCCTAACAACCCCTGGCTTAGACACATTTCGTATGAGTACGAGGTTTTTGAATATGTTGAGGTGTATGCTGGACTCCTTAGCCCTCTATCTGGTTTTCTTTTACCTTCTTTTTCCTCTTCCATAATGCAGCGGATCTGTTTTATTTTGTTAATAGGGTCGTTTTTTAGTATGAAATAGAGTCCCACGTTAAGGGCCTTTTTTAATTTTGAATGTAGTCTTTTTTCTGGAGGTTCACTTCCTAGAGCCCTTTGTGGTAAAGTGGCGGTCACTTCTTTCCAGCTGCGAACCCCCATAGTAGTACAGTCTGATATGGCATTCAAGCGAAAAAGTCGTAATGTGAAAAAAAATTACGTTGTTTCGCCACACTTTACGTTATCAATTCGACCGGCAAAGCCACGTTCAGTTCCACCATTAAACGAAACGAAGTTACCAAAGTATTGGAAACTTTTGAGCGTAACTGGAGGCTGTCCAACCACACTTCCTTAGGCTGTCCAACCACACTTCCTTTAGCTTATCTTTTGCGGGTTATCAAGGGAAATTCCGCGCCACTAAAACCAGCTGCATTTGAATGCATGATGTGGAAAGTTAATTAGATTATTAAATAAATAAAAAAAATATGCAAAACACAATTTAACTTATTGTCGTTGTACCCTAAGGTCCTTGAGACTAATTCAAAATATGCCTTTGCATCATATAACGTTCACCCTGGTCCTTGAAGTTTTAAAAAGCTCTTTCAAATGACCGCACTACAGAATATATTTTGTTTATATTAATTAATATTTACCGGGCGAACCAGCAAATAAAACTTTTTCGCCAAGGCCCAAACATCAATACAACTTCAATTTAAGGTCTCAATTCAGTCTGTTTTTTTCTATTTGTCAACAATTCGACTCTTACCCGTGGCCGTGGGTCTGTCTATTCATCCATCAGTTCACCTAGGATGCAGATTGGACTCAGCTGCCTATATTCCTTGAACGCAATTTGAAAAGGTTTCCATGATTTTTTTTTTCCCTCTTCTTTTGAATGATGTACAAAGCAAAATAACCCAAAGCTGAATAGAGGCGACAAATAGCGCACAAAAAAAAAATGCGAAAGCGTCCTTTAATGCTCTTCCACTTTGGCTATATGTACTGCCATAACGCTGATAGCCTCCTATTTATTATTTTTATGATATTTCATTAATTTAAGACTCTATCTCTGGCATTGTTGTGAGAAGGACCTCCTATAGTGGAGTGTACTGCTCGCTCCTATCCCTCGTCGTCATTCTTTATTCGTCCCTTGCCTGCTGTTTGGAATGGTCCTCTCCACTTTTCACATAAATAGGCGACGACGGCCATGACTATATTCTGATGATGATGCTTCCCCGGCAATGGCATGGAAATCCCGGTTTTTTCATTGCTTAAAAGTCTCTTTTTTTTAGTCTCTTGTATCCGCTGCGTATGTTTTTTTTTGTTCACAATCGATATTGCTTTTAATGTTTTTCATTGAACAAAACTTCAAAAAAAAGGGATGAGATAAAGTTCCATTTCACCACGGGGTCTTTTGGTTGAATCTTTTTGCGATTTTAATTCATTTCGTAGCCTTCTAGCGAAAAGATAGTGGAAAAGTGGTTTATACAAAAAAGTCCTTTCTGGTTAAAATTAAAAAACTATGAGGGACGCCTGTGAGGGAAAAATATTTGTATTTAAAAGCCATTAGTGTCACTGACACACTAGCGGATGTCTATGTCTCATGCACTTTTGCCCCAAGCCAACTTTTCTAGCCATCGCTGCTATATTCCATTCGAATGATGAACGACCAGTTATCGAAATAACTCGCACAAAAGATGGGATTTTCCTTAAATTATATGCTTGGGTGAGAATATTCTGCAGTCTTCGACTGTTTCTGGCACAAGGAGTGTGTCGCAGGGTAAGCTTCACCAAACAGCTTCATATTTTACTGTTCCATTGCATTTTTGAATCCTTGCACCATATGGCCGTTGTTTGACAAGCCTTCAACTATTGAGATGAAAATTATCAATTTTTCGAATTCCATTTTATATTGAATTTTATTTTTCTTTGGATTGAAAACATAGTTCATTAATTTTTTTAAGGACCCCAGCACAGAAAATTTTAGCGCTCATCATTTCCGACGTCAGTTGTCTGGTGCAGACAAATTTTGGGCACAAACGGAATTAAAATTGCTTGCAACAACTAAAAACTCAAACAACTAAAAACCAAAGGAGCAGTTTTGCAATGAAACGCTTTGGGGCCATCAGACAGATCCTAAATGCTTTTGGCACTCTTACTTCAATAGAAACGTGCAAATGTGGTCTGGGGAGGGTGGTTAACAACCTAACGAAAAACAGAAGTGGTTCACTCTCAATCAAGCGAAATGACATCGAATGACGAAACCAGGGCACTTTTTTCTTATGGTGGGAAGCTTTTTTCGCAATACAGTATAAGCTACAAGAAAGGATAAATAGTTAATTACCTTTTTACTTTTTTTAACAATATTGCTCTGGTGTTAAGATGAAAAGAGTTTGATAATAAGGTAAAAAAGGCTGTGTAAGGATTTATAGCTTGATCATGAATTTATCATATGGGAGTATTTTTTTTATGACTGAATGTGAATGTCTTTCAGAATGCCAATGCTACCTCCTCATGCTGTCTTAACATGAATATAGAGAAAGGTATCCTTCTGTACTTTGGTAGCTGTGTCGGACTACTGTGCACGAGGTCTCGGGCTCGAATCCTCACCAGGGCAATAAGAGATTTTTTCCATGTAACCTCTTCCTCGATGGCCTGAGAAACCCTCTGATGCTATAATTTGTCATGAGAGACCTCTCATTTTGCTGTGCGGAATCGTGTGTTAGATCACGTTAAACGCACACAGCATACCAGCATGATTGTGAGAGGTCAGGTGTTGACCATTCTGAGTTGCCAGCTAGTTTTAGGAAGAAACATCTTTTGTACCATTTTCGGGTTCGACCTGCGATAAGAGTAGGAAGAAGGAAGAAACGAAGGAAAAAAAACTGGCCAGCTAAAGGCATGGCTTTACAGGGCTCTCTGGCTTGGGAAGCTTACAGAACAAATCCAGTGGACCCGGACCTTAACCAAACCAAAACAAGTTATTTCTTCTCTATCACTATTTCTTCTCCGTGTTTATACCTTGCTCTCTTGAGCATTGCACGTGAAATAAAAGCAGTGTGCCTAAAATCAGTCTCTATCACCTTTAAAATTGCTCTAAGCTGCCAAAAATATCTTCGGAAGATGTCAGAATTGTTCAACATTCGCCTGAAACTGCAAGACTGACAAACTCGCCAACCTTTAAACTGCTCTTTTAACATCGCCTAAGAAAGGCTTCTTAGGCATACTGCTCTCCACAAACTTATCTTAAAGATGAATAGAATAAAAAAAGCCTTGATGAACAGGTGTTAAGACTTATATGGCGACGAAACAGATTTGGCCAAAAGTGAATGGTAACGCTCTTAGATTACAGAAGTGTCGGAACAGGACACTGTCAGATCAACAGAATTTTCAAATTTCAAAAACCAGATTCACCAAAATTTTTTCTTGAATGCTTTTAATTCTAATGAATTTTGCAGCGACTTCGTGGATGAGTCTCTGCAAAATGGCTGCAGAAGATATCATATATCCACCTTCTCTGCACCTGTCCCGATCTCTCTAAGAAACAAATCTTGGAGCTTTCTTCTATAACAATCTTAGCTAGGCGATAAGTTTTTGTATCACTTTGTTTTTTTTTTTAATTATTTTACCAAAATTGTGGCAGTGTATGGCAGATATAGACCCATCAGGTTGCTGACAAACGGCTTTTAGCTATCACACAGTACAGCAGGAAAGATTTTGCAAAATGGCTAATTGGTGTATATGAAGCTTTAGGGTCTCCTTTCTCCCTGATGTTTTCATTCAGCAGATGTTTTATTCATCCCACCACACCTTGCAGATATAAGTTGAGTGATGCCACAAATTACTATATAACTATATATTCAACTTGCGTCCCTCTTACCCTCCAACACCCATTTGTTTACGTTTTTTATAAAGCCTTTAAGGGTCTAATCATAGCTATCATCGGATTCCATCATTGAAAAATTTGTTTTCATGATTTTGGACGTTTGAGCAAACAATGTTGGCTTTTATTGGTATCAAAATGAAGCTTATGAGTTGCAGAATTTTTTCCGTAACAAAAATACATAAATTGCGTTAAAGCTTTTATGTAAACTCGCTTTTACTATTTCACTGACAGAAATCGATTTCAATGAACAGCTGATTTTGATTTGTGTTTTTGCGACAAAATCGTTCCACTGAAAAGCATTCCATTCTCTTTCTATTCTCAACGTCAGTTTTCCTTTCACTGATCAACTCCAACCTCAAATGCCTGTAGCTGTTTGTTGGCACTGACAGAAACTTTCAATGATTGCTATGAATAACTTGTCAGAAAACCGAAGACATTGTTCCACTGATTTGAAGTGAAGCTATCCGATTATAGTTATGATTAGACCCTAAAGCTCTTTTAAAGCTTTAAATTTCCGTGTCGGTGAATACGTGTAAGAAGATACAACAACAATTTACAACAATTTACAACAACAATTTGAACTTTTGCAGTAAAAACAAGGAACCAAGTGCAAGAATTCGTCTGTAACGAAGTTCTAAACACCCGCCCCCCCCCCCCCCCCCCCCTTTTTATTCTGCAAAACCAAATTGAAAAGTTTTTAGCCTGAATTTATATACCAACTTAATGCCAATAATTTGTATTGGTCACGATTACCCCCAAAAATGGGGGTAAGCTGAAAAAATCAAATAATTCTTATTCCCTTGGAATCATGAGAAAATTCTTTGAAAGCGAATATTTATGCTAAAAAAACAGTTTTTGCCTATAACGCCCCCTTCAAATGGGTGGAGCTCAATGCTTTGTATGTAACAAGCTTATCAAGTGATAATATCATAAATATTTGTTATACAATTTTTTTTTCATTTAGAATGAATTTTCCCAAAAAATCAGGTTTTTAAAGATCTTACATGTTAAAAATGGGCATAGTCAATGATGAAGGCGGTCCAATAATTGACGTCTAATTAAAAGCTTCTGGCCATGGCTACTAATGCTCTCCACAAACATTTAGGTTCCTACGCCTTGTCTAACTTGAACCATTACCATAGCCATTTTGAAATAAAATGTAAACTTGAAGTTGTCTGATATCCAAGTCAATTGTGGGCGTGGCTGTGGGTGGATCTTATCAATATTCATACCATGTCTGCACAAAATGAGAGGCAAGCCATTTTTAAAGACGTGAAACCTTCACATATACGGACAAAAGGACAGCCAGACGAACCGGCGGATGTAGTTGAACCAATTCACCTGTCGGCCTCGATCATTATCTCAAAAAAGTCTTGCGGATACAATACATCAAGCTTAATATACTCTACCTAGAGTATATAAAGTTTAATGCATAGTTTGTAATGCAGTGAAATAATCACCGTAGACTCCTAAGGACCTTCAGAGATATGAATGAGACCGACAGGAGAATCGATTAAGCCATGTCCGCCCGTCCAAATTTTTTAGGTCTCAAATTTTAATCTAGAGAGTTGAAAATTGGTAAGTAAGCTGGCAGTCTAGTCCTTCGGATTGAGTTTCAAAATAAGTTGTTTCCGCCCACATACACGCCCACTACAGGTCTGTGTGTGCAATCATCTCTAATTTTAAAAAATACTTTTTTTACACTTTAGCCATGTCAGTCAATGGAGGTAGCACACACTTTTTTGTATGTGTAACAACTTTGTGATTTTTTCTTTGAGGCAACAGAAAGAGCTAGGCCATTGCATGTTGTAGATATTAGCATTTCTTAGCCTTTATGTCTTATAATAATATGTTTCCGCCCACTTTTGTGGGTGCGGCTTTTAAAAAGTGAGTTTTTAACTAAAAAAAGGGTTTTTTGTCCAAAATGTATGCAACTAATAAGAATAAAGCATTCAAAGGATATATTTTGACATCCCGCCCACTTTTTGAGGCGTGATAGTTTTCTTTTTAGGTAGGGTATAGTATTTTACAGGTAGGGTATAGTATCCATTACAGATGGACTGAAGTTCTACACACCTTACCACTTGTTTTTTGCTCAATTATTTGAGAATCGAAAATAATTTTTTGTTGGTAATTCGGTTTTCAGATGCAAGTGCACGTGATTTTGTGAGAGATCCGCTTTCTCGTCAATGAAGCGCTAAACTTTGCAACATACAAAAGCACCTTCTGTCTATGTATTGGTAAAATTCTCTCACCATAAGAAGAAGCATACCACGCCCCTCTTTTTAAAATAAGGCTTTAAACTAAGATTGCTCTGTGGGATTGCTCTTCAATGGAAGATCTTCCAATAGTACGGTCAAAACAGCCTTTTTTATAATTAACTCGCGATCGAGGGGTTACGACTACCCTTAAGATCCGTAGCACATAGCGAGCGGAAAGGTTTTGAGGATAGAAAAGAAAAATGTAGAAGGAAAAAAGTAGTTCTCCATCCAATACACAAATGCTGATGAGCCAGTACGGGACATAAGAACTCTGCACATAAACACTAAAGCTTACCCCCGCAAGTGTTATGCCTTTACGAAGAAAATAAATAATATAAGATATTGGTGTGTTCAAATAAGCCTGTATATTTAAACACAACCTATGTCAACTGATACTAATTTATTGTATGAACTTTGGTAGGTATGACTTATTACCGACGCAAGATATTAACGTTTGAGCCCATAAAATATTGCAAGTTTAGAGCATCACTTTTTTCACATACTGTTAACGGGTTCGTACGTATTTCCCTTCAAAGAGGTCCATCCAGGCAAATAGCAATTTTCATTTAGCTCCAAAACACATTCGTTTCGGTAATGGAGGGTGAACAGTTTTCGTGCTATTTCAATTCTCCTTTTCGTTGCACTTCACGAAGGATGCTGGCGAAAAACTCTCTCTGTTTTTTGTTTGCTTCTAAGTGGCACTCGTAATGGTTACAGCGGTGTTATATGGATTTGCTATGTTATAAGGATGGTAGCGCCATCAAATTGGAAACAAGAGGTTATTTCATTTCATAGTTTTTAACCTCGGATAAAGGGTCACTGAAGTTTTTTAATATTTTTTCTAAGGATGTCATTGGTTGCATTTTCCGATCGTTGTCACTATACGAAATTATCAAATATCAAAAATGAGATAAAAAAAAATCTCTCACACATTCGTCTACAAATCGATAAGGAGAAAAAACAACACTTATCGCATATTGGTAGATATTTCCATTTGCTAATGCGTTCACTTATGTCTATAAGATACGGAAAAAAGGGTGACCATGCAGGACATTATAGTATGGAAAAGTGCCCGACCGGAATTCATTTTGCCATTTTTTTTTTTTTTTTGTTTTTTTGTAAGAATTTTCTTTGTGCATTGAAATGATTGCATTTTTGTTCAACTTTATATAAAATGTATTGTTTTCTTTTTTTACAGTTGTGCATCCTGCCATTCGTCTTGCGCCACATGCAATGGCTCATCGGAGTCTCAGTGTATTACATGTCGTTCGGGAAGATACGCTTTGGATGGCAAATGCTTAAATAGCTGTCCGGACGGTTACTATTCGGATAAAAAGCGGCAAGAGTGTGTGGCGTGTCCTACGGGCTGTGCAACATGTAGCAGTAATGGAATTTGCCTGAGCTGCAAGGATAACTGGACGAAGAATAAAAAGGCGAAATGCATCGTCAACGGAAGTGAAAATTGCGATGAATGTAAGTGGATTTCATGTCTCATTGGATTTTTTTTTTTCATTATGTTTTACTTGTGTCGGTTTGAAATTTGCAATGTTTTTTTCTCAGCTAACGGTGAGCTATGGTAATGACAGTATGTTGTCCTCATGAGTATAAGGAATTTGCATGCATTTTTTACTTATATTAGCTGTGATGAAAGATCTTTAATTTGAGGAGTAACGTCCATTGGGGATTAGTGAAAAACATGGTTTAATTTAAAAATAAGCCTTATTAAGATAAATGCTATGTACAAAGAGGTCAAACTTTAGGTTTGAATACATATTTCCCAACACATGTATACTGTAAACTTTTAAAAATAAAGTAAATAAATATCTCCTCACATCTGGTGACAAAAAAAACTTTAGGTACCCACTCATATCTTTGATAAGTCGATTGATTACTCCGAATTCCCAAACGTACTATTTCCTAACCGAACTTCTAAAACTCCTGAAATCCTAAGGTAACCACATAAATGTCACCCAACTTCCTGCACATCTTTTCCATCCCAGCAGGAAGTGTTAGAGGCAGTTGACATATTAACATTGTGTTTGAGAAATAAATATCAAATGGCTCGGTGACATTTAAGTTTAACTTACCTCCATAATGGACACTAATCGTCAGTAGAATTATAATAATAAATTTTTAAATGGGTCAGAATGTCCTGTCCATTTACAAGGACATTAACCCTCGTAAAGAAATACCGATGGACAATACCCATAGAGAGACACACGCCGAGCACAACAGTGGTAAAGTGAAAAAGGACGAAATAAAAATAAATCACGAACAATGCCCACTTGTCTTGCCCATTAGAGGAGAAGGCTATCTCAGATATGGTAGCACTAACGCCCATAATATTGCCCACACAATCGCATTTTTGTCAGTCGTATACGACGCAAGGCTAAAAGCGTATCCACAACTATCACAAAGAGTATAGCGAAGAATCCTTTTACGGCCCGGTATATAACTTTACTCCGAGAGATGCCCTGGGTTTCTCTTAAAACTATGCCATCATCATCACCATCATCATGGTTGTTGCTGTCGCCATCATGTGCGTCTCTGTTCATTGTGGGATGGAATGGGACAAGGTTCAGTGGTTATGGCTAGGCTGTGCGTCCCTGTATAGTGACTTCTAGCAATGTCTAGCGAATGGCCTTCTTTCCTCTTTCTGTTTTATTTTACTAGCTCTGTGTGTGTAGCTAACAAAACGTAGCCTGTTGTTGAAGGTTATTCGTGCAACGCCAGGTTCATGGTAATTTCCCATTCGCAGGATATTAGCTTATATGTAGATAGCCAGGTCATAACATGGGAATGTAGAACGTGAAATATTGTGTAGTACTTTTATGAGCGAATTGGCTTTTTAGCACTAAACTCTACGTACGTCTCCTGCTCCGTAATGGTGTCTTTAACTTTGGTTCGGTGACTTTGATCGTTGGAGCCGCCGGACACCGTATATCAACTGGTTTACAATACCGGACGTGTCGTCTGCAGGAAATTTCATGATATATATTACATAACGTGCCCCTCTCACTTCCCTTAACAATATCCTTGTAAGCCTATTGGGTTTAACTTAAAGGACTAACGCTAGTTTGACAGAAAGAAACTTTAATTACGCACATATTCTCCACGTAACGAGGATTTATTGCACACTCTCTGAAAGCCTAAGCAGGACTACACTTACAGCAGTACAAGTGGTTTTTTGATCTGATGTTTGGCGGCGAGCATCGTGAATGAGACAGGCGATTGATGGGGAACACACTTAATGAAAAGCACGACATAAAGTTGGGCAATTGGAACTGTCAAGTGACCATCTATTAGAATGGCATTAACCATAAGTGACAAATGGTTTTTTGGTGAGATAGAGAATAGTTTTGGTAGGATGCTCAATTCGAGGCGGATATTTTTGAAAACATTGATTGATTATAAACTAGGGAGCCTTCATGGAGCTCTGGCACTGCACCATTATTTGAACGAATATACTGTGCCGCTCCTGATAGGATCCGGGCATCCGGATCCTGTCACAGTGAAAAAGACTAGTGTCTGACAAAAAGGAGAGCCGGGCATTCCACGGATGCTGCGTTGGACCACTGAGCATGAAGTTTCGGGTTCGAATCCCAGCGGGGGCCAATAAAATTTTTTACGGTCCCACCTCCGCTAGGGCCTGACAAATACTGCGAGAGTTTTATCTGGTCTCATGAGATACCTTTCGATTCGCGGCTCGGAATCGGCAAAATATTGCAGGTCCCTTTCACGTATGTAGGTTAGGTTAAGTTAAACAGGGGTGTGGTGAAAAGGACCACACAAACACTAGGCACCAAAAACGGGCCCATCGCGATCCCTGGGGAACCAGTTGAACATTAACATTCAAAAGGCAAAAACAACCTAAACATTATCCTTTGTGACACAGACAATTTCCCTGTAAAAGCCAAGGAGGCCTTTAAAGTTTGTGCCGTCTACTTCTTCTAAGCTTTCGAAGAAATATTCCCCTAAAAATTTCCTGCGCATTCGCGAAATTGCCTCACATTCGCACAGAATGTGTGCTATATCCTCAACCGCCTGTATATCACTGCAAAAGCGACAAATATCCGTGTCAGAAAGGCTGAGCCTCTTTGCGTGTTTACGCAGGAGGCAGTGTCCTGTCGGAATTCCTACTAAAGCCCTTAGCTTGTCCCTGCTCAGTTTTAATAGTCCCTTCGATCGTTTTTCGTCTAGTCGTGGCCAGAGAGCTCTAGATACCCCGTGTCCATTTAGATGAGACCACCTTTGGTTGACCATCGTTTTAATTTTCTCCTTAATAGTGCCTCTTACTACGCAGAGGGGTGGTTTGATGTTAGAAACCTCACTATTTCCGAGGATCCTCTTCTTGCAAGCTCATCAGCCTGTTCGTTTCCCTCTATACCGCAGTGTCCTGGCACCCAGCACAGTCTCACCCGGTTCTGACTGCACAATGCTTTGAGCATTGAGCGACAGCCCCTGACTAAATCAGATTTGATGTTGATCGATTCCATTGCCTTGAGCGTAGCCTGGCTATCGATGTAAATGGCGATATCTCTGCCGGATATCGATCTCATCTGCATAAGCTCGGCCACCCTAAGCACAGTCAGAACCTCTGATTGGAAGACACTGCATGTATCCGGTAGTTTTAAGGATACTTTTAGTTCCAGGTCTTTTGAGAAGATGCCGGAACCTGTTCCTTCGCCTGATTTCGAACCATCTTACATATTTCACGTATGTAAGAACACCTGAAACGCACACAGCATGCATAGTTGTGAGAAGTTCGGTGAAGGCTCGCCTGGGCTGTGAGTGCCACTAAGGTCCACTTAGTTAGTCCAATATTGTGTGCTACTTGGATACGATCTCCCAAGCCTTTTGCCTATATGATGTTCGTTTCATTTTTTAGGAACGTATTAGGCCTTACGTAAACAACTGTTTGTCGCGATATCTGAACCCTTGACAAATTGTGTTTGGTCAAATTTTATCTATAACTATTAAAACGAAATTCCAGAGTTAATTTATGTTCGCAGGTGCTCATTCGTTTAAAAACAAATTGCGTACACACCCATGTAGCTAATGGGTAAAAACTTTTAAAATGAGCCCTTCCCCACAGGCTATACTTTGCTGAAGCTTTACGTATGAGAAAAATAAGCCAACAGTTCATCTTTGGGTCAAAGGACTTTATGACGATTTTTAATTAGTTCAGCTCTCTCCCATGTGACTTTTTTACCACGACGTCTGATGCATATGTCATAACAAAGCATGTCCCAGACAGAAAGATGCAAACGCTACAGAAAAAATGAAGATACCTACTCTCCTTTCCACTCTCAGCTAATTCCCGCATATGGTGACATCCTTTTATTGAATCACTTAACGTAAAAATAACATGTTGAATTTTTGCATGAGTTTCGCGATTCTTGCCACTTTGTTCGGCGGTGAATTTCATTTTTAAAAAGCAAATACAAGTCAACACACTGTCGAAAGCTGCAACATTAATAACCCCCAAGTAGGCTCATATCGAAAGGATATGAGGCAATGTACATCCCGGTACTTTGTTTCGTTCTATACGCGAGAAAATAAATTAATGACCACTCACCCACATCGACAGCTTGTATGCGATCTTCCATCGTGCTGAATAAATATTTGATTAACGTGTTAAAAAAAAAAGAATATAGCTGCATATCCTCGCAAGTGCCGTATACGCATGCAGGATGCACTTGTGGTTCCTTCAGGGCTTTCAGCCGATATAGCTGCTTTATCCTGGACAACAAAAAAAAGGAATATTTTCCGACATAAATCCGCAACTCTTCATCGCGTTCGATTTATTTCGTTTTGTGTACTCATCACCCACCCGTATCCTGTTTGTTTGGATTTATACAGTTTTTTTTTTCTTTCTGCTTTTTACAGCTGAATACTACGATAATGGTCACTGTCATCCGTGCCACTCAACATGCGAATCCTGCGATGGGCCAACCGAGCAAAACTGCCTCAGTTGTCCGCCCAGCCTGCTGCTGCAAACGAACCGATGCGTTAGTACCTGCGACGATGGTTTCTACATGGAAGCCGGCGTTTGTGCCAAATGCCTACACACATGTACCCAATGTGTCTCCCGGATGAACTGTACAGCCTGCGCCAAAGGTCTGCAATTACAAAGTGGCGAATGCAGGACTACATGTGCTGATGGGTAATTAAAATCCTTCGTTCAACATCGCCGTCGTCCTCATCGTCTGTGTGGCAGAAAGTGTGTGCACACACCATGGTTGTCGACGATAATAACGCTTACCTCAAGCATTGTCCTGTTGGGCGTATAGCCCACATTACGGGCCGTGTTTACTCATCAATAAGGGCTGTTGCATTTTCAATTCAACCCACCTGTGCGGCTGGGTGGTGGTAATTTGAAAAGGATCGGGTTATATCCACCACCCACCTCGTCCCAAGAGCGTATATAGCAACGGATGTACAGATGATAAGCTCTAATTAAAGCCAACAAGGAAACTCACACAAAGCAAAGCTCGCAGGTGACCTTTGATGATAATGGTCGATAATGATGTTTGACGACCAAAGCGAAGAGCTGCTGATGATGAGTGTGTTCATCAGAAATACAGACGATAAGGACGACGTCAATGGTCGATAATTACAGCGAATTGTCGACGGATAACTTTTGCTTTGATATTTCATTTGCAGGTACTACAGCGACCGTGGCACCTGTGCCAAGTGTTATCTAAGCTGTCACACGTGTAGTGGACCTAGACGTGACCAGTGTGTCCAGTGCCCGGCCGGTTGGCAGTTGGCCAGCGGTGAATGTCATCCCGAGTGCCCGGAGGGTTTCTACAAATCGGAATTCGGATGTCAGAAATGCCATCACTACTGCAAAACGTGCAACGGTAAGTACCTACAGAGTTGTTGTGTTTCTTTTTTTTTTCATTTCTTTTTGTATGTGGTCTTGGTATGCGTTCTATGCAAATTTTTGGGAACACTTTGTTGAGGATTGTTTCGGACACTGGGTCGGAGATGTCCTCTGGGAAGTGGAAAATTTTTCGAGTTTACGCTTGGAAAATGTGCAAATTTGTTTAAGTATGGTTGAAAACTACTCATGAATATTACTTTGAAAGCGGCCAACTGTCGGGCGAGTGTATGTGAAGGAAAAGTTTTATATATCCGAGGGCGAGTGTATGAAAAGACGGTTTTTGAATTCATAGTAAATTTTAAACAGTTTGTTTGGGTTTTTGATTGATGGTAAGTGAAAAGTTTTATTTAGTCAACAATCACAGAATAGTTGTTCTCAGTTTCCTAGTATGAAGGGATTTTTTTTTGTATTTGAAAGTTATATGAATAAACACTATTTTCGTATGGTCATGTGTGTGTAATGTGACCTGTTCCTACTTCGAAAACAATTTAAATGTTTTAACGAAATTTTCTGAATCCGAAGAGGTCAACAACAGGAACAGTCTCTGCATGGAGCGGCTTGGTGTGGTGATTGATATCCAAACTGATAAAATTATCTGGTGTTTCAAAACAACTAACACAATTTATACAAGAAAAGAAAAATTATTTGTGCAAGTCAGGTAAATTTTTCGAACAATATTTTCTTAATTGTGTTGTTTTAAAAACTAAGAGACATGCCTATTACATCGAACACCCCAATTTTGAGCAACGTAATTAAAGACCCCCATCACACCCATAAACTACACCCAACAGATCTTCATTCAATGGCAGCAATACATACCTACTCCCCACTAGAAGTATTGGATCTCATTACCTACTTGATTTTGAGTAATTGAAGTCGATGCGCTCTGCATATTTATGGTTATATAAGCTATACGCTGCCATCGACTTGTTCTACAGGATAATTTCACTTCAGAATTGCGTTGTCTTCCATGTTCGCTATCTATTCTACATCGCATAATGTCAATAGTCCTTGAAATGGGTTGTCCCTTTCCTGAGAGCTTCATCGAAGATGTCACCCTTAAAGAACTCGCAATCAAGTAGGGTTGGTTTACGTTAACTAGAGCTGATGAAGCTAAAATTACCACCATCAGCTCAGTGGCAAATGTAAGTATGTCCTTAACTTGCGCGGCATTTCATCGTTGACATAGGGTGCCTTTATATACTGTCATCCACCGAAGAGAGCGCCTTCATGAACTTTGCTGCAGTTAACATATTGCTCGGGAAAAACAATTTTTGAGACGAGTTTTGGTGAAGGTGATTGCAAAATTCGTAGTGAGATAGCGTTGATCTGAATTTTGGTTGCATTGCTCAAGGAAAGTATTTCTTTTTGTTTCTTGATTTCAAAACGTTGGCGATTTTTTAGTTGAAATCTATTTTGTCCTTGAATATGTACAATTGCGGGCTATTGGCTGTTCGAATATGAAAAAGTTTTGAAAAGTTTTTGAACGGTTAAAAACTATTTCATCGAGAATTAAAGTTTTTAACAATATTGGTCTTTCGCCTTTTTAAAAGATGTTTGCAAATAACCTACGAGCTCTGGTGATGAAAAATTAACTGAGTGATTTAAAACACACAAGGCTGACTCTTGAAGTCATCACAGGGAATAGAGAAAAAACTGTTTGAGAATATAATTCGTGGATTTAACCCCGGGAAAAATTGGGGAGGAAGTAACGAACTTACAATAAAAGCAGTTGAAAGAGCTCCAGGAAAGGTCGAACACGATCTTATATCTGCATAAACTATGTTTGGTATATGCATAAACTATGTTCTGTGTAACGGCGAAGACGAACCAAACAACGCTGTCAGGCAGAACGAAACATTCAACCGGGGCGAAGACGTTACCGACGAAGCATACGAACGATACCACCCACCCCCGACCTGGAGGACCTGAAAGTAGCGAAGTGCAAGCTCAAATGAAACAAAGCAGCCGGAGCAGACAGCCTAGCTGCTGAACTTTTTAAATCCGCTGGCGATGAGCTGGTTAGGAGCATGCACCAGCTCATCTGCAAGATATGGTCGGAAGAAAGCATGCCCGACGAATGGAACCTCAGCATTGTTTGTCCGATCCTGAAAAAAGGAGACCCTCTGAGTTGTGCCAACTACAGAGACATCAGTCTTCTTAACATCGTATACAAGATCTATTCTGCTGTACTGTGTGAACGCCTGACGCCGCTTGTCTACAATCTGATAGGCACATTTCAGTGTGGCTTTATGCCAGGAAAGTCCACCAACGATCAAATATTCACACTGCGGCCGATATTGGAGAAAACCCAGGCATTCCAAATCGATACACACCATCTTTTCATCGATTTTAAGGCCGCGTATGACAGCATCTACAGAGACGAGCTATATAGCGCAATGTCTAATTTGTCAATGTCTAAACTTGTCAGTCTGTGCAAGATGACGATGTCGATGGGAACTTCACTTTGTTCCGCCAAGGTCAGCAAAGAACCGAAGAAAAAGAAAAGAGCTTTCGCGCCAACACCAGAGGTACAATCTTTCAAAAGTCCGTTCAACTTGTCCGTTCATACTTGACGGTCTTTTAATACCCCATCCCATATAGGATAGGAGGTATACTACGTCTGTCACATAGTTTGTAACACGGTGAAATAATAATGGCAGGCCCCCAAGACCTTAACGACACATGATTCTGCATCGAAGAAGCCATGTCCGTTCGTCTGTGTGTCACATGTTTTTAGGCCTTTAATTTTGAGCTACGGTGCTGAAATTTCGTACGTAAGTCCACGTCATGCGAAGCAGTACAAGTGTAAAAATTAAATCCGCCCAAAGACACGCCCACAATCGGTCTAAATGTGCACTTACCTCCAGAGTTTTCTAAACTGTAAGACGTTCTAAAAGTCTGAAATTTGATATTTAGCATCTTATGAATGTTAGGCACAACAAAGAAAAAATTCATTGGTTAACCTTCTCTAGTGGGCGTGGCATCTATTTTAAGGGAAAATTTTCAAATGCAGTTAACTCAATATTTTTGCTCCAAATTGGAAAAAAATTTGATTAATCTTTTGTGTAGAAAACGCTTAGCTCTACATTTTGTTCTTACAAGACTTTTGGCCACACCCACATTTTGAGGCAGAATTGAAGGAAACCCTAAAAATTTCCGGAAAAACCTCATTTCGAATGGCCTAATAATTTATTAAAGCATGAAACAAAAAAATTAGCAGGTTAGGTAAACGAGATCATTCATTTCAGATTTCGCTCATACAACATTTTTAGCCACACCCCAATTTTTCAAAAGTACTGAATTTTTTTAACATTTGAGCGTAACTTGGAAATATATGTTCTAATTGATAGTTTGTAATTAGGTCCGGTTGGACCACGCCCCTTTTCGAAGTTTGCACTACCTAAAAATGTCAAAAAATAACAATAACGTCAGCATTTTACAATGTGGGATATGATATGGGGTATTCAACGGTCCGTTTTACGGACTGTAACTTCTACGTACACGCTATGAAGGACTTACTCACTGGTAAATTTTATGTTTAGTTTGTAACGCAATAAAATAATCACAGTAGATGCCTAAAACCTTTTAGAGATATGAAAAGGACCGCAGGAGAATCGATTAAGCACTGTCCGTCCGTCCGTATGTAAACAACTTTTACCCTAAATTTTAAGCTATAGAGCTAAAAATCTAGTCTATCAGATCGAATTTCAAAGTAAGTTGAATCCGACCATCTCTAATTTTTAAATATTCTTTTTTCAAATTTTAGCTAAGTTCAAATGGCGCTAGCGTACTAATTTTTGGTACGTGACAAGTACGTTTGTTTTTCTTTGAGGTAACAGAAAAAGTTTGGCCCTTACATTGCCCATGTTAGGGGTTTCAACTTAAAATGACAGTTTTTCAATAAATACATGATATCAAATTTCAATCAAACCAAAAAAAGTTGTAGATATTAGCATTTTCTAACACACAAGGTGAGAAAATTGGGTAAATCCGTCAACGGCCACGCCCACTACCGGCTTCAATGTAAGACGACCTCCATTTCGAATTTGCTTTCAAAATGGTCAAGTTTTTGGTCAAGTTAGACATGGCGTAGGAGCTCAAATTTTGGTACTGCTACTCAATTTTGGTACTCAAATTTTAACAAGGCAAACACGGTTGCCATTCTAGGGACAAAGTCGCTAGATCTAGCGGAATTTCAGAACAGTCAGCGACAAAAAATATTTTGATGTCGCTAGATTATTTTTAGCGACAGGCATTTGACTTATAGAAATAGTTTATGACACGCAAATAACATTTTTTTTATAAATGTAATGGGACTATTTATATTATGTCATCTACAGTAGTTTGACATTTTGTCCATTGCGAAATCCCCTTCATTAACACAGCAAACTGCAGACCTTATACGAAATGTGAGTGTGATTGATTACAAGCATAGTCTGTCTCTGGGCAATGCATCTCGTTTATCTTTAATTTATTTGTCATTCTGTTATATGTGTTGCTTACGCCATTTTTCCACCGGGCACGATTAATATAAGGCCAATCGCACACATGACACTTTTAGTCACGCAACGGTTTGATTGCCTTTTTGAGTCCAATTTTTTGAGTCACAAATTTGTAACTTTTTAATCTGTGTTTTGTCGCAAGTTTTTTAGTTGCTCGCTTTCAGAAATGACTGCTTAACGCAGGCAGCTGTATATTTGAGTGTGAAACCCTTTAATTTCTTCCAAGTCGCCGACATTTAAGAGAGCAAAAAATAAACTGTTTCATCTGTATTTGCGCGTACAACTAGAAAAGTTGCTCATGTGAGCGCTGCCTTCGTGGATCGTGAGTAAACTATTGATGCTTCATAAAATTGCAAGTGTGCGATTAGCCAAAATCTTTATTTAATCCTCTAAAAATCACGCGATTTGCCATACAGAATAAAATCCTCTCGGCAAGCCTCGAAAAATAAATCCTTCCATAAATCCCATTCACCCTAATCACAAACCAATTTTATCAACCTTTTAACAGCTTGACAATCAAAAACTGAAACTGAATCTACCCCTCTACGACGGATGTCAGAAATTCGTTTTCTTTTTAACAACGGAAATCTTTTTTCGCTCCTGTGAAATGACATCGCCACTCTCGTTTGAGAGCTAAAAATCCTATATTAAACCGGTGGAGCCACTTAAGGATTTATTTTTTAACGTTTTCCGCTAATTCTCTTTTTATTGCCGGTGGAGACAGAGTATAACTAACACTATTCGAAGTATTGGAAACTTTAGAAAATTTCTTATTATTAGAAAAATTATTAATTCGATCTCGATCTCGGACAGCGTGAGAAAATTGACCGCACGTCAACCGTACTCAGTGCACGAATAATAATTTTCCGTGCAATTCCTTGCAATTTGAATAAAAACTGTTGTAAAAAGCTATTCAAGAAAAAGTTTCTAACACTTTTTTATAGTTATATTTTTGGACGACTTCCAGCGACATTTTGTGCTCAGATTTTCAGCTAATCTAGCGAGCTTTGGAGGTTGGTCTAGCGACTTTTAATTTTTCTTCTTATTTTTTTTTTTTTTTATTTTTCTTTGTTAAAAGATGACCTCATATTTGAATTATTCTACTAAGAACCTACAAAGTTGCAGTTCTCATCAAATATTTAATTTGTCTATTCAACAGGAGCTGGTCCATTGGCATGCACAGCATGTCCACTTCACTTCATGTTGGACGGTGGCTTATGCATGGAATGCCTAGGCTCACAGTACTATGATTCGCCAACACAAACCTGCAAGACATGCCACGAATCGTGTCGTTCGTGCAGCGGTCCCGGCCAATACTCATGTCAAACATGTGCATTCCCACAACACCTGGATCGGCTGAACAACCAATGTGTGCCTTGCTGTCCCACCGACACAACGCCCGAAGATCAATCGTGCTGTCACTGTGACAAGGAGAGTGGTAAGTACAAAATCTCCTTTGTCTTTCAATTGAATCCTTTAACTTTATGTCTCTTTCGCATTATTATGTATTGTGCAGGCGGCTGTATTAATGCCTCACCGGCTGGCAAACGAAGAATAGCCGCAGGAGCGGAGCAACAATTTGGCAGCCCTTACAATGGCTTCGATGATGGCTCATCGAATGGAGTCCTTTCACGTGTCGGTTCACCACTTACAACAATTACTGCGATTGCGGTTGCAGGATGTCTACTAATTGTCACAGTGTTTGCTGTCATATTTGCCATCTTACAGGTAAGCACATGGATACATAGGTAGAGGCAAATGTGTGTGTGTGTGTGTGTGTGTGTGTAGTTTGTGTGCCTTCTGTTTGTCCTTTCTACTCAAGTCCTTTGGGTGGTGCTTTTCTATATCGGGGGAAATTTTATAACAACGTTACACTGGAAACCAATTAACAACTTTAAGTGCCATCTGTCGGCACTTAAATGCATCCAGGACAGCTGTAAATTGCAAGGAGCAAACCATCCAGGAGTAGAAATGAAAATTTCATTTCCCTGCAATAATCAGAGTGCATTACGTCAGAGAGAATATGCTTTGGTGTTGTCTCTGTTGGGGATAACCAGGAGAGGGCGCTTTGAAGTGTGACACACAAGGGTGTTTAAATAGTCCACACTCAAACGCCTGTGTATTAAGATATTTCTGATACTATGTCACTTGAAGAAACTCTATTTAAGCTTTTAGCAGAAAAAGGGAACAAAAATTATTGAGGGAAAAGGGATGTTTGAACTTGAATGCAACAAAAATTCATAACAGTCCAATATTGATTTCAATGCTCTCTCCAGAACAGGCCAAATATACAAGTTTTCAATACTGGGTATACCAGTATTGAACCAGGTTTTGTTCTATCCCCGACACTTTTCTTACTCAATACATTTTTCAATAATCCCTGCGATTCCTTCCTGTTTTTATTCTAAAAGCTTCCATGAACATTTTTTTCCTATAACAAACATTTTTATGTGGAATCATTCTACTTACTACAAATAAGGTGACATCTCTCCAGTATCCTTAACTGTCCGTTGTGTTGCTTCGCTTTTTTGTCTGATGCCCATTACCGAATAGTCAAAACTCTCGCATTTGATAAATCCGAAAGTTGGTTACACAAAGCCCAGTGGTCGTTCGTAAGAAAAAAAAAAACTTTTTCCACGAATTGCTTTTATTATCGTGAATTTGATTCGTTGCTTATCTACTGAACCGGATAATGTGGCTGCAATAGATCTCTGCCTGAACAGAAATTGCAGCCAATTGCTAGCGAAAAAGGAGTGGCTATCCTGTTTGTATGTACCTAGCTCATCCATAGACGCGGAGACCGCGATTCCAAATTATTTATGGCCTTTTCATGAGCAGATACTATGCGTGACGACGTCAACCTCAACGGAACTCGATTGTTATTTTCATTGATTTGGTCCTGGTCACATTTGGTGTAGGAATTTATGCCCGTTGCACTACAGGCAAATCGGTCTGGCGCGTTGAATCAGCCGAAAAGCGTACGCAGGCCGTGTATTCATCTGTCATGTCGTTATCAAGCCAAAGCATTTAGGATGGCTCCTTTTAGTTGGACAAATTATCCCGAGGCTTTGGGATGAGGCAACGACACTTCTCATGATTTATTAAGCCGGTCCACATAAGCAAAAGCTTTTCAGAGGCACATCCATGCGGTATTGTGGATGCTAATTGGAGGAAGGGTTTGTGATGTACGAATAGAACCGCATAACAAATATCCCAGCGGAAATCACAGCGGGAATATTTTGTTCCGTTTTTGTGTGTCGTGGTAAATGCAGAGACTTAATGGATGTCCCAATAGTGCTTCAGGCAAGATGGGCATTGTAAGTTTTATGGTAAATGATAGGAGAGCTTCCTGGGAATCATTTATTATTAACATGACTAATTCGTTGGCTTTAAATGGTTGAAAATTAAGTTTTGGCTGCATTTGATGAGTCCGTTTAAGGATAAAATATTGGGCTATTTAACGTGGTACTTTCTAAGAGTCAAGAATATTATTATTCTTCCAGTGGGAGGAAGCAATGAAGGTAAAATTCATTCAAATGGGAAAAAAAAAACTTTTTAAAAGTAATCGTAAGTACAAAATTTTGTTTTATGAGTATCTAGGAGAGACTTACCTACTTTGTGTAAATAAAAACTTCACTAAACAATGAATTCTTGTTTTTAACATTACTCATTTAACCATCTTATACTAACAAAACTATTCCAATAACAAATACTTTTAACTCTAATACGTTCTGCTCTATTTACAGCGTACAACGTACAATTCCTCCAAAAAGAGTCACAATGGCGTTAAATACAACAAATTACCCTTGAAAAAGAAGCGATCCCGACGAAACTCCTCTGCAACATTACTCAATATGGATCTCAATGAAGACGAGGACTACGACGACGACGACGACGATGAAGAAGACGAAGAACAGGACAATGATGATGACGAGACAATTGCCATTCTCCACAATGGCGACGATGACGATGAAGAAAATGCCATCGAATGCTTCCAGAAGAGCAAAAGTAACTCATCCAAGCAACCAGACCAAACCGATGAAGAACGTGTACCCTTGGCGAAAAAGAAATCCAACAGTAAAGGGTCAAAGAGCGCCTCAAGATTCTTAGCCAAAAAGAGTCAATTAGCCAATAACAGCCACAATGTGAATGAAAAAGAAGTTACCTTTAAGCAGACCGATGATGATGACGACCTCAATTTTACTCTGCAAACATAGAAATAAAAAAAAAAATTAAAATGTGTTGATAAAAAAATAATTATATGTAAAAAGACGAACAAAAAAGAAATTAGTTGCAGGCACACCAATATTTTTTTTTATTCGTTAATTTGATATTGATTCCTCTATTTTTGTATTTATGATTTTTTTTAATCTTTTGTTTATGTATATTTTTTGTAACTTTTTAGTTTTATTTGTAATAATTTACTCAACATAAATATTTAAATGTATTTGGATTGTATAGTGCTTAGGATTAAGTTATTATTAATCGATCAGTTTTAAAACGAGAAAAAAAAAACATGTACAATTAATTAATTTTTATTTTAAAATAACACTATAAATGCTAGACACCTTAGAAATTGATCTTTTTATTTTGTATCAACGAAAAAATTAAATCATGGATCCGTTTTTGATTATTAGGTCAAAATTTATCATGTCACTGAATTTTAACATGCACTGATCCAGCTTAAGGAAGACCAGGATCCACTTAATGAAGGTAAGGATTCACACGACTTAGTCCTCTGACGAGAATACTTAAATATTGCAAATTTTTTAAGGTTTAAAAATCTTTTGCTTAATTATGGCCGGTATAAGACCTCTGTTCCGATGTCTTGCAGAATTTATCTTCGACCCGTTAGTCATCCGTTGCCAAACCCCCTTTTACTTATTTAGACATACTTAGGCAGAGAAGAAAAAAGTTCTGTGGACAATATTATAACGAATAACTTAAAGCCATAAGCGACAAACACCAGTTTGGCCAAAAAGAAAATTTAAACAAAGTTTCAAATGTCTCTAGTGACTTCAAGCATAATATTGTTCAAGCAACACTCAAAAATTGCGCTCATGAACAGTGGCTAACATGGTTTAGGACCTTAACATGTGCATCATAAGAAATCATCACATTACTCCCCTCTTAGTTTTGAACGTTCCGAAGATGCACATCATAATTTCTTCCGTGGTAAGTGAGTCAGGCTATTTTTATAGAAAATTTGCCCTTTCGCTCCCGGTCCTCATTTATTCGTGTATGTAACCTTGAACTATTTGGTACCTTCTTGATTTTTTTCTCTCGAACGATTTTTCTCTCTCAAATTCCCTTTCTCCGAGCTTGAATTCCAGTGCTTCGCCCTCGCGTCATCTCTCGGTTGGAATGGGATTAGGTTTGACTATCACATTTTGCGACGGTCAATGTGATCATCAAAAAAAAAGTCCGTCTGGTTTATGTGGTCACAAAAATATTATTCCGTATCATTGCTTGGTTCAGACTTGTAAGAGACATTTTTTTAGCCTTACATGTAGAAAGTCCGCCTAAGTATAGGGAATAACAATTAACCAGAGAGTTTGGAAACTGACGACCAGTTGATTAAGATGGTGATTGATCGTGAGCTGTCAAAAAAAAAAATTTGATGATCACAGTTTGCGCAGATGAATTTTTATGAATTGTGACCTCACTTTGTCGCAGATCACCTTAGCCGAGACGATTTCACCCCTGGTCTTCATGCGATCACTTGCAATTTTTACGTTGGTTTTGGCGTATGTCTTTGATCTTTTCCCTCTAAGCGCACAACACACAGTTCAACTCGCAAACTGAATCAAATTCAACTTAAATCGACCCGTGTGTGGCGTAGACATTTCGCTTATTGAGTTGTTGGTTAAAAAAAAAAAAAATGTTTTGATTCTTCGAAGTTGACTCTGAGGTCCTTCAACTGAATCGATCTGTATGTGGACGAGTTGGGTGATTTGTCACGTAAGCTCCTTACCTAGCATCGGAAATAATAAAAGTGCTGACATTTTTTAGATCCGGTCTGAATAGGCTACTACCTACCGCTGCTCATCAAACCGCATCAAAATACGAAAAACTTGCCGTTACACGAATTAAATTTTTCACAGTTGAAGCAAGGTCTTCCTATTCAGTTTATGTAGTGGTGTGCTCGAGCACAAACTCAATTGGCAACTCAGTTTGGAATTGACTTGAGCTGTATATGAGGCGGTTTAGAAGCAACACGTAGTCCTCTTCTTACTTTGACTCTTCAATGACGAATCCAAATTTTAGCTCACTGGGTAGCCAGGAAGTTCATCCGAATAAAATATAGATGGGGCATATCCAGCTGTTCTTTGAATTGCATTGCGATAAGCCAGTAGTCATAAAGTAAGCCGCCGATCCCAATCCCGATGATTCTCGTCCACGACTTGGAAAATGATCCTTCACGGTCTTGTTAAAGCGTTCCACTACTCCATCTATTTGTGGACGTAAAGGGGTCCGTTTCTTCTGTAGGTCGCTCGATGATCTTCGGCCCGAGGTTCCGTGCTTGATCGGAGTGTGATTCCACCAACCTTGCAGACCCAGTGGCCCACTATCTTATCGACAACGTTTGTAGCTTTTAAAGTTGGGATCGCAAATGACTCTGACAACTTGCTGAAGGAGTCGGCAGTTACAAGTATATACGATTAAAACTTGCCCACATTGTATTGTTGCATGTCACCTCTTGGTTTAACTTAAGGTCTCGCTTGCTAGCTGAACACGTGGTGCACTTCCAATACCAGCTCTCAACGTTTCACATTTTTGGGTGTCCACCAGTACCACCAGGGGAGGAATCGGCTATGATGATCTGTGATTTCATTCAATGTGATCAAACAAAATAATCCGTCTGCGTTCCGAATCGTTGCTTTATTTAGACTTTCGAAGTAAGAACACTTTTTTTATTCATGCATGCAGAAAGTTAGCCTAAAGGTCTATTCATAGCTAGCGAACTGCGACCTGCGATCGATCCAGTTTTCGCAAATTTTGATGTTTCTTTCACACCCAAATTTTTTTGATCGTAGAAGTGTGCGACTGTCAGTTGACACTTATTTGAAACATTTCAAATTGTTTGTAAGTTTGCTATGGGGGCGAATAAAAAATGTTAAGAAAACGACGGCTTTTATTGGCTTAAAAGGTATAGACGCCAAAAACGTACACAAGTACATTTAATAAGATAACAAAACGCGGAACTTGGAGGGAGAATTGTCCGTGTTACTTACGTTTTTATCAATAAATTCAACCATTTTAATAGTGTTTTTTTATATCAAAAAAAAAAAACAATTTCAAAATTTCAATTGACTACAATTCAAATTCGTGTTCGATTGAAGCTGATTGACAAATACGAAAGCAAACGATTTGAGGTTAAAAACGCGCATCCTGTTTGGTCGTGCGAACTGTGGATTCAATTCTTGCCATGTGGAACGTGAATATATCTTGACAGTTCGCACCGAAATTCCAACTAGTCGCGCGAAAATTTAAAGAATACGATTTTCTTAACAAAACTTGGTAAAACAATTTGCATTTTGTTTTTAAAACCTAGATTTTTACGCCCTATATCGTTTGCCGTGTTACCGTAGAACCACAGTGATGTAGCTGTGGCGGTAGTAGTAGCGGTAGTAAGAGCTGTCAAAAGTTAAAACACATGTATTCAGTGTATTGCGCACACAATGTGCGTCTGTGGCGGTAGCGCGTAGCTGTGGCGGTAGTAAGAGTTGGCCAACTTTTAACTTTCGTAGCGCTACACGGTTGACAGCGCTACACGGTGGACAGTTCAACACAAGTTAAGTAAACAATGGAGGAATAGGACGTCGAAAAGTTTATTGAGATGGTTAAATCTAAAGAAATTTTATGGAATTTGTGTCATCCGTTGTACAAAAGTATTAAATCTAGTTCAAATTAACTCAGAGTATCGGCCGTTGTTTATAAACGAGGTTTTTATTCGGCATAGCCGCGCTACACCATTGTGTTCAATTTTTTTCCGTACTACGCCACATGGCTCGGCGGCTGTACTACGTACTACTGCTACATACCACCGCTACGGGCATTGTGGTCCCACGGTTATTTTTTAGATTTTTAATTTATTTCATGTGGTAAAATTGACTTGGTCGCAGTTCGCACGGTCGCAAGTTCGCAAGCTGTGTATGGACCTTAAGTGTAGGCAAAAACACCAACTAACCAGAAAGTTTGAAATCTGGGGACCACAGCTGATTTAAACGATGATTGATCGAGCTGTCACAAGAAAACTGTGGTGATCACAGCTTACACAGGCGAATTTTGGTGATTTATGAGATCACTTGTCATATAGATCAAATAAGCCGATTCCACTTCAAAATCTGAGAATTCGATTTTGAAGCTGAGCTTCAAAGTCGTTAATCCGCAATTGTTCGATCCACCTTGTCACATATTCTTTGTGGTTTTTGAACTCAAGAAACCATCATAGCGTGGCCTGATCTATACACATGATGAATTTCTGGCTATAGAGGTACTTGTGAAAATGCTTGTAGCCAGTATTAAAGCAAGGAGTTCCGGCCTTGCTATAGAGTGATTATTTGCTGATCGGGAAAGGAGATATTTTGCAGTAGTAGGGCTATCAGTGAAAGAACGGCTCCAACAACCACATTTATAGAGCCTGCGTGCTTTTTAAATGACTTGCCAGGGGTGAGGTCAGCTTAAATCGGCCGACGTCGCAAAAAGACGCTGCCTATGATTTTGGCACCGGTCCACGGCTTAGAACTTTTAACGGGAATAGAACCTGCATCAGCGACCAATAATGCTAAAAATTGTCCCAAAATAAAAAACTTCGGTGAACTCAAACAAAATTTAGCCATTATCTGCTTTAAGATATACAGATCAAGATCATAGTCGATCAAATTCAAGCCTAACCTCACTCCCGGGCCTGCCTAGGGTCGCACTAGATATACTTGATTCGATAAGGGAAAGACAAAAGACCAAAAATCATTTCCTCCTGAAAAACTAGTATCCCTCCCTATTTATTTGTTTCCTACATTTTAATTCTTTCATTTATTCACATGCTACGATTTATTTGGTTTTAAATTTATTGTGGCCATTAAAAAATTAATTAATCATTGTTCACTATGCATTAAATGGGAACCGATTTTGTTTTACTAATAATAATTGCTGAAAAAAAAAACACTATCCAAACAGACAAAATTTCATTGAACTTACAATTATTATGATGTACATAAATATGTTTTTTAATGAAATATAATGACAAACTACGCACGTAAACTTATAAAGAGGAAAAAAAGAACATTTAATTATGCATCAGTGTAGATAGGGTAATTAATCTATGTGAATGTTGTAAAATTATATTCACAACAAAAGCGGCAAAATTTGTATTCTCATTTGTTGATTTCTTGTATGAAAGCGTGGTTTTTTTTATTTCCTTTCATCCCTCAACGAGCCGCATATAAAAAAATCAATAAAATTTCGCTACAGATATTTTTCGTGTTAATTTTCGCTAAACAATAGACAGCATCCAAAACAGAAATTATGTGTGTAAATATAAAATAATAAATAAGAAGTTTATTGTTCTGTTTGGTATACTTTGTTAAACTACCCATAGAATGCTAAGTAAGACCAACACATTTTATGTCAAAAAATTTAATAATTCTAGATCACGTTTTTGTAAAACACAACCTACCTACTCGAAATGGTAGACGGAAGTAAAAGTTTTGTAGATATTTTCACTTCACAGAAATCCACTAAAATTTCTAGATTTCTACTTATAGAAAAAAAATAGTGTATGAAAATTATTCATCTCTGTGTAGGATAATTGTATTATATTAAAATTATATAAATAAATATAAACCTAGTTAGTAATGTAGTTAATTGTTATATAATTTGATTTATCTCTATAACTTAAAGAGAATGTTTTAATAAACATACATAAAAAAAAATACACTTAGGCGATAAGAATTATACTTATTTTTCAATTGAAAAATGAAACACACAAGTTAGACTTTTGTATTTTTAACATCTGACTAAGCGATATGAATGAATGCAAGTAAATAAAAATTAAATAAAGTACATAAAACAAAATTAAACAACAAAAAAAATTATCTAAACAATTTTATATGGGGTATGGATGATTATATACTAAACACATACATTATATTGAAAAGATTTTTATTTACAAAACAAATTATATTAATAAAAATGTAAAACAAAAATTAAAAAAAAACAATTAAATACATATATTTAGACATTGTAACATAAAAACATACACACAAACAATTGAAGCAACACTTGAAGTGTTCTTCATGATGCAAGCGATATACTTTCTAAACAAAGTGAACAACAAATTAAGAAATATACATTTTTAAGTGGTTAAATCTAAATAAAATAAAAAATAAAAAAAAAATTAAATAAATAAGTTCAATGAAAAACTAAGGTGATGAAAAAAATTAAATAAAGGAAGAAAAAATATTATTAAAAATTGAGATAAGTTGTTTTATTGCAATTATTTTTTTTCATTATTTTTCAATTTAAAAGTTTGAGTTCGAAGCTGGTCAAAATAAGATTAAGTTTATAAAGGTGAATTGTTGGATCTTGAAATCTAGCAAATTTGACTTGGCCATGATATTGGATCTCAACTTGTTTGACTAAATGTTCTGCGGATTAACACTTGGACTTATGCTGACGAAGATGAAGTCTTAAAATCGAACGCGGAAGGACTACACAAATGGGATGGTCTTGCCTTATGTGGCGTCCTCAGGCCGGAGTGTCCTGATTGAATATCAGCTTGTCGTTCGAGAATATTATGTAGGAATAAGTTGACATAGTATAGAAAGAAATTAGTTTCCACCAGATGATGAGTCTTAGTAGATACATTTTATCAACAGACGAAAAAACCATCCGTCCGCTGCTAAGGACAAAATGTCACTGTTGCGCGCCGAGTGCTGAACGATAAGCAAAGATCAGTTTCCTCGAATAGAAAAATTCTACTGCGACAGACATATACATAGCGTCACAAAATTGAAATTTTTTGAGACATCAGGATTCATCAAACTGGCTTCTTCAATTTCTCTGTATTTAAATGGGTGGCTTACCTCTTTTCCTCTATGAAACTTGCAGAACTTATGCCCTGTCGCATTGCCTTTTAACCTCTTTCACTTCAGACTCTTCTGACAACCGAACAGGAAATAATCTTTTCACAAAAAGTATGAAGGTGTTTTAGATAAATAATTGATGTGCAAAGAAGTAAATGAAAACTAATGGATGTATGAAGTAATAGGTCCTTCGACGTTTCGTCATTTCTTTTATTACTTGTTCAGGAATATCATAAAAAATAATCCTTTTGTTTGCAATAAATGGCAATGCAAGGGAAACTCCCGCATAGGACAGCAATGAGCCCTAGAAAATAAGTTTGTCAGGGGGTCATTGTCAATGTCAATTGATTGTCAAAAAAAAAAAATTGTCAATTAATTGAAACTGAAAATTTACAATGCAAAAATATTATCTTCAGTAAGTGTCAAAAGTAACTAGCTTTAACTTTTATCTCATTAAGTATGGGTCTCAAGAGGCCAGTACTTTTTTCCGGTTCATCACTAAGATCAAATCTAAAATTTAACATTTTTAGCGAAAGAATGTTATGAATGAAGAACCTGCTACCATTGACCTCAGTCGTGTGGTTTTAACATCCTTTAATCTTTAGGCCCTCTAGCACTAGTACCGGTGCTACTAAATGAAGAACTTGAAGGCTTTAATGAAAGCGCGAGCCCTTGACTAGTCTCCTTGCGTGTATATGTACCTTTTCCATTGCATAAAAGAGCACTCACGACTGCCCTTAAACATAGCCCCTACCTTTCCTGTCCGCATCAGCCAAACATACCATATGTTACGTGTACTTCCTTATGGCATCACAATCAAATAAAATGCTACCCCCTGGTAATTAACTTTTATTGCCTCCCAGATACAAATGAACCTTCCTCCATTATGTGCAGTTTAATAGAAAGCCCGCAGGATATCATATCCCCACTACTTCATTCCTCGGGAGTCAGAGTCATCAAAGCCATTCATACGGCAGCCAGCCAGCAGCGTCTGAAAACCTTATAAGAGAGAATGTGGAGTATGTGGAACGTAAACACTACAACTTCCGGAAATTTTCCTTTTCAATAACCGCAAATACTAATTGCATTAAACGGCACAACAACAGTCCTTGCCAGTCAGTGCTACCCTATCACGCACCGTCACATACTGCCAAACAGCATGTTCTCACATTCTTTTGTGGGAAACGAAGCAGTCTCTCCCATACACTTGGTCGGAAGGGTAAAAGCTTCATAAACAACCGCGTGCCATATCCTCTACCAGCAGACAGGTTGCATTCCTGCCGCCGCCGCCGGCATATGGACGCCGTAATTCTTTCACATATCCTCGAGCAAAAATGCGCCATAAAAAGGGACCGACCGGAGAAAAAATTCAACCCAGCGAAGATATAAAAACTAATTTAATTAGTACGTTCTTAGTAGGGGGAGGGGGCAAAGCCTCCTATACAATTGCGAAGGGTAGCATTGCTGGTGCGTTGTGCATTTTACTATCCTGACTGACTTCCGTTTGCTAAAATTGTTGACATGTTGAGAACTATGTGCACCGGATGTTGGCGAAAGAGGATGCATAAGAGATTTAAAATTATTAACGTGCAAAAAAATTTGCTCAACATTTTGATAATCGCCGAGGGATCCGTTTACTGGAAATTTTCTTTTTTTTTCGCCCTTAAGAAAATGGACGAACATCTTCTTGCGGCATCCCATTATAGCTTCGAAAAGCACTTGGTTGAGTCCACCAAGAAACACTTGAATATGTAGTAAGCATCGAAACAAAGGGTCCGCCAAATAACTTTTGGCATAAGTTTACCGTAGGTCCAAGTGAAATGTAGTGGATTTTGGTGTCCTGATTTCGAATATGCTATTAAAAATTGTCGGTCTCGATCATTTTAGAAGTTATAAGTCAAAGAAGTTCAAAAAGAGTGCAACTTTAACAGGCGCCTCCCAGACAACTGGCGCCTACCCTTAGCGGAGCGACGAAGTCGCGTGAGAGGCTAAACCCTGCGAAAAAGGGAGTTGAAATCCTTTAAATCCGCGAAGCGGGCCACCCAAATACTGTTGTCTGCAAAAGCGAATTTATTTTACAGCGAATCTTGTCAGATTTCTATAGCATACTCTTAGGCAGAAATTAAAAAGTCTAAGATGAGGTACTTTGTATGGAAAAATTGGGTCTTTGAATAGCTATAACTTTTAAACTAAATGAGACCGACCATTTTAAACAACATATTCGTAATCAAGACACTGAAATACATATATCAGCATAAAAATAATAACTAAATTCCACTTGAACCTACGGTAAACTTGTTCCTAACTTTTTTTTAAAAATGCTATAAGAAAAAATCACTGAATATTTTCTCAAATTTCTTTTTTTATTTGAAAGCACAATCTTTCCGGTTAATTATGGCTGCCTCGGCTGGCCATGCAGTAGCCTACACGATGGGTCCAATTTTTAAGCACATTATCGATTGTGTGCAGCTGTATTTCACCAATGGCTTCACGAATATTTAAAGCGTCAATTGTCTCTGGCTTGTCGGCTTAACACTTATCTTTTACGGCACCCAACAAATAATAGTCCAACGGTGTCAAATCGCAGCTCTGAGGTGGCCAGACGACATCAGCTCTGCAGCTGATTATGCGCTCTTCAAAAACAGGGCTGTGTGACACGTAGCGCCGTATAAGTGTTGTGTTGTTCGGTCAACATGCCCGATAACGATCGCTATTGCCTGTAACGGCCACTCCTTGCTCATTTTCGAAAAAAATGTCCCAATTATGCCTCTGGACCAAAATTCGAACCAAACAGTGACTCGCTTTGGTGTATCGGCTTTTCAATGCATGCGTGGATTCTGCAACATTACCATGATTTTCAAAGTAATGTCGCACTGTGTGCCAGCGTTGTTCAAGCGTATACACAACCATTTTCGCTCAGCAGATGGATAAAACTAATTATCTGTCAAATCAGCTCTGTCATAAGCTAAGTGTTACCCATTTACGAAACAAGCAGTAGTTGAAAAAAAACGTTAGATGGCGGACCCTTTAATATTTTCCAACCACTCGTAAGAAAAAGGCGGAATAGAAGAGCCTAAGCAGTGGTCTAGCCAGCCAGCCAGCATAGCAGAAGCAGAACCCCCCTTCAGACCTTAAGACTTCACCACTCCAGGCTTTAATAGACCTTGAAGGATATCTGTATGTTCAGAAATGCATCTGACCCATTAACTAGTCAACACGCTCAAACCAAGACGCAGAGTGATCCTTTTATTTAAAACTTTTGCTTAAGGTTAAATAAACTCAATTTCACTTTTAGAATTACAAACGAAAATTTCAAATTGCAACAAATTCAAATTCACCAATAAGAACTCAACACTTAATTTCAATCTAATCACTTTTTACTTTATCTCTAGATGTTTAGATTTCAAAGATTTTAAACCAGCTGTCACTATTGTCAGTGTCAGATATCCGTATAGAAATTTCTTCTTATTTCACTGGAGGGAAAGCCTCGATATCGAAGTTTACTATCAGCTGGCTGGAATGACAGTCTAATGGGTTGGTGTTTTCGATAGGCGTGTTCGGTGAGTCTGTCGGTGCCCGCAGCCTTTTCTAGCCTAAGGGTAAGACATGGCAAAATAAGGCACCATTGAGCTAGAGCAACGGTGTCTAATTTTGCCATGTAAAATTAGACACCGTTGCAGTAAATTAAGCTGCTAGAAGCTAGGCGATCGGCCTTTTTAATAACTGGGATGTTATGTTGGGATGAGGCTTTTTTTTTAGATTTTTGACGAATTGCTAAAATGTATGCTTCCTTTAAGATGGTATCCTTAATCAAATAAGGACTTGTTCCAATGGAATCTATGATCTAGGATACAATCATAAAATAATTTGACAGATAAAATTAAAGCACTACAGTTCACTCACAGCTGGGAGTAATAATTGGACACCCTTTTTTTACATTTTTAAAAAAATCTTACCAGATTTGTTTGATAAGCTTGAGCCTCTGTATTATTTCTTTAGCGTAGACATAGGTTGTGGCATCAGCGTATAATTGGTAAACAAAGAAGTCTATGCAACTCTATAGTTACTTGCTTTCAATGCGATTCCACGTAAACTATGTGCGTCAATCAGGACCGGGGACGTGCGCCGTGGTGCAGTGGTTAGTGTGTCGGTCTACAGGGCAAGAGATCCCAGGTTCGGGTCCCGACAGGTATAAAAACAGTTTTTCGCAAGGGTCTGGAAATGCTCCGAAAGTACTATTTATCACAAAAAATTTTGGAATCTGGCGTTCGAATCTATGTTTAAACCGGTAACTAGTTGCATGTACCCTCAATGTGTGTTAAAACAGCTAAAACGCACCCAACTTACATGGGTGTGAGGATTGTTTTGTGGCCTCTTTAACTTACAAGCAGTTACTGTACTCATAAGGATGAGGAGGAACAAGAAAGTTTATAATGAGGGAGCATGACGTAATCCCGATATTGTTATGACGCTACCTTCTGGCTGAGTCAAAAATCTTTAAACAAAAACAAACATTCTCAAATTTCTGCTTTTAAAAATTAAGCTTTCAAAATTCTGCTTTTTAAAATCGTGGATATGTATCGACTTGTGAAATATGTACATATATACGTATACTCTGTAAGGCCTCTGCTCCTCCCTCCTACTGCGAAAAAGTGAAAAGTTTATTTATAAGTTTCATAGGTTTATTCAAAATTTCATCTGAAGCTAGTGGATTCGTGTTTTCCTCGGAACCGGGTGAAGCTACAAATTTCTAAAAGGCGTAAAAAAAGCTACAAATACCCCACTAGTTCCAATACTGGGTCGTCACCCGGCTACCAAAAAAATGAACCGGGTCCAAATTTCATCAAAACCCAGCGAAATCTTTTCTCGGAAGTGGGTCAAGCTACAAATTTGGGGATGGGGTAACATAAAAGCTACATAAAAGCTACAATTAACCCGCCGGGTTCGCCGTGCGGGCGTTGAAGTGTGCTTGCTAGCTTCAGAGAGCCATTTAAAGAGCAAAATTAAAAAGCTGTTTTAGAATTAAATTTAAGAAGATTTTTCAAAGCAAACTCATGACCCGCTTCCCTCAAATCAGTATCAAAACTTGTGTTGATATTTTTGGTGCTCTGAATTTTTTGTTGGTTCTGTCCAATATAGTCCCATAACCATAAGCTATCGAAAAAAAATGTTTTTCTAGGATGAAATAATGTTGATCTCTTTAAATATTTTCACTGTCATCAATATTAGCTCAAAATATGTTTTAAAACATTGATAAAAAATATCATTAGACCCCTCCAAAAAGCGGGCTGCTGTACCCTTGTTCTACTACAGTCTTGACGAAGCTTCCATATCATAAAGTCATCGGATGAGTATACTGAAAGCTCCTTCACCAGCTCATTCACCTCGAGACGGACTCTTTAACGTTCAAAATTTTTAGTGGAAGAAAGATTCTCTGCTTCAGTTTCCGGTAGTTTAAGTAACAGATAAGGAAAGACTCTATCACCTTCTCCACATCTCAACGGAGTGTATAATTATGTGCTCATTTCGTGGCCTCCTCGGTTCGTTAGACTTTCCATACACGGCGTATACCATACGGCGTATACCACGGAAGAAAACATCGTCCTTGGTCGCGTAAATCCGTTCTCACATACATAATACAGCCGACGTAATTTATTTGAAAAGTTTTTCTTTGATTGTAATTTATTTTGAGTAATAAAATAAAATGTCCATCCCGCTGTGCGCCCATGTTGTGGTTGACTGCGCCGCGTTGTTGGCCCAGTCAGTCCATGGGCCCAGGCCAGTCAGTCCATAAGGAACCGCAAAATGCCACCGCTACATGCTGCTAGCTATTTGGAAACTAATTTCCCAAGATTAAAAGATAAAATTTAATGTTCTTGTCCAGGCGAACAAGGACGATAAATTCTAATTGTTCTTCGAACGGTAGGGAATTCCCATGTTGCTATATTCTATAGCTTCTGAAACTACTGGCCTTCACGTAGCGAATTCCCACGTTGACAATTTATGTTTTGTCTGTTTTCACCGGATGCTTTTGCGTGTGCGTTTTGAGCAATCAAGAGCTGTCTGTCGAAACGCTTATTGTGACTGGAACTGGAAGCTCTTCTGCGAAGGTCGATGTCGCTTCTATATTCCAATTCAATTGAATTTTTGTTTGAGCTTTCATGTCAGCGAGGGGAAACTCTGCCTAAAGGATAGATTGCACCCAGTAGGTGGTCGGTTTCTTGACTTTCGCAAAACAATATTTACTGCCCGCATGGGGGCGATTGTAATTGTGTAGGACTCCCGCGGTTGAAGGTTATTATACGATGCTGGATCAAAGGTGTATTTGATGCAGACTTATTTACGATTTAATATTCTTACTTTTTTGCACCATCCTGATAGGCATAGCCCATAGTGCAAGGCGTGACAGATTACACATCACCTATACGGACTTACATTTAGTTTATTTAATAATAGTTATTGTAGGTTTGGGGTATCCTTGACATTTGAACCACCTGAGCACATTCTGCAATACTTAGCACCAACTTTATGGGCAATTACTGACTATATGCAAGCGCTATGACATCCTTGATGGATTTAAACAGGAATTTCCGTTTATTGACACACTGAAAACGGCATTAATTCTACCATTGATATGTCTCTTTCAAATCTCTACAAGGCACTTTAGCTACAAATAATACATTAAAACAGATTCTCGTAAACAGGGTAACAAAATTTAAAAACGATTTTGCCGTCAGCTTTTAAATCCTGCTCGTTCCTAAGTTTACTACGCCATATTGGCAAAATATGATTTTTAAGCTTGTTTTTGTCTCTCTTGTGGATGCATCCCATTAGGCTTGCATACTTAGGAATATAAACAAGCTAACGACTTCCAACTGCTGCGGCAATTCGAAACCAAACCGAAACTACTTTTCTCTGTCGCAGCGCAACAAACGATATCGCCTCCAGACTCATATCTGCGGCCCCCGCTCTGTTTCGAAATGGCTTTCTCAAAATATTTACATTTAATCATCAGAAATAACTTCCATATTCATTTATATAAATACGAGCGCGGCTGATCCTTTGGATATCAAATGCACTTATTGCCTATAGCCTATGGGAAATAACTCATACATATATGTGCACTTTGCTCGGTGGCAGAGTGTGCACAGCAGACGATTGAATATCCGAATACGTTACCCTGGGCACCCGGAATCATCATCGTAGTCATCCATAAGGAGGAAGCTGCTCCGGATGTTCTGTCAATAAAAAGAAAGCGTCGTTGCCACATCGTTTTCGTTGTCCTCATCGTCATCGTGGGAGCTCTTAGTGGTATCTCATTACGAATTCATTTTTATGATGATTCAGTTAATACGGAAAAAATTGCTTTTGGATTTGAGAAGTCACTGAGGGAAACAATAAGGGGCATCCGAACGATAATAAATCGAATTGTAAGCCAACTTTTTATGGATGTCACGCTTTTGTCTTAAAATTGAATTGAAATGTATCCCAAATCAGCCCCAATTATAATGGCACATGTTGTGCAAAGTCCTAAAAAGAAGGTTCTTGCTGAAAAATTCTCAAAGCCAACTTTACTCAGAAGGTCGAATGAAATTATATGAAAGGAATTCCACAGGGACCTTATTATCGCCGCTTTGTCCTTCATTGAAGGCAGGTATGCCTACATTAAATGTTCTCTCAGATAAGGCCAATTTAATTGGAAGTTTAAGCTGGCTTTTTAACGATGTAATTTTTTTTGCAGCTACTTGCCTCTTTTCGTATCGTTACGTGACAAAATTCTTTACACTTTCGCTGACGCCCCCTAGTCAGTTCCTTTCAACACCAAGACGGTGCAACTGGAGAGCACTGAGAGTGTATAAAAGTTTAAAACTTTCACAATAATGTCCAAATGATGAAATAAAATATTTAGCAACACTCCTTAAAACTGCACTCCGGAGAGTGTTCAACAAGATTTTATTTCATCTCATTACTCTTGCCATCCCTGCTGGCTGTCGTTATCCCTGCCTTTTTATCCCACTCGATAATCCAACCTTCATTATTATTATTTTCATTGGGACACTGGAGATAAGCACCCAAAAAGGGGAAAAAAACTAAGCAGAAAGAATTTCGGATGAAAAAATAACTGCAATTTCCCTACTCAGTACTTGAAGTTTAACGGAAAGTACTCGTACAAAAATTGTTGCATCCTCTTACTTTGCATGTGTTTCGGAAGAATATTTTAATTAACGCATCCTTTGCGCAGGGATGATGCATTTGGCACCCTCATCTATAATTATAGCGACAAAGACTCGTCCATTGTGAAGGAAGGAACAACTTTTGTTAGCGCTAGTTGCGAGGAATATTCCCCAAACACCCAAGAGAGCTCAAAAAAGAATCTTGGGAAACTATAGTACTTTCATTCCATCGACGATCATTTGGGTAATTAAAAAACTATGCGATAATACATCAGCTTGGAAGAAACTTACAAAAGCGAGATTTTCTTACAAGTGGTATACGGACAGGAAGGATTCTATAGTTTGAGTTAGGGTAGAGTTGAAGTTTTTCTGGCAAATCATTTATGCAAACTTCTGTTGACATTTTTCTATTCATATTGCGGAAAAAAAAATTAAACTCGTATCGTTGAGTCCCCTGGCTTTCAAAATCGAGCTGTTCGAGGTGAATTGGGTTGTGGTCAAAATTCTTTTTAGAAAACTCTGCATTTCCAGATTTTGTGTTGATAAATTCTGGGAATATCCCTTTTATAAAGAAAAACAGTGCAATTAGTGTTGTTAACCTACGTTCAAAAAGAAAGTTAGCGGACATGGCTACACTGTAGGGGCGTCAACATACCGTGAATGACAAATAAACTAAAGAAAAAATTTCGCCCGTAAGTGTTATGCCTTAATGAGAGAAAGCAACAGCATAAAAAGCTGTTTTATCAGATATCTACACCCCAGTATTTCTTTGGTTTTCGTGCCAAATACTTTTTAGCGGTCCGTCCAAAAATGGGAAAAGGTCCTTTTATGGACAGCGCATTCTTAAAAAATATTTAAAAGTTTTTGAGAAATAAGGATTGGAAATGAGTGCCAGTTGACAACTTGTTTTAGGTAGGCAAACACTTTTTAACAGCTTCGTTGAAAAAGCCGAATTTTGAAAAAGCCGAAGCTTGAAACAGTTTTTTGAAAAAAAAAACGCAAAAAAATATGAATAAAATATTTTCCCCACGAATATCTCCGATGCAAAAGGGCCAGGGGCAAATTATTTGAAAAAAAAATCAGTTATATCAATATGGAGTTTTTAGCAAAACTGCACTCGAATATTTAAAAAAAAAAAAAACATAGAATAGATAGGTACACTCTTCTGGAATCTTAACTGTTTAATTTATTGTAATGAAATATGGTGTATGCCTACCTAAACCGTATAAAAAAAGTTTTTTTAATATAGAAAATTTTTCGAAAACGTCGTTTCTAACATAAATTTTACGGAAATAGTTTAAAACGCAAAATGACATTATCTTAAAATTCTATTTTCGGTGTATTAAGAAAAAAAGTCATTGCTGGCTGGTGCCAAGTACTCAGAAATGCCAAAAAAAAACTAGTGGGAGGCTTACAATCCGCCTACGCGAATCGTTGGATACCCCATCTCAATTGACCACTGTCTAGCTCCAAAATGCGTCAAAAATCTTTGTTGTTAAATTTCAGTTTCTAGTAACTTTAATTGTGTTAAGAATTTGTCAGTTATGAATCTTCTTTCTTAAAAAAGGGCCGTGGCGTCAACCACTTTTTAATAACATAATTTTTTTTTATCATATTTTTTATCAGATGTACACTATATCTATACAAGTATTATGAAAGTATTATAAGAGAGCGAAAATTTACTACTTTCAAGTGCGTTCTGGCAGTTTCATAGTGTCTCTCATAAATGGGTGGTTTTTTAGCACGAGGAAATCGGGCATAACCAATATCGGCTACTTCGGTATTATATACCTGCTATAGTGGGCGTATTGGTATCTTTGAAAGATTTTGGAGTTTTAGCCTCCGTCCACTCTAGTATTCAAAAAAAAAAATGTAGTATACACGTGTTGATCCCAGTTTATATTAAAAAATTGATTTTCTACTTAAAAAAGCCCCCAAGGCTGGGGGTGGCAAAAATTTATTCATTTGAGTTGATAGTTTACGCACATATCTGAACATTTTATAGTGCAAGTTTTTTGGATTTCAAGCAAATATATCAAATAAAACCCGGTTATTAGAGTGCATATTAAGTATCACCACGCCTACAAGGGGGCGGTTTTCGCTTTTTTTTATTCCAATTACACGAGGATATCGCTTACCAAATTTCAGCTTCCTACGACAACTTTGATTTTTCATGCTAATTAACTTGTCCGTCTTTTTTCTAAAACAGCGTAGGGTAGACCGGAGCTAGTTGGGACACGGGACAAGTTGGACCACTCGAATTTCTCAGAAACCATAAGAGCCAAAAGAACAAGATCAGACTTAAACGAAGCATAAGCAATAACCCACACGTGCCAAATTTCAGTTACATTTTGTCATCCGAAGTTGTTTATTTTTTTTGGTTTTGTGTGGTGAAAACGTATAAAAATCGAAACTAGGTACAGTATATGTGTTAGTCCAGTTATTGAATTTTAATATGCCATGTGTTAAAGTACCTATAAAGTTTTGCCTGTATTTTTTACAGACCAGGTGGATCAACTAGCCTCACTGAAAAAAATAAAAGCTTGTTAATTTGGTTACCAACTAAAGTAAAGACCATTTTTGATCTTTATTTTGATTTAATCAAGAAACAATATTAAACACCCCTATGTATTAAGTAGAAATAGTACTTTTTGGAAATTAAATTGTTTTTATGCTGGTCACGGCAAGAAATCCTTACACGTTTCTACTAATTGTTCGAACTGAACATTCGTTTAAAGTTTATAATTTACACTGTGTTGTTGCCGGTCCGCGGAAGCAAAATTAAACAAAAAGAAGGAAGAGACAAGCTGTCATTTTGACTGACACGACTCCACTGAAAAAGATGCTCTAGAAGAAGAGCAGAAGCAAAAGAAATCCAAAAAACAAGTCGAAGAGTGAATAAAAAGAAAAGGGCACTATTAAGGAAAAAAAAATACTATCTTAATCGAGTTCAGAAGAGGAAGAGGAATGTTATTGTCTGATGTGCATGAAGCCGTATTCCAAAAGTTTACCCTTCGAGGAGTGGGTACAGTGCTATGCGTGCCAAAAATGGGCCCATACTAGGCGCTCAGTTAGTGGCCATGGGGTCATTCATATATGTATAAACTTCAACATTGATTATGATTCCTAAACGTAAAATTTTATTTATTTTTTTAATATCTGTATGCAAACATTTTATTTTGTTACTTAAACTGGAAAAAGCCTTAATAGTCATTATATTACTTAACCTTAAAACTTAACTTTTTGTATGAAGAGGCTTTTAATAATTTTTAGTTATTTATTGGATTATTTCTGTTTAAGTTTTTTTTATGTTTGAATAAACTTTTTTTTTTAGTCCAACTAAGTTAAGAGAAAGTGCGTTTTTGAGCGGAATTTTTTTTCCCTCTTTTCAGGCATTGGTCCAACATGCTCCATATACTGCCTCAACATGCACCGCCAGTGGGGCAAGTTGGACCTCTTGGAGTTGGTGCATTTTGAGCAATCTTGTGCCTCATCTAGAACTTGCTATTTATTTTTTTCTAATTTATTTAAGAAGCCAAAAATGCATGCATTCTGTGGATACCAGTTTCATTGCTTTGTCGTGAACAGGAGAAATATTATCGGGTTTCAAGTAAAAAGTGGCCCGACTAGCCCCGGTCTACCCTACCTAGCTGCCGCCGTTGATATGATCTCAACACCATTCTCCTTGGTGTGAGATCGTTTATCCCTAAGAGGAAAAAGAGTATCAAACCATAGGATGATTGTAATACGCATCAAAGCCATGTTAAGTTCGTCCTTGAATTGAGGCAAAATAGTACACTGCCCCAAGGGTAGTAAAAACTTTTGGCCTTTTGTTAAAAATGTGAAAAATTGGGCCTCATCCTCCATCCACACTCTCGTTTACAATAACATTCCAACTGTCACCTCTCCTTACAATGCAAATCTATACTTGCAGCGGATTGCTAGCGCATGCTAATTCCACGAACCCAGATTTGGTGATGTCCTCGCCATAACTTGAGGACGTCGAATATACTATGGGACATATTCTCTATCTCGCTCGTAAAAGAGTACTCCTAGATTCAACATTCAAAAATCCGACGGTCTAGACGGAATATCCCTGTTTTTCTGAAGAGATGTTTTTCCTAGATGTCGAAACCATTGTGTAAACTTTTCCATCTGTCCTTCTCCTCAGGTCTCTTTCCGAGTATAGATGAAAAACATCAATCGTCCAGCCCCTTTTAAAAAAAAGCGATTCTGCTTCAATCTCTAACTATCGTCCTATTGCACAAACTTCCCTTCTTTCTAAGTTCATTGCAAGGCTGATAACTTATGAAATATCTTGGTTCACTAAACCTTCAATGACCAGGTGATTTCATGGGAGCTTCGATGGCATATCTCTCCGAAAAGTGGGTCCATTCCATTGCATCTTCTTGGTAAAAGCAAGAATATTGTGAACTTGTGATTTCAAAAGCATTTGGCTGAGTTTGCCATCTAGCTCTCTTGTCGAAACTGCGTGCATTAAGCATAGATAAATGAATTGGTAATTATAATAACCTTTTGAATCGTTAGACACAAGTTGTTTTGGATGGTTTTAAGTCTGGAGCTCACCATATAAAAGCTTAGGTCCACTAAGGCTCTGTTTTGTCTCCGACTCACTTACTTCTAATCCAATTCACTCCGTTGCTGATGCCAGTAAGCTCAGTTTTTTATATTTGTTCTGAGTTCCTCATCCCTGTCCTTCAAACTTAATTTTTCGCTTATATGTCCTACAATCATTAGAAGGTACTTAAGGTCATGTTTCAGTCTTATTCAACGCTTTACAATTTCGAAAGCACAGGTAGTTGCACATACAGACCGATTGTGGGCGTGGCTTTGGGCGGATTTTAAAAATTTTGTTAATTATTATGCTTTGGATGACAAAGAGCTTATGTTACAAAATTTTAGTTTTCTTGCTTAAAATTTAAGGCGTAAAAATTGGTGACTTACGGACGGTCGGACATGAGTCATTCGACTCAGAACTGGGTGTTAATAAAGGTCTATCGTTGTTATTCCTCTATGTTATGGCTTCGCTTGTATCAAACTTACCAACTACCTTGTAAAAGGTATAAAAAAAATTACAACCAAAAAAAGAAAATTCTGATAACAGCACACCATAGTATGATTGTTCCATCAGAAGCTATCTAAGACAGATACATCATAAATTTCAGTAGCTTGTGTCTTCAAACGGCGATTTATCGATACAGATCCCCGCCATTTCATCCAAATGCATTTGCCCCAAAATAAGCTGCTTCCTAGCCGCCATCTCATTATTCATACAAGGATAAAGGTCGAAAATATTAACGTCGTTTATAATATTCAATAGGCTGTTCATGATTAAGCAGCTCGTTATACTATGGATTCCCTTGTAAAGGCATGACACTTGCGTGTAAAAAGCATTCTTGCTTCTCTGCAGTGTTTTTTTTTATTTTTCTAGATTCTCCTTAGCAGCATTTCGTTACTCAAACCTTCGCTGTTTTAGAGCTCTCCAAAGAAAGGGATCAAAAATATTTTTTTTTTGAATTAAATAGTCCTTACCTAAAAAAGCCATTTCATCCACTTCCTGTTTATATATCTGTGTTCCTCAAAATGTACCTTCCCGGCGTAAATAACTAAAAAAATCAATGGCAACTCAATCAAACATTTTTTTACTTAGCTACAAATTTTCACCTAATCGCATGCACCACCGCCGAAAGGACCTAAATAAAAACAATTGACTCAAACCTCCCCAAATTCCTGTGCTATAAATTTTTCTTAGGCTAGAGAGCTTCAACAATAACAATAAATACTAAATAATCGAATAACAATAAACGACAAATGAATGAAAGGAAACCGTTGACAAAGCTCCATATATAAACGATAAATAGAAAATTGATATCCAGGGCAAAATACAATCACTCCAATCGATAATAATTCGAACACGCTTCACGACAAATAAAGTTAAAAGCTATGAAAATCGTTGTCCATCAATTCTCGTCGCTGAGACCACCCCCTCTCGCCCTCATGAAACAAAAATCTCATTACTGATCAAAGATAACATTTTACGGTCGCTCAATAAAATCGACGAAATATCGCAACGAAATCGAAATCGGTCAAAAGAAAAACAACTTTCACACAACCACAAGAGGCACTCTTCGCGGAGAGGGTCCTGTAATCGAAAATTCCCCTAAAAATATGAGCCACCAAGGTTTATCTGTTTGCCTCAAGTAAACATTTCGTCCTTTCGTATAGTTATGAATTGGTGGGTAAAAAATATCCGCGACTTGTATGTTGCAATGCAATAAAACTGTATGCCACGCGTTCTCTGCTCTCTGAAGCTGTCCAACAGGAAGCCGCACACATACCGTTTCCTCGAAGAAACACAACAACGATGTTCGAGACACGGCACAGAGTCCAAAATTGCCCTCAGAAATAAACAACAAACGCCTTGTGAGCCCTCTCGAGCGTTTTTAAACCCTTTGAAATGACGTTTAACAAATTCATCTCCTTGCAATAACCGTAAAAAAGGATATCGAATATTTCGCTTGGTATTTTCGCTTTTATTGCGATTCGTTTTAAAGTTAAACACAACGGGGAATGAGCTTGGCGGATTGCATTATGCCACAAGGAAGATTGTGTACGCGTCTTGGGATTCACTGGTACACATTATGGGAATCTTTTATCCTGCGCTCGGGACCGGTTTTTGTCATAAAAATATGACGTAAAACTCTTTTTAGGAGCACATCTTAAGGCTCTAACTCTTTTGTCTTGCGTTCGGTCCTTTTGTCCTCGGTTTTCTTTTTGCCTTCAGTTTAACGACCAGGTTGTAAAATTTGATGGTAAGGACTTTTGAATAAAGAAACCAGCTATAGCGTTGACTTGATTCCTTGTCTTAATTACTTATCATGTTAAACAATAAGAATGATATTTGCAATAGAATGGTGTGGGTTGGGAAGGCATGTAACTTTTTTCTTGACAGTGGGGTAATCTTTTCTCGCAGTGGCAATGGAGAATTGTTTTTGTCATCAATTTTGAAATACATCGGAAGAGTTAGCTCACCACAAGAGGTGTATGAAAGAATGGACTTTTTCAGTGATGTAACCATGGTTTATAAGTAAGACCTATGATGATGCGGGCCACATCATTTAAGTTCACTCTCTGTGTGTGTTTAGTCGCCTTTGGCAACTAATCGAGTTGTCATACTTCATAGTTCCCATATCAATAAGGGCTGGTTTTTCAGTACGAGATCATCCGAGTTTCCGAGTTAAACTGAGATTAACCCAGGAATGAGTTTTCTGTGCACTTAGATCTGGGGTTAATCTTGGTTTAACTCGCCGAATTTGGTAAGTTAATCCCGGATCAGCTCTGAAGAACAGTATGAACTTCTTTGAATGTTTTTTCTGTGTGGAATGGCAGTTAATTCGCGTGTTTCTGTGAAATATGACATCCGAGAATAACTGGAACTTCTTAAGCGAGTTGTTGGGCGAGAGTTGGGAGAGTCAACAATTTCTAGAGTCGAAGATTTTGACAACTTTACTGACGAAGTAAACTCTACACTGGAAAACAGCTCGCTCCAGATTCATTTTAAGGGATTAGCAGGTTTTGGTCTAATCTGGACTTAACTCAGCATTTAAAAGCCGGGCCCCAGAAAGCCTGATTAAGGGCCAGTTATTCAGTACGATATCATCTAAGTTTCGGAGTTAAACTAAGATGAATGCAGATAAAATTAGTTTTCCAGTCAATTTAGATCCGGGGACAATCTCGGCTTGACCCGTCAAATTTGGTGAGTTGATCCTGAATCAACTCTAGAGAACAGTATTAATTTCTTTAAATGTTTTTCCTGTGTAGAATGGCAGTTGAATTGCGTGTTTCAATGAAAAATGACATCTGAGAACAACTCAAACATCTTTTGCTATGTTCTATGTGAAGTGAGAATTCGGATAGTCAATAATTTCGAGAGTCGATGATTTTGAAGACTGCTGACGGAGTTAACTTTGCACTAAAAAACTGCTCGCTGGGCTAACCCCAGATTCGTTTTGTTACAGGTTACTTTTCATGTTCAGTTGACCGACGAAGGGACACGTGTTTTGCTTCGATACGACATGTAGAATAGTCACATGTTTGCATGCGATTAGATGAACTCGTATGAACTCGCGACACCTCACGCGACTGATCCAGAAAGACATCGCTACAATTTGTTCAAGATATAATCAAAAGACCCTTCCAAATTTACCGGCAGCACTGTGCTTTGCCAATCTTCATAAAAGACAAACTTGTCTTAGATGACTTTTAGAACATCGAAGATTCGCTTCTTCGTTGTCATCCTTGTTATCCGATGACTTTTTGTTCATTTCTGTCCATTCTACGCTTTATGCCTCATTCCAATATGAATTGTCCCTCATTAGTGTACAAAGGCAATTTATTGTTTCCTTAATAAATATCACCCTATTGCGCATTCCAAACGCACACGATGTCATTAGTTAACGCGCCGCACCCCTTCCAGAGCGATCTCTAATATTCCACCCACCACCCCCATAAAAGGGTTGGTTATCCTTTCCTCAGATTTTAATGATATTTAATCATTATTATAATTAGAATTCCAGAAGCGTTGTCGCTGTTGTTTTCTTCTCTTGGTGTAATTAAATACACCCCGTGAGACGACGACGTACCCATTGTCGTTTCTAACACCTTCGCGACGCACGACGGCGACGCGCTTCTGTTGCTGTGGGCTTAAGTTACTGCACCTTGGGGAAGGAGGCCTCCTCGAAGGACGAACGATAAAACTCCATCTTAGACGCTGTAATTGTTATTGAGTGCTGTGCTGTTCTATGATGCTGTGCGTCCTGTTTGTTTATTTTTTGTCCTCTGCCCGAGATCCCTGCATGGGTTCCAATAAAATTGATAACAAATTAAATTTATTATGCTCAGTTCAATGATGCGAACCATTCGACGCATATTGATAAAGACACATGTGGGGTTGTGGGGATGACTTAATATGTGTAGGGTTTGCGTTAATTAGTTTGGTTTTGTGGTGGATTTGGCGTGGAATTAGAATGGATAGCATGCTGATATCCTTATAGTTGGAGGATATAATATATATGAGAGGATAAAGACACAACAACACATGAATCTGATTAAGCGGATCTGGGGACCGTTCAATTGACTAGTGTAATGTGTATTAACCTTATCTAATGGTAATAAGGCCGGCTTATTTGCACTATAATGAGTTTGAAAATGATGTGTATTATTTTCGGATCCTATGAAAAATATGCCAGTTTTATTTTCGTACTTAGGATAAGCCCTGGACTATCAGAGAGGTAAAAATTAAAATCCATCTAGGCGAGCAATCCTGAAAAACTGGCTAGATGTTGGATGCCTTATCAAACCTGGACTAGCTCGAGCCTGCAGCGGCGTAGAGAGGTGACACTAGTGAAGAAAAGACTCAAAGCGTGGGAGAAGTTTTAATTCGAACAAAAGAGATAAGACGTAGAATCAAGACGTTGCGATGGCCTAATAGAGTATGTGCAAAGGTTAAAGCAAAGAGGACGAAGGATTTTGTGCCAAAAAGCCTGGCTGACCTAAACCAGATCACACATGACCATAGCCAAATCAGCTTTAGCAAGAGCCATTATGGTTAATGTTGTTGCTCAGAGGAGAAAAATTCTGAGAAGATGCATGCACCAAGTTCGTTTACAAGGCTCAAAGAAAGATCTTAATGGAAGACTGCAAAAATGTTTACATCTGACGACTAGATACCATTTTGAGGAAATTTCGAAGTACAGGCGATACATTTCAGAAACAGCCACTCTTTAGAGGTTTGAGTGGCATTGAGTACAACCAACAAGCGAAAACAATTGGACAGAACACGACATACAGTTGCTGGTCGTATAATGGCCTTTTTGGGTAAACATGAAACTAAAAAAAACTCATTGGCACTCACAGATCAGAAAAGCCCTTGCCTGACGTTTCAGGTGTTAGCAAATACATTGAGGGAACTTAAAATTGTTTGCCGATTCCGAACGGCGCATTGAGAGGTCTCCCATGACAAATGATACTCTCCGGTGGTTTGTCAGACCCTCGCGTAGGGGGAACCGTGAAAAACTTTAATTGCCCCGGTTAGCACTCGAAGCCGGGAATAGTTACGAAACCAAGGCACCCGCAAAACCCTCAAAAAACTCAATGTACCCAAAAACTGTTTTATCGCTCGTGTAGGACCTGAAGACCGGGTTTGGCTAACAATCGTTGCAACACAAAACAAGATCAGACAAGCACGAGTTCTGATATGAGTGTTGCTAAGTAAGTAAGGAGTTCATGAAGCCTACGCATATTGACCGAAGGCATGTTAAAAAAAAAATGCTAGGAAAACAAATTGGAAAGTGCAAGCGTGCGTATGTAAAAACTTTAGTCCGTCTGCGACGAATTGCAAAATACCTTACCCTACCTAAAAAGAAAACTGCCACGCCTCCAAAAAGTGGGCAGGATATAAAAATATAACTGTTGAATACTTTATGCTAGGTGGTTGCATACATTCCGGACTAAAACTCCACCTTTTTAACTAAAAAAATCACTTGTTTTAAAGCCACGCCCACAAAAGTGGATGGAGACGTATGTAGAAAAAAGTTAGGAAGTGCTGATATCTACAACTTTTGAAATGTAATTTTTTTGTCAAATTTTATGTATGGCTATTAATTAGAAAACAATAATTTTGAGTTAAAATTCCTTAAAAAGTGGGCGTGGTCTATGTGAAGGCCAAACTGTTTCTGTTTACTGAAAGACAATTACAAAGCAATATCACACACCAAAAATTAGTGCGCTTGCGCCAATAACAAAGTTAAAATTTGAAAAAAGTAGTTTTACAACACACAGAGGCACATACAGGCCTCTAGTGGGCGTGTCTATGGGCGGGTTCAACTAATTAATCACAACTTTTAGCTCTCTAGTTGAAAATTTAAGGGCTAAGAGTTTTTTAAAATATATCCAGAAATACTTTTAATAAACAAATAGAATTTTACACAAAATGCACAAGTCCTGCCTAAAGCTGTGCTACATTCCCAAAGCTTGGAGAGAAGTCCGAGTGATATTCATCCCCAAGGCAGGGACGGCAAAGGACTATCGACCCATAAGCTTGTCTTCATTTATGCTCAAGGCGTTGGAGCGGCTTATTGACGTGTATGTGAGAGAGCTGATTGGTGATAACTATTTATCAAAATCACAGCATGCGTACATGAAAAGCAGATCAGTTGACACTGCACGACATACAGTAGTAAAAGTAGTAGAAAAATCCTTGGAACACAAGGAGTACACTTTGGGTGCCTTTGAAAATGGAGTGGAGTTACCGTTATCCAAATCGGTAAAATACCTGGGCGTCATATTAGACTCCAAACTCAGCTGGAGGGATAATATAGAAGATCGTGTCAAGCGGGCATACGTGGTATTATACGCCGCCGCAGAACAATCGGAAGCATGTGGGGACTGCAACCAAACATGGTACACTGGATGTATATAGCGGTTGTAAGACCCATCTTAACTTACGGTGCAGTTGTATTGTGGAAGGCTACGGAAAGAAAGTGTCATCTCTCTAGCCTCACCAAAGTTTAAAGGGCAGCCTGCATGGGTATAACAGGGTCCCTAAAAACCACACCCACCGCGGCACTGGAGGTACTACTCAACCTCACCCCCTTGGACATATACTGCAGCAGCAAGGCAGCTAAAACAGCTGTTCGCCTAAGGGAATCCGGACTGTGGTCCTCAAGATCTTATGGACACGCTTCTGTGGAAACTCAATGGGCTGCCTCCACAGATACTCCAGTCACGGATTACCTCCCTATGACATTCGCCTTCAACAGGAGATTCGCTACTAAAATACCTGAAATAGGTGAATGGGAAGATAAGACCATTACAGGAGACGACGAGATCGCCGTATTTACCGACTATTCAAAGATCGACGTCGGTGCGGGCGTCTTCTGTGGAGATCTGGGACTAGGTAAATCTTTTCGAATTAATGACGACTGCAGCATTTTTCAGGCGGAGCTGGCAGCCATAATCCAAGCTGCCTCCGAGCTGAAGAAACACGGCCCGCAAACAAGACCATCACTATAAACTCTGATAGCCAAGCGGCAATTAAAGTGGTAAAGTCAAGGGCTGTGAAACTATGCAAGGAAATTCTTGACGAGTTATCACTTGGCAACACTGTAATTGTGTGTTGGGTGCCAGGTCACACCGATATATCGGGACACAAAGAAGCGGACAAGCTTGCGAGATTTGGGTTTGGAATGAATGCATCTCTAGCCCTCAAATCTATAAGAGTCCCGCTGAGTTCGATAGCACGTAGGATAGAAACTGAATCCTTGAGTAGAACCAATCTACGTTGGACAGAACTTGATACGTGCAGACACACAAGGGAGCTATGGCCAGCGGTAAGCAAAAAGAGATCACTATTTTTGATCGGACTAGCCTGCAGGAACATCCGAGTACTCACGGGAATCCCCACGGGGCACTGCGCTATGGGTCTACACGCTGAGCGGCTAGGCATACCGCATAACGATTACTGCAGAGGCTGCAGGGACGTTGAAGAAATTGAATCTGTTCGTCAGCTGCTCTGCGAATGCCCAGCCCTAAACAGCATCAGGCGTAGTATCCTCGGCAGCTACTTCTTCAACGAGCTCGAAGATCTAAATAATGTAGATCTAAAGGACCTCCTAAGATTTGTATACAAATCCGGATGGATCCAAGAGGGCGGAACTCTGAGCTTCTAACAGCGGTCTATTTTTGTTTTCGTTCCAGGTATTAAGAAGGTTCCCAATGGACACAATGGACCCAACTGCTGGTCTAAGTGAAGCCGTGACTATTGTCAAAAGGGCATCCATCAACCTAGCCTAACCTAACCTACACAAACTGCGCAATATAGATGAGTTTAGCCTTCAACAAAAGCCGACGGACCCCTCCGCGTATGTCTTCATACTTGAGGGTCTTTTTGAAGAAAGTGGCATAGATATTCGAGTATCCTCTGCATTTTGGCAAGAAAATCCTTTGGCTTCTCCTCTCAGGATCTATGGAACCTGACCCAGCACAATGCCGACATCTTTAGCTATAAGCATCTGTGCGACTACACACTTCAGGCATACACACTATTCAGGCATATTGATGCCATTGGCGCTATAGCATAATGGATGTTCACCTGGCCCATATTTAGTCTGGCTGAAGGCGTCATCCAGCTACTGCCCGCGCAGGGCTGCTGCCCCACCGACTTTCTGAAGCAACACCTTCTCTGCTTTTACACGTCAGTCGTTTCATATTCCGAATCAGGCAGCGAGCTCTTCGAAAGGATACCTTCTTTTTCAGGTTTCTTAAACACCTCATTGGAGTAGTTTGCTCGTTTTGTCGTCTTTCAATTAAGATTCCAGGGACTCTACCGCACTTTTAAGTGGAGCTAAATTAAAATTAACTCCAAAAATGAGTTTTTCAGTCAATTTCAGTGTTTGGCCAATGTTGGTTTAATTCATCAAATGCGTGTTCCTGGCCTCAGACCCTAGAGCCAAAGGCTCCAGGAAATAAAAACTTTGGAAACACAAAAGGTGGAAACACCTACCACAAAACCGTCTTAACACATTAAAATTTGTCGAAACTTTTTCACGAAGGCGTGGAGACGAGGTCCCTTAATATCGAAGTTCCTCATTATGCTTTCTAAGAATAAGGAAAAGAGAAAAAGTTAAGCCATTTTTTTAACAATTAATGGGACCGAAAATCCAACTACAAAGTAAAATCATAGACTCGACACAAGTCTACAAACAAGTGAAAAATTTACCATCTACCATTTTCGAGTTCGTGACGACCATCGAAAGACAAAAACCCCCATTTAACGATCATGCTTTTTGATACACTTCAACTTTGACATATGTACAAAAAATTATTTGAAGACATTTTGTACCTACCCACTCCCGTATGATTTTGACAATTTAAGTGGATCTCACCTGCTATCATCATTGAGTACTAATTTTATTCAATCATCATTCCAAAGCCACAGCAAGCAACCCTTTACAATGAGGTCAGACGCGATGAATAATCATAAAACCGCATCTCTGAAATTCATACTCCCCGCAACAGCTCTTTCATTTAAAATATCCTAAAAGCATAAATGCCAAACAAAACATGCATATAAGCGGTCATTCCTTGTGAGCCCCATCTTATTCAACCACATTAAATTAATTTATTTGCGTAGCCTCAATCGTAATTACCCTAATGCAGCCAACCACCCCCAGAAACCGCTAATAAGTCAACCGCCGATATCTTTTACCCCCATTCAGGCATATTGAATTAATTTCTCCAGCGCATTATTATACGAAATTTCAATGGCAAATCAAAGCAACCTTACAAATGACACCCACCATGAGATACTTGCATCTGCGAAAAGAAGTTATTTACTGGCCTAAGCCGGCACTCCCACCAGAGTCCGATGCGGCATACTTCTCCCATTAGCGTGATGAATGTGCTCCAATGACAATGATAAACGTCACCGCGTAACCGACTTTTATTTTCTTAGAATTAGCCCTTAGACAGGGCTTTCCTTTCAACTTTCTGGTTCTGACAGTAGGCCAAGTCTGTCGTCGTTTTCGAGCCGCCTTAGAGACATATACAATTGTGGTCGTGGCGCACAGCACATGCTAATCAAGATAAAGTAAAATTGCTCGATAATTATCTTAAGTGCCATTAAAGTTTTTTTTTACCGACTGCGCCAGCTCCTTTGCGTCATCGTGGACTGGGCAAAATGCGAGTATTAACGGTCGCCTCTGACACTAATGACAGCATTAAAAATACATTTATTTTTAAATATAGCCGCTTCAACACGTTTGTGTCGTTTCGTCGACACGGCCCTACTTTTTGTGTCCTTCTGGGGTATAATTTGTGCGGCACCTGCTGCAATATAATACTATGCAGGGTATTCGACTGCGATACGAATGCTGTTTCATATTGAAAAACACAATCAAATATGAAACGAAGATATGGACGGGTATTGCAGGAGCATTAGGGCCAACAAATTGGATAAAATAAATTGACACCATGTTGCTGCATAGTTGTTCGCTGTACGAGTTGGTGACATATGATCAGGTGCAACTGTGCAAATTCATTTTATTTATAATCAAATTTATTTTTTATTAGTTCAATTTTATTAAAAAAATTTCATATGCATTTGAATGTGTATGCAAAATGGTATTGGAGCGCGGGCACAGTTTGTGCCTGAAGCTCAATACAACACCTAGTCGTGGGAATTTGAAAGGATCCTAGAACGGGTGGTGATGCTGATACGTGCTCAACTCCAAAATGATTCAATCGGAACTGTAATTTTGGTATGATGGCGCGCCGTAAAAGCATTCTAAAAAAGCCTTGCCATTTTTTTGTTCATTGCCATAAGTTTGCAAAATTAAAGATCTGGCGTAAATTCTAAACAACATCATAAAGTGGGCCATAAGGCATTTCAGGCTTCTCTGTTGCTTATAGGGCACCCTGTATAACAGCGAAGGAATACTGTTTATTTTGGCTGAGATGTTCTCTGAAGAGTATTTTACAGGGTGTTTTTAAAGTCGATGTCAATACTTTGTGAAATGATTTTTGGGTATTTAAAATGCGTTTCAAGTGCATTTGTCCAGAAAATCCCTTTATAAGTATCACAAGACGCATTTTGCCTCAATAATGCTTTAATAATGCATTTCTTTTTTTTTGTATCAACGTAAAATATAGAGTGACGCAACAGCTCGCGGTGAACCAGGGCCAACTTCTCAACAATGTATGCTGTGTGTGTTGATTTCTTCACATACAAGGGGACCTACAATTTTTTGCCGAATCCGAACGGCACTTTGCGAAGTTTTTCAAGACAATTGATACTCTCGGAGGGCTTGTCAAACCCTCGCGGAGGTGGTTGAAAAAGAACAAGTCTTTTATTTTCAGGTGACGATGGCAGGATTCGAACCCAGACCTCCGGCGTAGTAAGCACACACACTAACCACTACGCCACGGCACCCCAATCAACGTAATAGTTAAGAGAAAAATAAGTAAGCATGTAGTTTTATTTGATTTCATGGAAAAATCTGCAGCTGGTAATATAAGAAATAAAACTGTCAAGTATGAAGGCATATACAGGTGCGTCGGCTTTTGTTGAAAGTTTAGCTCATCTTTCTAATACAGTTTGTGTGAAATTCCTTTTTTTTATTAAAGTTACTTCTAGATAATATTTGCAATCTGTTGTAGACTTGCAGTTAGCGGTCTGCTGTTCTTAAATTCGGAGATTTTCAAGTTTCACTACTCTAAAAAAGGTTGCAAAAAGGCAGCATTAGAACCCTTTTAAAAATATTATTTAAGCGCTAAGTGTGTTTTCAATATAGGGCGTTTTTCTTTTTTAGATCAGAGTAGAGCACTGAACAGAGCTCGAGCACTCTAACCGTGGTCTGAACCGAGTGCGCTCAGAGTACTTTGTTCTGATTTTGTAACGCACTTGAGCACATTTTTTGGTTATCTGTCAGAAAGCAAAATGAAAGAAAAGAAAACTTGAAAAAATTGGCAAAATATTTGTTACGAGCCGAAATTGATGCAAAATAAATATAATTTTACCGAACAATAATTCATCAAACGCTTTTACTCGGCCTTAGAACAACAAACATAACCTTTTAATTTTTTTTTTTACATTCATCTGTCATTTCGCTGTGCTCAGCAATTAGCTCAAAATGCTCGGTCAAATGATTCCGAGCACATTGAGCGCGCTCCGATCATGCTCTGAGCGAAAAAAGAAATACAAATCTTGGGCTCTGACTACTCTGAGCACAAAAAAAACACAAATTTTTGTTTGACAGTTCGAGCTCTGCTCTGAACTAAAAAAGAAAAACTCCCATAAGTGTGTTCAATATAGAGATATTCAATTCAATATTCATGATAGAGCTCGAATTCGAGCATTCGTAGAACTAAGTCGGAAGGCCCTCTGGACCCTCTAGTCGCACTGGTATCCAGATAAATGAGATCTCTCATGAGCTTGCCAGGCTAGGCTCAGAAGAGGTTTTCTTTTGACCCGAACCTGCGTTAGGCCTGCCTGTATCTATTTTCACGCCTGTCATTGGGCTTCTCGTGAGCACAGGAGCTCGTTAGGGTGACTGCGATGGATGCAGACAGACTTAACCGCTACGCCCCGACATCTGCGAGGGGTCAGCGTCTTTCTTTTTATCTCTCCGGAGAATAGATTGTTGACTTTTGTAGGCGTCCTTACCGGCCACTAAGCACCTGAATGTGTAAAGCTTGAGCGAAACCCCCAGCTTTCCTGCCAGTAGAGAGGACGACGATACAGCGGAACACTTCCTCTGTAGTTTTCCTGCCTTTGCTCGCATCAGGTGGCGGATCTTTGGGGCTGACGTGGTGAGTGCCGAACACTCCTTCTCATCTTTTTTCGGAAGACGGGTAAACTAAAATCATTAATTTTCTTTCGACATTTCCGTCCGCTAATATTTCAACTCCCCTCCCCTTAGAGTAGAGGGCCCTGTACGGCTTATTTGTCATAATTTACATTACAAGACATGTTGGCAAACAATAAAAAATAAAAAGATGGTTGGTAGGACCTGGATTCGAACCCAAGACCTTCCAATCGCCGGTCATAGGTGCTACCATCTGCACCACAGCCCACTTCCTTCTCGGGTGTCCATATAGCCTTCATGTTCTCTCTGCATTAATAATGCACTTAAAAAAACCAACAACATGTAGTAACATCAAAATGATGCACGTAGTCAAACAGCAATGCGCGAAACTCACTAACACAAGTCTTCTATGCGCCATTACTAATCAGTTACAAAGAATAGCAACGAATAAAGCATACATAAGGCAAAAACTAGTGAGGCGGTCGAATCTGGACAAAGAATCAATCGTGTTCACTGTAGCTCAACTGGTAGAGCATAACTCGCGACAAGTAAGGCTGCAACCCTTCGACCACCGATCGTACCCTGCCGATGAACCGCACACAGTTTTTTCTTTCGACATTTTCGTACGCTAATATTTCAACTTCACTCTACGATAAAAACATTAATGTAAGGTTGGTAGTACAATGGACCAGTAATTGTCTGAGTGCTCTATCGGATTGTAGCAACCTCCAACAGCAACGTAAAAAAAAAACTTTCAATATCGGCTTTGTGTCATAAGGGTCGGTTTTTAGTGCTGAGTTAAGCCCAGCTTTAGCCAAGATCTAGTAATCCAGTAACAAAACGAATCTGAAGCTAGCCCAGCGAGCAGTTTTTCAGTGCAGAGTTACCTCCGAGTCTCGAAATGATTGACTCTTCAAACTCTCACTTCACATAGAAAAACACAAGAGAAGACGTTCGAGTTATTCTTAGACGCCATTTTTCACAGAAACACGCAAATCACCTACCATTCCACATAGAAAAAACACAAAAAGAAGTTCATACTGCTCTCCGGAGTTGATCCGAGATTAACTCACCAAATTTGGCGAGCTAAGACGAGATTAATCCCAGATCTAAATTCACTGAAAAACTCTTTTCGGGAGTAAATCTCAGTTTAGCTCGGAAAGTCGGATGATCTCGCACTGAAAAACCGGCCCTTAGTGGTTGGCAAACTTAAGGACGCATACAACGTAGTGTGACCATTATGAGGTCCCCTTTCTGTTTTTGTACGGACCCCGCTAAAAGGAACCGCCTGGTACATCAAATTTAAAAATGTTCGTTTTTCCACTGTTATTAACAGTTGTTTCGCTTTCGTGGTGTTCAACGCTTTATTAGTCTCTTAGTTGGGTATTGCACTGCGGTCTGGTGGTCTGTTGTGCCTCCTACTAAGCCTACTAGAAATTTATTTTCTGGCTAGATCTCTTCTCACGTTTCACGTAGGACCTCGAAAATGAGCGTGGGTCTGTGTTGGTCTGTCTGTTCATTTTGTGGTTTAGTGCCTCGCAGGGCTGCAGAATTGTTCCAGACTTAAGAGTCTTAATAAAATCATCAAAATATCAGCATGGGAGATTCCGCAACATCAATTTTCCATGCCCCGTTTCTAATCCTGTAAAATAAAATATGCTTTTTATTTTTACTGAGGCCGCTGCGTCCTTTGAATCTCCTCTGATTGTAATTCCGCTAAGTGTTCTTTAGGTTGTCGCAGACCTTAAAGGTTCTTCCAGGTTTTATCTCGGTTTACTTTCTCTCTTTCAATCTACAATAAGTCAAATAACAGAGTTTATGATAGAATAGTCGTTATTTTTTTAAGAACGTGAAATAAGTGAGTAAGTCTAAATAATAAGATTCATTGAAAACCTTAAAGATGCCAGGATATCTTGAAAGACGAAGAAATCTCTTTAGTTCAAATTTCTTTAAGACTTTTAACTGAATAATGGTAAACCACTTAGGCCTGTTTGGTCCGGGGTAAAATCCTCTTACGTAATAATAGACGCACGAGGCTGGTACATTTAGGTTATTTGGCTTTATACCTATCTGGAATCTACTTCGATTTAATCCACAAGACTTGCTATCATAAAATTATTCCAACATTGTATAATTTCCCATCTTCCGTATAATTTGTCTTAAATTAATGCATGAAATCCAACAATGCAAAAGTAATGTTGTATATATTTTCAATTTATTTGTACTACAATAAATGCATGCACGTATGAGATACATATTTGATAACAATGCCTAGACAGGACAGGACACACAAGAAATCCTAATACACACCGACGACCTGGGGAAACGAAGAAAAACATCTTCAGATTTCCATCCAATTGAAATGTAAAACTTTTCCCCTGTTGCGGTTGCCAGCCTGCCTCCCAGATGTGTATTATCTTCGAGTTTCCTAACCCCATATTACACCGGGTACATCTTTAATAAGTCATCTAGGACACCGCACAGACATATCTCGGGCCAAGGATCAAATTGTGGAAAATCTTGTTTCGACCTCCGGACTGCAAAATATTATGCAAACTCGGAAATTGCATTGTCCACATGCGGAGCTGTTTCCTTCTGGAAATTGTTGGATTCATGTGTGCATGCGTTTCGTATGGATAAACAATTCACGTGGGAAAGTGCCCTTCTTAAGTTGGATAACAAAAGCTCAAAAGCCCCCAGGGGTGAATGAATGCGGCATTGTATATTCTTACTTGGTTTTCACCCAATCCAGGCGCTCAATCATTTGGCACCAGCGAGCACATTTACACTGCCAATGGCTGATGCCGGAGTAGCCGGCCGGCTGGCTGACCGATATTATTGCAACTCGGATGTATCTTGACATTTTGGATACTCTCTATTAGCATATAAATAGGCAATGGCCAGAGCAAGGACGACAGGAAAATATTATTTCATTCTGCATTCATGCTAAAACCAACTCCAGACACACACACTCATGGCACGCTCACACGTCGTCGTAGTCTGGACAACTGACGTCCTCCACGACGAGATGGATTCGTGCAGAGGATTCCATTTCAGAGTGCTGTTAGGGATGAGCGCCAACTATGATGATGATGTCCTTGGTCGTTTCGTATTCCATTCGACACGAGTAAATGATAATGTGAAACGATTCAACGGAGTAGAAGCGCAAAAAAACAACAACGACAACAAGGACAAGAGTTGAGGTGCCCTGTAGTATATACAGCTTTCCCTTAGTTCCTGTTCATCTGATGGGGGAGAATAGGAAAATAGACAAGAAATCATCACTGTCCTGTCATCAGTATCATTTGGTGTTGCTAGTTTTGCTTTTTTTTTTCTTTGCCTGTAGAAGGTGGAATGTATACTTTCTGCCTGGCGCCCGATTCAGTAACATTTTTCCCAGAGTGCGTTGCGTTCATTTCGGTATGATAATGAAGACACGCCATATAGCCTTCGCAGGAAAGACTCTTCCATTAGCCTGTCCAGAAGCGGAAGATAGAAGCGACACAAGCTATCAGAAATTAGGATCTATCTGAAGCATGAAATTACTACAGTAGCGCGCATCCTTGTACCGCCCGGGCCGCCGACAAAGGATCATTCATTCTGTGCAATATTTTGGAGCTTCCGCAGGGGGTAGCAGTAGCACTTGAATATCTTTAAAATGAAAACATTTAATCATGGCCGGCAGGACGCGGCGATGGCGGGTTCATCTATAATAGTTTCTGTTTGCGGGGAGCAAAGTTGTTTTGCCTTTCCTTAATTGCATCCTTGGTCAGTTGGTTGGTTGGTTGCTGCTGCCGAAGGAAAGTCATTTTAAAAGTGAATTAGTTGTCAGTGGAAGTCGTTAGCGCGTAGATGATTGAGATGGTAATTTCAGCACGTTCGTTGGGTTGGAAAATTTCAAGTTGGCAGCATTTGCGACAGAAGAGTTGCGCAAAAAAAAATGGAAGACTGACTGAATGAGAAATTGATTTTATCTTCTTGCAAGTTATTTGCGTATAGATCTATAGGACCATCGGAGTGACAAGGACCTGAGTTAGTTCAGTTCGGTCGCTGTAGGCCTTTGTTTCAACAGAGATGGCGAAAGGCCTTTTGGCTACGTTTTCAATGAAATTTAAAGGAATGAGTCATGACTAGCCGAGATGTTGCCATACAAGAGCATAATGGGCATAGTGCGAATATAGGCTCTAAAAAGATTTGATAATTATAGGTGATACGTATATAGCCAGTAAGAGAGCTTCCCAATTGCCATCTAGAAAAATGCAAATCAAAATGTTTCGGGATTTCCACGAGGCACGGTTTCTTATATTTTTCTAAGTTCTTTCAATGTCACGTCGTCGGTCGTGCCCGGTCGTCGGCAACTGCCCTGGCACAAGCTCAGGATCTCAAGTTGGAATGTTGGAAGCATCAGTGGTCTTAGCCATGAATTTAATGAGATGATGGTAAGAAGGCGAGTGGACATATTGTGCGTCTAAGAGATAAAAGAGAGAGAAGAGACGAAATCGGGCCCGTGTCTTGGACACACGGAAAAAAGCTTACAAGATGTACTACTACTAAGGGATCATCCTTGTGGCAGAGCTATTTGATGCCATCTTGAACATTTCAAAGCCAAGTGGCCGGTTGATGTCTCTCAAGCTGGTGATGCAAGAGGTGAGGTGTGGAATATCGTAAGTGCATATGGCCCTTAAGCTGGAGAAAGATGCATTCTGGATGGACTATCATGATCTCATCAAGGTGATCCCAAAGGTAGAGCTGTTTTTGTAGGCGGGGACTTGAACTCCTGGAGAATGGAACGAGTCTCCGGGGGATGACCAGGAGGCTCGTTCGCCGAAGTTCTTCAACAATGTTCAGGGCGAGCCTTTTGTGAATGAACTTTTGAACAAACGATTTCCTAGGCAATACTTTCCAGGAAAAACCACTCCCAACTGGGAAAAAGTAACAGACATGTCTGTATTAGCATATGGACCATAATAGAAAAACATAATAATGCCCTTAAAGAACTGCATGTATTGTGCTAATTGATTTCGATAGATTACCACGAGATCTGATATGGATGGCAGTAAGAAAACGAGGAGTTCCCAGAAACCTACGAGCGGATGATCATGGACATGTATAAGGCAGCAAAAACAGGAGTAAGATGTCCTTCCGGAGCAACTGATGAGTTCCCAATTAAAGTCGGTGTACTCCATGGAAGGAATGAAAGGAAATGTGTCTTATGAAAACGGCTTATATAAATAGAGTGGCGCAACAGCTCGAGGTGAATCAGGGCCAACTTCTCAACAATGTATGCTGGTGTGGTAATTTCTTTACATACAAGAAAACGGCTTATACTTACACCAATTTTCAACAAGATCATCATTGCTGACATACTAAGACACGTAATTTTTTTTATGCCCCACCCCATAGGGTAGGAGGTGTATTAAGTTTGTCACATAGTTTGTAGCACGGTGAAATAATAATGGTAGACCCCCAAGACCTTAAGGGCATATGATCGAGACCGAATTCTGAATCGAATGAGCCATGTCCGTCCGTCCGTCCGTCTGTATATCACATTTTTAAGGCCTTAAATTTTAAGCTAGAGTGCTGAAATTTCTTACGTAAGGTCCACGTTATGCGAAGCAAGTGCAAGTGTAAATTTTTTTGAAATCTACCCAAAGACACGCCCACAATCGGTCTAAATGTGCAACTACCTCCAGAGATTTCAAAACTTTAAGACATTCTAAAAGGCTGAAATTTGACATGTAGCATCTCCTAATGAATGTAAGACACAAAAAAGACAAATTGAATTGGTAAACCTACTCTAGTGGGCGTGACATCTATTTTAAGGGTAAATTTTCAAATGCTCAAAATTTACTTTACTCAATATTTGTGCTCGAAATTAAAAAAAAATTGCCTAATATTTTATGTAGAAAACGTTTAGTTCCACATTTTGTGTATACAAGACTCTGGGCCACGCCCACATTTGGAGGCAAAATTAAAGAAAAACCTAAAATTTTCCAGAAAAACTTGATTTCGACTGGCCTTGAGCCTAATTTAGGAAAGCATGAAGCAAACAAAGTAGCAGGTTAGGTAAACGAAATTTCGGTCCAGATTTCGTTCATATAAAGTTTTAAGCCACGCCCCCTTTTAGGGGACGATTTTTCAGAAATATTGAATTTGAACCAAAAAATTGCATTTTTACGTACATTTAAGTGTGACTTGGAAATATCTGTGGAAATATCTTATAATTAATAGTTTGTAATTAGGGGCAGGTGAACCACGACCTTTTCGAAGTTTGCATTACTTATAAAATGTCAAAAACTAACTATGCCATCAGCATTTTACAATGTGGGATACAATGGGGTATTCAACGGTCCGTTTTACGGACTGTAACTTCTGCGTACACACTGTAGCACTTACTAACTGGTTGTTTTTGAAAATGTTTCATGAGACAAATCTCAGAAGTTTTTGAATCTTTTGTAAAATTTTAAAACTCGCCTTTGTACGTTTTCTCTTATAATTTCAGCAGTTTAAAAGTACACCCAATTTTGTTTTTCTACGACTTACCATTAAGAAGATACAATGGGTTTTAAGTGGACGAACGGACAACCCAGCGAGGGGTGGTTTTTTGGGCGGACCGCTAAAAACAGACATATTAGAGCCAATTCAAACTGATAAACAGTTTGTCCAGTTTGACTTTGTTGTGGTTTCGCCACCAAAAGAAAGCACTCTCAAATTCATCGTCCCCCATTCTTCAAGTCGCATCACGAATTTTCCTTTGATCTTATACTTTTAGCAATGTTAGGGGTAAAGGATTTCATATTATCATCTACTTGAATTATTTGAGAGTCCAACCACATGAAACTTTTCAAAAACGGATGAATACCACCTGGCTGCTTCGAGAAGAAAATCCTTCGGCTGATTTTTGGACACTGCCTTCAAAATGAATAACGTGCTCTTTATCTTACAGGTTGAAGAGTCCACCAAGCACCGGTAACTCATCCCTGTGTAAAACCAGTGAGTAAGTGCAACAGTGCGTATAGAATAGGTTCGGTCCGTCTGTAACGCACCGCGGTATACCCTATTCCTATTCCTATTTCTATTCTCCTTTCCATTCCTTTTCTCCTTTTCATTCCTTTTCGCCTTTCCATTCCTTTTCTCCTTTCCATTCCTTTTCTCCTTTCCATTCCCTTTCTCTTTAACATTCGTTTATTTCCTTGTTTTCCATCCCCGTTTCGTTACCATTTATGCAACATTTTGAGATAGAAAAAAAATCCTTCCTTTTAAGATTTTGTTCACTTTTAAAAAAAAAGGGCGTGGCATGTCCAATCCCTTTGACCGAAAATCAGTATTAGCATAGAAATAGCCAAGTTTGCGGCTAAAATGTACGCAAAACTGTAATTTTTTTGTTCAAATTCAATAATTTTGTGAAATTGACCTCTACAGATGGGCGTGGTCGAAAACTTTGTACGAACGAAATCTGAAATAGTATCTGGTGTTCCTTATGTGGTAAATTTTATTTCTTATTCTATACCTAGTAAAGCTAAAAAGCAGTCGGAAGCCTTGTTTTTTCTAGAAATTTATAGGTTTTTATTGAATTGTGCCTCTAAATATGGGTGTGGCCCAAAAGTTTATATGAACCAAATGTAGAACTCAATATTTTCTTCATAACATACCAAATACAAATTTTTCGATTTGGAACAAAAATATTGGATAAATTGCATTTGAACAATTTCTCTTTAATTCGATGCCAAAAATGTAATTTTTTGGGTAAAATTCAACAATTTCGTAATATCAACCTCTAAACATGGGCGTGGCCAAAAACTTTGTAGGAACGAAATCTAGCATAAGACCCGGTGAAGCTAATGTGCTAAATTTTATTTCTTATTTTACTTAAGTTAGGCTAAAAAGTAGTCGAAATCCATGTTTTATGGAAAATTAGAGGTTTTTCTTAAATTCTGCCTCCAAATGTGGGCGTGGCTCAAAACCTTGTATGAAAGGAATTTAAAAAGAAGTGTTTTCTTCATAATATATTAAGTAAAAATTTTTCGATTTGGCAGGAAAATATTGAATAAACTGCATGTGAAAGATTACAGTTTCAATCGATGCCTCCACAAGGGGTGGTCTGCGGACTTAATTTTTTATTTTTTATGACTTGTTATCATTAGAAGATGCTAAATAATAAATTTCAGCTTTTCACGACGTCTTACATTCTTGTAAGCACCAGAGGTTGTTGCACATTTAGACTGATTGTGGGCGGATTTAAAAAATTTTAACACTTGTATTGCTTCTGATGACAGAGAGCTTACGTACAAAATTTCAGCTCCCTAGCCCAAAATTTAAGGCCTAAAAATTGGCGACATACGGACAGACAGACGGACGGGTGGAAGGACGGACATGGCTCATTCGACTCAGAACTCGGTCTCGATCATATGCCCTTAAGGTCTTGGGGGTCTATCGTCATTATTTCTCATTATTTCATTATGTTACATTTTCGCCTGTATCAAACTTATTATACTCCATTCCTATGGAATAGGGTATAAAAAAGTGTCACCCTTTCTTTGGCTTAAAATAAATAAATAAATATAGTGACGCAACAGCCCGAGGCGAGCCAGAGCCAACTTTTCCATATTTGCTATTTGTGCGTTGTATTCTTCACATTCTTTGCATACCAAATGCTAATTCCGAAAACAATTGATGAGCCGCAGAAAGAACTATCACCAAGTAACTCCCGTGTTTTATCAACCCAAAGCCAAAAATCCCCAACTGCCTTTAACACCGGAAGCCATTTGCCATGTCTTAGACGGACGGCTGTCAGTAATTAAAATCATTCGCCATAGGAATTCCGTCCAAGGACGATTCCGCCATACATGTGTGCACACACAGCCATCATCAGTAATGGTGAGCACAAAATTAGTCCTCCAAAGAAATAAATTACTTTGCGAGTCTAATTCTCTATCTTCGTGTCCTTTGATTCCCATTTTTCTTATGGTTACTGTGCGGATGTTTTTCTCCTTTTTTTTATATACCAGGACTCTGCAATCATTTATTGTCGTGTCAGGCAAACTGTCTCAAATCGCAGTGATTTGTGCCACAATGTTTTATTAACCGGAAATTAATTTACTTATACGGCCGACGGCAATGATCGTCGGCAACGGCGCTGTTCTTAATTGTTTAGCAATCGTATCTAACTTGACCGCCGTTTTTTTTTTTCAATTCTAATTTCCTTTGCCCTGTTCACCTTTAACCTTTTCGTTTAGCTGTTTTCCGGGGGTCTCTAATTGATGGAGTTTACTTCTGTTTCAAGAGATTGGAAGCGTGGAGGTTTCCTTTGAAGATAGGTACGACGATGTCGGTGAAAAGAAAACAATTGTTTTATCGTTGAGTTGGCCCCGCATTGCTGAAATTTTAACTACCATTCTGGAACCGTTCTTTGAGGGGTCTCTTCACATCAGTTTAATTAAGTTGTTGAGTGAAAAGAACTCCCTCCTGCTGATGAGATCAATGTGTATGCATATACATAGCTTCATGGTGTATAATGTCTAGTGCAGTAGACAATTGAAAGGATACCGAGGCAGGCAGGATTTCGGAGAGCATAGGTTTTTAATTATGTTGAGCAGTGTTTAGCTTTTCAACAGCATCCCGTTAAATTTTGCCCGGTTTGTAAGTGGTTGACATTGACAGTGGTGCAGAAAAGTGGGAAGATGTATTCAAGAAGACTTATGGAAACAAAATAAAACAGTTTCTGCAGCTAAAATTCTCTGGACGTATGGTGTCGAAAAATTGTGACATTGATTGGGCCTTCAGACCGCTCTGGACTCCGCTTTGTGGGTGTTCTTAAAAAGCAAAGTTAACGGAAGCAATTCTGGAACTATTTACGTGCAAAGTAAGTATTCGTCCCGAAAACATCGATTTATCACACAAAGTCGCCAAAAGGAACATTCTACTTTTGTTAGTTTTGTAGCCTAATCAAGAAAAATTGCAAGAAACTACATGAAATAAAAATATCTTACTTTTTAAAAATCAATTATTTTTCCTGACGTTATTTAATATTTATTAACCGACATGAAAGATGGCGCAGACTGTAGATGGCATGAAAGCTGTGTGCTTGGAGGAAGCTTCTTGCAGATGATATTGCACTCTTCCGTTTTCCAGTCCTGGGAAATTATTTACCAGCCCACTGACATCCAAGATGACAGGTACTGCAAAACGGACGTCTTGTTTTTGTAGATGTTTCGAACCTGACGGCTGGTATCCTAGAGAATGAAAAATCGTTCATTCGAAGTCAATAATATTGGAAATGGTTGCAACAAAAAAATTTCCAACAATCTGTAGAATTATTCACTTTTCTTATCGCCCCATACCCTTTTCTTAGGAGTCTATTTGAAAAAGCTGATATAATCTTCCTGTAAAGTGTTAGTCCCCTCTTAATCACATTTTTTCCTTTGAGGCAAACGTGCGCTGCTCTGCCCCACTGTGTCTTGACAAAAAGGATGGTGACTTTGCTGCTGCTGACCACTTTGTTCATTCAAAGAACTTGAGAAAAGGGAGTATTGTTCCAAACAAAGGGGAAAACGAAGAACTAGAAGAGCTAAAAATTCCAAATGAGCATTCTTTAGAAGTTCGTTTTTTTATACATACATACAAAAAATGGATACTGGACACTGCCATTGTGTATATACTGTACAACATGCTCTCAAGCAGAGATTTTTTTTTAATGAGTTTTGCCCTTTTTATAATTAATGAAACTTTTCAAGGAACTTCTTGTTCACTAATTTCTCCTCATCTCCAGAGCTGTCCTCTTTGAAGTAGTTACCCTTTGTTGTCCTTCTTTCATAGCCGCGCAAGATGCTCCTGTAAGGAGAGAGAAGGTCCTTAATATAAACAAAATGCTCAGGCAAGGATAAGTTTTCGATCCTCTTTTTTTTTGTGGAGTGTTTTAATACAGCCAAGCCATCGACGGAACTTCCTGGTTCCTGGTATAGTATACGAGTATATCCTTTTCATCTTCTCCTTCTGGGTAAACGGAGACTGATGCATGAATACTTTTGAATGCCATGTGTAGGAGCTGTGTTGCGAATTTTGGCCGGATAACAAGAAGGATCCCAAATCGAAGGAGTGAATATAATAATAATGAGAACATTGGTCGGTTCGACCCAATCACACAGGGGGATGAGTGATTTCTGAGATTCATTAATGCAAGGATTCAAGTTTGCTTCTGCTATTTGTTCGTTCGTCGGCTTCGGTCTGGTGCTCTTGTATAAAGTGTATACATATATACGTCTATAAGATGCAAGTTAGTTAAACCAGAATTGCATTTTAATTAGGCGAATAGAATATATACGTATACAGTATCTCGATAAAGAAGGACAACAAGGATAATGAAGATGCAGCTCTAAGGGTTGACGAAAATTCCTGGTAACAACTGGATGGGACTAATTAAAATTGCAAATTCTGGTTAAATGATTAAAGGCTTATATGTAGGCACAACCTTCGCCTGGTCAAGAAAAATAAATACGGGCAGGACATTCTATACCGATGCAGCTAAGATGACTAAATAAAAAAAAAATAATATCATTTGTCTACTGCTTTCACAATAAGGATTGCCATAAGGTTGATAGAGGATTACAACTCTGCTTTTAATTGCATTCAAAATATTGATCCAAAGACGTAATAAGGGGCTTAAAATTTCAGATAGATCAAATCTAGAATAGAAACTTGCTTCACAATTATTTTCACTTTCGTCCTTGAGTGAAAATTGCTAATGATTCTTGGCCACAATATCGTTAGGATAATTTGGGCGCCAATTTCCTTGTAAATTTCTGAAAACTATGCAAAATTTGGAGACCTCCGGACAAACATGCATCTTAGGAAGAAAATATGGCTATTTTTGCAACAGACTTACCCACTACAATGTTGAGCACAGCCTTGCTTGATCTTTAAAATCCTAAAACTTCGATTGGCATTTATTATTGCTCGTTTATGAAAGAGGTTCCTGGGACTCACGCAAAAGTCGTATTTACCCTTTCACTTAGTTGAAAGAAGTACGAGAATTGAGCAGCGTTTTGAATGCGGCTTGACTGTCACTGTACATGCTTACGCTGCTTGCCGTCCACCTGACGGACGTATAGTTAAGCCTTCAGCCCAATTAATCCTTCACGTTGAAGAACACAACTGACAACTGAGTTAAATATACACGTTCTTATGGGAAGTGGCCGATAGAAGAACTTCGTGATGTACGTCGCTTCCCATACGAACGTGTTAAATTCACTAAGTTGTCGGTTGTGTACTTCGACGTAACGAATGCAACGGATTCATTGGGCTTAAACAGAATGAATTAAACATTAATAAATGAAAAAAAAACCCAGCACCAGGCTCCTGTCCGGTTTTGGAGCCGTCTGCTTAAGAGAGTCCCTCTTCACCCTAGCCTGTTAAAGACTAGCCGTTTCTGGGAGATTGGTCAAAGAGACAGTAACACGGTCGAAGATGGACGATGAGAAACAAAGGCGCCTATACACATTGCCAGAAAATAGGCAGTGCTTTTTCGGGTTTTTATTCAATATGCTGGGGCCTAAGAAAATTTCAATTCTTCGCAGTTATTTGATTTTATCTGATATCGGGGTAGTGACACTTTTAAGCACGAGTTGAATCATAGAGCTTCCTCTATGTCGTGAAGAGAAGAACTGTAGCTTTATAACCATTTACAGAAAGCCCTTGTGCAACAATCATTGATCAATTCTAGGGATCTCTGCATCTGAAGCAGGCAGTCCCTAAGATTAGGACCAACAGAAAGAATGCCGATATCATCAGGGTAGGATTGTTTCTATTTACTCTATTTAACGCATTTGTGAAAATATGCTTTGATATTAGAGCCCTGTGCATCAGCATTACCTTAATCAATCGATCTTATGTTTGATCTTATGCTATCAAAGGTCGCATTATCAATTACGTTCTCTTTCGCGTGAAAATCACGTACTTCACTACTAAGGTTTTGAGACGAGGTTTTGAAGGATTTTACGCGTTAATTTACGCGGGCTGCCTTTTTTCAAAAAAACAAGTTGAGCTCGAAAAAGAGCAACCTATACGCATATGCAGCTCAACCAGCCTATCTTAGCTTTCCAATCGGAGAGAGAATTTTATAGTCAGACTTACCAGCTTTTCGTATAAACATGACCTTGACCATACGCCAAAAGGTGGGTTTCTAAACCAAACCAGGTTTATAGTGCGAATATTTTTTTCAGCATAGGAAGTGGGAATCAGCTGACTTAAACCTTGTGTCAGCATATCTGGGTATATTCCAAACGAAGCAGGAAGATTTGAATAGGATAGCTGGAATATGACTTGAAACTCTCAAATATTGCCTGGTTGGCAATATAATTAGGTTAGGTTAGGTTGGGTGGCTGTCCCCACTGGGCAGGGACACACTTAGACCAAAGAAGGTCCATTGTGATACCACTTGTAGGACCGGAGTTACCAGCCCGAGGACCTAAATCATGATTACCCGTTTGGGTGGGAGGGGTTTTAGGCAACCAGTGAAGGTATAGACCTGTCCAGAAGGTCACCGATTAAGGTTTGATTGGTGTAGACATACCCGAGGGTAATGAAGCTGGGGGGGGGTAACCGTTTCGGTGTGAACCGCTGTCAGCAGAGTTGAGGGAGGCCAGGTGAGAGACTTCCTGAAGGAAGGGAGGTATCGTAACAGTTCGATTCCAGATGGGAATTTACCTTGTTGATAAGGATTGGGGGGAGGGGGTGGGGGGTTGCTTGTGGTCGAGGAGGAGGTGGAGGGTCAGTGAGAGATAGTTCCTATATGAGAGAAAGCCCGGCAGGGACAACCGATTTCGGTGTAGTCCGATCCTGTTGCTTCTCTGCTAAGGATTATCTTCGGGGATGGGAAGGTGCAGGTGTAACCGATTCGGTGTGAACCCCTGCAGGGGGGAACTCTCACGCAAGAAGCTGACGTAGGGTAACCGTCTTCGGTGTAAACCCGTACTACAGGCGACTCGCGTTAGAATTTGGGGGAAGGTAGGGGTAACCGAAGCAGTATAAACCCGTACCAGTGAGAATTATGTGTTGATAGTCCCGTGGAGGCGGAGAGGTGAGGGCAACTGAAGCGGTATAAGCCCACACCGATCCAGCCCTGTAAGGGAAAAACACTGGGTTACGGTGGGGAGGGAAGAGATGAGGAGAATCCCGTGTGGTGTGATGGGCAAATAGGGTTTCTTTCCCTTGCGTCGAGTTTTACTAGATTTAGATCTTTAGTTTGCTATTGCTCCTAAGTGAGAGTTAGCTTTAAGGATTTGGGGAACGCAGGTGGGGGTAACCGTTGCCGGAGGATGTGTCTTCATTGAGGACGCTGAGGTAGGGTAACCGTTTCGGTGTAAACCCGTACCTCAGGTGACTCAAGAATTAATCTTTGGGTGGGAGGGGGCGGTATAGGAGAGGTAGGGGCAGCCGAAGCGGTATGAACCCTTACCAGGGGGAATATGTACCAGTGTTCCCACAAGAGCGGAGAGGTGAGGACAACCGAATCGGTATGAGCCCTTGCCAGGCCGGTCCTGTTGGTGAAAACTTGGGGGATGTGTTAGTGGGGTATATTGGCGCTCCACTGTAAGGTGAAAATATAATTAAAATGTCGATATACTCTCCTAGTGTGTGTGGTTGATCCTAAAATAACTTTTTACATACCAAACCGATTACTGTCGATAGGAAAAACTATGAGGTGGTTGGCGGGCTCACATACATTGCAGTAAATAGTGTAAGCCTTATCATAAATTATATCCTATTGTTGAGCCAAATATTACCCTAGGAAACTGATGCGCTCAAAAATGGGTTTGGGCTAAAAATTAAAATCATTTGATTCTACTCTCGTCAAAATCGTGAGAGGTTATGGTAAAAGCGAGAATTATTGCTAAAAAAAAAAACAGGTTTTTGCCGACAACGCCCCTGAAAGTGGGCGGAGCTGAATAATTTGTATGCAACAAGTTTGGCAATTGGTAATATCTTTGAAATTTGTCATATAATTTTTTTTTTCGATTTAGAATATTTTGAGGCAACAGATTTAGGCAATTGTGGGCGTGGCAGTGAGCCGATTTTATAAATTTTCATATTTTTTAAATGCGAACCAAAATGCAAAATACAATTTTCAGCTTTCTGGCTCAATTTTAAAGACCTAAAAACTTCACACATACGGACGGACATGGCTCATCTAATTCATTGCGATTTCGGTACCGTATTTTAGGGCTAAAAAAAAACTGCAGGGCTCACGTAATCCTATACAAAAAATGTTAGATTTATCCTCAGAGGATTTTTCCACTGAGCACTGACGGACCACATCTAGGTTTGTAGGACCGACATTAAAATATCTTTTTACTTGCGCCTCTTAAGCCCTTAACTTAATATGAAAACTCAATCTTAAATGTGTATAATATTGAAAATAGAGCTCGAAACAGATTGTTTCTTGTTACCATTCAGTTCCTTTAACAGGAAAACGCTTATATTCCTTGTATAACATAACAACCTTCCCTTAAATAGTCGGCGACTCCTGTAGTCAAAGCTGATGCTGTTTCGAACAACCTTTCAATTTTTGCTATTGTAACGAAATGAATACATTTGATTTATTCCTCCTTCCTTGGCTGATGAAACCATTTATCTCGTATGATTTCATTCTAAGAAATACCCTAAAATTATGAACTTAATGTATTTGGAATGCACAAGGCCTTACTTTCACCAAAACCATCAGACATTCAATTGCAATATAATATAAATTTTAATCAAAACCTACTTTTGGCCACAAATATCGATTACTTGCTGTACAGTCGAATAGTCCTTGGCCCGAAAATGTATCATATTTGTTTAATGAAATTGATCCCGAATAGGACAAGGCTGTGGAGAGCAGCTTCCATTGCTTTCTCATAAATAACACCAACTATAAGCACATCACCCATTGAAATTTCAAACACAAAAGGATCCAAAAAGTTAGCAACTTCTCATCCCTACTCTTACAACAACCCTACTGGGGCAGGGCGATTGCTCCAACGCACGTTTTCTTCGTCAACCCGCCGCACACATACGCATCGTGAATGCATAAAGTAAAATTTATCCCTTCGTTCGATACGATCTGTCTTAGCACCCAGTTTCTTACGGAGAGCCAAACACCAGAGCAGAGCCGAAGCCATGGCCAGGAGCAGGAGTAAAGTTACTAAGTTATAAGTATAAATCATTTTGAATTTGAAATAATAAAAATAAATGACGGCACTACGGGATTATCTTTTCTCGTCTCTTCCGGATCGGGATCGGGCGGTCTGGCGTCCTAAGGCGAGAGTGAAAGTTCCCAAAGCCAACCATATAGTGTTTGAACCAATGTCCTGTTGCGTTGAAAACATACAGAGAGCTGTTTCTTTTCTTTCTTTTGTTCTTGCCTTTTCAAGGGGGCGAAAAAGGACGAATATAAATCATTTGTTTTTAAAGGACGCAGCAGCATGAATGGGGAGCACTTTTTTAACGAAAAAAAAACCCATAATAAAACTCATATAAGAATTCAATTTCCTTTGAGGAAATATTTATTCCTGACCGTATAATGAGTTCCACATATTGTGCTCCGAATAAGTGTATCCTTTTTCATTCGGGATGCTGTAGGTTAGCACTTATACACCCGGGTATGGAGGCTATTTATTAGTCAGTGAAGATAACCGTCCTTGGGGATCCTTTTGCCTCACAGGAATCCTTGTTGACTTCAAGTGACACAAAGTCAAGCGTGTATAAGAAAATAATAAGTGTGTATGGAATGCGATGGTGGAAGAGCTGTGAAGGCCTTTTATTTTCAAACACGATTGTGTGTGTTTCTATGCGCAGTTAAAGAAACATCGTATCGTCTGGTATTTATGAGATTTAACCGATACTCCCTTAAGTAGATTGTTCAACATAATCGATAGCAAATGTTTTACACCTGCAATAACACCGCAGTGTGAACGTCTCAAGTATCATAGTAAAAGCAATTCGATAATAAGATTGTTCCTTCTTCATCGCACCATGGTATCTCACCTATTGAAATTCAATCCGAATAGTTTTCAAATGCATTAACACCTTCAACTGGTCAGCGACGAGCGCGTCTGGTGGCTATCGAGCATTACACATTCTTTTTCCACCAGAAAGGATACTAAATCGGATTAATGCCTTGCAAATTGAGACGACTACTCGAACCACGCACATACATGGAGGAAAATTTATCAGTTTTCATGATGATTGAATTTGAGTTAGGAAACAATTTAAAAAAATCCTTTTGGAGATACTGAAATCCAGTCCAGGCTAATACAGAAAAAACTTTAGAAGATGACAATTAAATAGAAACTTATGTTTTGCCCTTTCTTAAAATTTTTAATCTCTAGTTTATTGGAACATAAGTCCCAACCATAATAGACTTAATTGGGATTAACTTATGTCAAAATACATCGAAAATCTTACTCAAGTTCTGTCAAATGCTTACGGTGCCCATAATAGACTTCAGCAAACGTTTCGGAAATCTTATGAAATTTGTGTGTATCGAACCAGCTGTCAAATTTCCGTACTGAACCTCTCTCTCACTTGAGTGGAACTAAACTTAAGAGAGCAAAAGTTAACGGAGACGTAACGAAACCTAGCAAACGGCTATTATGGTCGTGTCGTACGTATTGAGTGGGACATTTCGGAAAGCCGACTTAAGCCCATCTAAGTCTATTATGGTAAGGCCTATATTCTGAAAAATTTGACTGTGAAAGTCGATCCAGTAAAAGATGGTTGGAGAGCTTGAAGAGAAATCGGTGCAGTTATCGGCAAGCAACCTGCACCACCAAAATCGCCAGTGTACAAAATTTTTAGAGCTTTCAATAAGTGAAAAGAGTTTTGAACTCCTATAACATATTTTCAAGTTTTTACGCCCAAGACCGACGTTAGTCCCATAGCGTAATGTTTTATTTTCATTTTTTTACGTAGACTGTTCTGGCATCTTCAATTGTAGTCATACAGGTATCAAGGGTAGGTCGGTGAACGAACACTGCCTGTTTCTAAAATTGCAACAGTCTTAATAAGAAGAACATCTAAAATTGCCTTTACATAGTCATTTTTTCCAGTGTACGCAGCTTTTGCAAAGGTGCCTCTAATATTCACACCATGATAGTCCGCCCGTTCCAGGTCGAGCATTTTTCCACACGAACGTGGAATGTTTTCAAAGTTCAAAGCAATTTCCCAAAGGGACCACCTTTCCACAAAAAAAAGGAGAAAATAAGGTTATCTCCATCTTCCTCTTCTGTTGGCTGCATCTTTGCTGGTATCAATTTACAGGTACAAAAATTCAGGAACAAGACAAGCACTTCCCGTTTAACCGCCAGCAGTCTCCCTCAGTAACACCTGAGACGTCGTTTTATAAGCGACGATGGACGTGTCCCGTGTTCGTTCTTTGCTGCTCGCTATTATGCAAAATCACCCCAGTCACTAGTTCCGCCAATTCCACGAGGAAGACCTCCTTTTCGTTGGGGCTTTTCTCTCATTCCCTCTTTTCCGGTTTGTAGAAGGAGCAATAACGCTAGTTAATAATTTCAACGAAAAACTTAACCAACTCGAACCCGGCGACCATCTCCCATCCAAACGAGGGCCGGGGAATGTATCTTGCGAAAGTTGCCTAGTTTACACTTCGATATGGCATTTAAGCAGTCCCGCACATGACCTGAGGTCCTTGATAGTAGCTCTCATTTTTAATAACAGCCACCCCATTTGTGCATTGCGTTTAGGCAAATTGGCAAGTAAATTGCAATGAGAACACCTCGTCCGATGCAGCATCACTTTGTAAAGTGGCTCGCTCGTGGTCGTTTGCTTGAGTTCACAGGCTTTAAGTGTTTCACCCGAGGGCGGCCGACGAGCGGCGGCGTCCTCTAGGTATGGGGATCTTTGTTGGTGAAGGCGGGTGTAATTTGAATAAACACTCTCCAAGGGTGGGCAAGAACTTGCGAGTTGGTAAAACAATTTCACTGTCCCGAATTGAAAACCAGGAGCGAATGCAAATTAATTGTTTTTCTAATGCGGAAAAGTATATACCGAAGGCTTCCCCTTGAAAAGTGTTTAAAATGGTCTTGTGTATCGGCACAAGGATGGTTTCTTGTTTGGAATGGTAAATTTATGGAAATGCAACAAGAATTCCGGAGAAATTTTGCTTTTGAGAAATTGTGAAGGACCAGAAAAACTATTAATAAGATTTTGGCAAAAGAGAAAAGGTAGTCAGCAAGTATAGGAGTTGGGAACATAACTTTCTTATGGCCAACACTTTCTTATTTGAACTTGGAAAAAGAGTTTCGCAAAAGGAACTTACGGATTCGCCTGCTACCTTTCTTTAACAGAAGTTTGAAGCTTTTATAACCATAATTCACATATTCCTTCTGGCAAAATAAATTGAAAGCGTTTAAACAAAAATGTTTTTTGTGGGGATGTTAGCATTTCCATTGATTTTGGAAAACCTAAGAAAAGCTGTAAAAATTTAAAGTGGTACGAAGTGGTAGGCCAATGCCATGACCGAGAAAACTTGTTTAGACTCTTATTCAAATTTGGATCTCATTCAACTCAAGATAATGCATTTATTAGATGAGAGATGAGACCTTCCTGATGGCCAAGTTACGGGAAACTGGGATACCGAATCATAGATGCTGTTGGGATCTTCTTACTCCTTGTTACTTGAAAAGCATTTCCATTAGCCATTTTCATGATGCTCCAAAGTGGATATCTTCCTTGCCAAACTCTGGCGCTTTGACAGGCTTAGACAAAAGCTGCTGTACGGAAAGGAGGGTATATTTTCACCATATGTTGAGAAGTTGGCCCTGGTTGACCTCGAGCTGTTGCACCCCTCTATTTATTTTTTTTTTTATTTAAAAAAATCAGATAAAAGTAAGGGAAGCATCCTCGTTCGCACAATAGTGTCCTGCTATGATGATGACCTATCCTATCCTTTTTTATCCACCTTTTGCCAGGTGAACTCTAGGAGCTTTCGCCTATCCTACCCGACAATGATCCCAGCATTTTCATCGAAACTGAAGGCTGAGGTTTAAGCGACAAAACTAAGTCAGACTTCACGAGCCTTCAAATACCTTCACGAGCCATGGCTCGAACTAAACTTTCGTTGAAGGGTCTTATAATTTACATTGTGTTTGCACAATGAAAATTATAAGGTACTCACTCGAAATCTTGAATCGGAAATCTTGATGAATACACACTGAAGATGCTCAGTGCCAAGATTTCTCAGCGAAACGCATGACCAAAAAACGGAGGTTAAGACCAATTTCGATCTTTTTTGTTTTAAAACACATAAGCCTCCTTGGTCACACATGCACATTGGCTAGCAATAGTTAATATGTGCATGTAAGACTTTTACATTCTAAGTCAAACTTATTTTCTTTGGAGAAATGACACAGCTAAAACCATGTAGTCTCATTTTTTATCGCGGTGGTTTATATGGGTGTCCTGGATCGGAGTCTCTCTGCCGCCTGTGTATGCGGCTTTATCTAAAAGTTCTTGAATCCTAGCCCTCCGATTCTATTCTTTTTTCATGGAAATATACACTATGAAATAAAATTTCACAATCAAAATTGAGCGTATTGTAAAAAAAGGAGGAGAAGTTTGTTTTTACAATTTTTGTACAAATTCCAAGTTAGTCGAAATGGCCTTAAGGTCTGTTCCTGCTATTGACGTGCATAATATCTATACTGTTTGTGTGCTTTGAAGCACAATACACAAAATTTTATTGCTAAAGGCATAGCTTTGAAAAGCAGAATTATCACCCACCCCCAGGGTTTTTAGTTCATTAAACTATGCCTTCATCAGCCATAAAACGTCGATTAGCGGGAGATGGTTAAAAACAAATCCCGAAGTGGCCACCGAAACTCCACCGGACAAACATAAGATTAATATTACACGGACACCCTTTTTGTTGTCATTTTAACGGGTGATTTTTTAAGAGGTTGAGAACTTTTTAAGAAAAAAAACACAAAAAATTCGAAAAAATTAATGAATATTTATTTGAATCGAAAGTTTGAACCTTGCAATTTAATGTTTAAGATAATTTCATGCAAATGTTGACCGCGGCTGCGTCACAGGTAGCCCATCCGCTGAGATACTCAGGTAGCCCATCCAATTTTGGCATACTCTTTCACACATATCGGCCGGTATCTCACGAATGAATGCATGGATGTTGGCTTCCAGTGCGTCAATCGAAGCGGGCTTGTCCCTATAGACATTAGCCTTGACATACCCCCACAAAAAATAATCTAATGGTGTCGAATCGCACGATCTAGGCGGCCAATTGACCGGCCCGAAACGTGAAATTAACTGTTCAGAGAATGCCGACCATAAAATGGAAGCAGCGCGCGATGAACATTTCGAACCGAGCACGAATTTTGATAGTAAAATTCAATAATTTGCAAGCGTTGTTCATTTGTAAGACGATCCATGGTTAAATTGCAAACCAAACTGAAGCTGTTTGACAGTGACACAAGGTACTAAACACACGTCAGCTGTCAAAACCAGTGTTGCCAAAACCAAACCAGCTAAAAAATCACCCTTTAACTTTTGAAAGCGAAGGATACTGACTTTTCGCGGGTGTCCGAAAACAATTTCGTTGTAAAAATAAAAAACTGTGAGCTAAAGTCGGCTTTTTTAACTCACAATAAATTTATTTAATACTTTTTTTCAGTCATCGCTTGGTGTTGAGCAAGTTAACTTACACAACACAACTCAGAACTATTCAAAACAAGAGTGCACCGATACCTCAAATTCCTTTCTTCTGCTAAACACTAAAAGGGTAGCCGATTGCTTGTTCGCGAGTACCTTATAAAAAAAGACCAGTTTCCATGAGTAAGATTTTTTTCGTGCTAAAAAAAAGTTCTTTTATGTAAGCCAGCCAAAAAAAACACAATAGTTTCCGCTTACTCGACAATAATATTCGTATCGTGGTCGAAAGGGAAAACGGCGAATTTCTGTGAGGTTGATATGGCTGGGGTACCATTTGACCCTTCACGCTGTTTCGAATGAATTTAACATAGGTTCCTCGTCAGTTTAGACATCCGCCGAAACAAAAGACACCGAAGGTAAGGAACGATTAACTTTTAAGACTGAATTCAAGGTGTTCAGTCTTGATCTGATTTGTATTTTTTTTTGTGAAATAGAACCAGGAGATAACAATACAACTTATGATAATTTAGGGCATAAACATTCAGTATCAGTAGATTCCAAAGAAGCAAACTGCTCTTATTGTTCACACTACAGGTTTATCAAAAAATATGAACCAGCCGAAATCAAAGTCTTTAAAGCAAAATGCGTAGCTACCAACAAAATAAAAAGCCTAGCCTTTAAGCATGTAAAAGCTCATAAGCTCCCAACGTTTAATCGTTTTCGAAAGAGAAAATCTGAATGTGTCCCTTCATGACATATCTGAAGACCCCGACCAGGGCTTTAAAAAAGGCATGGCTCATGATCTTAAAAGGTCTCTAATGTTAAAAGAGTGAAGAAAGATTGGTTGCAGTATCTTGTCTCCTAAAAAAATTCTCATAAAGTATGTTATAGCTATTCAAATACTCTCAAATTAAGGCAACGAAAACGTTAATATAAACTTAAATCCTGTCAGAAAATATCACTTGATTGGGTGAAAACATATATACCACCCTTCAGGGGAATATGGTCTTTAAAAGTTGTGTTAATATTTTTTTTTTTTGCCTGAATTCAAATACAAACTTCAGTTTACATATTTACGTAAAATGTACGAATGTGGAGCCTACACTGCGTGGATCCAATGTAGAAACTCAACTTCTCGAGCCCGGTAGAATGAGGCGCAAAGGACTTCCAATCTGGCAGTAAGAACAGCCAAGGAACAGTCATGGAAAAAGTTCGACGAGAAGTTGGAGCACGATTACAGATCTGCAAACAAGATATTTTGGCAGACCATTCGCCGGCTCAGAGGAAGGAAGTTAAATATCATTCAAGGGGTTAGATCCAAGGACGGTACACTTCTTTCAAATGAGAGCGATGTCTTGCGCAGATGGAGAGAGCACTTTTCGGAGTTGCTTAACCCCCCAACAGGGCACTGAAGATGGCATTCCCACTGCTGACGAGATAAGGGCGGAGAATAGTCCCACAGTAGACGAAGTCACTAAAGCGATCAAATCGCTAAAAGTTGGCAAGTCTGCTGGAGTTGATGAAATCCGGCCAAAAATGCTCAAGGCAATGGGTGAAGAGGGTGTTGAATGGCTAATACGCTTACACGTGTCATTAAGGGGGCCTGGGATAGCGGGAAGGCACCTAGCGATTAGCAAACGGGAGTTATAGTGCCCATTTTCAAAAAAGGGAACAGGAGAGATTGCGCCAACTATAGGGGCATATCTCTCTTGAGTCTTCCGGGAAAAGTATTCGCGAAGGTATTGGAAACGCGTTCCAGAGCTGTAATCGAGCCTTTGTTACGGGAAGAACAGTGCGGCTTTCGGCATGGCAGACGCACAACAGACCAGCTTTTTACTCTGAAGGTTATTCTTGAGAAGGGCTGGGAATATGCCAAACGGGTCTATGCGTGTTTTGTAGATCTGGAAAAGGCCGAGTCCCTCGGGATACATTGTGGAGAGTTTTGCAGGACTATGCGCTGAGTGGGCCTCTTCTGAGAGCCATCCAGTCTTTGTATGTTAACTGCAGAAGCTGTGTACGGATAAATGGCGTCAAATCCCGTCCTTTTGATGTGCGCGTTGAACTTCGCCAGCATATATAGACTGGATGGTGAAGCGAGCAATGTTTCGAATTGGCCGGCATCAGGATGAGCCATCTGCTTTTCGCAGATGTTTTGGCCATCCTTGCATCATCCAAAGAGGAACTTCAACGAGCACTGGATAGGTTTGCAGCCGTCTGTGGTGATGCTGGGATGAAAGTAAACGTGAACAAATCGGAAGTGATGGTTGTTTCCCGAACTCCTGCGCAATGTACCCTGCACATAAATGGAGTTCCATTAAAACAGGTGGAGGAGTTTAAGTATTTCGGGGTCTTTTTCACGAAAGCTGGGAGGAGTGATACTGAGTTGTCCTGTAGAATTGGCCAAGCTGGAGCAATAGTAAAGGAACTGCGCCGGCCGGTCATCAGGAAAGCTGAGCTTGGAGTGAAAGCAAAGATCTCAGTTTTTAATTCAGTGTTCGTTCCGAAGCTCATCTATGGTCATGAAATTTGGGTAATGACCGAAAGAATTAAATCGCGGGTACAAGCTGCCGAAATGAGATTCCTGAGGTGCGTTGCTGGTGTTACTCTAAGGGATAGAGTGAGAAACGTCAGTATTCGTGGGAATCTTAATGTTGAGCAGCTACTTCTCCGAGTGGAGCGATCGATTCTTCGATGGTTTGGACACGTTGTTCGCATGCCCCATGACAGACTTGCTAGACAGGTCATGCCAGCCGAGATGGGAGCACGTCGCCCCCCTGGTAGGCCAAGGAACAGGTGGTGGGATCAGGTAAAGAACCTCTCTGAGTCCCGCCTGGGGATTGCGCCCGAGTCTCTTGATTTGGTGGCGGAGGATCGAGAAAGATGGAAGGACCATTTACCCACCCTCGCTCCGCGACCCTTTTAAAGGATAAGCGGCATCCGAAAATGATGATGATGATGACATATTTACGTTTCAGCAATTTGCTTTCATCTATGAAGGGGTTTTTTATTTTAAGAATTTCAAAAAACAAAAAGTCGGGGAATATGGCGCACCGCCATATAAGCAACCTGGATTTGGAGTGAGCTTTCCGAGAAATCGGGTTTTCAAAAATTTAACGTCTTAAAAGGGGGCATGGTCGATATTGTGGGCTTTGTTAAAGGTCTTGGGCCAATATTGACAGAACCAAAATTTGAGCTCCTACGCCTTGTCTTATTTGACCAAAAGACATTTTAAAAGAAAATGTGAAATAGAGATTATCTCACATTGAAGCCAGTAGTGGGCGTGGCCGGGGACGAATCGAGCGAATTTTTACACTTTGTCTTTGCAATAGAACAACCAAGCCGTGTAACAATTTTCAGCTTTGAACCTTGATTTTGAAGACCTAAAACCTTCACACATACAGACGGACGGACGAACGGACATGGCTTAATATCCTGGGTCGTGTATAAAAATATCTCTAGCTTTATACACGTGTAAAACTTCTATCTTTTTATTAGTTCCTATCTCTGGTAGCTTTTTCCACACTTCCGGAGAGATAAGAGTGTTTCTAAGCGGACATGGTTTGTCAATAGCTCTGTACAGAGCCACAATAGGTAGATTTGAGGCATAGAATAATGCGTAATGGGAATGTTTAAAGAATATTCATGGTAATCTGTAGCTCTTAATATCCCTAAATTACCTTGGGCTGCTAAATTTTTTACATGCCTTTTTGCGAGACTTCGGCATTTTTATTCCCTTTATCCGCCTCCATCACAGCTCCTCCAAAAGTCATTTGAGTAAGCCGCAAACATTGTTTCGGCCTAGTGCCTATTGGAAAGTGTCTTGTAACGAGGATTATTGTGGGATCTGTTTAACGCGATCGGCTATATTAGTTTGCCTTAATATGTTTCGCAAATATTATATCTAGTTTGTATTTTTTATTCAAGCTGCGGTTCCAAAAAGATGCCACTACATGTCACATAGCTCTCAAAGTTGTCAAGGAGAAATTTGGCGATACTTAATTGCTTGGCCGACTGACTGGACACGTCGCCATTATTTGCTTTGTAGCTGGGATTCAAATTGGTTAGTTAGAATGTTTCACACATCGTTCTTCGGGTCACCCAAAAACATTCTTTCAAACATTCAAAGGTATACAAACCCTTATCTTAACATGGTCTGAAGCAAAGTGCCGTTCAACCTCTTTCAGTTATCAAAACTCTATATTGTGCGAAACACAAAATTTGAATACTTGTCACTTAGGGATTTCACTCTTCTCAAAAATACATTTACCTTAAAACTGGCACTGAGCAGCAGCAAATATTTCTCCGAATGCATTATTTCTGACACAAATTGCTACAAAACAAGTTAAGCGTTTTCCAGACAAAAGACCCAGGGAAGGGCATTTGGATCCTGGAAAACTAAAATATTACAAAAAAAAAAACAAAAATCTTATAACCCCACTTCGGAGAAAACTTTTCCATTTATACAAATATCACCGCGTGATAAAGGATTGTTTGTGCAGTCGGGGGCGGTAAGCTGATGAAAAATTTGCCCGAAATTCAGCAACAATAAAAGCAGCCTCCCCTTGCAATCCGCATCGAAAAACTTTCATAATTCCTCGTCACCGCACAGCCGCCTTCTCTCCCCCTAAGGCTTTGGTCCCATTCTCAGCAAAATGCATCGCGGAAAAGCTCTCCTAAACACAACAACTGTATACACGTACAGAAGATTCACAAAATCCTTGCTTACCTTTCCAAGCAAGAGGTGAAAAGGGAACCAGAAAGTGACTTGAGTTGAGTACCTGATAACCTGACGCATTGAAGCGGACAGGCATTACGAAACTTATTGCACTTTATCTCTATTTCCCTATTCCCTACACTTGATAGGAAAGTTTGGCGTTCGTCATCCCTGCGGGCGAACGAAAGTTCGGCTGGTGGAAAGTCAGTGAACGGGCTGCCCACCGGCACATAGAAGGGAGTTTTGCTATTTTCGCTAACAGCGTGGAAGTTCAGCGATGCGGACACGTGAACTTTTAAAATTGCCTGCACCCGTTTCTATCAGGCTACAGGAGCACTGTCTACAGTTGGAACTCGAAAGTTTCTGTAGCAGTTCCTACGAAGAGAATAGAATTGAATACGTGTCTTAAAATCTCAAACTTTACTAGGGTAGCGCAACGAATTAAACGTTTAGCATAAAAGTGCGCATTGGCAATCGCAAAATATTTCGTGTGTATAGGATTGTAAACAAGACAGTTTTTATTTTTGTGAAATGTTGGCAAATTTTAGCCAGGAAAATGTTTTACGATTGAAGAATGCAAATCCTAATTAATTATTAACCTCATGTTTGGTTAAGTACCATGCGAAACGTTATATGGCAAGGTCCATTATCTTTTCAAAAGCTTGACTTACGTGAGGTTAGGTGGGGTAAGATAGACACAGTATCCCCTGAAGTCATAACAATGATTTTACTCGACCATTAAACAATGATTAGAGTTTTCGGAACGGTTTTCGACCCCCTACCCAGGCCCTAATCGACTGCGCCATTTTCAGCACAGAAGTTCTCCTATTTTTGAAGGGAAATATTGGAGTAAAGTTAAGGTCTTCGTGACTTGTAAGTGTTACCCATTCACCTCGCTGTGGGTCCAACTAAGTCTACCGCCCATATCTAATCATTCTTTATTAGTACTCCTAGAATGCAAAAAAAAAGTTTTTTTTCCTTATTTATGATTTATCATAGTCCTAGGAGGGGATCACAAAAGGATTCCAAAAAAATTAAAAAGGGTTTAAACGTTACCTGACAAAGTAAGCAACAACATCATTGTCTTAATTTTAAAATTGTACTTAAAAAAAAAAAAACAAATTGAATCTCCTAGAAATACATCTTCAAAGGACATCGCATCGCTTATTGGGCCGCACTCTTACCCCTTATCGACCCTGATTGGGATTAACAATCAAACGAAGACTTATTTTCTCTATTTGCTTTCTTTTGTTTCCCTTTAAGGGTTGCTTACATCTTGTTAAGTTAATCCTTGGGTGCCTTGGAAATGTCATCGGCCCCTCCCGCGGTTATTCCCTGATCATCCCTAATGGGGATGCAAACAAACAGCAACAACAAAACACAGTAGATATGTATAGACAGCTCAGTTCGCAAGTTAAATGAACCCTAAGGACATCCTCAGCGTACGCGCCAATATATACAATTCACCGAATCGACGACGTCGTCGTCCTTTCGATAAACTTTACAATGTTATCCTTTAAAGGATTAATTTGTTCTGTTTGCTTTTGTGGGCAGGGGTACCGACTACACAACATAGCAACGAACCGAACACCAGCATGTCTGTTACGAAAATTCCAACACAGTCAACCTCCTTCCTCATGCGGCAAATAAATTAAAAATCAGATCCCTGATGATGCAAATTGGAATGCGACACGAAAGTAAATGCGAATTCGAAAAAGGATTCAATTTGTTTTCTTGTCCCGCGCTCAATTAAACGCTGTTATTGGTGTGCTCTCGCTCTCTGGCCAGCTCGTCCACCTGTTCACAGGGCGGCCATCCACTATCCAGACGCACCCGAGAAAGAAAATGGATGGTGCGTTAAAACCGAAAGATTATCCGTTTTGCAAATTAAACGACTTGTCGTCCTCTGTGCACCTAAAGCTTCACTCCTGCAGTGTGCTGGGTATACAAGCAGGCAGGTAACCTGGCGGAAAATTCATTGCTTTTCATTGTCCCTTATGGGGACGGGGTGATGGTCTATACATGGAGGAGCTCTAGAACAAAAATGAGATGTTTCTATAGACACTCTCTGCGTGTATAGCTTCTGCAAGCGAGGGAACCATGTTTGTGTTAAAATACTCGTATACCATGTTCCTGGGATGAAGCTGCAAAACCTGATTATACGCTTGAGATGCTTTAGGGATGGAATCCGTTAACAAATTAAGCCAAACAACAGGCGACGTGAAAAAAGGGCACAAGGACAACTGAATTAAAACCAGAATCATCAGTGGTTCAAATTAATTGCGGTGCGGTGCAGTTGAGGGTCAAGGAGGATGAAATTTTAAGCGAATCTTATTCCGATTGTATCTATTCGGGGGTCCCACGGCGCGCGGCGGTGATAAGATTAGAAATCAACTTTTTGGCCGAGATTAATTATTAGACTCGTTAGGGTTTGAGTTTTCGTAAATACATTGCTGGAGGCTATAATTAAAGAAAGTCCAAGGTTTTTCGAATTGTTGTTTTTTTTTTTGGGTTTTATAGCCCATCAGATTTTTGGAGAAGATTGTTGAACCCAGAACTAGATCAAACGGACTTGGTGCGTTAAAAGGGCTTACATACTTTACAAAGCATTCAATACTGCTTTAAGGTTTTAAATGATTTTAGTTGGATCGTTTTTGTCATTTTGAACATAGGGCTGACCGTTGAAGTTTCTGTTAGAATGAGATGTGATAAAATGTAAATGGAATGCTTCACTAGTTGTAGCGCCACAAAAAGGAAGTTCTTAGAAAATCCTGACATCCCGAAAAGCCAAAGTTTCTAAATATATAATTATATTATCTTAAAAGTGAAATAATGAATAGCCAACCCCATTGCTTCGCTCTCTTTACAATCCTTTAAGTTAAAGTACGCCGGTTTTTATAAATGTACCACACAAAAATGTCTTAAGTTAGTCCCAATCGAAACCCAATCAAGTGAGAGGTTCGACGCGGAAATTTAACAGCTGGAGAGATTTGACAAATAAATCCCATACGATTTCCGAATTGTTTACCTATTTAAGTCTCTCTATAGGCTTAATATATTATGGCTATCGCTACCAACTGGCGAAATTTGAGCGGGATTTTCGTTGTATTTTTATGACATTAGATTAATCCAACTTAAGTCGATTATGGTTGGGCTTTAAGAGTTGTTAACGTACATACTAACTGACGGACGGACATGACTCAATAAAGTCTCTTGACGTTCTCAAATATGTGTAATGCCTAAAAGATCCTAGAGAGACAGGCGCCTACTATGTTAAGTAATTTTAATTACACTACGAATGGTTCCCTTATTATCGAAGGTCCAACCACTTCAATTGACTCAATTCAATATAAGAAAAACGTGTCTTAATTGCAAATATATATTGTACATAGGTTTTAATCAATTCTAATGCAGGTTTCAATCTACCAGACCCCACTGAAAAAACAAAACTTACTTTTAGTGGTACTACCGGAGGAAAGGCTGAACTAAAAAGATCCGAAGCCCAAGCCCATGTATTTGCAATCAGGGCTGAATCAAAATACTCTTAAAAAATACTTTTAAGTATTTACTGATAATAAAAGCACCACTAAAGATAAACTAACTCTTGCCGCTGCTGGGGGAGGTGGGTTGAAAACGGTAATTTTTCAGATTTTTGTTTTGGAGGTATAACCACTTTTTAACATATACAAACTAAAGAGAACTGTGCCTTAATTTAGAATATTGGGGTCCTAGACAATTTAAGTGTCGCCATACCCTGCCAGATGCATCCAAAAGTGCATAAAATCAGTTTATGCGCCTACTCAATAGCTGGATGCGCCTGACAGGGTATGGCGGCAACCAATAGCTGGCCCGGTGAAATTCGTCCCGCCCGAAATTCTTTAATGTGATTCAAATTATGGATTGGGTTGAAAACGGTTGCAATCGCGAAAAGCCACGAAAGTCGCTCATCAATTATGCAATGTTAAATATAAATAGACAACCCCATCGCTTGGCTTGGGGTATAGACAACTTATAGGTATACCTACGTATATTTTTGTGATTCTAGATCTTTGAAATTTTGAGTTTTCGCTATATTAGATTTTCCGCATTTTAAAATTTTTGGCTCTGGGCCTAAAGCCCAGGTTAGGCTTTTCGAGAATCGTTCCGACATTCAAAATAATGATTTTGAACATACACTACACACCCTGTGTATCGAAATTTTGCTTCTTTAAATAAAAATTTTTAAGGAATCCCGAAAAGCAGCATACATAATGCTTTGGTTAGCACTGACCAAAGCTCAGTGCTGTATCTCTCATACATGAGAGGTTGGCACTGGCTCATGTCATAAACGCCTAAAGTCCTAACCATAAAAGACTTAGATGAGCTTAAGGCTTAGAGGTTCAACGCGAAGTATTTGCAAGCTGGTGAGAAGCAAACAAATCTTTTATGAATTCCTAATCGTTTACCTATGTAAGTCTATTGAGGCCATCGAAAACAACTAACTTTCAGTGGTGCACACCAGAAGGTAAGCTTTACTTAAAAGGTCTGAAACTCGTGTATTAGCAATCGTGTAGTAGCGTTCGTTTTTTAAAAACTTCTTTGAAGTGGTTACACCCTCGATAACATCATTCCTCAGTTAACACTATCAATTATGGCTCAAAGGTAATTTCGCGTCTTTGCAATTTCATCATAGCTTGAAATTTACATACATATGTACATACCTTTCCAATGATATCCAACTTTTTTGGCTATAATAACCTCTCCCAAAATCTGCTGTAGGCTTTTAGGCTATACGTATATGCATGTATGTACCTTTCTAAAATCAAACAGACAAATACATATGACCATATCCATTAAAATGAAAAAAAACTATTACAAAATATCATACATTATGTATGTATGTAATACGTACATACTACATACATACAAACATTTTTTTTGCTCCGATTACATTTTCAGATTTAAATTTTTTTACTGACAGGCTGTCGCCTACTTTTTTTTATTTGTATAGATAAGTTTAAGCTAACTGTAAATTTTTGTCCATGAACTTTTCTTAAATTTTAATGGCCTACAACCTATTCTGGGTGGAGACGAATGCAACAATCAAAAAATCATAAAAATCGGTTCAGCCGTTCTTGAGTTATAATAAATGTAACACACACGACTTTGTTTTATATATAAAAATATATTTTATTTTATATTATTTTTCTAATACAAATCTGACTTTCAGTGGGAAATCACTTCACAAAGATGAAGTTAAATTTAATTTAAAACTGTTTTGCAGCGAATAAAATTTTTAACCTTATAAAATCGTAAAAAGGTTCATATGTCGGAGTGTACAGTAGCCCTAAGCTATTGTCTGTTTGATAGTGTAAGCGGAATCAGAGTGAAGTTCGTGTAAGTTGGTTGACAAGTCTGGCGAAATAAAGCATGTGACTTGAGTTTAAAGCCTCAACCATAATAGACTTAAATGGAATTAACCTAATGTGAAAATACATCGAAAATCCCACTCAAGTTCTGCCAAATGATTACGGAGCCCATGGTAGACTTCAGCAAACGTTTCGGAAATCGTATGAAATTTCTCAGTATCTAACCAGCTGTTAAACTTCCGTGCTGTACCTCTCACTTGAGTGGGTCTAAACTTAAGGGAGCAAAAGTTAACGAATACATAACGAAACAGAGCAAACGGCTATTATGGGGCATTGCGGAAAGCCGACTTAAGCCCATCTAAGTCTATTATGGTTACCCCTTTTATTTTTAAGAGAGGCTTCACGGAAGAAACATTGCCAGTTGCCACTCCCCAGGAATATTCTTGAAATGGAAGGCGAAAACTCAATTCGATACATATACATTTTTCATTGAATTGATCGATTTTGAAAAATAGGTTTTGCCGAGAGTTTGAGCTTTTGACTGGACAATTTTTTTTTTTAGCGGGACTCTGGACATCACTAAAATTATCTGGACAATCCCGGCGAGTGCCGGCCAGATGGCAACCATAGGTCCACCCCGGACTGTAGCGCCACCTCGAGTAAGTAAGTAAGCCACTAGAATTGTACTGCCACATAAATGCCGATAACATTTTTTAATACAAGTTTTCCTTGATTTCAAGCAAATATACTAAATAATTCCGGCTAAGAAGAATACAAATGAAATGTGACCAAACCTATTGCGTTTTTCGCCTATTTTGAAATGTCGATCACAACTCAAAGCAAGAATACAGCGCACCAAATTTCAGCGTCCTACGACATTTTCTATTTTTGATGCTAGTACTGCTTCGGGACCCAGAAAGAAACCCATACGAAGTTTTGACTTCCTAGCACAAAATTTAGGGCCTAAAAACTACCAATAGACGGACGGACACGACGGACTGGAATTTTTCAAATCCACAGACACGTCCTTAATCGGTTTAAATATGCAACCATCTCCAGTGCTTTTAAAACTGAAATAACAGTGAAAAATATATGTATCTACATTGTTTAGAAAAAAATAGGTTAGGAGCAATGTGCTTGGAACAATCACATTGTTTTTTATCCTTATGCCCTAAAGTTTAAATAGCATAGAGATAACCCGTGCCTCATCGCACTTAGGTCTATTGTGAGTCCCATTGTGATACCCAGTGGAATAGGATCGTTACTGCCGTTTAGATGTTATGATCTTTCCAAAATTAGTTTTTGAAAATTTTTGGAATTTTTCAGAATTTTTCATCTTCACAGCTTGCTTATATTTGTCGTTGAATTTATGTTAAATTTCTGATACATGCGATTTTCAAGTTTCAACTGTATAAAGGAATTTTAAAGACCTAAATACTTAACACATACAGTGGCTGCTAACTGAGTACGGATTGGTGGCATATTCGCGCTAGCGGGCTCAGCTAATAAGAGGGCTCGAATACGTAAAAAAAAACTTTTTTAGTGATATCATATGTGTATAGCCATAAATTTAAATGTTCACTGTTTCGAATTTGTTTACTTTTGTCGACACAAAAACTCTAGCATTCTGATTCTTTGTGAATTGCGGTATTCACTTATAATACGCCTTTATCACTTAACCGATAAGCCCCAAGGAGCTTAATTACTGGTCTACAATAGCGGTATTCTGTTGCCAAGTGATATGCTTTTTATTTGGTTATTTTAACTTTTTAACATTTCTCAACTCTCAACATTTTATTGGCCACAAAATTTCCATCAGTTAAGCATTTCCCTCGCTATCGGGGTTTTTCCTTTAACACGCCAATTGAATTAATAAAATAATCTCTGCGCCAACAACGATTGGAGTCGGTTTTATTGGTTTGCCTGCTTCGACCTATATAACTATGGATTTGTATTTAATATTCCTCTTTTATGAGTCGATTTCGGTTGACTCTATAATTGAAATGTCATTTGAAAATTTTCAAATTAAATTGACAAAATTTAATGGGCAAAGTAGGGACGAAGTTATGGTTAGAAAACGATTTTACAGGATAGACAGCTAATAGAAGTCCCATTATTCCTTTTCAAGTTGAGAGAAAAAGCAACCAGAAGTGAGTTTTCCGAGTGTCCTTTGTCATCAAATAAACAGGTGTACTCTATCTTTTTCTGTACACTATTCATCCTCCCCCATTTTTATCAAAAGTAACCATTGTCAATTCGTTCTTTACCTATGGTCCTTTCGATGTAAATTCAAAGGAAAATTGTCCACATGCCCAAGAGCTACTTATCCTCGTCGAAACATTTTTAGAAGGTATGGACCAATATATGTACATATAACACATATACTGCATTATACTGAATCCTTTGGATAGCAATCATGAATTATCAGAACATCAGGACTATTTTTGTGTGAACACAACAAACCTTAAACAGAAATTTCTCTTGGGCAGACAAGAGAATGTTTTTTTACTTTTCCACATGAATTGTTGTCAAAAAGTCCTGAGCAAATGCACCTTATTCCCACTTCTTAAGCACTTTAAGGACATATGTACTAACGCAAGTATATACAAAGTGGGCTCTTACCAGGAAGCTTAAGGGATACTTCTTGTCTATTATAAAATGTAAGTGAACAAACGAGAAAGGATTCTCCTGGTCTGCTGGACTTTTTTGCATGACTATAATGGTAAGGACACACCAAACCATTAGATTTAGCTTTAATTCTAAGAAAAAAAATACCCTGGTACCTAAAGGGATTGGCGAAGTGATATGATGGAAGTTGTTACTGAATTTTTCTTCTCAAGCTAAGAAATACAAGTGAGACGTAGAAGCCGATTGTCAGTTATGAGACCTCATCGAGACATTGAATCCAAGGTATTTGTTAAGAAAAATGTCTAAGTGGGTCAGAATTTCTAAGAAATCAAAGACAGTCCATAAGCCAAGTGTTTAGTTCATACTTACTGAGCCCTGGTGAAAACATTTCTTACTCAGGACAATGGGAATAAGACGGATAGCATATTATTTCCAGGAAAAATAATCGCCAATGCAATGTGGGTTTGCCGCCAAGAAGATTTTCATTCTTTCATAGAAATTTTTTTTCAATTTTGTACAAAAGATCAAAGCTTGTGCAACTCAGTTATCAGGAAAAATATTATTGCAGCCTTGTCCAACCACTAAGTCTAATTTTTTTGCCGAAGATAAGTGTTGAATAGTAGATGCTTGGGCGGTACAAAATTTCGCAATGTACAGGTTGGCCACGCTCCTTAATTGTGGTATCAAGTTTGTACACACAGTGAAGAATTCTTATTCAAGTAAATTACAAGCAAACAAAAGTCGTAAGATTAGTAGATGCTTCGTTGTTTTTTCTTTCAATTTTGTCACGATAGTCCCTGGTTATGGCTTCAACATTAAAGTCCTGAGAAGAACCCAATTCTGTTTTAGCTAAAAAAAAAAAAACTTTACTCTGAAATAAGGAGTCTTACTGCACCTTATTACTGCTCACTTGGTATTGCCACGTTCAAAGGAGAGATTCTATGAACCCCCTAAAAAAGGCAATGTCAATCAACATTCCAGCGCACTCGCGAAGCAGAGGAAGGCCCAAACATTCATGGATCGCACATATGCAACGGAGACAGCATTTATTTGGCCTCAGTGACGAAGAGATCCAAAACCGGGTGGCCTGCCGGTATATTCTGAGGTCAAATCGGCTTACCCTATAAGCGGACCATTAGGAATGCAGTAGAGTGGGAGGGTTATAATCCATCACTTCAGATTATAAACTCGCGCCTAAATGAAAAAGAAGAGAAAGAAGAAGACTGCACCTTTTGCGCCTGAAGCTTCCTCCAGAGATCGAAAAAAAAATCGATCGAGTCCTCAACGTAATGCAAACAAAACTCCTATTATTCCATGTTCCCGGCTACTGATAATTGTGCGAGGACCTTAAGCTTATATTATTTTTCAAATGAAGTACAACTCGAACACTGAATAAAATAAATCCGTTTACAAAGCCATGACCGTTGTTCGATTTGCCACGCAAACGATTTTCTCAATCGCTAATGAAATATTTAGCTTTTCTTCGTCCTTCATCCATTGCTTTCGAGGATATACTATACACAGTGACGAAATACAACGAGTAACCAATTCTTTTTATGATTTCCTCGATAAAAGCAATTAATGTCCTCGAAATCCCATTCTAGTTTTTCTCGTTCGTTTTATTCAATCCGATTCGGAGACTCGAGAGTCCAGTAGCGATATTCAGTCGAATCCATTATGCAAATTGGCTCAAAGGACGACATACTATTCCGTGCTTTGGGTGCCGAGCATATAAATCGCAAATCGTCAAGCCGCACTGATTGCTATTTAGGTGGGTGGGATGGGGAAAATTAAAGAATTTTAATTGTCCCAGCGATTTTATGTTTGTATGCCTTCCTCTATCACCGCACTTAGATTGTTCGACAGCTTTGGGGGGAAAAGGGGAAGTTGGTCAATAATATTGCGGTTGTGTCCTGATGAAGATGACAAGTGATAGAGACTCCCACAGAGTGAAATATACTTTATCTTCGAATGAAAATATTTCCTATCTCGCCGTCGCCTTATGCCCTTTTAAAAGGCAATCAGCATAATTGATTACTGCTTACTGTTGTCGGCGCCGATTCCACCAAGGACGAGCAGGGGAGCTATATGCTTCTATAAGGGTTTAATTTGGACATCAACCCCCGGCATAGACAATGCGTATCTAAAACGATTCGAATGCGAAATAATTTTATAGCGAGCCACATAAATAATGCGAGAGGCAGGCAAGAGAACGGGATGCCTCCCGGATCCATGCTGTTGCCATGGCATTAGTGGTCGCCATGGTGCGGTGGTCATCATATTTAAGGGGTGGTTAAGCATGAATGAGGTGTCAGGGCGGGCGGCCAAGGGGACGGATGAATTATATCTAGGCGATTGCTATTCCCCGAAATGTAATTTGATTTGTTACACATCGAATTCGATCATCGTTTTATTTGATTTACTGGAATCGTTTTTGGGGAATTGAACTGCCGCAGAAGGATTTGCAGCATTTCAAAGAAGGACTCGGCCACTGATGACAAGTTTGAAGTGCGCTGTGCGGATATAAGCAGTTTGTGGGCTTAGTGATTTAAAGCCTGATGGTGGGTGGTAACACTACACATTTTTGCAATAGGGGTGTTAATTTTCATCCGATCAGTTTGATTCGATGTGACAGTGACAACTCGGTCATTATTCAATTGGTGTACATGTATCAGTGGCCTGGGATTGCTGTGCAGTGAATCGAATTTTGAATGGTGTCATTAAAATATAAATTGAAACTCAATTCAAGACCGTTATTCGAAGAAATGAATAGAGCGAACATTTGGGAACATACCTAAGGGTTATTCGATTTACTGTAGTCCCTTCGTTAATAAAGTAGCTCTTACGATCGTGGCGGAAGAATGGGCGCGGGATCGCAGGCTAAGCTACTAGGAGGCTATTATCAAAAAAAAAACAGATAATATGAGCCATATTGCTGCTACTCGAAAATCTTTTCAGAAGCTCCAACATCGGTAAGCAAAACATTCAGTAGCAGCTGTTACGTCGCATAAAGTATTATACAGAAACTCCTGGTTTTGATAATGAATGCAAGCTAGTATGTGTGCAGCAAATAAGGGCCATAGGAACCCTCAAGGAACGTTGCATTCAACGAGAACTGTTCGCGAGCTATATTGAAACAGAGGAAAATAATGGAACAGTAGCTTCTCATAAAACGAGGAAAAACAATGCTTCAGCGTTTTTTTGGCAATAGTTGAGGGAAAACGTAATATTAGACGTAATGTGACAACAAAGCGAGGCTCAAGTTTATTTGAACTGAAAATTTGCTTCATCTGACAACTCAACAGATAAGAAAAAAAAAAATCAAAATAAAAATATTAAATGAGAGTATGTGCGTTGAAGATAATATTGTTTAGTAGTGAGTGGTACGTAAAGGCATTTTGTCGAGAAGAAAATATATTTTTTTTAGTAAATGTCATTTCAAAGAAGATTCAAAGCCAACGTATCGTATTGTGACGAAGACAAAGCCAAGGCTTGTAAAGCTGCCTGAAACTTTTCCGTCTGTTTAACTGTACCTAATTTATTGAATTGCACTGCAGGAGTTTGAAGAAAACAACCTTCCGGCATGTTCAGCCTCACGATACAGCGCACGATTACAGCGCAGTGTCACCTTTGCTGCTGGGCTGCTGAAGTTGCTCTTCGGACGATGAAAGAGATAAGTCATCTGCAAAAGTCCGATGGCATTCATACTACTTTGCTAATGAAATTGAACCGTTCCTATATGAGGATCACGCTTCAACATTAAGTTCAGATGTATACAGGGTGTTTCTAAGTTCAATGCCAATATGACTGGAAATAATTCTTGCATATGATTTAAGAAAAAGTCGCCATAAAACAAGAATCTATCTTCAATGAGGAAATCCCCAACTAACGTTTTAGTTCATATCGTCTACTTCTTGAAGAATGTTACAAGAGTCTTACCAGAGTCTTATAAGATTTAAATGGCAGAAGCTATTAAAGTCTTATAAGAAATCACGTTATATACAAATATAAATATTTATATAAAGGGTCGCAACGCTGGGAAATATTGCGACATTACTTTGAAAATCATGGTAATGTTGCAGAATGAATGCAGATAAAAATCATGTTTTCAGATGAAGCTCATTTTGAACTTGGCGGGCATGTAAACAAGCAAAATTGTAGCATTTGGGGCACAGAAAATCCGCATACATGCATTGAAAAGCCGATACACCCAAAACGAGTCAATGTTTGGTGCGGATTTTGGTCTAAAGGCATAATTGGGCCATTTTCAGTCAATGGCGATCGTTATCGGGCCATGTTGAACGAATTTTTGTTCACAAACATTGAAGAAGAGGACATTGGTAACATTTGGTTTCAACAGGACGGCGCTACGTGCCACACAGCCTAAGTTACACTCGATGTTTTGCGCCCTGTTTTTGAAGATCGCATTATCAGCCGCAGAGCTGATGTCGTTTGGCCACCTTGGAGCAGCAATTGGACACCGTTGGACTAATATTTGTGGGGTGCCGTAAAAGGCAAGTGTTACGCCGACAAGCCAGAGACAATTGACGCTTTAAAGAAGAATATTCGTGAAGCCATTGGTGAAATGCAGCTGCACACAATCGATAATATGCTTAAAAATTGGACCGATCGTAAAGCCATGGCTGCCTCGGCTGGCCATGCAGTAGCCGCATGGCCAGCCGAGGCAGCTATTTGAATGAAATTATTTTCCATTATTAACCGGAAGGATTGTACTTTCAAATACAAAAAGAAATTTGAGAAAATGTTCAGTAGTTTTTTGGTATAGCATTTAAAAAAAAAGGACGTTATTTGGTGGACCGTTTATATATTTATATGCATATATATTGTTTACATACGTCCGTCCGTATGTTTACAACTTTAAGGCACAAAATTTTAAGGTAGAGACCTGAAAGTTGGTGGGTTGGCTAGAAGTCCAATTCTTAAGATAAAATTTGAAACTTAGCTGAATCCGCCCACAGATACGCCCACTACAGGCCTGTTATTATAAAAAATACTTGTTTTAAAGTTTAGCTATTTTACAATGGTGCTAGCGCACTCATTCTTGGTATGTTACATCGCCGTAATTGTCTTTGAGGTGGCACAAAAAGTTTATTTCGGCCTTTTTATTGACCACGCCCACTTTTTTAAGCTTAAAATGTCTGTTTTTCAATAAATATATATGAAGTTTGACTTAAAATTCTTTGAAAAAAGTTATAGATATTAGTATTTTCTAAATTTTCTGTGCATATAGTATATGTCTCCGCCCACTTTTGGGGGCGTGGCGTTAAAAAAGTGATTTTTTGAGTTAAAACCGTGGATTTTTAGGCAATGTATGCAACTACCTAGTATAAACCATTCAACAGTTACTTTTTTGTATTCCGCCCACTTTTTGGAGGCGTAGGGTAGGGTATTTTGCGATCCGTCACAGGCGGCCTGAAGTTTTTACATACGCACTGTTGCACTTTCCCACTTGTTTTTTTCCTGTATTATGTCGCACTAAAACTTGTTTCGGTCAAATATTTATTTATCGATCTATAAAAATAAGGGGCCTACAAAAAACTTTTAACTATGACTAATGAATAAATTTTTCGATAGAATAAGACCAATGCATATTATTAATTCTTACTTTTCGTAGCAGGGTTACTTTTCAATCTCTACTGGATATAATTTTGACACAAGCAAATCTTAGTTTTTTGCTATGCCAATTGGGCTGGATTTTCTTTTTAAATAGCATTTGACGTTACAATACAAAAGTATGTCGAATTTAGAATTTTTACCTTCAATTTTTAGTCAGCTCAGAAATTTCCAGTCAATGCTTATTCCTTGAAGTCTATTTCAGAACTAACCAGTGAGTAAGTGCTACAGTGTGTACGCAGAAGTTACAGTCCGTAAAACGGACCTTTGAATGCCCACATTGTAAAATGCTGATGGCATAGTTATTTTTTGACATTTTACAAGTAATGCAAACTTCGAAAAGGGGCATGGTCCAACCGCCCCTAATTACAAACTATTAATTATAAGATATTTGCACAGGTATTTCCAAGTTGCACTTAAAGGTACGTAAAAATGCAATTTTTTGGTCCAAATTCAATATTTTTGAAAAATCCACCCCTAAAAGGGGGCGTGGCTAAAAACTTTATACAAACGAAATCTGTACATAAGCTATTTTTACCTAACCTGCTTCTTTTTTTGTTTCATGCTTTTCTAAATTAGGCTCTAGGCCAGTCGAAATTAAGTTTTTCTGGAAAATTTTAGGTTTTTCTTCAATTCTGCCTCCAAATGTGGGCGGGTCCCGAATTCTTGTATGAATAAAATGTGGAGCTAAGCGTTTTTTACATAAAATATTAAGCATTTTTTTTTTCAATTTCGAGCAAAAATATTGAGTAAACTGCATTTGAAACTTTACCCTTAAAATAGATGCCACGCCCACTAGAGGAGGTTTACCAATTAAAGTTGTCTTTTTTGTGTCTTACATTCACTAAGAGCTGCTTTATGTAAAATTTCAGCCTTTTAGAACGTCTTACAGTTTTGAAAACTCTGGAGGTAGTTGCACATTTAGACCGATTGTGGGCGTGTATTTGGGTGGATTTCAAAAATGTTTACACTTGTACTGCTTCGCATGACGTGCACTAACGTACGAAGTTTCAGCACCCTAGCTCAAAATTTAAGGCCTAAAAACATGTGACATACAGACGGACGGACGGACGGACGGACGGGCGGACGGACATGGCTCATTCGATTCAGAATTCGGTCTCGATCATATGGCGTTAAGGTCTTGGGGGTCTACCATTATTATTTCACCGTGTTACAAACTATGTGACAAACTTAATATACCTCCCATCCTATGGGATGGGGGTATACAAATTCAAAGCACATATTTTATTTTATTTAGCTGAGTTTTTCAGCCAACCAACACCAACCTTACTCTTATTCAGCATAGACATAAAAACCCAGGGCAATCTCTACAATTTTAAACAGTATAAAAGCTTTGGGCTGCTGCACGCTCCGACACGGCCAACCTATAAGTCAGAAGTCCTCATGTGCAAATCAATCCACTCGGTCACCTGACCTCATATTTCTACATTATTTTAATCTAATAAAGTCTTTTAACATTTTCATGCAACCGCAAAGGTTGGTCAGCTGTAGACATATCAGCTATAGAAACCCAGCACGTGTCCCCCTTTTTTATGATAATCGATGCTCTAGAATATCCTTTTAAAACAGTTATCCATCAATTTCTTGCTGTTAGCTACTTTATCCCGCTTCTGATGTCAAATTTAGAATTTTTATCTTCCATTTTCAGTCAGCTCAGCAATATCCAGTTCCTTCCATATCCAGCTTCCTTCTTGATGGTTTCTTTCAAAACTAAAAATTTAACGCACCAACCAACATCAACTTCACTCTGATTCTGGAAAAAACACTCAAAGACTTAAAACCGTCACCGTATTTGACTATGATAAACACCGCAAACACCGCAAATGAGCTACGTCTACACACCATAAATTTGCAGATGGTTGAGAGGAAGAAAGGAAGTTTTTAGATAAATAATATATCTAGAAAAATAAATTGCTGCACATTTGAGCAATTAATGTTTGTTAAATATTTTCTGTTTTTTTCATACAAACGAATGAGCGTAGTTGCGGTGTTTTTGTTATTCAAACGCGATCGCGTCAACAATATACTCAAACACTGCAGAGCAGTAGAACTTATGTGATCAAATAAAATGAAGTCATTACCTGCTTGCAATCAATGCAGTGCGTATGCATTTGTGGGATCAGTGAGGTCCCTATAGTCGTAGGGAAAACAGAGTGCACATTGCATACAGTTTTTAAAAGTATTGCGGTGTATCATTGCAGACCGCTGGTCTCGAGCTTGCATACAAAATCTGCTTGTTAAAGAGAAAAAAGTAAATAATATGTGTATACATATATTTCATTAATATAATATTTAAATTATATTTATAAAGTTTATATTACTTAACTAAGACCTTTAAAAATCTTATATAACTTAACTTACTACCCTTGCATAAGAATTAAGTACTTCATGTTGCTTCTAATGAATTAGCATCTAAGCTAAGTGACGTGGCCACTACGCCACGGCACTTAGCTTAGATTAGTGTGTGTGCTTACTACTCCAGAGGTCTGGGTTCGAATCCTGCCATCGTCACCTGAAAAAAAAGGCTTGTTCTTTTTCACGGTCCCCACCTCCGCGAGGGTCTGACAAGCCCTCCGAGAGTATCATTTGTCTTGAAAAACTTCTCAAAGTGCCGTTCGGATTCGGCAAAAAATTGTAGGTCCCCTTGTATGTAAATAAATTAACACACCAGCATACATTGTTGAGAAGTTGCCCCTGGTTCACCTCGAGCTGTTGCGCCACTCTATTTATTTTATTTATTTTTTGTCTTATAGCTAAGCTTTGAGAGCCGCTTGTAGTATAAAAAGGTTAAGTAATAATAAATTAAATTAAATAAGACTTTAATAGACCAAACGGAAATATTTTTATTCACAACGACGGAAATTGAAAACAATAAATTCAGTTTTTCTTATTTTACTTGCATGGCATTTCACAAGTATGTATAATAAAATTAAATAATAATCTTTATAAATAAATTCATTAATAAAATAAATTAGACGAAATGCTTATCAAGTGTATTTTTTTTTGTTAATTTTCCTTGGCAAGAGATAGAAGTTTTTTAAATATAATTATCAAATGTCGAAAATACAAAAATTTTATTTAAAGCCAGTTAAAAAAAACTTATTATTCTTAAATAAAAGTCCTAAATAAAGTGGCTGTATGTTACTTTGTATTAAACAAAAATTAATAAAAAAAACATACCTCACTTATCTTCATATTTCTTTATCAGGTGGAGGTACATCTAATTTCAGGTTGGGACAAAAAGGCCTCTATGCCTAATCAGAATAGGTAGGTAGCAGAAACTTGTAATTAATTACAAACTGTCTACAAGCCGCAACACAATGAATACGTCATGCAAGAAGTGCGTCAGTTTCTTCTGCTCCATCTGTCAGTAGGTGCGTTGATTTACCTTCTTTTCAGCTTTAGTTCTCCGATAAGGCTTTTCCAATTTTATAATAAAGCTTCCCAATGAGCAGATAGGATACAAGAGTTATACGGAGAATTTTGGGTGTTCAACATACGTGTCCATAAATTGATACATTTCTCAGTATGTGGGCACGCAATAGGTATTTCAATTTAACTTTGCTTCTGGCATTCCCAAAAGGACACACAGTAAATCGTATGAAATTTAAACATTTCTTAATTCCTAGAAGTCACTTCCAGCCCTCTGTCTCGTAGAGCACTTACCCAAAATGTCATCCACACCTCCACCCATTGGGCACCCAATAAAGACGAAAATAAAACCGAAAAATAATATGCTCGCTCACCCAATTCTAACCCGATTCGGTTGTATTAAACAAAAGAAAGCAAAAAAAAATCCTTAATCTGATCACATTTTCTAAATTGTCACACCTACGTCTCTTTATCGTGACCCATAATCTTAACCTTTTCCTTTGGATTCAGCTCTAGGTCTCCGACATGTGATATCTCTGTTGTTAATGAACGAGGGTTTTAAGATTGCTTGATAAATGAATACGGATACTGTGCTGGGAATCAAGTGGCGTGAGATATGTTCCTTGAAGCTTTGGGGTTTTTATTTTCTGGGTTCGTCCCTAAAATTATACTTTCTCCATCGTTCTGCTGCTGAGGCAAAACCGAAAAGTTTGACTTCGGGAATCTACGGACATACAAAAACCGAAAAACAACACACAAAAAAAACTTTTCTAAATGACACTTTTTGTTATCAGAAATTCACTGAATTTATGGTATTTTCCTGGGAGGGTTAGACCACTGGGGGGATGATATTTTTGGGTTGTCTTATGCCTGCCATCGTAATTGTCACTTAATTAAGACGCTTTTCAAAGTGTTTAATAATTGTTTAAAGTTTTCGAATAATGAAATTTATTGTTGGGTTATAGTTGTGGTTACTTTTTTATATGGTATTTGTGTTAGTATGGTTTTTTAAGTAAAAGCCTTTCAGTAGGATTCGAAAAAATTCCTTCAACTAGACCCCAACAATATCCTTAATGGACCGCCGCAACTTAAAACAAACCCATGATATCCTTAATGAGTACAATTTTTTTAAATGTATTCCTTTTGTGTTATTCTGGACTCATTTGCGAGTCAGAGTCGAAAGGGATAAGTTTGTGGTGAGTTTTGTTTTTGTTTTATATAAACATAATTAAGTTCCATTCTTTTTTCTAAATATCCTTGGTTGTCTTAGGGTTAATTAAAAAATCCTTGTTGTCATATTCAAGTTTTTACTTGAACACCTTATTTAAATGCAAATGTGCAACCAGTCGGGCTCCCAGCTGAAGTGGTGAGGTGAATTTTAACCTATTTTGCATTTAAGTCACAAGATTTTTTTATAAATCAAACGTTCTCACTTTAAGGTTGGAATACCAGGGTGTTAGTTCGAGTTTCTTCATACCTTATACCAACCCAGTATTATAATATGCAGCTGAAGCCAGTAAATCGCTTGTATTGATTGGCCGAAAAATTAATCTAGCATGCAAGACTGGACTACTCCAATAAGAAAAATCAAAATCCTCTGAAACACAACTTTACAACTTTATGCAGCTGACTTTGTTTGACAGAACGCTACGATATTAAAGGGCACCCTTTGTCTTAAATGATTGACAACAAATACTTGACTACTACTACGTCAAGCGAAGCTATTGTTTTTTGTCTCCTTGCATATATCCTTGCGAAGGATGGCGTGGGTACCTACTTCTCCGCCTGATTAATGAGTCTAATGAGAACTGTAGTCGGTAATTAGGTCTGTAGGTGTTATCTCTGCTTTTGGAGCACCCCGAAGAAAAACACTCGAACAACCAACGGCGTTGTCTAAGGTCGCCTCAGAACATCTTAGATATCTGCGTCGCGTCGCAGAAATTCCGTAGTTAACCTCATTAATTTGTATCACGAATTCAATTGGGCACGTGACTTCAAGGTAAATTAATGAACTCGTTAAAATGATAACCAAAGCCCGCTGTATAACAGAGAACTGCTCACAGTCCAAGTGGAACGCCATTGGACATTGATGATGATGATGGCTGTGTTGATGGTCATGGCCAAATCCCAGTTCTACTGTGCTATGAAGTGCCAATTGGCTTGAGACAACCTAGCGCACTCTCCCTTTACGTAAGTCATTAACAGCAGCTTTAATGTCTTTATAAGCTACTCTCTCTCTCTCTCTTTTGCCTAGTGTCCTGGTTGGTATGTTGTCACGGTATGCTGTGAACTTGTCTACGAGGAGACCCGCATTCCATTTCCATACTCCATCGCCTTGCTGGCTCTTTATACCTCTGACATTTAATCTATCATAACCGAGAGAATCAATTAGCTGAAATAACTGGTTGAATACCAACTAAGCTGACGTTGATGGCAATCGAGGCAGGTGGGGACTTACATTAGAATGGTCCTGCTATTGAAGTGTGCAGTACTTGGAAGGGATTAAGCAATGCCGTTGGGTTTAATCCAGTAACCAGCTTATAAGTACTGATCAAAGGGAGATTTTCGCGTAATTTTGTAGTTGTAAGGGAATATGAATGGGTGCTGATGTGTAAAGTGGTGCGAATATAAAAGGTAGGCACATATTTTAGAGATTTTGTGTCGGTTATTAATTTTGCGTTTGGAGTTGATTTATTTTTTATTTTTTTAAAGCTGCGAGCAGTGGACAATGCCGATGTTAAAAAAAAATTATAAATGTTTTCGAATTTCTGTGGAATATATGGCAAAAACAGTAGGAATGCAAAAACAATATGTCCATCATGTGTCGGTATAATGTAGCACATATTAAGCGTAGGTACCTTAAACAAATAAGACACACAAGCCAGTTTGAAAGTAGAGGGTTACAGCATTCAGCATTTGGAAAATTCTTTGTAAATTGAACTGCGTATATTATGTACAGGTTTACAAGTAAGCAGGGTTTATATCCATGCACCAAAAAACTCAAATATGCGCTTAAAAAACGATCCTTAAAATGAGTCATAAATAAATCCGTCCATCCATTTTGCATGTCAGATATTTTTGGACCTGAAATTTTGTACATAAGCTCCTTGACACCCGAAGCAGTACAAGTGTTGATTTTTTTTAAATCCGCCCACAGATTTATTTATTTAGTTATTTATTTATTTATTGATTTATTTATTTATTTACTAATGTAAGAATACATGTATGAATATTTCTTTATTTATTTATTTCTTTATTTATATATTTATTTGTTTATTTATTTATTTATTTATTTATACAAATGTAACCATTTTATTTTAGGCCTTAAATTTGAGGCGGAAATCCTATTCTAGAGATCTTGTTTGAATAAAATTATTGAAATCCGCCCACAGACACGCCCACTTCAGGCCTGTATTTATGACCATATTTAGTTTTTGAAAATACTCGCCATCCGTCTTTTCTTTTTTTTAACTCTTCCAAAAACTTCATTCCAGGCGGTGTTAAGCGAAGATCAGAGAATTCTCGAAAATGCAATGCAAAAGTACTGCAATACTAACTAAAAAGAGTAAAATCAAAAAAAAAAAATGTTAGTTTTCTGGTGCAATATAAAATTATTTCTGGTCGCTTCTATTCTATTATTTGGGATAAAAATATAGTTGGGAATTGTGAACACAAACGTGAGTAGGTTGGTACCTCGGAGTGCTCTTTCGATTTTACTTCTGTATGGCTAAAAATTTTTTTAGAAGAATGCATATCATGATTTTATAAAATGCCCCGTGTATTTCTAAAAAAAAACGCACTCCGTTCTTTATTTGAATGCACTCATAAACAGTTATTTTCAATAACCTAATTTCTATACCTACTGGACCTATAAACAGTGTGTTGCACTTGCGCCAAAACTAGTCTCCCCTGCAATTTAATATTGCAATTAATTTTTAAAGAGCACACATCAGTTTTATTTTAGATAGCGTCAAAACAGCGAGTCCAAGGCACTTTTTGTGGGCTCATTTCAATGTTGGTAATATTTCATCAACACAGTAACGCTATCTCAAATGATTCACATAAAAGTCTCTAGAGGCGTCATCAACCAGTTTTTAACTTAAATTTTATATTTACGTCAAATCATTGTTGTGATTTGATTTTTTTTCTACACAAATGCCCTTCAAATTCAGTTTTAGTAAAGTTGTATATTTTCCTCAATCAGGTCAATACACTATGACATTCTAGTGGCTTGATTGTCTATACCAGAAGCGGACTCAAAAATGCACCCAAGTCAGCTGTCAAAACAATCTTAATCGTTAGCAATGAGGAACTTAGTTAATTTTTATATTGAACTCGGTCATTCATCTGAAATCTCTACGAATTCTGCATTATAATCTGAATGATGATGAAATCACCCCTCTGCAAGATACAGTTAAATAATATCAATCTCATCGTCCACACTCCAACTAGATATACATCAACATTTTGAATGAACATGCGACAACATGGTAATAAAATCATTTTGGTATCCAAAATTGTCAAGGTCTAAACAGCACCATTGTGGTGGGACGAGCGACAGCATCATCGCATCAGAGGCGCGCGCACAATGGCATACGATTTGAATATTTGCCGAAAAAAAATGTATCCAAGCCAAGCACGCGAGAAAAATCTATAAAAGCCTAAGAATACCGCCACTTCGAGTTTATTCATTCGCCAGAAACAGTGTGCTTCCGAAATGTCGAAGCTCTTCTTAGTTTTGTGCTGCCTGAGTGCCGGCAGCTTTATTTGGGCCGAAGCCAATCCGTTTTTCTTCAACGTTCAAAAGTCGTTCGTGTCACAACCGGCCACACAAAGTGAGGACCTCTTCATTTAGATAAAATTAACACTTTCACTTAGTCATGACTAGTTTCAGCTTCAACACGTACGACGACGACGACGACAAGTCAGTCCACTGACTTTGGTTTGGGTGGTATCGTTTCAAAATGGTTAGCGCTGTCGCAGATATTCAATGCCAAGTTTGTGACTCAAAGACCAAGAGCAACACAGAGGCCGGTTGTTCAAATTGATTCGGTCTATCACCCAGTTGATCTGGAAGTCGATGTGGCTGTTTCATCCGGTGAAATCGCTGAGGAAATTGAAAAGTCAACTACGACTACAAAAAAGTACACAACCGAAGGTACTACTACAACTGACAGCTACGAGTACTCAACACCTTCTACAACGGCCCGAACCACTACTACAACAGATAGCTACGAGTATTCAACTGCATCTACGACCGAAGGTACTACTACAACTGACAGCTACGAGTACTCAACGCCATCCACGACCGAGCGATTGACTACTGAGCGCACATCAACGCCATTCATCTTTGAGACAACAGAGTCAACTTCAACGTCCACTACGGATCGAACGACAAGTACTTCAGGGTACGAATACACTACTCCAACAACCACAGAGCGTTCTACAAGTACTTCTGGGTACGAGTACACAACACCGACCACCACAGATCGCACGACAAGCACGTCCGGCTACGAGTACACAACCCCAACAACGACCACAGATCAGACGACGAGAACAGGGGGCTATGAATACACGAAACCGTCCACAACGACTGAGGTAATTAGGCCGACTACCTACAGGCCTTCCACTACCAGCACCGCAAGGACTACGACGACCACAGAATCGGAAGTTGATGAAATCGATGAGGACAGGTTGAATGAGATTTTCCCAAGACCAACGACGACTAGTACCACAACCGAGGACTTGAATATTGGTGAACAGACCACCGAAGCAACGCTTCCTATATCGAATACCTACTTACCGCCCTTTGGTGGCCCGCTACCATCAGCATCCAATTTAGCCGCTAATGCGAGACCCTTCGACATCGTCTCGGCCAAAGACGATGGTTCGTTTGGATCTGGGCAAAGTTTAGTTCAAGGATCTTTCAATGCTGCCAGCGCAGGCAATGGTGGAGCCGCCGGACAAGGGATGATTCAAGGAACTTTTAATGCAGCCGGGAACGGACAAGGCTCGGCCGAACAAACGATCAGTACAGCTGGAGTAAGTAGACAGATAAGTGTTGGAGGAGGACTGACGCAGCGCTCCATCAATAACGCCGGTGTTGCTAACGCAGTTAACTCATTAGGACTGAAAAATTTCAACGCTGGACAAGCTTTGGTTCAAGGAACTTTTGACGCTGCTGGTAACGGCGATAAGTCGTTGGAAAACTCCAACACTCTGGGACAGAACAACATTAACGCAGCACAAGGTTCTGTTCAAGGAACTTTCAGTGTGGGTGGTAATTCTTTGAGAAACTTGAACGCATTTGGGCTAAGCAATGCCAATGCAGGACAAGGCTTGGTGCAAGGAAGTTTTAATACCGCTGGTGCTACAAATGCAGTCGGCTCTGGCCAAGGATTCGTTCAGGGGAACTTGAATAATCTGGGTCTTGCTCAAGGAAGCCTAAGCAATTTAGGTTTTAACACTGCCCCGAGGTTAATTCAACGTACATACAACACCGCTTCTAATGGCCTCACCGCCGCACAAGGCTTGATACAGGGAGGTTTAAACACAGCCAATGGATTGGGTATTGGAGGCACAGTTAAGACGTACCGAAACATTGACCCGCGAGTGTTTTATTTCTAGTGGGGTTTGAAGAAAACTAAAAAAGTCTGAAACGAGAAACATTTTCTCAAAATTCAATCTAGTAAACAGGGTGGTGACTAACAGAACAATATCTCAGAGGTGATTTTAATCAAATGTCAAGGGGAAATAAATTAAGAATTTTATACTTCCGCGTTTTAAATTTTTTGTACAAAGATTGTTCCTGTTCTATGATGATCGGTTTAGTTTTGCAAAATAAAAAGTGCTAATATATTTATTTATCACATTTGTTTTTTTTTTTTTTAATTCTGAGACTGAAGGTGATTTTTTGAACGATAGAAACTTTTCATGGCAAGCAAGTTGCCACAAAGATTTTATTTAAGTCGAGAAAAGATGTTGATCAAGTTTTCTTCTTTTGTTATTGTCAATATAAACCATTGAAAATTGGAATAAAATATTCTTTGAGAATGCTGGTAAATGTGCAGCAGAGGCGTAGTCATAAAATGTAAATTCTAGATCATCAAAAAAACTTGATTTCATAGGTTGGTTTTATGACTTAGTAAAGGTCGGGGAAGCTCGCTGTAATTTTAAATAGAAGCTAAGGCAAATCAAACAAATATTGAAGATTTTATTTGCCACCATAACCATATTGAACCGTGATGTTGAAAAAATTATGTGAATATAACAGGGACTCAGCTTTTATATTTAAAAGCCAGGGATCTTCTAAGCTGAAGTATTTAAGTCCGTCGCTTATGAAAGGATGGGGCTCACAAAATAGGGCTCATAAGGTTTTTAGGGTACTTATCATTATTTGAGAATATGATCCACAATCTTTTTGGCTGTCCGGCAAAAAGTGGGGAGTAGGACCTCCTATGACCCCGCTCCGCATAACCCGTCCATCCACACCTGTTGTTACTTTTGATCAGTGAGTCGTAGGAAAATGAAATTCCAGACACCTATTAACTGGGTAAAAAAAATAGTGCATTATTGATGATTTATTGTAGACACTTTTTTCTAAAATAACGGTTTGAATTTTATCATTCAAAACTGTTTTAGCCCTCATCTTAAAAAAGTTATAAGCAGTTTGAATGAAGGAAGGTAACGACAATGACAAACTAGTGGATGTTTGTCTAGGCTCACAGGTTAAGCTCAGCGAATTATTCAGCACTTGGATCTGAAAGGCAAAAATTAAAATTTCTTGAGAGCTTCTCATAGCAAGAAGCAGAAATGTAATAAAGAAGACAGCTGATCAGGTAATGCTCGACACTATAAACGAATGTATTTATCAAAGCCGCGTCTAAAAATCAGCTGCCAATGCTTTTCATGCCAGGATACAAATCAGCTCCAGGAAGCTTTATCAGCGCAGCACTCGCTGGGGAAGTACAAATGGGCTAACGGTAGACTATAGCAGTCTGCCGGAGTTATGCCGATAGTCACCGTTTTAGCCTATCCCATCAACGCCAACATTCAAAACTTCATCCTACCACTAGCCAACAACACTCCCTTACTCCTATACTAACAGCACTTACCAGGCGATTCCACAACACTATAAAACACATATAACAACAAGTTTTTGGGTCAGAAGGACTGCATATCCGTACCTAAACGTTTCTGTATATCACCTTTGAATTGACGTTCCTCTTTTGCTGAAGACGACTCGTCAGACTTTTGATTGGTTTTTTTTTACATAACTCCAAACTACCCTTTAGCTTATAGCCACAGCAGTACTTAGGGTAATAGCAGCTCATGGGAAGTGATCTTCATGCTTTGGTTGAAAGACGCTCGGAAGCCAAGTTTATGACCGAGACAGCCGTCCAACTCTTCAAACTGCAGGGAGTCCAAACTTTTTTCCAGGTAAGATCAGCGATTCCTGACTTTTAGCGTTCAAAGACTGTAGCAAGGCTTTAATCTTCATGTCACTGACTGAATCACTAACTGAATGATAACTGACACTACACAAAAAAATGGAACTTGACAGATCTTTTGCTTGTATCTTTATACTCTGCGACACATGTCAACCAATCAATCATTTTCGGTGACCGCTTATATTCCCGATCTTCTGCTACTAGCTCAAAAGGTTCGGGCGCGATCCCCAGGCGGATCTTGGAGATGCTCCTACCTGTTCCCATTACCTGTTTTTTGGCCCACCAGGCGGGCAACGCGCAGGTTAATCTTGGCTAACATAACCTGCCTACGAAGTCTGTCGGGGGGCATGCGAACAACGTGTCCAAACCATCGAAGTATTGATCGTTCCACTCGGAGCAGTAGCTGCTCAACATTAAGATTCCTATGAATACCGACGTTTTTCACTTTATACCTAAGAGTAACACCAGCAACATCCCTCAGAAATCTCATTTCGACAGCTTCTACCCGCGATCTTATTCTTTCGGTCATTACCTAAACTTCATGTCTATAGGAACAGTTCCTTTACTATTGCCCCAGCTTGGCCAATCCTACAGGATATCTCATTTTTTCGTGTAAAGACCCTTGGAAACGTGAACTTCTCTACCTGTTTCAATGGGACTCCATTTATATGCAGGGTACACTACACAGGAGTTCGGGAAACAACAATCACTTCGGATTTGCTCACGTTTACCTTCATCCCAGCCTAACCATATATGGCCGCAAACCCATCCACAACTCGCTGAAGTTCCTCCTCGGACGATGCCAGGATAGCTACATCATCTGCAAAAAGCAGATGGCTTATCCTGATGCCAGCCATTTCGAAAGATTCCTCACCAAGACTGCGCTTCACCGTAGCCCTGTCGAACTCCAACCCACACATCAAAAGGTTGGGATTTGACGCCATTTATCCGAACATAGCTTCTGCATTTCTCATACAAAGAGTGAATGGCTCTCAGAAGAGGCCCACTCAGTGCATAGTCCTGCAGAACTCCAGAGCTTATCCCGAGGAACCCGGACATATTTCTTTTCCAAATCTACAAAACACGCGTAGACCGGTTTGGCGTATTCAAAGGCCTTCTCAAGAATAACCTTCAGAAGAAAAAGCAGTTAAGTTAAGAAGTTAAAAAAAGTAAATTAATCAATGAAGGCTCGATTACAGCTCTGGAAAGCGCTTTCAACACCTTTGCTTATACTTTTCCTGCAAGGCTTAAGAGGGATATAGCCCTATAGATAGATCAACCTCTCTTGTCCCCTTTTTTGAAAATGGGCACTATAAAACCTGTTTACCAATCGCTATGTGCTTTCCCGCTTTCCCAGGCTACCTTAATGACACATGGTAGCCATTTTACGCTTTCTTCATCCATTGCCTTGGGCATTACTGGCCGGATTTCATCAAGTACAGCAGACTTGCCCACTTTAGGCGATTTAATCACGGTAGTGACTTCATCTTCTGTAGGACTATTCTCCGCCATAATCTCGTTAGCGGCGGTAGGAAATAAGGCCCCAATGAAATAAAGCCCCAAATTAAAATTGAAATAAGACCCCTAAAGTTGGGGTTTATTTCATTATGAAATATGGCCGCCAAATCAAAATGAAATTAGGCCCCAATAATGGCTAATATTGAGGAAAGGCCCGGTGGCCAGTCCTCCTCTTATAGTGAACACTAGGTGCAATGAAGAGTTCTTTTCATATGAGATGAGGAGACTACGAAAATGAAATGAGGCCCCAAAAAATGGAAATAAGGCCCAAAAAAAATCAAAGAAAGTCTTAATACAAAAATTGCAAGTCGTTGTTGCATTTCGTGCTTCTTTTTGGGGCTTTCTTTCATTTTTCAGTTTGGGGGGCCCTATTTCATTGGGGTCTTATTTCCTAGAGCCCTCGTTAGCAGTGGGATTGCCATCTTCGTGCCCTGTTGGGGATTGAGCAGCTCTGAATAGTGCTCGCTCCATCTGCGTAAGACGTCGTTTTAATTTCAAAGAAATGTACCGCCCTAGGATTTAACCCTTTGAACGATATTCAACTTCCTTCCTCTGAGCCGGCGAATAGTCTGCCAAAATGTCTTGTTTGTAGATCTGTAATCGTGCTCCAACCTCCCGCCAAACTTTTTCCATGCCTTTTCTTCGGCTGTTCTGACCGCCATATTGGAAGTTCTTCGCGCCTCAGTGTGCGGGGCTCAAGAAATAGAGTTCCTACATTGATTCCACACAATAAAGGTTCTCTTCTTTTCTCTAATGGCTTCTTGAACTCCAGGAATCTTAAACCACGCAGTGCCTTTTTTTGATGAGGTGGTCTCACTACAGGTCTTTTGTGGGCGTGCGACTAATTGACAAACTTGGTCTGGTGTAATTGATATCCATCTCCAGCCACCAAATTTCAGCTTAAGGCCTAAAAAAATTTACATACGGACGGAGGACATACATACATACAGCCGGACGGAAAATATGATCATCTCACAGTTTAAAAATAAAAAAAAATTGACGTTGAAGAACCACACTTCTTCGGTGGTTTCAAACTTTTGCTCGGTACTGTCTATGTCTTCATACTTGACGCTCTTACAATTAATAATGATACAGTCAGGTACCAACATTTTAGCATGGAAAAAATTGTTTTTACTCATTGGCATGATTTTTTTTATAAACTTACCTTTCGCAATAATTATAGTCTCGAGGAAATAACGTTATACAATATCATACCAACTTACTTTGCCACTGCGTCGGCCGTTTTCTGTCTGAGTTTTAGACCTAGTGACTTTTTCTTCACAAACTCAACATATTCAAGCTTATGCAAATAATGATAAAATGCACCATAACTGTAACCTGCCACCCAAGGCCAAACTCATTTATATCCTTCAATTTTTTCATAAAAATATATCAACGTTTTTTTTCACACGTCGATATGCTTTTGATTTTATAATTTAAAATATTCGTTATAATACATTTCCAGTGATATGCCAGAAAGCCAAAAAAAAATAGCAAAATTAGAATATTGCGTTTTTGCAAACTGAATAAAATTGTCATTTATTTGGAAAAGCTTTTATGCACGTTAAGGCAAATAAATGTGGACAAAGTGACACATAACAAATCCGACCTTTTGAGCAGGAAATACCGTCGCCTTTGATAGACTGCATCAAAATAGACCTTGATCGAAAATGGCATAATTTAAATGGTCAGCGTATAGTTTTCTATGATCTCATAGTTAATCTTCCGTAAATGCTCACCATTAAATACTCATCATTATCTTGATAGTTTAAAGGCACTCTTGAAACGTGAAACCCTAAGTCCTGGAATATATTTTTACACTTTTTCTTTTGGTAAAACAAAAATAAATGCACAACACTGAAACTGATTTATTTGAATTTGCTGCAACTTATTAAATTGCGCATAATTGTGAATTTGAGAAGGTGTGATCCAGTTTTTTGGAATTGCATCATAATGGCTTGAATGTCGCACATGAAATGGTCCTTAACGAATATAAATAATTAATAAAAAGAATACATTTTTTTTGTTAAAATATCTAATTTAAAATTCATCTCGCCAGAAACAAGTAAGACAAGCCCCAGACACTTAAATAATACTAAGAAACAATGTTAAAGGTAACGGTTTATCCTATTGCAACATTTAGCATTAAAATAATTTAAGGTTGTCTTCTGCAACGAGCAAACACAGCTCACAAAAGAATAGCATTAGCTAAATGACACTTGTTTTGTTGAAGGTATTTACTTGTTGGTTCAATTTAATACAAATTTTTTTAAGTACTGAAACTAAAAAAAGAAATGCGTGTCGTGAAAAGAATTGCCTCATATATCTCCTGAGTCTTAGTTCCATGAAGTATTGGACTGAGATTCTGTCTTTGTCAAACAGCATCGAAACGTCTGGCCACCATCGTGTGCGGTTTCCAGTGATGTGCCTTAGCTCTTTCCAACTACCTATTTCCAAGTTTCCTGCATTCCTCTAAGCCGGCCACCTTCTGCCACCTTAGAGTTATGGGCTTAACTCCATTGCATATAACTGGCAACGGAACTGTCACCCTTTGTTAGAAAGTGCCCGATCCGCTGCCATTTTCACTGTTGGATGATTGTGTCTATAGGTTTCTGACCTATTCTGAGATTACATTCGGCGATTGAGATACTTTTTTGACAGAAAATTCTTCTGCAGTGTCTTCGTGATGGTGACGGTTATTATGCGAGATGTATCCATAAGGTAATTAAGCCTTATACGTGAGCAGCTTTATCCTCGCTATTTAAGTTCTTAAATTTACGAGGATGGTGTCCTCGTTATAAAAAAAGAGTAAGAATTCCTCTGAGGAGATTGAAAAGACCGTCAAGTATGAAGACATACGCGGAGCGGTCCGTCGACTTTTGTTGTAAATTAAGCTTATATTTATTGCGCAGTTTGTGTACAACTTTATTTGTTTATTATTATTTCTGGGAATATTTTGCATTGTGTTTTAAACTTATATTTAGTGATTTTTAAGTTTTGTCACTTAAAAACATGGGGTGACATTAATCTTTTTCTATATTTCTTTTTTAATTTTTTCCTAAAAATAGATATGGATAGATAGAATAGAATAGATATAGATAGATAGACGATAGATATACATATCAGCTAGCAGCATCATTTAAGTCAGTGAATGGAAGCGTTTTCAAGCATTTTCAAAAATTTTATTTCAAATTTTTCCCTCTTACCTACACCGTTTCGAAAATAGAGGGATAATTTATTGGTTTTTTTTACAATTTTTAAAATTAAAAATCCAAAAAGCAGCAATTTACATTTTTTTCAATTACCGTTAGGCTTTTTTTCATCCAGCTACGTTCTATTTTCTCAAATTCTGCGGACATGGATTTCTGAGAAAACTGTAAAATATTTTGTTTTCTATTTCCTTTGATTAAATAGGTTAAAAAACTTGAAGTAATAAAGGGACATTTTGAAACTTTTAAAATGCAGTATACTTGCGTTGTAAACGCTTAATCCTTCAGCCAAATTTAAAAAACATCGTCACTACCATTAACAGACTAGCAACCTTGAAAAAATCGTTTTCGAAAATATGTTTACGATTTTGAATCAAATCTTCAAATTTTTTGAATATTCGAGGTTTACTTTAGCTTAACATGAAATCTTAGAAGATGGACTGTGCCCGTTATTTATTTCCAAGTTATACTTTATGCTGTTTAGGACCTAGAGTGGGAGACACACCTTGTTTTGACCTTTTTTATAATTTTTTTAAATTTCAAATCCATAAAACATCTATTTCGTTTTTTCAGTTCCTTTAGACTTTTTTCCAATAGCGCAACTACCTGCGCTAATATTGGATATTGGATGCTTTTTTCAAATTCTATGGCCAACGGTTCTCTGCGAAAAAGGTAAAACAAACGCCTTTCTTATTTGGTTTTTTTGAATAGGGTTCGAAAAACTGAGGTTAAACACGGCAATTTGAAAATTTTCTAACGCAGCTTTCTTTCCTTTTGTATGCTTTGTACTTGGACTGAATTTGAACAAAATCGCTTTTACCGTTAAGATACTAGACGATTTCAAAAATAGTTTTTTGAAAATGATTTTCTGTTTTGAGTTTAATCTTAGAAGTTTTTGAAACTTTAAAGTTCGCTATAATTTCTGATACGTGTGATTTTTTTCATACTATATTTGTCCAAATAGGACCGAGGATAAGGGGGGAAGACACACATTTTTTCATGAGTTTTTCCAATTTTTTTTCGAAAATGCGTAAAAACGGCAGTATTTAAAATTTTTCTGAAAAATATGACTTAAGCACTGCGGCCAATATTATTTTTGTGCATTTTAAGCGGTTCAAAAGTTGTGGCTTCATAAACTTTGAAAAACGTCACCCATTTTCAACTCTTTATTTCTCAAAAACTTTTCAGTATTTTCAAAAAATAAAATTTTGCATTTAAGTTTGGTAATTTTCTAACTAAATTTTCGCTTTTCTTGTTCTTTCCTTCTTATCTTCTTAAAAAAAGTATTGAAAAACATTTAATCCATTTTCCCATTAAATTTCAAATTGTAATTAAACCGTTATTTCTGCTTAGAAAAAATGGCCCTCATTGGATTCTCTGACTATTTCCGGAGTTTAAAAGCACACCAAATTTTGTCTTTCTACGACTTATCGTTTAGAAGTTATAATACGATTGGACGGACGGTCGGACGGACGACGGACAACGTAGCTATACCGTAAGAGGTCCTCTCTCCATTTTCGGACGGACCACTAAAAAAGAAAAACATTATATATTTCTTTACTTTCACAGAGGTAATGCAGCCAGCTTGAAACTACTACAGCACGTGCAAATGATACACGCTTGCCATAATAATCCTTCCGAAGACTATTTGCGTGGCGGACAAACTCAAATCGATTGGTTTGTTCGTGAGACAGCTTCTATACAGCTTCTTTTCGCCGTCAATCGGTCAGCTGCTTCCCTTTTCTCTTCAGCTGTTTCTTGGTCAGACGCAAAGCAAGGTCCGACGCTTGGGGGCGTTGGTAGCAGAACATTGAGAAGTAGCTTCAGTCATGCTCAGTTTACCGATTGTGATTGAGGCTGAGTAGTTTACCGAGGGTCTAAGAATGATTCACAAAAGCAGCTTGATTCTTTTTGTGGGTGGGTGGATTTAAGATTTTCCGAAATCACCTGAATAAGAAAAATCTAGGTTCTTCAGTAATGATTTAAGATGTTATGGCGAATCTGTGGAAGATGTTCGGGGTTTGATTATGGAGTTTGGGGTTGAACTTTAAAAGCAAGCTAGGACCTGCTGGGTCGGCACTCCCATCACCGCACCTAAGAAGCGTCCTTGCAGGTATCTGTTCAAACTTAATTTGCCCATCAGTTTAGAGCTGACTACCATGTTTACAACGACGTATGCTCTCAATGTTGACCCCAATTGGACAACAGTTCGAAGCCCATTTCTGAATAAATGTATTTTCACTTATGTAGGCTCACTTATGTATTTCTTTCAGAACACCGGCGCTAGAGGGCTCAGCTCTTGATTTTAACTTTATAACTTTTCAATGCAGATAGGCAATAGTCTAAGAAGTTTTGCATGGCAGCTCAAAAAGGATAGGTTCATGGTCATATAAATAAGGACGGTATTTTAGTTTGGTCATAAAACGACTAAATTAAAAAAAAATCTCTGTTTTTTTTATCTAAATTGCTGAATATTCTAATTTAAAATTGTTGAAATAATATTTGGAAAAAACGAGGTTAATTAGGCTAATCTTATCTTAAGTTTAATTATATACTATTATTTATATGCATCTTATATACTAATTGGGCACTTACGCTTTTGCCAGCCATTGTCTTCTCAAGCTGTAATTCAAATGCTGATGTTGACCTACTATTCTTACAACCTTTATCCTTTAAAAGAATCCAGCGGTCTCTGTCACCGTGACTATTTCGATATGTTAAAATTTATTATCCATGATATGATATAAAAATTTAAATCCAAATTTTCATCTAATTGCTTTGTCCCAAGTGTTGGATGCAATTAGTACCAAATCGGAAGCACGAGGCGTAAAAAAATCCCATCTAACCAGCATTAACGTCATGCAAACAAATTCAATATAGGTTAGCATGATAGACTTTTCACATACACGCTCTAAATGCAACTCTATTATGTACTTAACAATGACCTTGATTAATTAACATCTGATATAGAAAAATCAACATAAAAGAGGTAGATACATAATTTGCATCTTGCCGTAAGGCAGCTTAAAAAAAAAGCATCCAAACTAAATTTAACCGCAACAAAAAAGTATCTCTTTCCAAACGATGAAAACAAGTTCCGTGTGTCTCTATGAAAGAACTTATGGCTTCGTGCCAGGAAATTAGTTTTGCCTAGTTAGCACCAAAAACCCAAGAACCACTCGCATCAAACTACAAAACCAGAAGATGATCATTTAAAATGCAAATAGTTAAACTATCCGACACGAGAATCTTTCAGGTTTTAGCTTTTTCACACAGTTTTTTTTTTTTGTCATCATGAACGGGGAGGAGCTGTGCTATCTTCCGTCAAAGGTAGATAAGCTACCAAGGTCATGTGTGGGGGTTTTGTCACATTCAGGCCAGAGCACGTGAAGAAGCGAAAGTAGTTGATGGTGGCTGTATGACAACCAATTTGGAGTCACTTTAACGTGTTCGTAGAAATCAAACCGGGGGTTCTTCCCAGTCACACCATTTCTTTCAAGTTCAATGTCAAACGAAGACATTTTGTACTTGTGTTGGTAGCCCATGCAAGTAGGTTTGGTAATTAATTTAAAATAAATGCGTGCTTTGAGATAGAAAATGAATTGCCGCCGATGAGTTGTAAAACCGAAGCTTGTTGACTGGTAATTATAACTAAAATTATGAATAATAAGTTTCTTAGTATTTTCGTGTCTTGAAATGGTAGCTCGATTACTTGGGTCTAAATAAGTTTCATAAGCACTACAGAAATTACCACATGTTTACTACATTTTTTTTTATGAAGTGTCGTGGTCATGCTTGGATTTTGAATGTTGTTTGAACAACATTGCATTGAGTCAAGCATGCCTTAGATATTCCAGGTTCTATTTAAATTGTTGTAATATCTTATTTTTCCAATGATCGTGAAGATTGGGATTGAATCAATCTATTACAATCTATTATAATTGATTGATCTATCAATTGTAATAGATTGTTAATAACACATTTCGATTGTTAATAACACACAATGAGCGCTATCGATAAAAAAAGTTATGTCTCGACTTCTTTGCCCGACTATTCATCGCCCTTTGCCAGGATATGTCTAAGTACGAAGATCTGGGCTAAGATCTGGGATCTTGGAATCGGCTTAGGTGATCTGCGTGATAGATAAGTGATGTCACAAATCACAAAAATTCGTCTGCGTAAACTATGATTATCACAATTTTCTTGTGACAGCTCTCGATTAATCCCGGTCAAAATTAGCTGGTCCCCAGTTTTCAAACTTTCTGGTTAGTTGGTTTTTTTTGCATACACTTAGGCTGACTTTCTGCATGAATGATTCCGAACAATGTTTTTTCGATCACATTACGCAGACGTATTATTTTGTTTGACCACAAAGTGTGGAAATCACAGATCACCTTAGCCTTGTCTACAGTCGATTTGGTTTTGCAAAATGGGCTAGGACGCTCACACAGTATACGGTTAAGAGGACCTTATAGGCAACTTATTACAGGGATATGCCTGGAATGTTCTTCCAAGGCATAGTACTGCCTTTCTGGAACATGGTTCATAAGGAGCTTATTTTCTATGCATTACTAGGCGGCGGGACTTCCTCTTGGTCTGCCCTATCGTTCGACTGGCCTATCGTTCTCTTCTGATACACTTAAACTATTCGCTCCGTTCTTCGCTGGTGACTATGTTTCCTTCGCTATTTCGAAGAGTTCCATTTTTAAAGCCAGTAGCCAATTCCATTTTATTGAACTTTCTGTTGTTGTTTCGATCGCTAGACTCTTCGATCTCAATTTTGTCTCTCCTCAAAGGTAAGGACTCTGTTTTAGGGGTGGTTCAAAGCATAAGGTAGATTTAGCAATGATTTTAATGGTTTCGCGGTGCTGGCCTTACTGGTTATTGACGTCTAGTGAGAGTGAATGCAAAGTGAAAGGCCTCTCGCACAGCGCTGTCTGTAGGCTGCGACTACTTCAGGTGTGCTGAGGCGTCAAACGTTGAGTTCCTTTTTCTTGGCAGCTCTAAAAGTCAATTTCTGAATTTATGCATTACCAGACAAAAGTAAGTGTCGAAGTTTGACTTTTGGAATGTGCGCACGTTCAAGACTTTGATGTGTGCATATCGTCGATAATTTGGTTTCAGGTTCGACCGCCAGCCTTGAGGATTCTGACCTTTTGAGCCCTGGAAGCCCAGTGCTGCTTCGTAAAATGTTACTACTGCAAAATCAGTTGCCATTATCTATTATTGTTTAGCGGAGGCTCTTAATTGTTGGCAGAAGATGTTCTCCTTACCGAGCTTAGCTTTAAAGTCCCTGAGTATAACCTTGAGATGTGCTAAAAAGAGCAGCCTCCTTAAAGAGTTCTATCCAAGAGGTCATAATATTTCTATCTTTATCACGATCTTCAACATCTTTGGTAGGGTCGTGGGCACATATTATAAAATAAGTAAAAAAACAGAGTATGGCGTAACAGCTCGAGGTAAATCAGGACCTATTTTCAACCATAATTACTGTGTGTGTGAACTTCTTTTAACTATTTTTTTTTCTTGGTCTTGAAATATGCTTTAGCATTTTTAGAGTACCTACTTATAACTTCGTAATCGCAAGCTTATTATAAAAATGGGACAAAACGTTTAACAGCAAATGTACATAACTCAATTGGCTTTTACGTCTTTTACTAAACAAAAGCTATAATCCAACAAAGACAGCTGATAGCTAAACAAAAAAGTTTTTACCAACCCCAGAAGCTGTTCAACATTTTAAACTTCAAATATTCCAGCCGAAGGCATTGACATGTTGAGGCAACTTCACCCAAAAAGGATTAAGTACTCGTACATCGTTTCTCGAAAAGGGATTAATTCGTCAAGCGTTTTTGAAACTTTTACCCACACGAGCAGTAACTTTTCATTGGATTCAGTTGCACTGCTTTAGCCCCGACCTCACCCCCCGAATGCCACACAGTCGAAGGCAATAAATGAGTCAAACCACTAGCCTCCGCACACACCGGTCCGGGTGACTGCATTTGTTGCTTGCACAAAGATTCATGTTTAATGAAATGAATGGTGGCTCGGGCCCAGAACGACTGCTAAACTCAACGACAACGAGCCAGAGACGGATTGTGTGGCGCATTTTTAAGCCCAAGTTTTGTGGTCACGTTAGAACGTTCTTTTGGCGCTGATCCTTGTACGAACACATAGTTACTGTGGTGGCCTTTATCTACGGCAGTCGTATGTAAATTTTTTGGGCCAAGAGGATAACATTATCGCAAATGACAGTGGATTGTCCGTCCGTCAGTATCGGATCCAAACTAAATTAGACAATGTTGGCATTTCGGTGACGGTAGTGGTGATGGCCTGCCTGCCATCGACAGTGGCGCTGAGGTTGTGCGGGAGCGGGATCCTTGTGTGTGCCAGGCATTGCATCTGGTGTGGCAAGTAATTTCTCCTTTATCAGTTGCATTCCAGTCGAGACGGCAATAACAATTGGCCAACTGCTATCGAGGAGACATGAGGTCACCAGTGCAGTAGTATAGCAGCAGCAACCTGGCTCTAGCCTCACACACCGAGCAGGTCTGGTGAGCGGAACGGCAACGACAACGACATGGCTCTGACGACGATGTCGACAACGTAACGCATTGAGTGCTCATCGGTTCGTTGCTTCGTTCACATTCAATTATGCGAGTCTGACGCAGATCATGAGGACACAAAACCACCATATCTGGGACATTGTGAATCCCATTAAAGATACCACTCGAATGCATTTCGGGTTACTTGATGTGCAGCCACTGTCAGCCATCCATAAAGGAGGCGGGGGCTCGAAGCTCGATGCTCTCGTATTCTGTCGTCGTCGATGGGGGCTGCATGTGTACGTGTTTAGGACGAAAGCTCTGCTAATAATCTGGTTTCGACATATTCATGTGAATATTCGGAGTGTTGTGCTTAGTATTTGTGCCTGGAGGGACATTTTGGTAATCAGTAAAGGAAATGTGTTGAACACGCACGACAGTGTTTGTGTGTATCCTATATGCTTGTGTCAATGTAATTGATCAGTCCGGAAAATGTGTTAATTTTGTAACCAGGAAATGTTGTTGTCAATGTTTATTAATTGAAATGAAAATGTCAATGGTGTGGAAATATTATATTGCTCTTCAATAAATCTGCCACATGCAATTAATGAATTAATAAACATCATTTTAGGTATCTATGCACGATTAAAACGATGCAAAAATGTCACGCATACGCCATACACTCTGGGTGAAGAGTTTCAAATTTCGAACGCAAATCTCAGTTATATGAAAAAGTGCTTTTTACATTGTTTTAAAAAAACGTCAAGTATTTAATTTATGAAGAGTATTAATTCCTAAAAAGCAAAATGGAATCAACGGATTTACTACCTATACTGGAGAAATATTGAAAAGGCAACGCGCCTGCCCTTGATCAGGAAAGATATGTCCTTGGGTTAAAAGCAAAAAATGTGGCAGTATTTTTTCTTCATCTGAGCTCATGACAAAGAGTTTATGACTTTCCTTAAAACGTCTGCGCATAAGCTTATCACGATGAGCAAAAAATAAGACAAGAAGAAAGTAGGAGTTGCCGATGCAACACAATCCCGCTGAACCACAATGGAATATAAAAGCTTGTACAAAAATACCAAACTTTATCCCCGCATATGTTATGCCTTTACAGAGGAAAATAAAAGTAGGTATAACGAATAGAGTAACCAGTCACAACTTTTGTTTTATATTTGTATAAAGCCCATTTTATTTCATGTTTTATTAAGAGAGGATTTTTATAACTCGCTCCTGGATTTGTCTCTTTTTACCATAAAAAAAGTGTCTCAAGACGCGATGATAACCGCTAAAAATTTTAACACAGCTTTAATACACAGCTCCATTAAAATTTGATATTCATGGCTTGTGGAATATTTTAAGATTGAACAAAGATCTACGAAAACCGTCGAAATCCCTTTGCAGTCTCCTCAAAAAAGACGGAAAATAGAACAAGGAATATCATCCGCCCATGAATTCTAGTTTTTATGAAGACTAATAAAAATATCAGTGGATGACCTTTGAAATCCGAAGATAAAATTGACATTTCAGTTTAATCTATGGCATCCTCCGCCATTACTTTTTTTGCTTTCCTTTCAAGAAAGTTTGGTCTATCAAAAAAGTCCACTAATGCAAGAAATATGCAAATCAAAATGAATTAGAGTGGTTTTTTCTAGTTTTTATCAGAAGAACATTTCCAAAATAAAGAAGCCCCAATAAATTTAAGCTTAAACGAAAATAATAATATTTAAAACATTGATGAAATTATTTTTAAATGACAAACCGTGTAAACTGTCGCATGGATGTGTGATTTTAACATTATTGTGAATTATTCTGACATTCTGGTAAGAAAGGAAGAATGTGCTACACGAATTCGAGGCTGGCTTAAGGCGAGGATCCTTAACGATTCAGCAGATATTCGCACTTATAAATTTAGCTGAGATCTATAAAAGGCGAGGCTCCAGAAACTTTTCACTTTTTATACCCAACCCCATAGGATTGGTGGTATATTAAGTTTGTCACATAGCTTATAACACGGTGAAATAATAATGGTAGGCCCCCAAAACCTTAAGGACATATGATCGGGGCCGAATTCTGAATCGAATAAGCCATGTCCGTCCGTCTGTATGTCCCATGTTTTTAGGCCTTAAATTTTAAGCTAGAGTGCTGAAATTTCTTACGTAAGGTCCACGTCATGCGAAGCAGTGCAAGTGTAAAACTTTTTGAAATCTGCCCAAAGACACGCCCACAATCGGTCTAAATGTGCAACTACCTCCAGAGATTTCAAAACTGTAAGACATTTTATAAGGCTGAAATTTGACATTTAGCATCTCCTAATGAATTTAAGACACAAAAAAGACAAATTTTATTGGTTAACCTCCTCTAGTGGGCGTGGCATCTGTTTGAAGGCTAAATTTTCAAACGCAGTTTACTCAATACTTTTTCTCGAAATTGAAAAAAATTTGATATGTAAAAAAACGCGTAGTTCTACATTTTGTTCATACAAGACTTTGGGCCACGCCCACATTTGGTGGCAGAATTGAAGAAAAACCTAAAATGTTCCAGAAAAACTTAATTTCGACTGGCCTAATTTAGGAAAACAAAAAAAGTATCAGGTTAGGTAAACGAGACTTCAGTCCAGATTTCGTTCATATAAAGTTTTTAGCCACGCCCTCTTTTAGGGGTCGATTTTTCAAAAATATTGAATTTGAACCAAAAAATTGCATTTTTACGTACATTTAAGCGTGACTTGGAAATATCTGTGGAAATATCTTATAATTGATAGTTTGAAATTAGGGGCGGTTGGATCACGCACTTTTTCGAATTTTACATTACTTATAAAATGTCAAAAAATAATGCCATCAGCATTTTACAATGTGGGATTGGATGGGGTATTTAACGTTCCGTTTTAAGGACTGTAACTTCTTCGTACACACTGTAGCACTTACTCACTTTTTATACCCGAACGAGGGTATATTAATTTTAATGCATAGTTTGTAACACAGTGAAATAATCACAGTAGACCCCTAAGACCTTTTAGAGATATGATCGAGACCGACAGGTAAGTCGATTAAGCCATGTCCATCCGTCCGTCCGTCCGTTTGTCCGTCTGTCCGTATATGCAGTTTTGAGGTCTTTAAAATTGAGCTAGGAAGCTGAAACTTGCAGCGTTGCTTGGTTCTCATTTTGTACAGACAAAGTATGAAAATTGAGAAAATCAGCCCACAGCCACGCCCACAATTGGCGTAAATATCAGACAACCTCAAATTTACATTTTATTTCCAAATACCTTTTGGTCAAGATAGACAAAACATATGAACTCAAATTTTGGTGGAGAGCAATACCAACCAGAAGCCTTTAATAAAGCAAAAATTGGACCGCCCACTCCATTGACCATGCCCATTTTTAACATCTGAAATCTTTGAAAACCTGATTTCTCGGGAAATTCATTCTAAATTAAAAAAAATTATATGACAAATATTAAAGATATTACCATTTGCTAAGTTTTTTGCGTACAAAGCATTGAGCTCCGCCCACTTTTAGGGGGCGTTTTTGGGAAAAAAAAAACCATTTTCTCTTGTTTCCAACGAAATAACAGTTAGTTGATTTAAATTTTCAGCCTACGCCCTTATTTAGGGGCGTGGCCAACACAAATAATTGACATTTAGTATATGAAACACCAAAAAATATTAAATTTGGTGTTGATGGGTAAAGAGGGTCGGGTATTTAGAAGTTCGTTACAGACGAACTCTTGCACTAACTTACTTGTTTTGTCTATTTTTGAGCAGCGTGGAGCAGTACTTTGGGGTTTGAGGCTCTTTTTTTTACAGGCTTCCTTAGTTTGTTTTCTCGACCAAGATCATAAAAGTTTTGAGATCCAGGTATGAAAGCAAACGTTGGTTCTGTAAGAATAGCGGAGTTATAGAAGTTAAACAGGGTTTTATTCTAAGAACGCCTCCATCCATCCTAGTATTTATCCATCCTAGTATTCATTCTAAGAACGCTGCTCTTCGTTTGCTACGTAAATGACTTAATGGATGCGGTTAAGGGTGAAATAGAAATTAAAAACACAAGAATCCCGGGCCGCCTATGGTTTGCAGCCGATACGAACTTTTTTGCAGAGACTGTATGCAGCTAATGATCAACAGGTAAGAATTATGCTGCAAAGCTTAAAACTTATCTCGTAACCTATCTAAGCCAAAGATAATGGTGTTAAGGGATGGTGAAGCTTGCCGCAGCCAACTTAGGAGTGGACGTATCAGGGTCAACAAATAAGGGCCGTGCGAAAATGTAAAATATATTATGACATTAATGTTTTGCGTATTCAAAACATTAATTAGAAGCCTTTGTGCGTATTCAAATTGAAGGGGCCAATGTCTATAAACCTTTCAATATGGGCAAAACCAAGCTGTCAATAAGAAAAGAAAGCCAAAGCCGACGTAGGGGAAGTTGGGGACTTTGTCTACATGGATTTTTATTCAGACCACGACACCAAACTTTGAAATCTCAGAGAAAGGCAAGATATATGACATATGCTGCAGGTCCTCTTTGGTCTTAATTGCCTTACAGTGTAGTTGGTCTTTTTGTCCTTGTCAAACGCTGATGAGGTTGCTTTAGGCGGATCTGAGAGAAAAAATCCCTCGTGTAATTTTTGGTCCCATAATCATAGACGGAGAGTGCGGAGCTCACAGCATCGAACTGTACAGCGCCACCGATCTAGCCAGAAGAGTCCAATTGTAGAACAGCTACTTACTAGAGCATATGGTGGACACCAACTCTCCCGACCAGTAGTATAAAATATTTGAATCCACTCCGAAGTACATAGAGTCGCTTCGAAATGGCTGGCTATTAAAAGAGCTGGTAGGCGAAGCTTGTCGGTTAAGACCCAGGTCCGCCTCGGACTTTAGTTTTAATAAATTTTCAATATTGGAACCTTGAAAATTAAAATACTTTTTCTAATGTCGCATATTTCGTACCCGTTTGACATTATTAAATTTCAACAAACTGAAATAACCAGAGACAATTGTTTAAGAGGGCCCCTTAACCCTTAAAAATATGACTCACTGAAGAAAGGAATGCTTTCGCACACCCCAAAATCAACAAAGACTGTTTCTCATACACGGAAAACACAACCGGAAAAATAATCATCCTCCAGACAGACAGACTCCTTTGAATATTTGTTGCCATTACCGAAACCTAACCAGAGCGTACAACAGCCACAAGAGTCTACATTTTTATTTGATAAATCAGGCGGTATCGCAGACTTTTAGAGCGGAAATTATATTTCATCATACAACAAATAAATACATCAGACAGCCAAAAGATAACTTCCTAGGCTAAAGGATCAAATATTCCGGCGGCAAAGAATTGTGTGAGAGATTCCTCCTCACCGAATTTAAAAAACGAAACGAAATTACATGCTGAGCCCCCCAAAAGTGTAAGAGTCAAACTGCTTAAAGAATTATCGGAAACGGGAAGTGACTTTAGACCTACAAAACTAGAACCAAACTATAAATTGTTTCGATCACAATTCGTATAAATTAGTCACCTAAAGCAAGTTATGTCAACATCGCTATACCTTTGACTCGTTCTGTTTAAAACCAATCAGTAGCTGAAATCAACCTTGTTTTAAGGTCAAAAAACACTAGAATGACGAGCCCTATACTCAAAATTTGTATTGAGGTGTGCTTACTTCCACCTACCCACTAAATACAACACTTATAAGCGACAAATTGCTCTTCATAATTATTACAAACTACAAATAAACTTGTTTTCCGCACTTGAATTACCAATGCGGAGTGCTCGTCTCTTGTGGTCATATCAACCGGGCCTTAATTAACATCACAAGCTCTGCTTTTGAACTTTAGTGTTTTTTTTTTTTTTTTTTGCCAAAAATAGAGAAATAAACAAAAATAAAAATAAGACACCATAACCCGACTATGATTACCATAGACAAGATGAGAGAGTGCAGAGTAAGCGTGCCGCACATTTAAGCCAAACGTCTCGCGCACAACCAGCCAGCAACTGGGTAGTGTGGTCTATTGGTCCGGACTAGTTTAACCTTCAAAATTTTTAATTTCAGAGATTCTATGGTGGCTCTAAAACAGCTGCCTATCATATCACCCGTCACCTTCGTAGATATTCGCGTCTAGGCGAAGCTATATAAGCTTTGTCAAACATCTTCAGCAAGTTTATTTCAATACGTGTCCGAATTTGTAGAGTTCAGCATCGAATATGGTTAAAATCGTAGTGCTTCCCGTTCTCGTGGTGCTGCTAGCTATGCACACACAAATTAACGCTTTCGGTGTGGTGCGAGTGGATGTTGTTAAAGGTTTGCACTATCCATTAGTCGATCACTTCCTTACTAATTGCTCTCTTATATCCTAGATAACAGCTTCGCTAATGCCATCGGCAGTATTATCAGCTCAAAGCTTGCAATCCTGAACAGTTTCCTTTCGGTTAAATATCCAACGAGTAGCAGCAGCAGCAGTAGCAGTAGCGTTCCTGCATCATCCACAACGACCAGCACAGTGAATTGGGCACCTATCTACACAAAGGTAGTCCGTATCAATTCCGGAGTAGCAGCTTCAGCACCAGTATCTACGCAAGTCGCCACCAGGATCGATGCTGATGAGGACAATGAAGTAGTCCCGGCAGCGCCAGTCGTTCAAAGCACGAAGGTTGTCGTCAATAAGTCGGTGATTGGTGTCCCAGCTGTGTCCGTTTCAGCAGGTACCGCCGCTGTATCGACATCAGTTCCTAGCAGTGTAGGCTACACATACAGGAAGAGTTTGGTTAGCAATTAATTAATAAGCATGTGGACTTAATTGGAATAAATAAGTGAGATGATCGAAGCAGTTTTTTTTCGCCTAGTTTGTGTGAATGTGTTTTAAAGTCTGTTTTATCTGGGAAATCGTTAAATAATGCTAATCAAATTCTGCAGTTGACATTGACGCAAAACTCAACAAAAAGTGATAGTTCTAGAATGAATTTGTGTGCGGAGCCGAACGAAATGAAGTAGGACTAAGATGAAACGCACGGAAGATTGGTGGTGGCCATAATTGGAAACATAAATCAAAGCCTAGCGTGCTAATTGCTTAAAAATGTTTATTCATCTGGTGAGATATCTTCTTTTTTTAACAACGGAGTCTTTAGTGTTCATCGAACCTTGACACCTAGAGTTGCTTGAACGTGCAAATGACTTTAAATGAAACTATTATGCATTCAACTGTGTTCGTATGCACTGAACCCTAAAACGGTGGAGCCTAATATGCATTTAAATAAATAGGTATATGATCGATTGACCATGTAGTATGGCAAAGTGCTGTATACGCAACAAGGCTCTGAGCGCATTCAGTACATCTTACTCCTTGTCGGAGTCAACAAAATTTTGCAAATAATTGAAAAATAATTGTACTGACCCCACAAGAAGTCGACCAATAAATGACGAAACGTTGACGAGGAACCCTCCACAGCTAGCTTTCGAATAAGGTCTATGGACGCAATGGACCCAACTAAAGAGGCTTGTGGCCCATGTTCTGAGGTCGACTGCATTAAACCTTAACTACATTCGGTAAAAAGTAAAGTTTATCCACGAAAATGTTTGTTCTCTTTTTTCACCATAACAAATCTGTAGTTTTCTCTTAACTTTTCACAAAGTAACTTAGGTACCTACTTGAAAGTTGGGGGCACAGCTTAACTTTGACTTTTTCACTTTTTGAAATGCTCTTTTGCATCTGAAATTCGCCGATATGTATGCAATAAAGAAGCGAAATTATCTCTTGCACGTACGATCGTATTGTGCTTGGTGGTGGTTTCTACATTGTTTTAGGGAGAGGAGAAAGTTGCGAGCTTTTGGCTCCAAGTGGTATTTTTGACTTGTGTACATGCCTTCTGAATGTAGCTAAGCCTTAAGGTAAAAAAACACTAGAACGACGAGCCCTATACTCAAAATTTTAAGTGAGGTGTGCTTATTTCCCCCTACTCACTAAATACAACACTTATAAGCTAAGCTTTCACCGCGGTGCTCTCTAGCTGCTTCACAAAATTCCACCCAAACAGCAGCACAGGGGAGGAGAGAAACGTCTTTCCTGGTGGAAATCCCAGATCGCAAAGCTCATCAAGAACTAAAGATCTAGATGCAGCCTCGCTAAAGAGAAACTTAAGAAAGTGAAGAAGCTTGCAGAAAAGAATCTTCAACTGAACGTCTCAAGCTCAACTGAGGAAAGTAGTCTCCAAAACGCCAAATGCCAATAGCTGCTAAGAAAAACCCATGGCGTCTGGGCCGCATCATACGTGGAAATGGTCGAAAATGGTTTTGCGGAAACCCACTTCCCAGGCTGTTCAGATGCCCACAGAAAATACGACAAAGTTATTGGAGCTTTGGGAAGGCGGGGTACCAATGGAAGAAGGTTTGCTTATCGAATCACTTCTGCCACTCTCATCAAAGCAGCGATGAGGGATATGTTCTGCCAATAGGTAATGCTCTAAAAGGCAGGAAGAATCATCATTCTGTGGTTGAAAAATGTTCACAAGTTCCCATATATTCCCTGATCATGGAGTGAAGACCGAGTTATGTTCATCCACAAAGCAGAGCAGGCTAACCACACCACAGCAAAGCACTACGGATGAATAAGCCTGTACTTGTTCATCATCTTCAAGATGATGAAGCGACTTATAGACGTGTATGTAAGAGAGATTATTGGCGATAACTACGTTTCAAAGGCACAGTATGCGCACAAGCAGATCTGTTGACTCTGCACTAAGTAGTGCAGTAGCAGTTAGAAGACGGAAGGATAGAAAGTAAGAAAAGGAAGACCAAACGGACTTCTCTCCGCTCTTATGAATCCTGGTAATGGATAAGTTGTTGAAGGTCATAATAAAAGCCTCTGCTCCCAAGCTAATTCCCATCAGTCCTTAGCGATCGACTAGCTATAGGCACTGAAAAAGCACTGTCTACTTTCTGGCAGTGTAGAGGGGCTTTTGGCAAGACATGGGGCCTATCTCCGAAAAGGGTCCTCTGGATCTATACGGTCATGGGAAGACCACTCCCCTCATATGCATCGGTTGTGTGGTGGAACAGGCTTTCGCGGAAACGTGTTACTGCCTCTTTGGCCAAACTCCAAAGAACGGCTTGTCTTGGCTGCACAGGGGCCTTCCCTAGCACGCCGGGCTCTGCTCTAGATGCTTTGATGAACCTCCCCCCCTTGATATATTTATCATGGGGCGTACGCTGAAAACCATCTTTCGCTTAAAGAAAGGTGGTTTTTGGTACCAAACGCATTTGAATTTTGAAGAACTTGTTCGAGAATATTCCTTCGACCCCTGTCTTATGGACATGCCCTCCGACGCAAAGACCCCAAAAATCCTTTTGCGAAAGAACTACCAAGTCGACTTTCCTCAGGTAATGGAATGGCTTCGGCCAGACTCTGAGCCAGGGAGAGAATGCCATCGTATTTTCACGGATGGCTCCAAAACCGGACAGCGGTCTGGTGCTGGAGTCTTTGTGGAAAGCGAGAACATAAGACTTCACCTTAGGTAAATATGCGTCTGTCTTCCAAGCGGAGATTTTCGCTATCCTAATGGCTATGCGCTATATTGTGACTAACAAGTGGAGGGCGAGAAACATATGCGTTTGTAGTGACAGCCAAGCCGCTCTAAATGCGTTGCTCCCTCTTATCTCGTCCAAGATAGTGCTCGAACTCAAGTATTCGTTGAACTTAGTCGGAAGGCCAAATGCAGTGTTTGGGTTCCTGGTCACACTGGTATCCATCGAAATGAGATCTCTGATGAGCTTGCCAGACTAGGCTCAGAAGAGGTTTTCCCAGGACCCGAAACTGCTTTAGGCCTGCCGTTGATCCGTCTACCACGATACTCACGTTCACGTCTGCCATTGATACTTGGGTTTCTCGTGAGCACAGGGCATGTTGGCGTGATTGCGATGGGTGCAGACAGACTAAGCGACTACGGATATCTGCGAGAGGTCAGCGTCTTTTCTTCTATCTCTCAGGAGAATCGATTGCAGACTTCTTGAAGGCGTCCTTACGGGCCACCAAGCTTTCGCCAAGCACTTGAATGTGCTAGGCTTGAGCGAAACCACCACCTGTCCTGCCTGTGGAGAGGACGACGATACAGTGGAACATATTCAGGAGTTCGAGAAACAACCATCACTTCCGATTTGTTCACGTTTACTGTCATCCCAGCATCACAACAGACGGGTGCAAACCTATCCAGTGCTCGTTGAAGTTCCTCTTTGGATGATGCAAGGATGGCAAACTCATCTGCGAAAAGCAGATGGCTCATCCTGATGCCAGCCAATTCGAAACATTGCTCGCCAAGACTGCGCTTCACCATCCAGTCCATATATGCTATGAAAAGGAGTGTCACTTCGCAATTTTTTTTGTGCCCGTTTCAAGTCAAATTCTTCTCTAAAATGCAGGACAAATGCCTAAAATTCCAACTAATTTCACCATAATTCACCGCTTGCTCCGCATACATTGTTCCCCAATTCAAACTCGCAAGTTTACTTTACTTTCAAAAGAAAATCCACGCCACGAGATTTTCAACTAATTCTTGAACAATTCCACAGCTAACTTTATCGTTTAACTTCCGTCCAATTGTCATTTAGAACATTCCCCATTAAATGCCATTTCATCCTTCCATATATACGTGCTGGAAATTCCATTCAGCACAAAGCTCTGCCTAACGACACGATAATGCTTTATTAGTCAAGCTGTACGGCAGACAAAAACGTTAAAACTTTCTTTAATTCTTTTGCCATTTTACCAATTAACTGTAGCTGCCATTGTTTCCGGCAATTCAAGGGACTGAGGAAAATTTTCAATTCACCGCAAGGACGAAATAGGCCATGATGGAACCAAAAACTTAATCTCAGCACTAGGTAGTGTCGCCAAATTCCATTTAGATGAGATCTGCACGGTCATAGAACGCACCCGCAAATTGAGTGCCAAATATTTGTCACCCCACTCTCTGGGCTTTGTTTCATGCCTCGAACGGGAGCACCGTTTCCTCTTTTATCGCTCGGGGAGCTCCCCCGAGCAAACAGAATGCGTTCTAGCAAAAGGAAGTTATAAAAGAAACAGTAGAAAAGTATCCTGCACAGCATACATGTATAAGAATCCTGTGTAGTGTGAACGTCTCGCAAACGCATGACATTAATCAGCCAAAATGACTTAAGTTGACATTTTTATGTGCGTTCATGTATTGTGCCAAGACCTCTTATACAAACCGACACACAGTGTCATCTGTGTCGCCTAAATTCCACGTCCTTGGTTGTCCCTCCCTCCTCGCCATTGTGTGTACTGACTGAGTGCTGAGTGCTCTGCAGGGAGAGCGTGTGGAATAAAAATAAATTTTACTACGTTACATGTAAAATAACTTAACGCGCAGGCACCTCGACACGCGGGGCGAAACGAAGAAGCTATCTCGACGAAGGTCATACCACGGGGACACACATATACACACAGTCAATCTGCAGTAATTCACTTGGGGCCGACCCCAAAAGGCAGAAAGGATATCAAACGCAAATGGGCCATTACTAAAGTTAATTTGATTTTATGAACTCCTGGCATTTTACTTTGTTTTGTAAGTGTATGGCGTGTGTGTGTGTGTTGTAATTAAATCGGGAACATTGACACCAGGATGCGCTTCAGCATGGACGAAGGTAAATTAATATTGGCCCAGTTTGATCGAGCAACAGCTTGGTTGAGCTCTAAATGGATGACCTGTTCATTTGCTCATATACAAGTTCTGCTTTTCAATTATTTCCTAGAAAGTGCATTCATATGTATGCACTCAAGGGACGTGCAATAAAGGAAAAAGGAGTCACCACTCACCTAAGAGATCATTTGTTCGACAACCACTTCCACAATGAAGAAGAAAGCAATTTTCCTCCATTAGCCGTTTCATTTTGCACTTTGAACTTTCAATCTAAATTAAACGATTTCAGTTTTATATTGGAATCGCAACCCCCAACCCCAGAGCAACCCGATAGATGTACACGATCTACAGGACATGTTTTGTACGACACCCATCCTCTCGCATTCTCTAATGGAATTCTTTTTGTTCTCTATTCGTGTCGGACATCAATTATTGTCAGTCAGGCAGATGGTTAATTCTAAGTCAAACTATCACTGCGTGGCGCAATCGAACCCTGAAGCCATGTCCAAAGGTAGAACTGTTAAATTAAAGCGAAATCAAAGTGCAATCAATCTAGGACCATGAACCGTTGTAGTACACATGCCAGTATCGGTGGTATATGGGTGGGGTTGTGTTGTGTTGTGTATCGCTTGTCTTGAAATTCTATTGACTTTTTTCGTTCCGCTAATTGTTGACAATGATTGATGCAAAAGCGGAAATGAAAACGTGCATAGGCTGGGGCTGTACACATGGGGTTGTTTTAAAGAAGCAACAAAAAGGGGCTTTGGTTAACTGGATACTCTTCCTCCTTTCTTTCTTATTTTGCGGGCATTAAAATGAGAATAAATTGAAATAAATTAAGCTGCACACCTGCAGCTCCCCCTGCGGTAATAGTCACGGCTCAATTAGACCAGCAACAGGATCCATTGTGTCCGTTTGTGAAGCTCCTTAACACCTGAAACGAAAACCAAAAGAAGCCGTTTTTAAAATGTCAGTGCCGCTCTCTTGGACCCATCCAGATTTGTATACAAATTAAAGGTTGTCCCTTAGATCCGCATTACTTAAATCTTAAAACCCATTTGAAGAAGTAATGCCTTCAGCCCAATGAATCCGTTGCGTCCGTCACGTCCAAGTATTCAACGGACAAGTCAGTGAAATACACACGTTCTTATGGGAAGCGACGTACGTCAGGAAGTTCTTCTATGGGCCGCTTCCCATAAGAACGTGTGTATTGAACTGAGTTGTCAGTTGTTTTTCAACGTGACGGATGTAACGGATCATAGCGAGTGACGAATAGATTCAACTGCTTCAGCGTCCCTGCAGCTTGTGCAGTAGTCGTTACGCAGTATGACTAGCCTCTGTGCGTGTAGCCCCAAAGCGTAATGCACCGTACGGATTCCCGTGATTCTTCGGATATCCCAGCGGGTTAGTCCGATCATAAATATTGATCACTTTTTGTTTACTGCCGGGCCGTCCATAGCTCCCTCTACACATATCAAGTTCTGGCCAACGTAGGTTAGCTCTACGCAGGGATTTAGTTTCTATGTTATGTGCTTTCGAGACCTTTGGAATTTTTATAGATTTGAGGGCTTGAGTTACATTCATCCCTGACCCAGATCCCGCAAGCTTGCCCGGATCGTCATGTCCCGGGATGTCGGTGTGACCTGGTGCCCAAGATAGAGTAACAATATTGCCATGTGATATCTCGTTAAGAATTTTCATGCATAGACAACAGCATATCTGACCATATGGCTTCATTGGGCGCATCAGAGTTGATAGTAATGGACCTGTTTCCGAGCTTGTGTTTCTTCAGTTCAGTTTCAGCTTGATCCGGAATGAGTTCCTTAATCCCAGAGCTTCACAGAAGATGCCTGCGCTTGTTCCGATGTCCATCTTGAATCTGTAAGTCTAGGCGGATCTCGTCATCTCCTGCCTTTTCCTCCCATTTACTTTTTCCAGGTATTCTGGGAGCGAATTTCCTGTTGAAAGCGTTGGAGACGTTAATTCGTGGATGGGGTGAAGGCACCTCAGTGAGTTTCCACAGAGGCATGTCCATATTCCCTAAGGCGGACAGCTGTTTTAGCTGCTATTCTTCTGCAGTAGGTATATGTCCAAGGTTGGTCCTTGGGCAACCCGTATTTTAAACGCAGGTCACCTTTTGGACATTGGTGAGGTTACAGAGATGTCACTTTCTTTCTGTAACTTTTCACCATACTTCCACCACCAACCTTGTGTTAATTCCTCAAAAAGGTAGTTATAAGTTCTGTCCACAATGCAAAAGAAAAGTTCTGTCCACAACTTCATAACCAAAAGCTAAAAAAAAAATAATGTCCTAAAATTTTTAGAATTATCAAAATTTTTAAGCTGCTCTTTCGCGCTCGAGAATATATAGAGTGGCAAGAGGTAAACCAACCAACTTCCCAACCATATATCCTATGTGCGTTGATTCTTTACGTACAAGGAGACCTACAATTTTCTCAACCTGCACTCAATCTACCTACACAGGACTTTTCAGATCCTCGCGGAGGTGGGACCGGTAAAAAAGAACGAGTGTTTTTTAAATGGCAGAGCTTAGATTGGAACCCGAAATTTGTAAGAACCTTGACGTTCTTTGACCTCACGACGTTAAGCACTTCCTTCAGGTAGCGTATCCTCGGGGCTGACCACTGACGAGATGAGTTCCGAACACTTAGGCTTATTACTGAACTTCCTTGTCACCTTTGGAAATACTAGATACTAAATGGAGTTAGTAGAAACATCTAACAGGAAAGCAAAAGGCAGTCGATAAATTGGTCCACATTGATGCGGATATGCCAACATGGTCGGTATGGACGTCTGACAAGACCTATCGCAGCTACACATAGTTTTACAACTATGATTTTGATTCAGTAAGAGACTCAAAGGAGATTGGATCTTTCTAAAGATCTTATTTAATTCAATGATCTCATGGACATAAAATGAAAAAATTTTAAAATACTTATAGTCCCTTTGAAGTTCAGCAATGAAATACTGATTGGTCGACACAAGCAATATAGTGTAGGGCAAGGTATCATCACTGCTATACCTCTACGAAAAACCTGCTGCTCTTCAAGCCAGGACTGATGGCGAATTGCCACAATCCCGTCTCGCTTAAGCTTGACCCAGCATCATGTGAAGAAATTTTCTTCTTTTGTTGTCTTAACACACGATCAATTGAGTCCTTTCTTTGGCAACTAGGTATACTCGCATTTGACTCTAAGCTCCAATTGATCTTTTGATCAAATATAAGGAACACATTTTTTTGTAGTTATCATTTTGGTTCAAGCCCTGCTGCCTTAAATATTCTTATTTTGAAGATACTTTGGGGCAACATTTTCGCTTTCAACCCTAAGTCCTGATTAGTAGGATCAATATCAACAACGAAATTATTTGTGCCATGCCATGGCAAACGTTGCCAGTGAGTCCTTCCACTCGAGTCCACCGATGACACGACTCAATAAATCATATCACCTCCTCGGGATCGACGGGCATATAGATAGATACACGGGAGTTTTTCCGTTCGATGTGATGACAACATAATGCGACATGTCGCTTCATTTTCGACAGCAATTCAACATGCACTGCTCCCAGCGCTGCCCGAATTCCAATTATAAACTTGTGCCTGCGAGCTTTCGACCTAAATGTATGAGGGCTGTGCCCTGCACTCTTACGTGATGCTTATGCACAAGTCTCGGCTTCCTAATGACAAACACCCGGAAAAGCATTGAGAGCCTGGTACGTACACCTCGTCACTCGAATTTACAACTCTCACTTCGTTTGCATTTGAATGAACTGTAGGTAGACTGCGCTGTGTACTTCCACTATACGATGAGCGTCCTATATCCAGGATGCAGTAGTGGCGCATACTATGCAATCAAATGCGATGGGCGCCACAGGCTCGTCCTTGGCCAAAGAGGCACGACGAGAGCAGTCGTCCGGTGCGAGTTCAGTGCAATCATTTATCACTGTTAACAATTTTTGACAACACAAATGCTGGTGGATGCTGCAGATAGCCAAACTGTGACAGGGGGCTTAAAAACAGCTTTACCACCGATATCTGGACGCTTGTAGTTCACCGGAGAGTTGCATTCACTTATTGTGGATACAGGCTTGTGTGTAAATTTTGAATTTGAGGGAAACTGCAAAAGTCCCGAAGGTTTGCTATTGTTCGCAATTTCATTGCCATAAAGGGCATTTTTTCAATAATTGTATTTGAGGTAGTTGCTCGTGTAGGGGCTGCCTTTTTACGATGCTAAGTACCAAAATAGTCCCTCTTTTTTTCCAATGAAAAAGTTCGTAACTCATCATTGTAAGAGCCCAAACGAAGGATCCTTTCCTCAAGAAAACCTCTCACGTAACAAATATTCTCTGCCTGACATCTCTCTATCAAAGTATCTCCATAATTTTAGCTTCGAAAATAAGATACCACATTGTCCATTCAAAGCCTTTTGTATTAACATAACTTTGGTGTATGGAATAGAAATTGGTTTACCATAAGAGGGCCACAAAATATCATAAAGATATGTACCCGCCATCTATATGTGTACACAAGCAATGCTCCGGCAGCAATTTTAGAAAATAAAAGGAAGCTCCGCATTGACTTGTCGACACCGAGCGACTCGGTCCTCTGTAATCCCGATTGTTAGGCAATGATTACGAATGGCGACGGCATGCACTGAAATAAAAGATCCCAGGAAACATATGGATATCGGATATCCAAAGGAATAGAGCCTACTCCACCCTCGGATTCCTGCCTGTGGCTACGTGACTGAAAGTTCAAATCAGAAAAAGGAATCTTTGTCCTTGAGCAGAGCAGTGTATCGTACACTCTGATCCGAATCTGATGAAGGCATTTGCAGCATGATTGCGAATGAAAGTGCTACTCCGCATGATATTCTCAACTGAGGAGGTATCCACATCCAGTATATATTACCAAGCAAGCACCCAACCCAGCTATCGAGGATGGGATCTCTATGAGGGCGAGTGCTCAAAAACGAAAAAAAAAAACAGAAAACACGTCCACATGACTTCTTTATTAATGGCGAGGAAAGTTGCCCACGAGAGCAGATTGCGTAAGTGAATTAAGTTAAATTTTATTTATGAAATTGTTTATGACAATTACGAAGCTGCTCGAAATTAATTGCTGCATTCGTGCAGTGCCAGCAGGCGGCATTGGCTATTAAACGCTTAATAGCTTTGAATTGTAGAGTGCCCCAGATGAATCAAATGACTATGTGGAGTGCCACATGGCGCGCGGATGCGGGGGGTTTATTGTTTTGTCAAAATCTATGCGTTGGCTGAAATATGTGAGAATTCTGCGGATAGTTGTTTAAATATGGTCAATAAATTTGGTGTAGCGGTGATAACAGGAGCTTTTTGATTTCAAATGTCCTCACATTAAGATGCTCATCGAATATACTTGCAATTTTGGGTATTCACAAGTTTCCTTTTTCTAATATTAATTCGGAAAGTCTGGAATGATGGCTCTTGACTTTACTTGATAAACACTGTAACTATATGGAGTAGGAGTCCATAAAGGATCAGGGCCGATTAATAAATGGAGCCATAAAAATATCTGATCCTGTAGGTTCCCGGACATGTGAAGAAAACACAAGTTACAGCGTTTTCAGCCTTGGAATCGGAATGGTTTACTGATGATCCTTGAAAAAGTGTATCTTTGTTAGGTCTCACGGATACAGCCAAGAAATTACCGAAGGCACTAAACGACTGCAAGACAGATATGGCCAACTGCTGTATACACTAGGGTGGCCACAGCGGTCTACAAAAACAGCAGTGCTTATTTGGAAACTATTTCGTTGTTGGACTATGGCAAAAAGTCTTGAGCTTCAAGTAGGTATGTGTGAACCAGCGAATGCCTTGCAAATTAGTTTAGCTTTCCCTTTTGGGGTTGCTGGTCCCATATTGGACACCTCCCCCAATGGCGGATAGGGAAATGCTTACCAGATATGTTGGGCGGACCTAAACCAGCAACAAACGAAAACTCCAGAAGCGTCTGTCTCAAAATGAGCGGGTCAAAATTACCCAGGTCAAGGTGGGCCGAATACAAAACACCTTTTTCTCTTATAACATGCAAATAGAATGGACAACAATTACATGCATGCCAGATGTTTTTATGAAATACTCTCCTGTACGTACTATTACTTTTCTCCGTACAGGCATAACACTTGCGGGGGTAAACTTTGGTGTTTCTGTGCAGAGATTTCATGTTTGGCTCATCAGCGTTTGTGTTGGATCGAGAATTACTTTGTTCTTCTATCTTTTCTATCCCCATATTCTTTCTGCTCGCGATGTGCTACACATTTTTAAGGTAGTCCTAACCCATTGATCACGAGCATATTATTAAAAAAACCGTTTTGGGCGAGGCGATCCTTATATTCAAGTGGAATAAGATTCCCACGCTTCAGGCTGTCGCAAAAGAGCCGCGTCGCTGATAGTATTATATTGGAGAAAGGCTCATAGTGTAGGCTCCTGGAGAAGGCAAGATCTTCTCCACCTTCTTTAAGAGCAAAATGTAGCTTAATTTATACCAACCGATCCTCCGAATAAGAAAATAGCTCATCACCTACTCCCACCTGCCAGCTACTCAGGAAGCTTTGCCTGGGACGGGCTAGCCGATTCCTTGGATAAATCGAAAACCGACTTGCCACTCTTTTCATATACTATGATGTCAAGGGTCACCAGCCATTAGAAGGATTTGAATCCTCTTGCACCGGGGGCCGAATAGAGTCTGGGTTCGGAATTCTATACACCTATGAACGAAGAATGTCTTTCGAGTCACTGTCGGGTGGCTTTCGGTTTTACTGGGATGTCGGTTTTCTATAATGAGTTTAGATTACGGACCTCTGAGACTGCCGACTTCATATAATCAGCTGAGGTCTCGTTTCTGCAGATCAAAAGCTTGGCAGCTGTCAGATGAAAGTCTCCATTTTCGAGCGTCGGGTTGGACCGGCAATGCTTCAGAATACCTGGTGATAATTGGGCTTTAAGGAGACTCCAGCCATCACTTATCCGACTTTTTACGTCACGCTAGTCCTTTGTACCAAACATCATCAATGAACGTTCGTGACCTTGCAGAAAGGCTTAGACAGGATCTTTGAAGGGCTCTAATATGACCTGGATCTCTTGTACTTTGGGTTAGAGGTTACAGGATTGGCTAATAGAGCCCTCCCGAAATGATTTGACACCTCTTACTGCTGCTTTTTAATAATCTTTCCAAATCAAGCTGGCTATTTTACGCAGCAGAGGAATGCGCCATGCCTCCGTATATTTTGCTTTTCCTGGCTTATTTGCTGAGATCTCATTGCAGTACTTAGGGCCAGGGGTACCGCAGCGTGGTGGTCAGCGTGTGTGCTTATCGCGGGAGGCCTGGGTGCAAATTTCGCCTCTTTCATTTGAAAAGAAAGACGCGTTCTTTTTACGGTTTCCACCACCGGGAGGAGCATATTGAATCTAGTGTCTCTGTCAAAGGGGGAACTTGTCAAATTTCTAAGCGCATCACTTGAGTTATCAAAAACCCTGCCAAAAATTCAACCCACACAACATACATGGTAAAGAAATTGGCCCTGGTTCACCCCGACCTGTTGGGATTGTCACCAGTCAAGTTTGGCAGACTCTCGGTCACTTGCCCCCCAACCAAATTCTTGTTTCCCTTTTTAGGACAAGCTTCGAAGTAAAATTTGTGGTACTGCGATTTTTGCAAAGTTAAACTCTGGGGCCCAGCCTTTTTTTAGCCTTATTTTCTGCCACAGAACTTCCTTTGTTGGAATAAGTTGCTTAGTGCACATTGGATTACGATATCGGCTTCCCAGAAGCAGCTGACTCCCTCGAATCCAAATCTGGATTCCGAAAGGGAGATAAAGGCAGTACAGTCAATGCTTAGCCAGTAAAGCTGTTTCTGTACCTTCCTGGTATCATGTATACTGTTCGCTGTAAAATATCCCTGGTCGTTGTCGATGCAGACGTCATAACGCCTTAGTTCACCTATATATCCGACTTATAGTATTATTCTGCTAACTCTGCGTATAGCTGTCTCGTTAGCCAAAAGTTGCTGAAACATATTTTGGTATGTCAGAAAAATCAGAGACGTAAATGTACGTTGAACAGGGTTGGAGCAAATACTGGAATTCCCTGGGGAAACACTGTTCTTAAATAATTCGAGGGTACATAAAACAGTGATAGTTGACTGAAAACTTTGGAATCTTTAACGAAATTGATTTCGTCTAAATTTTATTCAATATTTTAGTTCAGAAAAAAAACTTGGCTTTACTCTGTCTACCATTTATACAATGCAAAGTATGCTTTAGGCAAGCAAAAGCCTGCTTAATTTTTCGAATGCGATTAGTGTTAAGTTTGCCATTTACCAAAGCCAATATCATTGGGCCAGATGCATTGTTAATTTGGATACCGAATAAGGCCAGGCTCCGGTGAGAAAAGCATCCGTGCACACTGTGTTGTGGTCCGGAAATCTGGTGTGGATTTTGCAAACTCATTGTGCGAACCTAACCGATTTGGGTATTGAAAATAAATTGTTGTGGTCGTTACAATGTTAAAGTGGGTAATAAAAGGGCCAGTGACCACTCTATGGCCGGAAGACACGCAAGTCTACCTCAGCATGTTAAACATATAGAATTTCTCTGCGTATTTGCTCAGTTGGTGTTTAATTACATATCGCAAATATTTGCCAATTAGCTACGTTTATAAGCTAAAAGTGTGCTTAAGCTTAGTAGCTACCTAATTATTGCTTTTTTCTAACGAATACCTCTCTGCGGCCTATGCAATCCGGTCTGTGGTTACTATTTGAAACTAAGGCTTTATGCATTTCGATTGCATACAATTATACATCCCGTGCTTAAATAAAGGACTCAAAAGAGTATATTGTCATTGTGTGCTGTTTGTCTGCAATTAAGGTCGCTTAAATCAACGAATTTAAATTAGCAATTATTTGCGATCCGAAATATGCTAAAACTAATTTCTGTTTGTTTGAGACCTAAAGGCGATTAAACACACAAACTACGTTAGATCTAAACTAAGACCGTCAAAGACTGAAATCACGAATGGAGGGCGGCTAGCCGGTAACCAATTTAGAAATTCAAATATATATGAGTTTTTTATTGAGGAAAATTTTCAAAACAGAGGAATTTCCTAAATAAATTGAAGCTTTTGAAGAACATTTGTTATGTTCTTCGACACACTTAAGCGCAGCGAATACCCTTTACAACCTTAACGGGAAATTTCAGTTTCCACTCAGCAATATGTGCACTTTCAACAACCAAACAAAATAAATTTTTAAGAACGCTAATAAAAAATATGTCCATAAAAATAAAATTTGATAAATATTAGCTTAGTGCAGAGTAATTTATTATTATAAAAAATTAAACACTTAAAATAGAGTGCAAAAATATTTCATGGTGGTTGGCGTCTGGTTCTGTTCCTATGAAATTTATCATTACTGATGTTCACCTAAAAAAACAAACGATTTAAGCAATGTTATAATAAAATAAATTGACAGCAACAACTGACCATAATTGTGCGTTATGCCAGAGAACTGTTATCAGTTTTGCGGCTAAAAAAAAATTGCCTGCGGAATAAATATTAAATTTTATATAAAAAAAAATCGATGTTGCAGGAATGCCTTCAAACTTATTGTTTGGGTGCAATTTTTGACAGCAATTTTACTTTATTTTTAGCTTAAATATTTGAATAAAATGTTTTCATAGAGAAAAATATTATATATTTGAGTAATGTTAAATTTGTTTTGCGTACCGATGACGTTGACGTGAAAAAAAAACAACTTTGGGGTATGAGAATATAATTGCAATCAAATGGATTCATTTTGGGCGCAGTTAACGGAATTAATTAAATATGGTGTGGTCATATTTAGTATAGTTATCTGGTCAAGAATGTAAAGTCTTTTTTTTTACTGTGGATGGATGGAAAAAATTTATGTGAAACTAACTAGATAGTCATCTACAAAAATAAATCAAATTTTGTACATATATGGGGAGGTGCTTATATATATCGATTTGCTTAGTAGAAATTTGCTGTCTTGAAGCCTTGAAATTCTAAAATCCTACGGCATTAGTGAAATGAATATCGGCTTAGTAATAAAACTGCTTAAGGGAAGTAGAAACATATTTACAGCACAGTAATAAAATAAGTAATATAAGTGTGAACTATTTTAATGGGGAATTATACTTAAAAACATAAAGAAATAATAATAACTTAAAAAAAACTTCAACTTGAAATTTTGCGCATCAGATTCAGATCCCGATTTCCACCGCGAAGGAACTAATATTTTGTTGGATATCCCATATCCCCTAGGTATATAAAAATATTGCTATGTATGTAAGAACGTCACACTACAAAGCGACAAGTCAAAATTATGTGTTTTTAGGTCTAGACTTAGATCTAGAAATAATGGAGTTTTTATGAAAAAAATGTAGTTTTTTGAAAATATGGAAGAGTGTTTGAGAAATGAAGAGTTGAAAATAGATGCCGTTTTCACAGTATATGAGATCACAGCCTTGAAAACGCTTACCACACAATGCCGGTATTGAAGAGGCATACATATAAAGCAACCAAAATTTAATCAAGTGCTTGAAATATATTTTTCTGAAAGAGTACTTTACTGTCATTTTGACGAAAGTATGAAAAAATGCATTAATAAATGTGTGTCCACTTACATCCGGTGCAATTTGCAGAATATATATGAAAGAATCACAATGAAAATTTGAAATATTCCCAGTTATCGGAAGGATAACAAGCACTGAAGTTACAGTCTTTCAACTAAAGTGGCTAGGATGACCACGTTGTTTCAATGTTTGGCAGAACCTCATCATACCCCCTTAGTGATTTACATTAAGATCAATGTCATCTGTTACCTACACTTCGTCTGTCGTAAACATACTTAGACGCTGGCGAGTAAATTACTGTGAATTATATTGAAAAGTAGGCGAACAAGGCATCAGCGACCGAAGTAATCTTGACTTTAACCAATTCGGGTTGAGTTATATTGTTCTTTAACCTACTTTCTCTTATGAGCTCAATCAAGCTGGGGTTTTCTTTCCAGGAACAATGTTTAAGCTTAGAGCTGAAATAAGATTAAATGGGCCAGTAATGGCAATTTTTTCCAGTTATTGTGTGAGCTTCTCTACTGAACGTGTCATGAATGATGAATGTTGGGTATTTCCCATATGCGTTAACCCATTTACTTCAATATCATTAAAAATTTGTAATATTCCCAGTTATCGGAAGGATAACAAGTAATAAAGTTACAGTCTTTCGACTAAAGCGGCTGGGGATGACTACGTTGTTTCGAAGTTTGCCAGAAGTTCATCATCAGACCACTTAGTGATTTTCAGATTTCCCTTAGTGAAAATATCACACGCGGCTAAAATTATTCAAAGCTTTAAGGAAAATTATTGCGAGCTTTGATGATTCAAAAACTTCTGAAACTTAACTCGAAAAGATTAAAGCATATTGAAAAACATTTTTTTTTAATCTTCTGCTATCTTAACGGCAACAACGATCATATATTTAGAATAAGTGAAAGAAAGAAATACAGAAAGAAAGCTAGTTCGTTCTAGAAAGCTTCTGCGTTAAATGAATGTACAATAATTGAAGTTTTCATCCCAAATCTTTCTAAACCTATTTCATAAATATCTTTAAAGAATTTAAAAACAAAATAGTTTAACAAAAAGTTATTGAAAAAATGCATTTGCAGCAGCTATTTCTAGCTTTTGCGTGTGCGTATCGTCGACGTTAGTCGAAAAATGTGTGTCTGGGTGGAATTATATTGGCTAACCCACTGAAGAGCAATCAAAAATAATATTATTTTTGCGAAACACACTTGTCAAAAATCTGGGTCTCAAGACCTTATGATCTTATGGACATACTAAATTATTTTACCGTTTCCACTAAAATCGCTGCCCACAGAATTAAATAAAAAAAAAACAGCAATGCAGGGTGGTGAAAACAATAAAAAAGTCTCTCAGTTACTAAAGTAAAAATATGTATGTAAAGTTGTTTGGTACATATAAATTTCAAAACTGCTAGATAAAAGATCAAAAGAACGTCTCTCATCTCTATCCCCCAAAAGGTCTAAGGTACAATTTTGAAATAAATAGGAAGCATTATCTCGATTTTCATAGAAAACTGTGGGTAAAAAAACTTTAAATTCCCTTTCGAAAACTTTGAAGATTTGAGTATAAACTATTTTTATGTTTGTAGTCAACTCTTCGAAGTTTTGAAAGGGAATTCAAAGTTTTAATTAATCTTTTTTGAAAACGATTTATCAAGAGTTTCTTGTAGCCTAATGATGTCGATCTTGTATAAATTTGGTTGAAGTACGAAACGCTCACAAGGCAACCCAAGCCAACTAAAAATAGAAATTCAGAATTGCCATTTCTAACCAAAATTTTTTAAGTCCACTTTAATAAACGAAATAAAAGCAAGTGAGTAACTGCAAGAGTTTTTAAGTGAAGTCTGTTACGAACTTCTTAACCCTCTTTTTCCTTTAACAGCAAATTTAAAAGTTTTTTGGCCTGAATCCATATAATGTAGATATGTCAGATGTCAGTTCTTTGTATAAGCCACGCCTGCTCCCAGAAATGGGCGTGAGCTCAAAATGAAAATCAATTTATACCAATTTCATTTGAATCATGAGAAAAAGCGTTTAAAGCGAATATTAATGCTTAAAAAACAGTTTTTTTTTCCCAAAACGCCCCCTTCAAGTGGGCGGACATCAATGCTTTGTATGAAATAAACTTAGTAAATGGTTATATCTCTAATATAAGTAATAATTTTTTTTATTTTAGAATGAATTTAATTCATAAGTCAATTTTTTGTCTTATTAAAGTCTTCTGGCCATTATTGCTCTGCACCAAATTTGAATTCCTACGCCTTGTCTAACTTGACCAAAGGCATTTTGAAATAAAATGTGAAATAGATAGAGGAAGTCTCACATTGAAGTCGATTGTGGGCGTGGCTTTGTGCCGATTTTATCAATTTTCATACTTTGTTTGTAAAAAATGTGAACCAAAATTCATTTCAAATTTCAGCTTTTAATCTCAATTTTAAAGACCTAAAAACTTCACACACACAGACAGACGGACAGACATGGCCTAATCAATTCACCTGTCGGTCTCGATCATATCTCTTAAAGGTCTTAGGGGTCTACGGTGATTATTTCACTCCGTTTCAAACTATACAACAAACTTAATATACCCTGGGTAGGGTATATAAAAACAACCAAGTAAGAAAGTGCAAGAGTTCGTCTTTAAAAAACTCTTAACATAAAATTTAAAAATTTCTGACTTGATTCAATGTGCTTTATGCAATTATTTGTATTGGTCACGCCCCCGAAAATTGGGTTTGGACTGAAAATTCAAATCAATTAATTCTAAAAGTGTCAAAATTTCGCAAGAAAATGTCTGGCACAGTGCAAAGAGGAATCTTTTTTATGAAATCCCATTTGCAAGACCAAGATTTCCCATTTTTATACCCCATCTCATAGGATAGGAGGTATATTAAGTTTGTCACATAGTTTGTAACACGGTGAAATAATAATGGTAGACCCCCAAGACCCTAAGAGCATATGATCGAGACCGAATTCTGAATCGAATGAGCCATGTCCGTCCGTCCGTCCGTCTGTATGTCACATGTTTTTAGGCCTTAAATTTTGAGCTAGGGTGCTGAAACTTCGTACGTAAGGTCCACGTCATGCGAAGCAGTACAAATGTAAAAATCTTTGAAATCCGCCTGACGTTCTAAAAGGCTGAAATTTGACATTTAGCATCTCCTAGTAAATGTAAGACACAAAAATGACAAATTTAATTGGTAAACCTACTCTAGTGGACGTGACATCTATTTTAAGGGTAAATTTTGAAATGCAGTTTTCTCAATATTTTTGCGGAAAATTGAAAAAAATTTGCTTAATATTTTATGTAGAAAACGCTTAGTTCCACGTTTTGTTCATACAAAACTTTATGCCACGCCCACATTTGGAGGCAGAATTGAAGAAAAACCTAAAACTTTCCTGAAAAACTTAATTTCGACTGGTCTTGAGCCTAATTTAGGAAAGCATAAAACAAAAAAAGTAGCAGGTTATGTAAACAAGATTCCAGTCCAGATTTTGTTCATATAAAGTTTTTAGCCACGCCCCCTTTTTAAGGGTCGAGTTTTCAAAAATATTGAATTTGGACCAAAAAATTGCATTTTTACGTACATTTAAGTGTAACTTGGATATATACAAGTTTTCCCTTTGTCCCCTTTGAGAATCCGAAAGAAAGGATTTATCCCAAGATCCCCCTAGCACTGCGGACAATAAATCGTGACCGAAAAGAAGTGGAGAGAATTATACTCATACTGCAAAACGGAAAGCAGGACAACATTTTTTATTTTTTTATCATTTTATCATTTAACTTTTATAATTTAACTTCAGGGATTTAACTTCACCTGCATACTGGCCTTTAATACGAAAGCACCGCACTCGAGCACCAATGTGCACTTAGCTAATCTGTTTTTTCGACCAAAATCCACGGTATTACGATACCAATAAGGAGCAAAGCCATATGCATTTCCAAGAAAAAAATATTATAATGTTATGCAGAAATACGGATCCTTCACAATAATTTCATGATAATTTAAAATAATTCCAAAAACTACAGGCTCATAGAGCAGACCACCAATGTCAACTCGTTGCACACCTAAAAGCAATTACAGGCCTAAAAGCAAAACAAAATTAGAATCCTTTTCAGTAATTCATCAATTGCGAGTCCCAATAGTTGGTGCCACTGAACCGCAAATCTCTCTTGGTCATCCTTATTACAGGACCCGTAAAATGACACGAATGCTAATTATAACATATCATCCTGGCTATGGCGCACACAATCCTCTGTGATTAAATTGAAATAGTTTGCCTGTAGGTTTCGTTCGTGCAATGTTCGATCAGTGTTTAAATGTTATGGCCAGCTTTGACCCTTCACTCATCCCGGAAGCACTAATCTATAATCGCACATCCCACATTGTTGCATTAAATTCGTGTTCCCGGTCGCACAGCAGAGGGACAGGACAATGACATCGCACTCATGCGTCACTGCGGCACGGCTCTAATTAATATCATCATTTGGATCGATTTGACTTTTGCGTCAATGTCCTTGTTTCGCAGCTGTTATCATTGGGAAATGATTTTTGGAAAGCGGAACTGATGAGCCATTATGTGACTGTGACTCGAATGGAAAGAAAAAATAATATCCCTAGACCCAGAGGACATTGTGTGTTTTGTTGTTAGCCTTCGGTTGAAAATGTCGAAAAAGTTTCTGTTTCATGGTGCAAGTTGAATCGACGGAAGGTATTCGAGAAAACGAAGAAAAATATTCAAATCTCGAAAATTGAATGCCGTGCCTGGGGGCGGATAATAGTTTTATGGAATTTTGCCGATCTGAAAGCTGCAATTATTATTTTTTTGCTGGATGTTCACGATGGAGTTTTCGTTCCTCGCGCTCTTAGGTGCAATGCAATTTTCTGGAGGACTTGAGCTGAATGCGAAAATTCTTCTTATAAAGTGCGCATTTTGCAGGAAGTCAGATACAAGCTGAATAATTAAGTCTACCCCGGGGCAGGGATATATTCTAGTCATGGGAAGGTGCAGAAGTTTTTTTTTTTGTTATTGCTGAACTATTTTACCGGGTGGAAAATGTTAACATGTTGCATCAATTGGATTCTAGAGACTCTTAATTTGTTTTACTGTAAACATTTGCACTACCGTTCACAGGAGATTTTAACAGGCATATTATTCTACATCAACATAAAGCTTCAACGATGCTTGGAGGAAGATTTGTTGATTCGGCTAAGGGAAGGCCAAAGCCGTTAAAATATGAATCTTGCAGGTGCCTTGCAAGGAAGCCAGTAGCAGACGCTCCTGGATTTTAATTCATTAATAAATAAAAAATTAAAACCAAATAAATGTTCTAATTTATTATATAATAATTATATTGACACTATTCCCTATATAAAAAAGTACTATTTGCGTAAGTACGTCACACGCACACCCAACCACAAAATGGTCACCAACTCAAGAGACACAGGCGCGACCCGCAGACGGGTCTCGGAGATGTTCTTTACCAGATACCACAACCTGTTTTTTGAACTGCCAGGGGTCGACGCGCTCGCATCTCGGGTAATCTGCACCTTTTGGAGCTAGGTCTAAGATGTGGCAGCATGCTAGCGCTTGGTGGTCGGAATGCCCCACTCGGTATCCGACTGGGTTCAACCCGAACAAGTCACGAGCCGGCAATGGTGACTCTGTTAATTTCGCGGGCGGAGGGGGGCTTATAGGTGGTCAGCCTAGAAATCTGCAACGACATTACAATTAAAATGTTGGTTCACCACATAAGTTTTCAGATTAAGCTTATCTCTCTTCACTACTTATTTTTTTCCTCCTGTTTTTTTAAAAATCCTCAAAATAATCAGACGACTCTTTCGCACTGTTTTATCTGAACAGAAAACAGCGTCTCAATCGATAATAATCGTGCTATAAATCATTTTATAAAACACACACTCCCACCATTATATGACATTGAAACAGGAAAAAAAAATCCAATGCAGCATCGTGTTGGGATAAAGCCTTAACCATCGCACATATATACCCATTGACATCATATGCCGCCGACTCATAAACTATTTGCTTCGGTTCAATTGGGGTTGGCTTGGCTGTTGGATGTGGGTTGATAAGGCCACCAACGACAGTGCAACTATGTAGCAAGAGAATCCTTTGCCTCGAGTCTGTTCTGGAATCTCTCTCTCTCTCTCATCCTAGGCTGCGAACGAATGAAGGCAATTGTCCCACAATAATGTGATAGTTTATAGCCTGATGAAACTTAATAGAGACGTGACGTGTGGAGCACGTTGTTGCGATATCCTTTTTCCTACGCCAACTACGACGACGACGTCGTCGTTGTACTTCTCGTACACAACACATACGACACAACGCACATGAATCTCATATCCGCCTTATGCTGAGGGAAATCCTTTTCACCGTTGTCGTTCACTTCTGTGTGGGGTAATAGTATTATTTCACATTCAACATGGGAGGCAGAACATACATAGGTTTTTAGGTACCTTTAGGGATGCGATATCTGGTATCCGTTTCCCAATACAAGGATGGCATTGAACCTACGTGTATGAGTGAAATAACATTTCGTACCAATTTAAACAGTACCTCTAGTCATATAGAGTTTACGTTGAGCTGTGTCTTAATTTCATCAAACGATAGACTGACAACAAAAATAGGACTAAAAGTTCCTTATTTCAATGCGTTGCCAATGAATTTAATATGATAAGATCTAAGTTGAATGGACTACTGAGACCATGACACGTCTCTCCTCCTGAACTTAAAGCCTTCATCCTTGTAGGTACATGTAGGTATCGAGGCAAATGAGGAAAATGAAAACCTAATTGCAACTGGCGCCGCAGAGTCCCCCTCACTCCGGCACCGACCGACTGTATGTACGTAACAAGGATATATCAAAAAATGATGTCGCTGCTTGCACTTGTCAGACCCCACGATGATGGATGAGTGGAAAGTTAATAAAGCTAAATTATGGAAAATATGAGAAACTTGGGTTTCGCCTGGATTTTTTCCCCCCGGCGAACCCGGTTTTAGGATTTTCTCTATAATGCCTGACTGACTGCTGCCCCGCACCGTCGTTCATACATACCAGGGCATGATTGATCGGCAAATGGTCATGCAGCAATTTGAAATGTAAGTGCAAGTATGTTATAGTGGGTGTATGGGTCGTTTTCCCAAGATACAGTTGTGCTGTTCTGCGCTGTGGCTACGTAGATGAGATATTTAAGTTCGTATACCTACATAGTTTCGTAAGATTAAATTCTAACGAAGAGGGTTAAAGCTGACTTGGGAAGGAGTTTCGGTAGTGGTGGCAGATTAGGAATAAATCTTTGAAAGTTTGTTGGAAAGATATTAAAAGTTCAACTGGGTTGGATTGTCAAGCACTTAAAGCGGAACTTAACTTGCCTTAGTATTTTCCTCATACTTAGGTGTGGGGGGAATTGTTTTTTGACCACTTGGAATAATTTAGGAACGTAGGAACTTATATAGTTTCTTTTGTTTCTTTAGTGTTGTTAGCTTTTAACGTACGGCATTGATTCCGATTAACACGAATTTGGTTTGACCTGCAGCTTATGAAATTAGAGAGGCACAAAAAAAGGAATTTATTCAATGACCATCCCTGCCTTGTATTTCCTTTATTCGCGATATAGGCTCCCTGCCCTTTTTGAGCTAGTACTTTAAGGACATAAGTACATAACGATACTAAATACCCTACCTTAACCGCCTCAGTTTGTAGCAAAATGCTAGAATCGCTCTAAGAAACCGCACTTTTCCGTTTACCTTGTTGCAAAGGACTAAGCGTTAAAATAAAATTCGCATAAGTTTTCACACCCCAGAAGAATGGATGCTTGACTGATTCAAACTGCCCAGGCGACGCTTCGTCCGCAGTTAGCACCACCTTTTGGTTTGCATACCAAAGAAGGAAATGGTTAGTAAGAGGATTTAGTCTCACGTACGAAAGGAATGAAAAACGTCCCGACTCGCCGGAGGTTATGTTCCATTTCCTTGAAAATATGTCCACATTGCCGCAGGGTACTCTCTATTAGCTGGGTCCTGGATTAACACACAGGATGTAGCCACAATTGTGAATGTTTACACAGCGTTCAGTACACCTATCTGCTGGTAAACACACTCGCATATGCCGGTGGCCAGTGGATTGTGTACGCATATCCGATTTAAAAAAATATAAGTACAGAGATATACTATACCTAGTTGGTTTTACCTGGATATGCGGACATCCTGGTGCTCAGTGGTTTATTTTCCCAGCTTACTTGGGTAATTTCACATCCACGTATGGGTAGATATTGGAATTTTTTACTAGATAGGATCATTTGGATGTTTTTTTTTCGAATCACAACCGATGCACAGCAAAAACAAGATTCAAATTTAGTGTTGCAAAACCAACACCACAAGGATTAACGCTTGCATACACTCTGCTTGAATTTATTTGATATAGTGGTATGGGTGTTTGATTAACCCGTGTTTTTTTTTTTTTTTTTGATTGTACTGAACGTTTTTTTGGTTGAGTACCCTGTGAATTAACATATTTAGTTAAGGTCTTAATTAATTGAAAAAGAAAATTGCGATAGCTGGTCTGAATTTTTACACAAATTATGCGTTTTAATACTTTTTAATACCTGTATGGTGTAGGCGTAGGGAGTTGAAATATATAGGTAAATACTTCTTTCTCTACGTTTGCTGTTATGTCATAGAGATTCATTATTCTATGGGGCAGTATTCATCAAGTATTGGCGGACAAAAAATAGTTTATAAAATGCAGAAAAAGTGTTGCATATAAAGCCGATCCCTGAGGCACACCAGCATATTTTTATGGTGGAGAATAAATTGGAAATCGCTCATAACGATTCAGATAGAACGCTTTAGAAGAAAGTGTTTAATCCATTCTATGAATGCGTATCTATCACATAAGCACACAAACTCGATAAAAGAGCGTTGATGCTATACTCAATCAAAAGCTTTACAAAATAAGTGCAACAGCCTTGCTTTCATCATAAAGATGCAAGTATTGGTTCCACTTTTCGGTGAGATGAGCGATCAGATCAAAAGTGGACCTTTTACTGCGGAAGCCATACAGTCGCTCATTTAAAAGCTCCCGAGATTCAAAATCTCTCATCAAATGGCGATTAATCAATGTTTCCATGATCAAAAGTCATGGTGGTCAAGGAATGTTATACGTGCAATGGGAATATTACTAAAAGGAGAAGAAAAATCGCCTTAATTCGGGCTGAACAAAACGCTCTTTTCCATCCACTTACTTGGGAAGAATACATGAGGAGAGAAACAAATGAAAAAGTTTGCACACAAGTTCTTTCAGCTCTTTGGTGATTTTGAAAGCAGTCCCGTGCTGCTATCGGACCCACAATGCCGGCCGCAATCTTTGCTTTTGCGGCAAGAGAAGTACGCACAATACGCTCTACTCTTTTTACTTCTAAGAGGAGTAGAGCGCGCACTGTCGACGCTCCCTAAATACGGCCCTCTCATCCTTAGGAGAGGTTCCCGTGAGCACTATAACTATTCCGACCGCATCCTTTGCTTCTGCGGTATGAGTATTGATGCATTTGTCCCGTTGCACAGTACACTCTACTCCTTTAACTTCTAAGAGGAGTAGAGCGTACTGTCGACGCTCGCTAAATACGTCCCTCTCATCCTTAGGAGAGGTTCCCGTGAGCACAAAACAATGTATAATGGTGACGCATATTACTCTACTTCGTATATATGGCCGAACATGGCCGTCAGAATCGTATCACCACCGTGAGGCTGCCACTGACAAAACTTATGTCTATACCGTATCACATAAACTCTTTTTCGAGTTAGAGGGATCTGGCATTATGAATCGCTTCTTTACCAGAGTGCAGTGTTGCCGGATACACCGATTCATCGTATTTCTCCCGATTTTTAGTATTATTCCCGATGCCCCGTTCTGACGAAAATCTTGCTTTCGCCCGGTTTTCCAGCTACGAAAGTACATTAAAATATTTCCCAGATTTCAGTAACTTTTTTTAAAAGCCGGGAAGTGGCTTGCTTAAAATTTCGCATTTATCATTTATGTTCCGTAAAAATGAAAACAAAACGCCTTAACTTCTTAGTCAACGAACTTATATGTATGTGAGCCCAAACCTGAACAAACCAAACACCTAAATTGCAAACCATTTTATACCTTTTATACTTTTCTGCATCCGGCATCTTTTAGGGAACTCTATTTTCTAAAGATCACTAAAAGCTTATATAATACTATGCCTCCATTGGCCATATAACTACGATTAGCGGGAGACGATTAAAAATAAATATCGAAGCGTCTCCACCAGACGAAATAAGATTCATTTAAAACGAACACTCTTTTTTGAGAGAGTGCAAATGAGATTTCCCAAGAGCGAAGAGAGATTTTCGTTGTAAAAATCTGAATAAAAGCGTATTTGTGACAGATCTGTCATACGTGAAAAGTTCCACTTTCTTTTCTCGATTATCAAACTATCATATTGCTGCGTAAAAAGGCTTAATTGTAACATAAACTAGTGGGAGGGTTACAATCCGCTTAGGCGAATCGTTGGATACCCCATCCCAATTGACCACTGTCAAGCTCCGAAATGTGTCATAAATCTTGGTTGTTAAATTTCGGTTTCATCTAACTTCATTTGTATTTAGAATTTCTCAGTTAAGAATCTTCTCCCTAAGAAAGGGGCGTGGCATTCACCCCTAACTTAACATCGTATTTTTGTTTGTATTTTTTATCAGAAGTGGTATACATGTTTTGATTCCATTTTCATATTAAAAAATTGGTTTATGCTTAAAAACGCCCCCAAAAGTGGGCGTGGCGAAAATTTATACACTTGAGTTAATAGCTTACTCACATATCTGGACATTTTATGGTGCAAGTTTTTTGGATTTAAAGCAAATATATCAAATAAAAATCGTTTATTAGAATGCATGTTAAGTATGACCACGCCTACAAGGGGGCGGTATTCGCTTTTTTTTAAATGCCAATCACAATAAACTTAAGCGAGAATATCGCATGCCAAATTTCAGCTTCGTGCGACAACTTTGATTTTTCATGCTAATAAGTAAAGTGGGCGTGTCAGTGGGCGGATTTCAAAAAATTTTACACTTGTACTGCTTCGAGACCTAAAAAGAACAGATATCAAATTTAAAGTTCCTAGCTTTAAAATTTAAGGCCTAAAAACTACCGACAGACGGACGGACGGACATGGCTCATTCCACTAACAATTCGGTCTCAATCATATGCCCTTAAGTCCTTGGGGGTCTACGGTGATTATTTGTCTATGTTACAAACTATGAATCAAACTTAATATACCTCCTATCCTATGGTATGGGGTATAAAAATGTTTGTAAATAGAGTGAATGATATTTATGACGGGATTCGTTTTAAATCACTTGCCGAGAAGATTTAATTTGTATCGTATCGCTGATTAGTATCCGGTGGAGACATGGTATAACTGTCATATTTAGAGGTTCACTGATGGCTTGCAAAACAATAAATAGCAGGATGTAGGTATATGGTATGAAATTATGTGTTAAAGTTTCTGTTTCATGCATTGCATAGAAAAGCACTTCTAAAATTATTAATTTGGTTTTAAGTTTGCATATGCGTGATTCTCGAAGAATATTTACCTATTTCAATACGAGTTGCCATAAAAAAAAATGGATTCAACTGAATTTCCGATCAACACCGATTTTCGATGTGCTAATCTTCCGATCTAAAAAAATATTTTATGGCAACACTGCCAGACCAAACACTGCCTACAATACCAAAAAGCCGTTACCATTTAATTATTCTTTATCCCAGGTGGGTGTTCTGGCTTTCAAAAACTCTTTTTTTTAGAGGGTAGGGCGGCTGTTAGCCCCATGCTAAGCCCCCGATTTTCGAGGATGGATTTTTTTAGTGTTGCTCTTCTTTTTGTTCAACACTTGCGCTTATAAATTTAGCAAGCCTAATTCTGCAAAAATATACTAGGGGAGTATCAGATTCCATAAGGATCTCTATGATTTTCTTACCCTAAAAGTTTACCAAACCTCCTGAGAAAAAAGAAGGGTCAACCAAGAGCTTTGTAAGCAATTCGGATCTGGTTCGGCAAAATTCGTAGGCCCGTTCCGAATTGTGTATGCAAAAATTTTAAAATCTGAATCCATAATCACTTTAAGTTATTGGGCCAAAATTTTAGATATAAAATCGAGTTTTCTAATCATATATTACCAAAAAAGATTTAAACATTTTTGAACATAAATTACACTCCGAATATCTACTGTTAGACTTAGAATACTATTAGACTTGCATTTTACAATTTTGTTATTCTAAACATGCTCTAATTTGCATTTATTGCTACTTACTTTTAATTATGTTGCACGCTTACAGTCGAGCAGTGCAACATGAATGATCCAGATTCTCTAAACTCCCAGTATTCCAAAAGTTCTACTCTGAAATATCTATACATTTCAGGTCATTACATGGCCTGTTGAATCGCTGGTCTCTCCTTTCACAGGTAGTGTATCCACTAAGAAAAGCTAACAAAGCATTGCCTAGCCTCCCCTATTATCCATGTTCAACTTGAATGCGTTTAAAAATATATTTATAAGGCTTGATATTGCTACAAGGAAAAATGCACAAAACTAACATTGAAACCCCTCCTGGTGTATTTTTCCATTTAAATTAACTCACTAACTCTTGAAACTTTAGCAAACTGTGTACAAATGAGCGAGGGTTAAGTCGAATAAGGGCAAAATAAAAACGCTTAGCTCCGATACAATTCGAGAAAGGAATGAGGTGAAGAAGGCAAGTACAAAAGTTTTTGAACAAAGTCTGCCTTTTCCACAAATGCATACTCACTGTGAAACCAAGTGGAGCAACTTTTAACATTGGATGCTTACAACTACTCACTGCGGTGCTATTTAAATTCCAGAGTCCACTCGAACGAACAAAAAGGATAACGAAAAAACCCCCCAAAAAAAAAAAAAAAAGAATGAAAGAAAAGCCAGAAGCGGAACTTCAATTGAAACGGAAACAAATAATGTGAGCAGAGATCTGCTGCTAATATAATATTCCAATGCACTCTCGACAAACACACATGCGAAACGAAGATCCGCATTCCGTTGAATCCTTCGAGTGACAACAATTTGCATACAAGGAAAAGCTGAAAAGAACCGAATAGAATTGCCAGCGGTGTTGGGTCATAGTGTGGGAGAAAAAATCCAATTCTACTCATGGTTTCACAGAAAAAGAACGAAGACCTTTTGCAATGTTATAGGAGCCGAACGAAACAAAGCGGAGATGTATAAATGTATAACGTCAGATGTGAAACTGAGGTGTGGGGGTATAATAAGGATAACGTTCACCGCACCACCCAAAACCCAAAACCCAAACGCACCTTCTTTACCTAAGCCCCGGGGAAGGTTCACGCCGTCGATATTTATTCACCATAATAATAAAATATACATGCGGTTATTTTTCGCACTCACACATACGCCCCCTTCGAAGAAGAACGAAATTTATTCAATTCGGTGTGAAATCCTTTCGCACCCAGAGGAATAACAAAATTTTCCATGCCAGGCCGGATCTATCTTTCCACTTTTGGCCTTGGAACGGAGCTGTGTTCGCTCCTGCTGTTGCTTAGGTTGGTGTTTTCCTTCACTCTCTTCCTTATCTATGATTTAAGCAGTACTTTTCGCGTTTTTCGCTTCAGTCTTGTTCGTCTGCCTTGGCATTTAACTTCGAATGAGAATATCAAATCAAAAATTTAAAACTTTATTTAAGGATTTCGCTCGCTCTTATTTCTTTGTTCGAAGTGGAAAGGTAAAAAAAAATGATACAAAGTTTGGTTGTGACCGCGGCTGTATTTATCTAGCTATGGGCCTTGAGAGTAGAAATCTTTGCTTTAAGGTCGCTTTAGTTCCTAAGGCTTCATCTGATTAGGCTTAGTTTTAAACAACCAGTTTTCTAGATGAGTATTTGTTAAATTCTCTTAATTTTGAATCAAACTATTTTTTATTTGGTGGTGTAAAAATATAATACATGTTTATATAATAATATAATAATGTGTTTGCACGCATTCACCTTGCAAACACCCCCTGGCTGAGATATACAGAAGCTCAAATACTAAAACCTTTCACCCAAAATATGTACCGAAAACCCAAATTATGTTTCTTCTGCAATCCCTCGATTTGAGCTAATTATAGGATTTTTGGGGTAAGTCTGAGATAAGCTGAAAACTACGAATGCCTCAAATTTTCAGTTTCGGGGTTTAAAGACTTTGATATCAACCTACTCTAACCACCTGATGATTGAGTGACCATTGTTTGAGATATTCAAGTCTTGTATCGAACACATTCACATCGACGCTTTTTCTGGCGAGAAACAAATGCAATTCGAAAAACCGATCATAATGGGCTGAAAACTTAAAAAAAATCGTCTACAGAAACTTAATGGTCGGAAATCTAAGACCTATCTAAGACCATAAGCAATTGTGGCAACAAAGAAAAAACTTCGAGCTATAAAAAGGTATGAGAAAAAAGGATTGCGTAGAAACACAAGAGCTCGTACGTGCAGTCTTTTGGCTCAAAAGGAGGTCGAAGAGGAAAAACAGACTGTTTTTTTTTTAAGCCAAGCAACTTACTTCTATTACTAAGGGCTTGAACAGCCCTTAGTAACGTCTTCACCATGATTGGTATACAGAGCAGGAGGCATTCGAAAAATTACGAAAAAATTACATTTCACCACTGAACTTGCGACTGGCTCTTGAGCAGACTATCGCAAATGTTACTGGACCTATATTGACTACCTATACTGTGTCCGGAATTAATAGTCAGTACAGTGCTTATGGGGAGCGATAGCTCCCACCAGTGCGGTCACTACCTTCTCTAAGTGTGACACGACGAATTAAACAAGTGGGAAAGTGCAACAGTGGGTATGCAAAAGCTTCAATCCATCTACGACGGATTGCAAAATACCCGACCATACCAAAAAGAAAACTGCCACGCCTCCAAAAAGTGGGCAGGATACAAAAATATAACTGTTGAATGCTTTTTACTAGGTGGTTGCATACCACCTAGTTAAAAAGGCGGCCTAAAACTCCCCCTTTTTAACTAAAAAAAATCACTTTTTTTAACGCCACGCCCACAAAAGTGGGCGGAGGCACATACAATATACACATAAAAGTTAGAAAATGCTAGTATCTACAACTACTACTTTTTTCATATAATTTTTTGTCAAATTTCATATGTATTTATTGAATAAACAGTCATTTTAAGCTAAAATCCCTCAAAAAGTGGGTGTGGTTAATGAAAAATCTAAAATTTTTTGGCTACCTTAAAGACAATCATAAGGCAATGTTAAGTACCAAAAATTGATGTGCTAGCTCCATTGTAACATAGCTAAAATTTGCAAAATGTATTTTTTTATATTAGAGATGGTCGCACATACAGGCCTGTAGTGGGCGTGTCTGTGGGCGGATTCAGCTTATTTTCAAACTTAATCTGAAGGACTGGACTTTCAACCAACCCACAAAATTTCAGCTCTCTGCCTTAAAATTTAAGGCCTAAAAGTTGTTTACATACGGACGGACGGACATGGCTTAATCGATTCTCCTGTCGGTCCCATTCATATCTCTAAAAGGTTTAAGGGGTCTACGGTGATTATTTCACTGCGTTACAAACTATACATCAAACTTAATATACCCTGGGTCGGGTATAAAAATACGCAATTTGCCCCTGAAATGTAGATTTACTGGGTTGATTTACTTAAACCAACCTCATGGCCTTTTCACAGTCAGAGCGAGAGCGGCAAACCAGAGCGGCAGCAACAATGACAGACCAGAGAAATCGCGAAAAACTGCGACGACTATTTTGACTGCACAGTGACAAAACTATAAAAATTATTAAACTCTGACGACTTTATTGCAAATGTATGGCTTATATTTCACAACAAGTACCTATTACCTTCGAAAAAACCTCCATTTAACAGCGTGTCATAACTCACAACGGCCATTGGCAGAATAATCGTCGAAGTCGGCGAGGGTTTTTCAATATTTCGAAAAGCCCGGCGAGTGAGACCACGATCACGCCGGTATTGTGAACAACCCCATACATTGCCATTGATTGAAATTCTTTTTACAGCTCGCGCGAGATCCTCGCTCGCTCTCTCTCTCTCTCTCGGTCTTTATTTGAAACAGCCATCAACCCTCATTTGCAAGTGCGTTACCAGTACCACATTCCTTCGGATCTTTCTGTTATTTTATTCAAAGAGCTTTAACAATTTGTGCTTTTTAAAGCTTTTAGTTAAGAGAGAATAAATCGGAAATCGAGTGTGAATGTTGCCATTTGCTTATTTTGCTTTTGGTTTGAAGAATAAACACATGTGCACGTGCTAAGGAATCAGGATGGTAACCCAGTGGTTGTTTCTCTTACGATTTGTGAAGGTTTAATTTAGTCATAGTGGCAGCCCTTAAAGAACTTTAAAGAGACACAAGTTTATGCAAGTAGTTAAAGTTAAAGGGAGAAGCAAGCGTCCTGCACTGGCTATTAATTTCGGACGGAGTATAGAACCTTTTGATAACTCTTTTCATTACGATAGGGCTCAAGATTACTTTCGGCACGACACTAATAGTAAGGGCGTTCAAGAAAGCTTTTTCGGCCAACCGAGCTCCTAAAAGATATAAACCAAAATTGTAGAATACGGATATTAGGGTTTTAAGGGTTTAAAAAAGTCTATAAGCACACACAGGAAGCCAAAAAAAAATCCAAAAACGGCTTCGCATAGATGTGACGATAATGTAAATCTTTCACGGCAACAGACGAGGTTTGAAAGACAAGGCGTAAGGCTTTCAAAAGAAGGATCCGCCTAAGCCGCCTTTGGGATGGAGAGTAGCCAAGAGGTGCTCAAAACGTTGGTAGAAACCCCTAGATTAAATTTTATGTACCTTAGGTAGGATATATAAAAGATGTTAATCGGCCCCTCTTAAAAATATTTCCTGACTTAGTTCACTTCCAACCGCTCATGCCTCGTTTGACTTTCAAGGAAGCTATTGTTGATGAAGACGATTTTGTGCGAAACTTCCAAACTTATTGGCCAGTTTTACGTTCTTCATTCTCTCCGTTACTGACGATAAATGCAATGTCAATTTTTCCCACCAAAGTGAGTTAGGGATTAAGGCTATATACACATTTACAGCAGCATGGCAAAAATATAGCTTCCCGCCCATGTAGACAGTTGAAAAGTTTTTATTCCTTCTCATTGACAGGATAAAAGGACACGTATGTTATTGTCAACGCATATAAGCACGGACCTAAAAGCATACGCGCCCCATGGCACTGCCAATGTAAGTTTTACACGAAATTCAGTTAGTAAGTAGTTATGCCAGCACAAGGGGTAAGAAGAAATGGGCATGAGTGATGTCTGAAAAAAAAGTTCAGATTCTTTGACACTTAAACTTTCCCACAAGTTGCCCTCAAAATATCGTCAGCTCTGTGAAAAAGCCTGTGTGAAAGGACGAATTAAAAAAAATACATAATTGCACTTCTAAGTCATTATTGTCACTCATTTTAATACCTTACGTTAAAAGTACCTAAACAAAAAAAAATGATTTGCAGTGTGAGAGTAATAAGATTTTGGCACGAATAATTCCGCTTTGTATCGGATTACATGGTTTTCTACTTCCTAAATGGATAATCGTATTCAAATATTCCGTTTTATTATCCTTCGCTCGTTCGTTGCACATTCGTTTACAGTTCAGACCCAAATGCTCATATGTTCCACTCGGCGTCCTGCAAAAGTTCCCATAGAGTAGCAAAGAAAAAAGTATATAATTACATATGCAGATAGAACACACCATTAAGCAGCATATTTCCAAGGAGGAATGCACACATTCAGTATCTTTCACCTTGTGTATAGAAGTGCCACAGGTGCAGGAAGAAGAGTGCTAAACTATTTAGGAGAGTCGCTTTTTTCTATGCATTCCGACAGGACCGTAGCATCCTCTTTTTTTCGGATTTTCTCCTTTTGCCTTTGAATTTTCCCACTGAACTGAAAGGACTCTGATAAGGACTAGCACTAGACCCACACACATACGCGAAATTTGCACGTTCACACCACAGGTGAATTTGTATATCCTGTGCGGTTCAATAGGAAAAAGAGCTGCAGTTGGGTATACGGGAAAATAGTGAATTAGATTTTATGCAACTGGTAACCAGCTGAAACCTCAAAGGGTTAATGGATTACGAAAGCCTTGTGTGTGGTTGCATCGCATGTACATGCATGTGTGCACACAAATTACGAAAAACTGTAATCCGAACTGTAATCTCGGCAAAATACGAGTCTAAAGTGCATTTTTACGTCTTCACGAGACATTCTTCTTAATTTCGTTTTAATTAATTTCTAAGTGAGAACCGGGATGCAACTGCAAACGGATTGGTGTCGCACAGCAACCAGGACTAATTATCTTACATGGCTCTTAAGCGGTTGATGCCCGTTTTGAGGTTTCCAGGGCTCTTCATCGTGTTGCTTCGTATAGCACCAGCATAGGGCAAAGGACCAACTTTCAAGGATGATGGTTTTAAAAACATGAAAGCAAATCTGTGTTGCAACTTATATGGGGTTTTACTAGACATACATATGCTGTTGCTAAAGTGAATGGTTTGGTAAGTTTGCGGTCGTTATGAGTAATTTTGTACTGCACTTTACAGTTTTAATGTGATGTTACGGTAAGCCTGAGGTTAAGCTCTATTGTTGCTTCTAAGACAAAAATGTTTTGCCAGCGATTGATTGGTTTCACTTTTTTAGTGTACGATTGGGTTATGCGGAAATTTTGGTTATAGCCTACTGCATGTAGAAACAGTTTAAATAAAAGTTCTCCCTTTAGAGCTTATGGTTTGAGAATGCAGATCATTTTAGTAAAACAAAGAGTATACAACGTCGACCATGATAAGAACTTAAAACTTAGTTGGTATCCAGTATTCAATTCTTCCTGTTAAAACATTTTTTCAAATAATTTTCTTCGGAGGAAAGGCGAAAGGCGAATAATTATTTTTAAGTAAAATTTTACAACTGAATAAAGTTGCCTGTAACGAACCACTGTCTACCTACTTTTTACCTTTTGTTTTTAAAAAATCCTTGCAGAATTAGTTCCTTAAAGTAAATTTTTGGTAAAAGAAAAGTCGAATGCTCAAACTCTATTACTTGGCATAATAAGGTACATTCTGGTTAGGCTTCGATTTAGTAAAAACCCAATGTTTTCAATGCCCGACCGAGGGTATATTAACTTAAATGCATACTTTGTAACACAGTGAAATAATCATCGTGGATCCTTAAGACCTTTTAGAGAGATGAATGAGACCGACAGGTGAACCGATTAAGCCATGTCCGTCTGTCTGTATGTGTGAAGGTTTTAGGTCTTCAAAATCAATCTAGAGAGCTGAAACCAGGTACACGGCTTGGTTCTTGCTGCAGAGACAAAGTGTGAAAATTGACTTAATCCGTCAACGGCCACGCCCACTACTGGCTTTAATGTGAAACCTCTTGGTCAAGTTAGGCAAGGAACAGAAACTTAAATTTTTGTACTAAGCAATATTGGCCCAAGACCTTTAACAAGGCAAAAATTGGACCGCCCACTTTAAACATGTTATATATGTATCTACATGTAAAATATCGACCATGCCCACTTTTTACATGTTAGATCTTTAAAAACCCGAATTCTCGGAAACTTGATTCCAAATCGAAAAAAATTATATAATATTAAAAACATTACTGTTTGCTAAGTTTGCTTCATACAAAGTTTTGAGCTTCGCCTACTTTTAAGGGGCGTTTTTAGAAAAAAACGGTCTTTTTTTCTGAAACAATTTTCTCTTTTACCGTATTTTCTTATGAGTCTAACGAAATTATAATCAATCGATTTTAATTTTAAAGCCTTGCCCACTTTTGGGGGCGTGGCCTTTACCACGTGGCCTTTTTGTATAAATTCGGGCCAAGAAACTTCAAGATTTGGTGTTACATGGTATATAGGGTCGGGTACATAGAAGTTTGTCACAGACAAACTCTTGTATTTACTCACTTGTTAATGTATTTCTTTAACGCCTTGCCAAATTTTGGCACCAGAGCAAGATCAGAGACCTCAATCAAGGTATACAGATGAATTTCGACCCACCAACTAAAAGCAGTAGGCTTCTGCATTCCCTTCCAATCGAAACGGAAACAACACTATTTTTTCAATATTTTCGTAATGAGCGTAAAGGGACTCATTTAGTTCCGCGGGGATGTGATACTGACCATCTGTGATGATTTCGAGCTTTCAGTGTCAAAAAATCTATGATTCAAAAAGAAACCACTTGGTGGTCCACCCTTTAAATACCGCTTGTAAGATTGCAAATCCCTCCGTCGTCTTCTGGAAAAAAAACACGTCCTTTTTTACGGTTTTTACCCATCTCGGCGGGGATTAAAGTGCTGTTTGAATTCGGTGGAAAATTTTAAGTCCCATTGAATGTGAAGAATGCAACACACACAGCCAATATGGTTGAGAAGTTGGCCCCTGCTTGACCACGAGTTGTTGCGCCACTCTATTTATTTTTCATAAGACTGCAAATGCAATGCGACCACGCCCAGATGGAGGCGTTTTGTGCTCTCTTTTTAAATGAACATCACAATATACATCAGCAGAAATGCTGCATGCCAAATTTTAGCGTCCTTCGTCAATTTTGATATTTGATGCAAGTGGGCATGTCATTGGACGGATTTCAAAAATTTTTACACGTGTACTGCTTCGGCGTCTAGAAAGTTCAGAGCAGACATGAACTTTCAAGTTCCGAGCTCAAAATTTAAAGCTTAAAAGCTTTCGACAAGATGTAGGGACAGGCATGTCTCATTGGACTCAAAAATCAGTTGCAATCATATCTTCCGAAGGTCTTGGGGGTATACCTTGTGTTGTTTTTCGACCCTAGGCTTCAAAAGGATAACTCACGACTTGCGTTATAAAGTAAAGATATATATTATGGCTGAAGGGTAAATTCAGAGTGAGTGCTACTGAAGGAAAAAACCAGTACAGCAAGCTTTGCCGGACCTAAAGTTTAACAGTATTCTCATGAGATGTTATCACTAGTTCTTAAACATACTTTATATACGAGGGGGATTAATTATATACTTCAAAGTTCAACAGAAGTGTGTAAAAGTTATGTTTCTCAAAACCTCGATTCTTTTACTCTGTTAAAAATTATGAATCAAATTTAATATACTTCCTATCCATGGAACGGGGTATAACCAAAATTTAATTGCATGTCATAAAATATTGCCTGAAATATTGAACTGAAATTCACTGAAATTTTGCAATGATTTGATCATACTACAGATACGTTTCTCAGAAAGTAGTACCCAACAACTTCAATTTTATATGATACCAATTATTATTGCAGCAAACCAAGGTTCAAAATATATTCGAATGGCATCCAGCAAAAGCCCATCAAAAGTACAATTTTTCCAATTCGTATTAGCAAATTCCACTTGACTAGCCATGCATAAAGTATTTTCCATCCACCCAATATAATATTTTCAACCCTCTGGCTAAAAATTTCCATATTAACTCGTTGCCTCAATTCAAATTTATTACTCTACGGTGTGGTGTACCGCAGCGTTGAGCGATACCATCCGTTCGCTAAAATTACTCCCAAGTCGTTAATTAGAACTGCTGCTTTAAACCTCACAGTCACAGCCCTTCGGTGATGGGAGCAATTAGCAATATTGTCCCAATCTGTTTCATCCATCTATATTCATCAATTTGGTGTCCCATCCATCATATAAACTCTCATCGGTGCTAACCCATAAAATTTGAATTTTCCCATAAATACAACTTTTCCAATGGAAACGATATGAAGCTATCTCCGACAGAAGAAGTGGCCATTAACGCGGTATCGAAGCTGTTTTCAATCATTTCTAAGCTGCATTCGTATTGCGACAATTTTCGGGGAAAAAAAAAAACGACAACAGAAAATTTTGGACGATTGACACCACTTGTCTTCACTTCCCGCATATGTCGAGGGTGCCTGTCCAGTTTCTATTTTTGCAGCCAAGAAGGACAAGGTCTGGCCACGGACAACGCAACATCCATGAACAATGGACGACAGAGTGAGCGAAAAATCGTTGCTACATATAATTTACGAGTGCGACTGCAGCAATGCCATTCATTTTGTAATATCTTCCATAATTTTAACGTTCGTGCCTTTCGTACCATGTCCCACCCGTTCCGTGTGAGAGAGTTAAGTCCTTCTAAGGGATGGGTTGCAAAAAAAAATAAGCACCAACTCATGGGATAGTTGAAACGAAAATCGTTGCTAGGTTCTACGATGGCAGAAGGACACACAGAGTCCGTTAGAGAGTTTCATATGTTTCGAAAATTGACACGAGGAAAAAGGAAAACTGTTTTCAATTTTGTAACTATTCGGTGGGTGGAATGGGGCGCAAGGAATTGCGGAATGTATATTAAGGACGATATTGCTTCCCTAACACGCTGGGGTGCGCGGGGACTTCGACATAAAGATTAACGGTGAAAAAAGGGCGGATAATAGAATGGATATATTCATCCAGATACTCGCCCGTATAAATGTATTTTTCAATTCAATTAAATGGTCCGCATAAAATCATTGCGGGAGGCGTCGTAAATTATGGTTCCGTTTTTGGTTTTCTTTTACAACATTGCTTCGGCCGGCAGGGTGTACGTATAAATTGTCCTTTATTGCTTCTAATTTACCTTAAATGTTTGTTGTTGTTTTTTCTTTTTTTGGTCTCGAAAAGGACTTTCAATTATTCGAGTGGTGATTTGCAACAAATGTTGCTATTAAGCGTTGTTAGAGTCTCAAAAACCCATTTAGCGGTTAAGTACAGTCATAGGGAGGTGTTAATTTTTTAGGAGACAGAAAATAAAAGCGATGTTCTCAAAAAGTTTGAGGGCATCATGGCAGTGTGATGGAGATAAAGAAAGTGTTGCGGAAATCATAAGAGTTAACTTTCCATTAGCCCTAGTCCATTGATTATTTGGGCTTATCGAAAGAGGTGGCTTGCATCTACCCATTCACATGAGTCTTTTTGTACATTTAAAGAATAACTCGTGTATGCTTCCTTGAATAATTGTATATAGATAAATACACATATTTTTTGTGTGTGGTGTTAAAAATCTGCCGTTTAATTTGTCACAAAAATTAAGTCAGAGAAAGAATATTGTAGAAACAGACATGGAAACTGTTTGACAACAATTTTGCACACGCTTACATTACCATTTGTCATATGAAACAGGGTAAAAAGAGCCAATACCGCTTTCAATTAAGTCGAGGGATGTAAAAATTTCAAGACGTAGTCGGTGCAAGATGGGCAGGGCATAAATTCTCGATTGGAATTAACGATTTAAGATGACATAGCTTTTCTTGCGACGTTTAAATTTACTAGACTTGATCGCTCTGAATATAGCGGTAAACCGTGACATAATTGATCAAAGTCATAAGATAGGCTTGCGATCAAGTACCACTCCTTCACCATCACTTCTTCTCCTTCTTCTTCTTTTTTATTTGGGCGCGAGGGTGTGATCTGAATCATCACTGAATATTTTTATTTTGTTTCATTCCATACTGGGATGGGGGTGGGGTGCCGTGGCGTAGTGGTTAGTGTGTGTGCCTTCTACGCTGGAGGTCTGGGTTCAAATCCTACCATCGTCACCTGAAAAAAAACTCGTTTTTTTTCACGGCCCCCACCTCCGTGAGGGCCTGACAAACCCTCCGAGAGTAACAATTGTCTTGAAAAACTTCTCAAAGTGCCGTTCGGATTCGGCAAAAAAATTATAGGTCCCTTTGTATGTGGAGACACCAGCATACATTGTTGAGAAGTTGGCCCTGGTTCACCTCGAGCTGTTGCGCCACTCTATTTATTTGTATATTCATCCCATACTCTTTGACATCTTCAGCATAGGTGCAATCATGACTACTCGCCTCAGAACGACCTCTTGGGGACACTCTGCTTAATCTTGCCTGATACAGACTTCTTAGGGTAGGGACACCAACCCCATAAAAATTCATGCTAATGCTGGATGCAATAGAGAGTATACGAACCTTAGTTGGACATAGATAAAAAACTTGCCTGGCTAAGCCTTTAACGCTTAAAGAGTTTGATCGCCCTAATTAGATCACACAGTAGTGCTACATTTCGACACTGTTTTCATAGCGCAAGTATGCAACAAGGCTTGGTGTTTACTCTAACGGCTTTCGAGGGACTGCATGTTCTAGTAAAATGAAGAGACTACACTTTATCTTCCCTTCAATTGTCCCGAAATCTTCATTCTGGAGCTTTTATCTACAATGATCTAAGCGAACTAAACTTAATCAACCTTGTGACCTTCTATAAATTCACGCGGTACCACAATGGAACCTTTAGACTGGAACTTCAACATAGCCTTACCTACATGCTCCTCGCATATCCTCTGACATTCAGTTTTTGAAAATCGGTGGGCTATGAAAATCGGGCTATCGGTGAAGCACCTTTAGTTATGGCTATTTCTGCAAGACCGTTGCCGCTGATCATAAGGGATTTAAGGTGTTTTTATTAGCAACGTTTTTCGCTTAAAGGGCAATTTGATAACTTAGTGGCGGCCGCTACAACTCAGAGGAGCTATCCCAAGTAACAAGTTTGCTTTGGTAAGGCTTAAACTTTCGACTTTGGGAAGGTTTTTCTTTTTAATACTTGCCTGTCGCAACATTTCATTCTCCAGGCAATAATTTCAGTTAAAAGTTCATTTTCAATAAGTCTTCTTAGTTATCGTGCAGCATGTAATTATTTCTGAAGGGCCTTGTAGTAGATTAAGTAATTCACTTCAGGATACCTAAGTCTCCGCCATAATTTCAGAGCAGAATGTCAACTACCTCTATAAAGCCTTAATGACATTGCAGTATCACTGAGAACTTCAGTGAGGCTTACAATTGAAAGCCTTTTACAAGCAAAGGCTTCGCTTAAATTCACCAATTCGGAATTGTATAAAGCCACAAAAAAAAAAAAAACTTTACCGTAGGATGAAATAGGGAGAGAAAAATCCACAATAGCCTAACCGAAGCTAAGTTTTAACTTGGGGTGGCCGAATCTGTAAGAACCATGCATACCTTTGTGCGTTCTAATGTACTTTCTCAGTATCGGATCTTACATGAAGTCACTTCAATTTTTCCTTATTCTCAACGAGGAACTGAAAAGCCGACTTGACAAATTTTAGGGAGTTTGTCAGAAAAAATTGCACGGCTGGGGCTGTAAAAAACTTTTTTTGCCGAGGTCGGGACTTAAATCAAGGACCTCTGGTTCCTACATAAACCTCTTTCTCCTCGGACGCACTGCGGTGTGGTTCTTGGACTCTTGCTTTTTTACTAGTTATTTATCGCTATGAACTAGTTAGTACCCACGCTCGATTATCGCCGGTTGTGGCATCAGGTTGATCAGACCGATAGTTTTTTTAGATTTGAACTTTTCCCCCCGTTTGAATTCAAAAAAGGATATAAGTTTTTCTCTACCAAATATGTATTGAATCATATCATTCGTTAACTTGGACATGAGCCATCTGGATCCAATGTCCCCCATATTTTTCCAGACCTTTGTGGGAAAACGAACTCTAATCCAATTATTGACGAATCACAGAAAAGGACATATCTATATCGGTTGCGATACTTCTATGAACCAGAATGAACGCGCTGCCATCTTGCATTAGCTGCTTCCTTAATTACCATTGTGAAACAATCATTCGCTAACGGCAACAGGGGGTACGTTTCTAATTAGAAAAAAGTCAATTACCACCGTTCATCATCTGCATAAAACACACAATGGCAGAACTGAACGTTCGCCAAGCAATTGTAAAGTATTTCCGCTTCTATTCCTTGTTTAATTTTTTTTTCGCCTCTGTTTTCTAAAACAAATGTACAACACATCCATGATTCGTTGCCAGGACTACGTGACTAATATGGTAGCATTCCGGCAGCTATATCATAATGCACGGTGAGCGCTGGATAGCGGGCACTAGTAGTGGCTGGGTACCAATGTCTGAGATCTGCAAACAACACTATATGCACGGATAGTACAAAGCCACCAAGGACTATCGTCCTGTTTCTCCAAATTGCTTTGCTCGTTATCTCTGGGATGCTCATCCGTTTTGGTGTTTTTTTCTCAGTTCATTCCCTTTTTTTCGACCACGCCGCCGTTTGTATGTGATTATTTTTGTCTGGCAAATTCTTAATTTCAATTACGTGCAGTGGCTTTTTTCTGCAGTTATGTAAGTGTGTGCAAAGTGTGTGTGTGTGTGTTTGTGTAAAAAAGTTATATCGCGTCTGTTTTTTGCACTGTTCTGCTTTTCTATTCTCTTCTGGGAACACAAAGGTTTCACGTTACAGCGTGCGATTTTTCTTCTTTTCTACTTGGTCTTTTACAGGGCGGTGTAGAAGAACATCATGAAAAATAAGGATAATTGCCCGGGAATAGAAGAGAAAATTGCAGATTGCACTGTACAATAATTTTAATTACACAATCTACCATAAAGCCGGAATTTTTAATTTTGCGCTTATTTTGCGGGGAGAGATCATCCAGCTTGCGGTCGAGGGTGTATAGTAGTACGGAAGTAAAACGCTTTTGAAATTGGAATCATTTTCAACGGTGTTTCGCACCTAAGAGACTAATTAATGCTATCATACCGCATAATTTTGCGTTGGTCCCTCCTGGAATACCTGTAAGGTGTAATGAGAACAAAGCGGATATGCTAAAAAGAGGTTTTCATCTTTTATCAAGAACATATAATTAAAAAATGTATTCCTTTACCTATACCTATACTATCGACAAACAATATCGACAGAAAAAGGAACAAGGGTAACCCTTAACCCTTATGATCATCATTTAGTCTTCATCATTACTTCATCATAAAAAAAGATTACAGCTATTGGCTTGACTTTTACTTAGGCACCTACTTACACAAGACCATGTTTCGCCTTTTTTTAGCCAGCTGTCTCCATTTTGCCAAGTAAAGTTAGCTGAAGTCTCCTTCCAATCGCGTGCGCTCTTCTACTGCGTTGTCCCTGTATTGTGGAGCAAACAATGTTGGCTTTAATTGGTATCAAAATACCACTCAGGAATAATAAACCATTTTGGATAAAAATTTCACTGATCATTGTTATAATTCGTGAAATTTCAATGATGAGTTAATTATAAAAAGGCAATTTCAATAAAAGTTTCATTATAGTTTATACATATTTGTTAAGGGCAATAGTTTTGTTGCTTACAAGCTTTCAGCATCATTGTAATATAAAGATTCCTGACGATGTTCGCCTGGCAGCGAATCGAATTGAAATGCTCATAGAACCAGCCATTCTTACAATGTTTTTAGAATTGTAAATTGATGTAATTTTTCCTTGTTAACCCAAAATTGTTTGCTCAATCTTAAAAAAGCAGGACAAATAATGAAATGAACTTTTAAAAACCAGAGATGAGCCAAGTTAATTTGAGTCTTTGAATGGCGTTTGGGACCGTAACTTTTTAATCACTCTATGCGCAAAGCGAATATTTGGCCCACGGAAAAAGTAACGGACACCAAAACAAAGCATTAAAAAAAATCCTAGAAGAGTTCTAAAACTGCAATTTTGAGGTACCTACATATTTCCGGAAAATCTTATCTCCAACGGTAAAACAAATTATTCGAAAAAAATCACACGTATCAGAAATTATTCAAAAAATTTATCAAAAAAAAAAGAAGGGAAGTGCAAGAGTTCGTCTGTAACGAACTTCTGAATACCCAACCCTCTTTTCTCTGTGACATCAAATTTTAAATTTTTTTGGTCTGAATTCATATACGTTATGTCAGCATTTGTAGTGGCAACGCCCCCAAAATGGGCGTAAGTTGAAAAATAAAATGAAATAATTCTAATTTCGTTAGAACCATGAGAAAATTCATTAAAAACGGAAATTCATGCTTAAAAAGTTTTTTTTCTCCAAAAAACGCGCCCCCAAAGTGGGCGGAGCCTAATGCTTTGGACGCACAGACAGACCGACATGGCTTAACCAATTCACTTGTCGGTCTCGATTTAGATTTGGCTAAAAAAAACTCCCGAAAAATTTCGGAAACTCATTTTTGAAACTTTTTTATATCTTAACGGCAATAACGAACCTGTTCGAATAGGGCATTTAATAGTTCACAAACAAAAAAACATAGCAGATGTGAAATATTTGGCAGATTATTGATTTGAAAGCCTTTAATTCAAGTCGAAAATATTCCATGAAACATCTCTAAAATCTAAGCCTAGAAGGTATCAAAAAGCATTTTATGTACACAAAAGTCCCTAACTACACTGAAATTACATTTAACGTCGTTTTCGGTGCGTCCCGTTCGAACTGGAGTTTTTCCAATAAGTGTTAAGTCCTAGAAACGACTTTGTGAATTGTGTATGATTAGTCTCCCATGCCGGAGCTATTTATAGACTTGATAAATACCTTACGAATAGGTAGCACCGCCACTACAAAAACTCCTCATGCACAAATGTTTATTTCACACAATTTGTTTTATCTTGGATCACTTCAATCTGAATTTTATTAAATAATCATCTAAGGGCAATCTCCTGCCCTCACGCTCACTATCCGTAATCCAGTCAATCGACACGACCTTAACCTTTAGCAAGCGTTTGGTAAATGTAGCTAGAAACCACATCTCTAGTGCTCCCAAATCAACAGCATGCGAATCAGCAAACAGGATTTTAACCTTTTTCTCACCTTCCAGAGTGGAAATATCTAGACATTCGCCTCCACGCCACTGAAATGTAAACTTAGCTGTTGTGACTGCATGAGAGAGACCGACGTCATCCTCGTTGTAGAAGCAAGCATGGTAGTTACGAAAGAAGTTTGGCGAACAATCGCTTCCGAAAATCTCCTCTTCCAGGCTGGACATTTCATGGTCCTGCAACTGCGGTAGGTCCTAAGAAAAATATGCAACACTGGATATGCTGGGAAACTACAAGGAGATACTTACGCTCGAGTCAAGCTCCTCCAGAAGGCTTTTCAATTCATTCTTGTCAGCGTGGTCGGTATATGAATCTCCAGCCGCGTCGAAGAGCATTTTAAACTGCTCCTTCATTTCGGCGGTCGCACATATCATATCTCTTGGCTTAAGTTGCATGCGTTTCCGTTCGACGGTGTCAATCAACCAGTTGCAAGATACCACATTATAGAGTCCAGTTTCACAGAGCCCTTTTACTCGATAGGTCATATTGCCTGCAATACAAATGCAGATATGATCTGTGGGTGATGGGTTCTCCACGACATTGCCACCGTTTTGAACAACCAACTCCTTCAGCTTATGTACAGTGTAGTTTCCTCCCCCCAGTGCACTTAATATGCAGAAGTTGAACTCCTCGAAAATCGTTGACTCTACTTGAACCTGAATAGGAATAAGAAGCTGTACAATTGGCTTTTATGGAGAAAACAAGAAGCCTTACTTCACTTCGATTAAAAGCTGTCGAATAAACGGTTGTTGAGCTCTTGGACGACTTTGAAGAGCTCAATTTGACTTTCTTGCTGGAGGCTATGTCTTCTTGTTGAAGCCCACGTTTATTGATTTTTTTGACACCATGATCGCCCTGGAAGAAAATATTTCTATACAACTTCCTCTTACGACTATTCAGCAGTCTTACTTTGTAAAACCGTTCGTACTCCTCCAGGGACATGCATTCGTGCCAAGGTTTGTCCGTGCGCACTGCTTCTATTCTAGGAAACCTTAACGCAAAGGGCGTTGCGAAAGAAGAAGCCTGACCCAATTCACTGGCTTTTACCTGAATCACAACGGAATTGTTGGGTTCAATCCAAACGTAAGGCTTAACAGAACCAAAGTTAAGTGACTTTAAAGGCATTCCTTTCTTCCAGTGGGCGTCCAAGGTGGAATTAAGATGATTTCGCTCGTCTTTAGTGAGTCCTTGAGAGATCTTTCCAACACAATGTAGTGTGGCATCATCTAACAAAGACGAGAAGGTAAAAGGCAAATCTCAACACTTTGAAGAGACTTACTCTCTCCACCCCGAATCACTCCAACTAAATAGCTGTCAATGTACGTCTTTGTACGATTGTAGGAACCACCCATTATAAGCAGATCCATATCAGTGACCAGACCTTCAATGTACTGAAGGAAAAAAATATAAGATCAAACTTATAGCAAGGCTGCTTTTCACACTCACATCAGCTTTGACTTTAAACCACCCTCCGACGCGGGATCCCGGTTTGTAAGTTGAGCGCTGCATTTTAATGACGACACCCTCCTCGTTGGCATCCAATGCCTCATTGAAAATGTCCTGAAAGTGCTGAATTGTGCAAACTTTTGTTCTCTTTCCGATTAGCAGCACTCCCGCCTGTTCTTTCACGACGGTCTTCAACTTTTCCCCTCGTTCAACGTAGGCCACATCAACAAAACTCCTGCCGTTTAAATAGAGCAGATCATAAGCCACAAAGCACGGGCGAAGGTTGCCACCGAGCCGCAAATGCTTTACATCGAAATTTTCACCCTTAACACGATAGGTTTCTGCCTCCTTATCCCACACCATCATCTCTCCGTCAAGGATAACGCTTTGCACGTGCGACTCCAGCAATCCCACCACTAGGGGCGTTAGGTTTCCCTCTGCATGATGGCGACCAAAGAAGCTCGTATAGTCGCGTCCATTCCGTGAGATGTACTTAAAGGTTTCGTTTTCCAAGTGCAATTGGAATCGCTCGCCGTCCATCTTGGTCTCAGCGTAGACAGTGTCGTCGCCAAGCATTTTGTAGAGGTTTGGTAATTCCAATCGGGCGCAGAGCATTGGCCGTATATGCTGGAAAGGGGCAATAGTCTCCTCCAGAGCTATTTCGTTGCCGCTTTCGATGGCAATGCAGACCTTCTCCAGATCCGTACATCGAGCGTAGAGTTCTTTAGCCTTTGGATGAAGCAAAGCAAAGATTTTTTGCTCGCCGAAACGGAGGTTCATGCGTTTGAGGAGGAGACGTATGAACCACTTCTGTTCCAATGCGGAGATTGACTCGGTAAGAGATGTTAGTATCCTTTCGGTACCTAAACAGAAGGTTCCAAAACAATAAAAAGAAACAATAAGCCGGGCTACGCACTTCTCCGGTCGTCCGAAGCAATAGTGTCCAGCATGGTGTGTATGTCAAACAGGCTGGTTTCACTTGGTTCGTTGGTTGTGCGCGACTTCAAAATATTGTAAACAACTTCAGCGTAGTCCTCATGATTGCCACTGCTACTGCGGTGTTGAAGCTTGATTGCATCAGTGCCTGAAAATATAGAATCCTATAGAAATGCACGCTTACAATTGTCTGCGAAATAACCTCCTGGTGCTAATTGCAAAACTTTCATATAGGTTCTTCCAAGAGTGGTTGTTTTCAGCCCATAGCTGCCTCTAGCAGTGTCTGCATCCGGGATTAGACACCTTAGGACAGGGTAAAAACTCGACTTGCAACCCTAGGAGATAATTTTTGATTTTTAAACAGAGGCATTAGGTAGAACCGCAGCACTTACGTCTCCATTTGCCTTGCGGAACTCTATACTGAATTCCCGAAATGACTCAAGATATTTCTTGAGGTGCTTCTCTTTTTCAGAATTGCTCTCCGATTTCTGTATTTTTTCAAGCATTATACAGATATCCATGAATTTTATGCACCTGGATATATCCATAGTTTAAGGCAGGTCCTAAATATCACAATTTTAATCAACTTAATAAATAACAAACATAAACTTGTAAAAACAAATTGAAGTTGTTATTTGCGGTACTGATTGGATCACTGACAGTTGGTCAACAAACAAAGATGTCATGTTCACTATTTCACCATTGAATAAAGAGACAAGAAATAGCTCTTTTTCACATATACAGTGTGTGTGAGTGAAGCATTTATTTTGACATTAGTCGCCCGATGTCAGGTATCGACTTGTAAGTGAATGTATCGAATGTATCACGAATCGGGGTACAAATGTCACCTTAACTCAGGAATGTTAAACAAAAGTAGAGCCAGCCTTGTCTCTTTATTCAATGTATGAACTTTGAGCCGTCTCTCATGACATGGCTGGTTTAAAGAATAAGCATTGAATAAAGAAACAAGAAACCCTCCAAGCAAAAAAGCGAATCGCTTTATTCTTTACGCAAACTTTACGCTTTTGCTGCGCTGAAATATCAGCACGACGTATTAGAACTCAAAGATGATGGGGTAGTCTCAGTTAACAAATACAATCTCAAGTGTAAACGCAGAAGTCTATTGGCTGGTCTGATAGTGCAATAGCACGCACTTTTTGTTAAGGCACAGGCGTTCTTCGATATGGTAGGTAATTTGTTGATTTACGTGAGTTTTAGAGCAAGAAAATATTTTCAATGCTATTGTGAAAAGACTCAAGAAAATAAATTTTCTGTTTTTTGAATATATGTTGAAGCATTTTATATGGTAATTACAAAAACGAATGGGTATTGCGAAAAGATTTTGCACTGTTTCGCTATAGTACTTCGAAAACATTTCGTTCAAACTTTACGCATTCTTGCACGTTAAGAAAGCGCTCTGCTTTGGCGTAAAGAATTCGATTCGCTTGAGCGTTAAGAATTCATTTCGCTTTGGCGTTGAGAAAGCGGCTCGCATTTGTGATACGCTGGTTTCTAATTTTCATATGGCGAAAGAAAGGAAATCGTTGAGATTCTAATTCGCCAAGGCGATACGCAAGCGAAGAGTTGTATCGGCAGATGAGTAATTTTTCGTTTCGCATTCGGTTCGCCTTGCTTAGAGGGAAGTGGTGTTTTTGGGGAAAAGTGAAACATCAGTTTTAGTTGTGTGAGTGCGGACTACTTATGTGTTGAACCAGGCATGTCATGAGAGACGGCTCGAGGTTCATACGTTTCTGGAAGCTGGCTCTACTTTTGTTTAACATTCCTGAGTTAAAGTGACATTTGTGCCCCGATTCGTGATACATTTGACACATTCACTTACAAGTCGAATTAGGACAGATTACAAATAAATCCCAAAGCGGCTCCCCCAGACAAAAGGACACGCACAGTCTTTGTCTGCCATATTGACTCTCAAAGAGAGTGGCGATATAATTTCCCAGGAGCAAAACGCATTTCCGTTGTAAATATCTCAATTGAAAAGGTATTCGTGACAGTTTTGTCGTACAAGGACCGTTTCAGTTTCCTTTTTGATTCCCAAACTTTTACAAAGGTGCAAAAAATATTTATGAATAGGGTGAATGGGATTTATGAGGGAATTTATATTTAATGGATTACCGAGAGTATTTAAATTTGTATGGTAAATCGCGTGATTTGTAGAGGATTTAATGCAGATTTATATTAATCGCTGATTAGTCCCGGTGAAGACATGGCATAAGGAATACTTGGTGCGGTTTTGATTTAGAAAAATGTACTGTCTGTACTTTACTTATGGTATTTTCGGTTTTGTTGTCCGGGAGCGTGGACTCTCCTGAAACTCTTTTTTAACTCATTTGACAGTTCCTCTTTTGGAAAGAAGAGAAATTTGTTTCCATAGCACATCGCAACTGGAAAGATTTTAAGGATAGAAAAGAAAGAAGAAAAAAATAGTTCTCGATCCAACAGAGCCAGTGATGAGCTAGTAAGTAGAGAATATGAAAACCCTTCACAGAAACACCAAAGCTTATCTCCGTAAGTTTAATAGAAACACCTGACATGCAACAAATTGCTGTCCATTTTATTTGTGAATTAGAGGAGAAAAAAAATTTCAATATTCGGTTGACTTTAATATGGATAACATACGCCAGGAAGCCGCTTATTTTCAGAGGCACGCTCCTGGATTTTTCTTTACTCGCTGGTTTCGATTGTGTGAGTGGAGGCGAAATATAATTGGCAGTAAAACTCTATTCTGTTCGCAAAAAGCAGCAACCATCCGCATCAAATCAGCGAGGCACATGTTCGAATTGTACAGATCAACATCAACCATTCTGCGGATGCCTTCATCCCGTCCAATGAAAATACTTTGAGATTTATTGTAATATTCTTTCGCTAATCTTCGTTATGTGTCCGGTGGAAACCTAGTATGGTGTGACAATTACAATAATTTGCTCGCTGTTGAAGCACGGTGGTTATTTATTTAATAACGTTTTTTTTCCGGGACACCTGTGCATGTATTATTGCAAAGATTCAAATTCTATCGTATATGCAAAAAAAATGTTTTCTGAAATATATGGGAAAAACCATGTTAAAAATTTCCTCATTATAAAAATATATTCGCCGAATTGGCGTGATTTTCTGTTCTGCGAATCGTACGGGAATACTATCACCCTGTAAGGGTGTCATCGAGTTTGACATGTGGGCCAACACGCGCACTCGTTGTTGACATTTCTCCCTTCACATATGTAAACACCTTCGGTCAACCTGTCTTCGTGCACTTTCCTTTGGTTTTTATCAATAAAATCTGTTTTATAACACCACTCAACAGATTTGGCGATGACGAAGCCTTGATGTACCAGCAGCTGCACAAAAATACCCCCATCAGCTTGCGTAACAACCCCCGAATCACCCCCAAAATCAGACGAAAATATGTCCGCACTAAGAGCGATCCTCCGCAACTTGGCAACCGCGAACTCAGTGAAAAAAATCAAACGCCTTAACCGCACAGCCTTCAGCGAAAAGTACCTGCTTATCACAAATGTGACCATCTCGCTGAGCCTCTCGTCGACGGGGGATATCCTCGAGCAACAGTACGAAAAGTACCGCGGCGACTTGGACAAATGGGAACGTAACCGGACCGTGCACATGGCCATCTCTGGGGTGACTGTTGGAGTGATCTGTCACTTTTGGTACAAGTTCCTCGATCGCCGATTACCCGGACGCGGCATACGAACAGTGATGCAGAAAATCGTCTTGGATCAGCTCATCTGTTCGCCTCTGTATATATCTGCGTTTTTCGTCACGCTTGGCATCCTTGAACAGAAAACCCGTGATGAGGTGTGGGAGGAAATGAAGGATAAGGCGCTGAGATTGTATGTGGCTGAGTGGGCGGTCTGGCCAGTGGCGCAGTTTGTTAATTTTTACTGGCTACCGACCAGATATCGGGTCTTCTACGACAATATCATCAGTCTGGGCTACGATGTTTATACGTCGTCAGTGAAACATGGCAAGCCTTAGCGAAGGTGCGAGGAAGGAGGACGTAAGGAATAGACCAATTGTACATAATTATATTTTTATAACCTTAGCCTTAGCTAAAGGAGATTCAGGCCAGCTGGTGCTGGCCAATAAAGCTTGACACTCAAATACCATGTGATTCGTTTGTTTTGTTTGCTGTTTCTTGAACTATTTAAACTGACTGCCCAGGACCAGCTAAAGAGAAAGACAATATCTTCCGAGGCCAACCTTGACTCTTCCTTTATTTATTATAGCGTCAGGGATTTAAGAAGCTGGTGAAGTAACGAGATTGGATTAGTTCTTGCGGTTGCCTCTGCGGCGCATCGAAGACGTACACTTTGGACAGTACCATTTGCCCTTGGGTGGCTGTGTTATGCCCACGCATGGGTAGTGGAACCACTCGAACGGACACTGAAACGAAGAATGCGACATGTAGACCCAGATTTAAGGGAGAGAAGCAAGTACTTACAGCGTCGTTGTCGCAGGCCACCATGTCACCGTAGGAAACCTGGTTGCAGATGCAGTAGCGTGGCTCGTTCGGGTCGTAGGACCATTCACCTTCAGTGGTTTGTTCGACTACCTGGCCGTTTTCAGCTGCCCGCTGCACTCCTGCGGCTGACGTGGTCGCAATCGCATTGGCAGCCACAGTCGTGGGTATAACCTCGGCAATGCTGGACGTGGATGATTCAGCGTGTGAGCTGATCGAAGAGGATGACGATGGGATTGGTGTGGGTGTCAGCGGTGTGAGTGGCAAGTTCGATGACAGTTTCCTGTGAAGAGACAAACATTCTATTAAAGCTCGACTCTTTAACACAAGCCTTGTACTCACTTTTTGTGCTTCCGAACCCCTGGCTCTCGGTCAACAGCCTGAAGGACTGTCTGTCCTGCGGGGGTAGCGAGCTCCCTGTTTATCCAGAACTCATGGGGAGCCGCCCCACCGGCGGCCCCGTGAATGGCCTCGTACGAGGCCTTCAGGCTTGCAGTCCGCCGTCCTTGCTGCATCTGTTGCGTGGCTACAATCGCTTGGCTTGCCGCAGCAGCAATGGCGTTCCCAGCCCCACCCATGTGCTGTAAATTGTACGAAACAGACGGTGCTGCAGCTGGGGCCGGCGGTAGCACCGGATGATGGATGACATTCGGTGTAATCGGTCTAACTACCGGCACCACTGGAGTGGTGGGTGTAGTCACGGTGTTTCCCAAATTCGGTCGCTTTTCCACTATCGGAGCAGGAGTGCTGTCCCGCCGCTTCTCCGGCTTCGGGCGATAGCGATTGTCCTTCGGTTGGCTGGCGGCCGCACTACCCGTGTGGTTGTTAGTGGCTATGGAGCCAAAGTATCGATTTTCTTTTTGGTTGTTAATGCTGCTGGCAATTGAACTCGAGCCATCCAACTCAAGTGATCTCTTCTCGAGGATTTCTGTGATTCCGTTGTTGTCCGCTTCAAGTTCGCACTTAAACTTGAACAGTTCACTATCCAGTCGACGCAAATAACGTTCGACCAGATCATGAATCTGTGTGGCTATGGCGACTTTTTCGTCGGCGTCCTCCAGAACTTTGTAATACTCCTTCCGAAGATTCTGAAACTCAATTTCTGCGGCAGTGCTCTGCAGCTCACCGCGCTTACACTGCAAAAAGAACGTGCGCGCCTTCTTTTCCAGCGAGTCCATGCTGTCTGTGTGGGAATTATTATGAGTTTGGCATAAAGATGAGTCTTCAAAAACTTACTCTGAACAGTCAGATCGAGTTCACGCATTTCGGTAAAGCGATCCCTCAGCTCTTGCGGCAAATGTTCAATCACTTGAATAACAAATGAAAACAAAAAATAATTGTCAGGTTTTGTTGTTGTTAGGTGTAAACAAACTATGATGCATAGGTACAGCGGAGTCTCGTTTTTTAATTTTGCTTTTCGCGTAAAAAAACTTTCGCAAAACTTACTTTCAAGATAATCCTCGAGGTAAAGCATGTTTAAATATTTATTTAAAACACGATTTGTTTTGGTTTTCTGTGAATTTAAGGGAATAAACTCAATAATTTAGGAAGTTTGGGCGATTTTCTCAACTATATGTCGTAGTGACAGCGATCAAACTGCAAAGAATGACAGATGTGCCTTAAGCTGGAAACACAAATGTTTGCTATAATGAGTTTATTTCAGCACAAGGAATTCAGTTCGAGTAAAATTTAAGATGAATATTTTAATTTGAGTTAAACGATTTTTAATGACTTGTTTTGAGTAGTCATAAAACGCAGAAAAGTAAAAGAAGATTAACAAATTATTTTTTTTTACTTAAGCCGCGTTGTCACAAGCAACGTAAAACAGGAACAGAAACAGAATCAGCAGGAGCAAAAAGCATTCAGCGAATTTAGGTTTCAGTTGCTAATGTATGAGATTCTGTTTCTGTTCCTGTTTTACGTTGCTTGTTACAACGCGGCTTTACTCGTAGTGTTGACATCGCTTAAAATAAGATTTACTTGATGCAGACACTCTATTGTCGTTATTTTGGCTCTAGAGAAAGGGTGACGATGACGTTAGACTGGAGCGAAAAATCTCAATTCAGCATATTTATGACCCAAAAGAAAGCATATTTGCGACGCAACTGTTACGTTAGCCCGTATTCAGTTTATTTTTCCTACGAAAAAGTAAGGTGGATAAGATATATAAGGAGAACAATGTTTTACGTCTTGCCGAGTTTTAAATTTGTTTAAGATCATACCGATCATTTAAAAGTTAAATCAATTTCACTTTAATAATAAATTATAACCAGAGCATTGACAACTTGTCGTGTGGAGTAGATATAGTGGAGTTGAAATGTAAGCGGAGGGAAACGGCAAAAGAAAAAATCGTGTGTTGTTCATCGGCAGTGTACGATCCATAAAAAATAAAAAGATCGTTGGTTGGACCTGAAATCGAGCAAAGGTCGAGTGCTCTACCTCACTTCAGAACACGACCGGAATAGAAAATGAAGTAAGTTTGTTGTCCCTAGTATGTAATTTCTCACCTGGGACACATCATATTATTATTTAAAACAAAATATGCAAAATGGACGATTTTAAATCTTTGACAAAGAAAGCGTAAAAAAGTGTGTTGTATAAACTGTATTTCTCAGGGCCAGTGTTTCAGTGCGAGATCATCCGAGTTTCCGAGTCAAACTGAGTTTAGCCCCAGAAATTTGGTTTTCAGTGAACATTAGATTTGGGGCTGATCTCGACTCAATACTATGTCTCCACCGATAATTAAAAGAAGATTAGCAGTAGACGATTAAAATAAATCCCAGAGTGACTCCATCGGACAAATATAGGATTAATTTGACACGAAAACTCTGTTTCTGTCATTTTGGCTCTCAAAAGAGAGTGGCGATTTCATTTCCAAGGAGCGAAAACGATTTCCTCAGTAAAAGTCGCAATAGAAAACGTACTTGTGACAGGTTTTTCGTACAGGGACAGTTTCAGTTTCCTTTTTTGACTCTCAAACTGTTGCAAAGGTGCAGAAAATAGGTTGGTGAATAGAGTGAATGGGATTTATGAGAGGATTTAATTTTAATCGCTTGCCGAGAGGATTTAAATTTGTATAGTAAATCGCGTGATTTGTAGAGGATTTAATAAAGATTTATATTAATCGACGATTAGTGCTCGGTGGAGACATGGTATAACTCACCTAATTTGGTGAGTAAATCTCGGATCAACTCTGGAGAATAGTATGAGCTTCTTTAAATGTTTTTTCTGTGTGGAATTGCAGTTGGTTTGTGTGTTTCTGTAAAAAATTACATCTTAAGCCGCGTTGTCACAAGCAACGTAAAACAGGAACAGAAACAGAATCTCATACATTAGCAAATGAAACCTAATTTCGCTGAATGCTTTTTGCGTTGCTAATGTATGAAATTCTGTTTCTGTTCCTGTTTCTGTTCCTTGTGATTACGCGGCTTAAGATTAACTCGAACTTCGTTTTTTGTGTTTTTCTATGTAAAGTGAGATTTGGGAGAGTCAATAATTTCGAGAATCGATGATTTTGACAAATTTGTTGGCGGAGTTAACCCTGCACTGAAAAACAGCTCGCTGGGTTAGCTCCAGATTCGTTTTGTTACAGGATTAACAGATCTTGGTTGAAGCTGGGCTTAGCACACCACCGAAAAACCGGCCCTAAGTTCTTTCGTAAAAAATTATTTTAGACATAAGTTAAAAAGTTATAAGTTTGTTTTTTAAACTCGATTGAGCATAGCTTACATTCCTTGTGTTATGTGAAGATCTCAACTTTTTTGTTAGAATAAATTTTAACTACGAAATTTACAAGCTTTTTACTTCGCTGTTTACAAAAAACGAACAGTATTACTCTGAATTAAATTCCGGACTAATTGTGATGGGTGGGGGTGTAAATTGTACTTAATTCCAATTAGTTTACCATAATGAAAAAATTTTGCTATAAAAACAAAACTTCATGTTTACAGTTCAGTGTATCGATACTCGTCAGTGAAATGTCATTTGCTGGCTGTTTTGTTTACATTTAAGAGCGGTATCCCAAAAAACATAAAGTAATTTTAGGTTTAATTTTATCTTAAATAATATACTTTTATGATAAATAAATATTGTTGCAGGATGCGAAGACGAGAACTGCCGAGCATCACTTTAAAGCTGTCAGAACTCAAGGAATATGAGCAGGCAAAGTCGGAACGTGCAGCTTGTGAAAAAGGAACCGATAAGCCGACGGAGACTGATCCTGGAACCAGTAAACCTCTAGATAGTATAGCCACAACAAGTGAACCCCACACGAAAGACGAAATTAAGGAGCGCATCGGCATGACCATGTAGGACAGAAGAACTGCGATCTGAGCTTGCCTAATCCTGTAAATATACGTTATTTTGATAGAACCTAGACAATATTTAATGGGAAATGTATGCGGCGGTGTCTAGCCAACTTGCTTTGTCTATCTAGGTAGATCCGAAGGGCAGAAGCGTTGTTTATTTCCTTGATTTGCAGGTTTTAGTTTTTTAAACGTGGCTTCCTTTTAATAAGACGAATGCCCATTATTGGTTGTTTTCCGAACTCCTGTGAAGAGTTCCCTGCACATAGAGAAATTTAAGTACCTCGGGGTATTTTTCTCGAAAGATGGAAGGAGTGATACTGAGTTATCCTGTAGGATTGGCCAAGCTGGAGCAAAAGTAAAGGAACTGCGCCGGCCGGTCATTAGGAAAGCTGAGCTTTGAGTGAAAGCAAAGATCTCAGTTTTTAATTAAGTGTTCGTTCCCACCCTCATCTTTGGTCCTGAAATATGGGTAATAACCGAAAGAATAAGATCGCGGGTACAAGCTGCCGAAAAGAGATTTCTGAGGTGTGTTGCTGGTGTCTTTTTAGGGATAAATAATCTTACGGATAAAGTGAGAAACGTCAGTTTTCGTAGGAATCTTAATGTTGAGCTTAGGTAAGTATCTGGTCCTCCAGGTTGGGGGTCGTGCCGTCGGTCACGAAGCAGAAACAAGCCTCGGATTCGGGCGGATTTACTGTTGACGACCAATGCAAACGAGAAAAGGACAACGAGCTCCGGATCTGCACGTGAAATGTTAGGTCCCTTAACAAACCACGTGCAGCCGGGCAACTAGCGAAGGCCCTTAACGACTGCAATGCAGACATTACTGCCATCCAAAAAATGCGGTGGGACGGGCCGGGCAAAAGAAGGATGAAAAACTGCGACCTCTACTACGGCGACTGCTATCGGCATCAAAGACAGCGCCTATTTGGCTGTGGTTTCGTTGGAGGCAGACTTAGGCATAAAGTCTTGAGCTTCAACCCTGTAAGCGAGCGCCTCGCCATTAGCCTCATATGCGCGCATGCCCCCACAGAGGAGAAAGATGACGAGACCAAAGATATGTTCTACGAGCTCCTGGACAAAACTTACGAGCAGTGCCCTAGCTACGACATTAAGATTGTCCTAGGCGATTTTAATACCAAGCTAGGAAGGGAGGGCATCTTTGGTCATGCAGTCGGAAAGCATAGCCTGCACGACACGACCTCCGATAACGGATTCAGGCTGATCGACTTTGCTGCGGGGCGACACGTTGTGGTAGCTAGTACACAGTTCCCGCATCTCGCATATCCACAAAGGGACATGGAGATCTCCCGATCAATCAACCGTCAACCAGATTGACCACATTGCGATCGACGCAAGGCACTCCTCCAGTATCATGGATGTTCGAACTTTCCGAGGGGCCAACATTAACTCGGATCACTACCTTGATGTAGCCAAGGTACGGCTGCAGATATCCCGACCAGCGCCAAGTAATGGAAATACTGTGAGGAAGTTTAACGTCGGCCGACTACAATCGCAAGAGATCGCCAGGTCCTTCTCCAACCGAGTCTCTCAAAATCTTCTACGAAGTCCTCTGCAACCAGCATCAAGTATTGACCATTTAGCTGCCCTCGCTCCGTGACCCTTCTATGGATAACTGGTCACTGAAAATGATTTATTGAAATAATCATTGGCACTTGTCAGCTTGTAGTCTTAACAACTTATGCTGGCCGAAAGGATTTTCCAGCACAAATATTTGTATTATTTTTTATATGCATTTATTTTCAATAACAATTAGCTTTAACATTTTATGTTACTATTTTGTATACATTTTCGACAATTACGTAATGCTCTAAATAATTCATTGTTGAGCTTTAAATACATGTTTATATGGGAAAATAGGTAGGTACTCAGTGTAGGTTATTTACATAAATTTAAAATGGAGTTAAGCCTCTGCAGCAGTGCCAGTTAGTGCCATTGCCTTAAAAATCAATCCGTTTCTAGAAAAAAAATCATATATTAATAAAAGTAGCTTGCGTGCTTATTCGTCATATTTACCTCAACTTTTCGTTGTTGAAACTGAAAGTCTTCATTACAACAACTGCTAACAGGGCTCCTTGAATCACAGTCAAAATACTTGGCTTGGCATAGTTAGAGATTTTCTGTTCATAGTCTGTCAAGTCTTCAACTCGACGTTCAGTGCTTGTTGCCTGTCGGTTATTGCGTTGTGCGCTTGTAAATGCTTCGCGGCGTTCTGTGTTGCTAGAGGTTTGCGCTTCACGACGATTCATGCGAACTGTAGATTGGGTGAAACGTTCTCGTCTATCTTCAGAATTCAGCATCCTGCGATCTTTTGCTGTGAGGGAGACTTGTTGCTCACGGTTGAGTCGTTGAGTCGATTCGGGACGTTGTTCACGAGTTAAAGCTTCTCGTGCGATACCTGCATTAAGGAAGACTTTCGCTTCGCGGTCGAGCCGTTGACGCATATTTACTTCCCGGTCACTTGGCTCGGCTGCACCAAGCCTGCTAACTACTTCATTTCTATCTTCACGGCTTTCAGACGAATCTGTAAGCCTGCCATTTCTAGCATCTTTCAACTGCCTCAGCTGTCGTCGCTGATCTTCCACTCGAGCCGCGTCTCGTTCTACTACACGCCGAACGGCAACGAGGGCCTCCCCCAACCGACTCGCACCAACATTGCGTTCGTTATCTAAGGCACGTTCAGGTTTGTCTGCTCGCACAGATAGTCTCTTTGGCATCTCATGAGCACGTTCTTGGGACGCTCCAGAAATTCTCAGGGTTTTCTCGCGCTCCAAGTATTCAAATCGAGCCATATCGTCACGTCGTGATTCTACAACTCCTTGTTGAGATTTTTCAGTCATATGTCTCTCAATATCTCTGCTTTCATGTTCAGTTTGTGTACGGTCTCTTGAGTCCTGTCGTCTATCGGCTAGCACAGCTTCTCTCTCAGTACTTCGCTGAGCTTCCCGTCGATTTTCAGACCGTGAATCTTCTCGGACATTCTCATGTCGTCGGCTACGTGGCTCTTCTCGTCGGTCGACTCGTTCAGTTTCATCTCCAGTGCGTCGTGAGTCCACTTGTCGGCTATCAAATCGTTCTGTTTTTTCGCGTTCTTGATTGATCAGTCGAGTATTTGACCTTCCCAATTGATCAACGTGATCGGTGTGCTCTTGTAGTCGATCAACATCACGGTTTTGTGAGTCTTCTCGTTGATCAGCTTGGACAGCCTCCCTCATACTGTGTCGTCGCTGATCTTCACGTCGGTTTTCAGACCGTGAATCCTCTCGAACATTCTCATGGCGTCGGCCACGTGACTCTTTTAGTCGGATGACTCGTTCAGCTTCATCTCCAGTGCGTCGTGAGTCCGCTTCTCGGCTTTCAAATCGGTCAGTTTTCTCGCGTTGTTGATTGGTTAGTCGAGCATTTGCCCTCTCCAATCGATCAACACGATTGGTTCGTACTTCTAGTCGATCAACATTACGGTTTTGTGAGTCTTCTCGCCGATCAGCTCGGACAGCCTCCCTCATCCTATGTTCTTGATCTTCAAGTCGGTTTTCAAAACGAGCATCCTCTCGAACATTCTCATATCGTCGGCTACGTGATTCTTCTTGTCGGTCGACTCGTTCAGCTTCATTCACATTGCGTCTTGAGTCCACTTGTCTGTTTTCAGATCGGTCAGCTTCCTCGCTAAGTTGATTGGTTAGTCGAGTATTAGCCCTTTCCAATCGATCAACGCGATCTGTTTGTACTTCTAGTCGATCAACATCACGGTTTTGTGAGGCTTCTCGTCGATCAGCTCGGACAGCTTCCCTCATGCTGTGTCGTTGATCTTCACGTCGGTTTTTAGAACGTGAATCCTCTCGGACATTATCATATCGTCGGCTACGTGATTCTTCTTGTCGGTCGACTCGTTCAGCTTCATTCACATTGCGTCTTGAGTCCACTTGTCTGTTTTCAGATCGGTCAGCTTCCTCGCTAAGTTGAATGTTTAGTCGAGTATTTGCCCTTTCCAATCGATCGACGCGATCTGTTTGTACTTCTAGTCGATCAACATCACGGTTTTGTGAGTCTTCTCGTCGATCAGCTCGGACAGCTTCCCTCATACTGTGGCGTTGATCTTCACGTCGGTTTTCAGAACGTGAATCCTCTCGGACATTATCATATCGTCGGCTACGTGATTCTTCTCGCCGGTCGACACGTTCAGCGTCATTCACATTGCGTCTTGAGTCCACTTGTCTGTTTTCAGATCGGTCAGCTTCCTCGCTTAGTTGATTGGTTAGTCGAGTATTTGCCCTTTCCAATCGATCAACGCGATCTGTTTGTACTTCTAGTCGATCAACATCACGGTTTTGTGAGGCTTCTCGTCGATCAGCTCGGACAGCTTCCCTCACGCTGTGTCGTTGATCTTCACGTCGGTTTCCAGAACGTGAATCCTCTCGGACATTATTATATCGTCGGCTACGTGATTCTTCTTGTCGGTCGACTCGTTCAGCTTCATTCACATCGCGTCTTGAGTCCACTTGTCTGTTTTCAGATCGGTCAGCTACCTCGCTTAATTGATTGGTAAGTCGAGTATTTGCCCTTTCCAATCGATCAACGCGATCTGTTTGTACTTCTAGTCGATCAACATCACGGTTTTGTGAGTCTTCTCGTCGATCAGCTCGGACAGCTTCCCTCATACTGTGGCGTTGATCTTCACGTCGGTTTTCAGAACGTGAATCCTCTCGGACATTATCATATCGTCGGCTACGTGATTCTTCTCGTCGGTAAACACGATGGGCTTCATTCACATTGCGTCTTGAGTCCACTTGACTGTTTTCAGATCGGTCAGCTTCCTCGCTTAGTTGATTGGTTAGTCGAGTATTTGCCCTTTCCAATCGATCAACGCGATCTGTTTGTACTTCTAGTCGATCAACATCACGGTTTTGTGAGGCTTCTCGTCGATCAGCTCGGACAGCTTCCCTCACGCTGTGTCGTTGATCTTCACGTCGGTTTCCAGAACGTGAATCCTCTCGGACATTATTATATCGTCGGCTACGTGATTCTTCTTGTCGGTCGACTCGTTCAGCTTCATTCACATTGCGTCTTGAGTCCACTTGTCTGTTTTCAGATCGGTCAGCTACCTCGCTGCTTAGTTGATTGGTAAGTCGAGTATTTGCCCTTTCCAATCGATCAACGCAATTTGTTTGTACTTCTAGTCGATCAACATCACGGTTTTGTGAGGCTTCTCGTCGATCAGCTCGGACAGCTTCCCTCATGCTGTGTCGTTGATCTTCACGTCGGTTTTCAGAACGTGAATCCTCTCGGACATTATCATATCGTCGGCTACGTGATTCTTCTCGTCGGTCGACACGTTCAGCTTCATTCACATTGCGTCTTGAGTCCACTTGTCTGTTTTCAGATCGGTCAGCTTCCTCGCTTAGTTGATCGGTTAGTCGAGTATATGCCTTTTCCAATCGATCAAGGCGATCTGTTTGTACTTCTAGTCGATCAACATCACAGTTTTGTGAGTCTTCTCGTCGATCAGCTCGGACAGCTTCCCTCATACTGTGGCGTTGATCTTCACGTCGGTTTTCAGAACGTGAATCCTCTCGGACATTATCATATCGTCGGCTACGTGATTCTTCTCGTCGGTAAACACGATCGGCTTCATTCACATTGCGTCTTGAGTCCACTTGACTGTTTTCAGATCGGTCAGCTTCCTCGCTTAGTTGATTGGTTAGTCGAGTATTTGCCCTTTCCAATCGATCAACGCGATCTGTTTGTACTTCTAGTCGATCAACATTTCGGTTTTGTGAGGCTTCTCGTCGATCAGCTCGGACAGCTTCCCTCATGCTGTGTCGTTGATCTTCACGTCGGTTTTCAGAACGTGAATCCTCTCGGACATTATCATATCGTCGGCTACGTGATTCTTCTCGCCGGTCGACACGTTCAGCTTCATTCACATTGCGTCTTGAGTCCACTTGTCTGTTTTCAGATCGGTCAGCTTCCTCGCTTAGTTGATTGGTTAGTCGAGTATTTGCCCTTTCCAATCGATCAACGCGATCTGTTTGTACTTCTAGTCGATCAACATCACGGTTTTGTGAGTCTTCTCGTCGATCAGCTCGGACAGCTTCCCTCATGCTGTGTCGTTGATCTTCCCGTCGGTTTTCAGAACGTGAATCCTCTCGGACATTATCATATCGTCGGCTACGTGATTCTTCTCGTCGGTCGACACGTTCAGCTTCATTCACATTGCGTCTTGAGTCCACTTGTCTGTTTTCAGATCGGTCAGCTTCCTCGCTTAGTTGATTGATTAGTCGAGTATTTGCCCTTTCCAATCGATCAACGCGATCTGTTTGTACTTCTAGTCGATCAACATCACGGTTTTGTGAGTCTTCTCGTCGATCAGCTCGGACAGCTTCCCTCATACTGTGGCGTTGATCTTCACGTCGGTTTTCAGAACGTGAATCCTCTCGGACATTATCATATCGTCGGCTACGTGATTCTTCTCGTCGGTCGACTCGTTCAGCTTCATTTTCAGTGCGTCTTGAGTCCACTTGTCTGTTTTCAGATCGGTCATCTGTTTGTACTTCTAGTCGATCAACATCACGGTTGTGTGAGTCTTGTCGTCGATCAGCTCGGAGAGTTTCCCTCATACTGTGTTGTCGTTGATCTTCACGTCGGTTTTCAGAACGTGAATCATCTCGTACATTATGATTTCTTCGGCTACGTGACTCTTCTCGTCGGTTGACTCTTTCAGCCTCATTCCCAGTACGTCTTGAGTCCACTTGTCTGTTTTCAGATCGGTCAGATACGTCCCTCATACTGTGTCGTTGATCTTCACGTCGGTTTTCAGAACGTGAATCCTCTCGAACATTATCACGTCGTCGGCTACGTGATTCTTCTCGTCGGTCGACTCGTTCAGCTTCATTCACATTGCGTCTTGAGTCCACTTGTCTGTTTTCAGATCGGTCAGCTTCATCGCTTAGTTGATTGGTTAGTCGAGTATTTGACCTTTCCATTCGGTCAATGCGATCGGTTTGTACTTCTAGTCGATCAACATTACGGTTTTGTGAGTCTTCTCGTCGATCGGCGCTCGCAACATGTCTTTCAGCCTGTTTTCGTCGGTTGGTTCGGATAACGTCTCGCACAACTTCTTTTCGACTATTATCTTCTGATGCCGTTATTCTCTGACGTCGTTCACTTTCCTGTTCGGAAAATCTTTCTTCCCGGCTTTCCGGACGACCTTCTTCAATCACCCTGCGGTAGTCCAAGTGCTCATTACCAGTTTCGTCAACGCGTAGTCCCGGCCCAGCCAAAGAGTTTTTTTTTGAGTGCCATTCAGCCCTCAGTAGCCGGTCCCGGGTAACGTCTTCTCTTCCGGTACGTCGCCAATTATTTTCCCAGCGTTCGTCTAACAAATTATCTTGTCGTTTCGCATTCCAGCCAGGACCTCTGTCAATTAAGTTCTCCCTGTCTAGCAAAAGACTTCGATCATAGCCCGGATCGCAAAAGCGGTCCTTGTCACAGCGCTGCACTAAAGCCAAACTAGTACCGAGGAACAAAACTGTCACAACCGTGTTCAGTTGCCAAGATCCTAAAACCATTGTCACAATGCCAATAAGTTAAAATTTTAGTTTTTTTTTTGCACACAACTTGAAAGAAAGTTTTAGTTTCTTATGGAATATTTTCTCGTAGAATGTAGAAGCTTTTATGGGTTGGTTATTCTTCTCTGAAACTTGAGATGAACTGTGCTGTTGATAGTCGCTACAGCCGCTTTTATATCCTCAAAAAGGATTCGATTTTCCGTGGTGAATTGAATTTCACACACAGTCGCCCTCTTGTAGAGACCGTGATTGATTCAATTTTCTTATCGCACATGTGCACTGATTTGTTTCGTTCCTTGGCGCTATGTGCGAGAAGCTGTGAAGGCACTTCTTGTTTTCTGTTTTTATTCTATACAAATAATCTCCTTCGTCAATCTTTTACTATGCCCATCCACCCAAAAGAAAGGATGAATGAAATTCATTCACGTACTTATGGTGTCGCATATTGATTGGACTTCCAGTTCGATGATTCCTTTGACGTCATAGATATTGCGTACCTATTGCGCAGTGGCTAACAAAATCCTGGACGTGTCGTAATGAGTTTACAGGCTCTATCGTTTGAACAAAAATTAGCTCGCTGCATGTACTCTTCCGATAAATATAGTTGAATTTATGAGGGATTTGCTCAATGAGAAGAAGTTCGTTGTTTTATTACAATAGATTAACGACTATGTATCTAACTATTTAGTCTGTCCAAAACGCTACATATTACCCAGTAAAAAATATCTTTCTAAGGAGTATCACTATGTTAAGCTTGGGGGTGTAACTTCGATAATTTTGTAAAGGTCAATTATTTCTAATATGCCAGCGGGAAAAAAATATTTTAAACATTGACTATGTGGACAAGAACGACTGTTTTACTGTCAGGGTTCCGCTCCGCGAAAGACTGTCAAACTCTTGGAGGCTTAAATTTACGTCAAACCTTTTTAAGCATCTTTATCCGTCCTTTCAATGTAGATCAATCGCTATTATGGTAAGGCCTTAAGAAAACGAGTGAGTAAGTGCAAGCGTTCGTCTGTAACGAACTTCTAAATACCCGACCCGCTTTACCCGGTAACACAAACTTTAAAAGTTTTTTTGAACTGATTCCATATACTGTATGTTGATTATTTGTACTGGCAACGCCCCCAAAAGAGGGCGTTGGGTAAAATTCAAATCAATTGATTCTAATTTCTTTGGAATCATGAGAAAATGCGTTATTTTTCCTCAAAACGCCCCCTAAAATTGTGCGCAGCTTTATGCTTTGTATGAAACAAAATTAGCAAATGGTAATAGCTTTAATATTTTCGATTTAGAACGAATTTCCCGAGAAATCAGGTTTTTAAAGATTCAACATGCCAAAAGTGGGAATGGTCCCATTTTTGTCTAATTAAATGCTTCTGGCCGCTTTTACTCTGCACCAAAAAGGCATTTTGACATTCAAGTCAATTGTGGGCGTGGCTGTGGGCCGATCTTCTCAATGTTTATAATTTGTCTGTACTAAATGAGATCCAATTTTAAAGACCTCTAAACTGCTCACATACGGACAGGAGGGACGGACGGACATGGCTTAATCAATTCACCTATCGGTGTCGATCCAATCTTTTAAAGGTCTTAGGGGTCTACTACGATGATTATTTCACTGTGTTACAAAATATGCATTAAAATTAGTAAACCCTCTGGGTCCGGGTATAAAAACAAGTAAAATTTTTACCGGAACAGAATGGCTTTGGTTGCACTCTGAGTCAGGCGTCAGGGGAGAAAAAGAATCAAACGTGTTTTTTAAATGGCAAATTTTAAAAACATTTTAAAATCTTTAAATAAAATTTAAAAGTTCAGTTTTTTTTAATTTTTTCGCTCAGCTGCGACTACAATTTACCGCTCTGTTAAGGCCTTTAAGAACTTTCTTAAATGTTTTATATCCTCTTATATCCTTTGAATCTATTTTGATTACACTACACTCTTTATAATAGGAGTTTTCTCAAAAAAATACTACCTACTGTTTAATGCACGATATTTTATAAAACACTCTCAAAACCTTATAGGCAGTCCTATGCAGCCAGAATCAACTATTGATAGCCAGTGGCAACATTGCCAAAATGCCATCAGAGACGCCGCCTCTGATGTGTGGGTTTCACACGGCCACCACAACGAAATCCCTGGTTTGACGATGAATGCCGGCAATCACATTCAGCTAAACAGGAAGCATACAAAGCGGCTCTGCACAGAAGGACTAGAGCTGCTCGCGAGCTCTACGAGCAGAGGAGGAGAGAGGAACGACGGCTTCTCCGAAGGAAAAAAAGAGAGCACGAGAAGCGCGCGGTTGAAGAGATAGAGAGATGTTACAACAGGAATGAGGTAAGAAAGTTTAACCAAAGGATCAAAAGGTCCTGCCAAGGGTATAAGCTTCGAACTGAAGCCTGTAAGGAGGAACATCGTTGTATCAAGGGAACATCGTTGTAGAATCGCCGTCGGTGCTGAGGATTTGGAAAGACCACTTCTGCAGACTGTATAACGGCGAGGGCGTACAAAATACCACTTTCAGGCAGAACGAACCATTCAACCCGTGCGAAGACGTTACTGATGAAGCATACGAACGATACCGCCCACCCGACCTGGAGGAGGGGAAAGTAGCTGTGTCTAAGCTCAAGTGCAACAAAGCAGCCGGGGCAGACAGCCTAGCTGCCGAAGTTTTTAAATCCGCTGGCGATGAGCTGGTTAGGAGCATGCACCAGCTCATCTGCAAGATATGGTCGGAAGAAAGCATGCCCGACGAATGGAACCTCAGCATTGTTTGCCCGATCCTGAAGAAAGGAGACCCTCTGAGTTGTGCCAACTACAGAGGCATAAGTCTTCTTAACATCGCATACAAGATCTTTTCTGCTGTACTGTGTGAACGCCTGAAGCCGTTTGTCAACAATATCAGTGTGCCTTTAGGCCAGGAAAGTCCACCACCGATCAAATATTCACACTGCGGCAGATCTTGGAGAAAATCCAGGAATTCCAAATCGATACACACCACCTCTTCATCGATTTCAAGGCCGCGTATGACAGACAGCATCTATAGAGACGAGCTATATAGCGCAATGTCTAGTTTTGGCATCCCTGCCAAACTCGTCAGTCTGTGCAGGATGGAGATGGAAAACTCACGCTGTTCCGTCAAGGTCGGCAAAGACCTCACCGACCCCTTTAATGTCGAAAAAGGATTTAGACAAGGCGACGCGCTGTCATGCGACTTCTTGACCATCATACTTAAGAGAATTGTGCAGAACTCTCGCGCCAACATCAGAGGTACAATATTGACGGAGCATTGACAAACGACATTGACATAATCGGTAGAACAAAGCGTGATGTCAGTGAAGCCTTCGTGAGTATTAGGACGGAAGCGGCGAATATGGGTTTAGCAGTCAATGAGGCAAAACCAAGTATATGCTGTCATCAAGAAAATACCTCCAACACCAACGTCTTGGACAAAACATCACCATCGACAGCTATAACTTTGAGGTAGTTCGGGGCTTTTTCTGCCTGGGTTCCGCTATCAATTCAGACAATGACACCAGCGTTGAAATCAAACGAAGGATAACTCTTGCCAATTGTTGCTTTTTTGGGCTAAGAAGGCAATTGAGAAGCAAAGCCCTCTTTCGAGCAACTAAAGTGTCCAAGTATAAGACCCTCATCATCCCAATCCTGCTTTACGGTGCAGAAGCATGAACCCTGTCAAAGGCGGATGAAAACACTTTAGGCTGCTTCGAGAGGAAAATTTACGGTCCCGTTTGCAAAGACTGAGAGTGGAGGAGGAGATATAACATCGAACTCTACGGGCTGTACAGCGATACGGACGTAGCCAAAAGAGTCAAAACACAACGTCTACAATGGCTGGGTCATCTAGAGCGGATGGACACTAACGCCCGGCCCGGAAAGTCTTCGAATCCACACCGCAGGGACGGCGCGTTAGAGGAGCATCGAGACTCAGGTGGCGCACGCAAGTGGAAGGGGACCTCAGCCAACTTCGCGTACGAAACTGGAGACGGCTAGCTAGAGACAGAGCTGGCTGGCGAAGCTTGTTGGCTGAGGCCCAGGTCCACCCCGGACTGTAGCGCCCCCTTAAGTAAGTAAGTAAGTATTTTATAAGACAAAAGTTGTCAAAAAGCAATGTTTCCCATATAATATGTAACGCATTTATTAGGGTTTAAGAATTTAATTATTTAAAAAACAAAGTGCGGAAAATTTACTGGCTGCCCTTTAAGAAGTTAGTCTAAGCTTTTTTATGTAATTCTGTCACCATAGAAACACGAACATTACATAACCCATCGCAATAACCTTTAAAAATGCTTCCTTTTATCCCATTTACCCAATAAACAACATTTTCAAGTTCAGTGCGCTTGAGTGACGTAAATGCCACAAAACTCAACTAAGTGGTAAAGGCTGTCTATCCATCAACAGGATCGTAACCCTGAATTGAATTCATTCATAAAAAAATTTAAAAAAAAATGTAATCTAAATCCGCTTCAACCGAATAGGCAAGCTTGGTAATTGATAATAAATTACAAGAAGTGTCTTTTTGAAAACGACTAGCCATAACAGGAAGGCAAACTGAATCCGTGCACATGTGCGATAAGAAAATCGAATCAATTGACTATTGAGTGTAAAATTCAATTTAAAACCGCTTCTAATATCCTTTTGCGAATGTATAAAAGCGGAATACGGTTCGCGTTGTCGTTTAGTGCGTCTCTAAGTTTTGGATCGAGTTGCTGTTGGATTTTTTTTTTATTTTGCTTTGTTTCATTTTTGTATTATTTTATTTTTTAAAAGTTTCATTCAATTTGTAATTGACTATTAATGTTAAGTACAATTTTGTGAATTGGTGAGAAGAGTTCAAAGCGCAAGGTAAATTTGGGATAAAGGATTGTTCGCTTCTTATGTAATTTTTTTATAGACATCATATTCTTTGGTAACTCTTGAAAAATCCCAAAAGAACTTTCCGTCCAAGAGCAGAAAATTAAACTTAAGATGTAAATTGACTTCCCTACTAGAAGAGTGTGAATAACAATAAAAATAATTAGATTGTAAAAAAAATTATACCCCATTGTTGGTTATGCGAAAGATATATGCTTGTTAATGTTTGTAAAATAAATTAATATAAATAAATGTCATTGGTGTGAAAAATATATTGGTGTTCGTTAACTTTTTCCAAGAATGGTGTTAAAGCAATATCATTTAATTTTTCTCAGTTGTTGTCATCCAAGGTTTCTACTTACGGAATTTGAAATTTCTAATGCTGTAAGAAATTTTAGTAGCTCTACTAACACAATAATTCCAGTCAAAAGTCAAAGATATTTTTCTTCAAATCTTGTATTTCAAAAGTCCTTTCATATTTCATGGTACAATAATTATAATTATATTTCCTTAATGTTAAAAAATAAATATTTTTTTTTTTAAATAAATTCATAACTCTGGTATACACATAAAATGTAACTAGTCTTATTTTACACAGTAAATAAAAATGTGCAACACACAGAAAAATCTAACAAAGTTTTTCATAATTTAAGAAACGTGCAAATAAAATAATTCACAAACTTGAAAACTGTTTCCTCTAAAAATTCTTTTTATTCAAAAGGTATGAATAAAATCCAAAAGAATAAAATCGAGTTAATTTCTGCGAAAATCAATGACAGACGCTTCAACATTGTAAGCCTCACCCTCAAGGAGGAAAACCTTCTAAATTTTTTCAACTGCACCAGTCTTCTTATTTAGAACTACCTTATTTAGATGCGAGCTATATAAGGAAGTATCCTTTTGACTACCTGTCAAGCTCGTTAGTTCTTGCAGGGTGAATGGAAAGAATACGCTGTTCCGTTACTATTTCAAAAAAAGAAAACTACTTAAGTTCGTCCTTAAAGGTTTTAAAAGCATGAAACAAAACCCTTGAATCTGTATCAAACCTGAACAATGTTTTTTTTTTTTGCATTCTCTACCTTCAAATGCAATTCTTGTAGGTTGTACTTGAAAAATTTTAGTCACTTTATGTTTTGTCATTTTTAAATAAAAAACGTAGACTGAACTATTTGTCTGCAACTCTGTTTAAATAAAAGGAATGAATTCAATTTCTTTTATTTTTTTTTGTGAAAAAGCTTTAAGCGACATTTTTAATCAATTACTTAAAAGTTGTCCAAACGCATCGCCCCTGCTCACCCTGTACACAAATAACTACAGAGTATTCTAATAAAAAAGGTCATGTTCGGAAAGATTTTTTTTTCTGAAATTGTGTTACAATTGAATTTTTATTAATTCCTGTCTGCAAATGTAAACTCTTTGTTGCAGATAAGGCAGCATTATTCAATCAGTTCTAACAATGGACAATTAATTTTTTCAACAGATTGCATAATACAAAGCAAACATATTTCAAGCAATTGAATGCGTAAAATATTTCTATGACTTTTCCGAACCAGACCGTTAAACTAAGTCTTATTTCCATACGACACACGACACATACTAAAACGCCTTGCGAGGAGAAACAAACAGTAACGTTACGATATTTTTTTTTATTTAAACTCAGTTTCCCCTCGTGCTAATAAAATTTAAAATTTGAGCTACAAAATATTTTTTACTTTTTTGGCTGCATATTTTTTTCTGGTTCACCTGTATTTATAATTATAATTAACTTTTTAATACTTTTTTCAAAATTAAATTTCTGGAAGGAAACGTTTATTTTTTGTGTTCGTTTTATTATCGATTTTGATTCAATCTGAATACTTTAGGTTAGTTTTTATTATATTTATATTATTTTCACTTTGAGGTACACACTAATTTGTTATTATTGAGTGAGATATATTTAATTTTTTTTTATGTCCAACGCGGACGGACAGATTATAATTTTGTTTTTAGTTGACAACCGCGCACTACCATATTTTTTATGATTAACCTTGTTGCAAAGTAAATCTCATTTTTTATTTTTTTATAGAAAAGTTAACATTTACTCAAACAATATATTTATTGTTATGTTAATTAATGTAAATAAATAATTATAACTATATAAAAAGTTGAAAAAATAATAAATTATTGTTTAATTATTGTTATCACTTATCAACTCCTCGAGTGCACCATTTAAACGTCCTTTGCTTAAAGCTTCAACTAACATGTGTAAGCGTTCTTCACGCTCCGAGTGTCGACGTTCTAAAGATGAAACCTAAAGGTTTTACAACTTTTTTTTATTTTTATAGAACAGTTATTGAAAAAACAAATATTTGAAACATAGAAGTAAGATACAATAGGACAGAGATAGAATTTTTCTAAGACATGCATTGATTTATTTCATGAAAGTGAGAGATTATTTAAATGTCATAATTTTTATTTAATAAAACATAAACGCAAGTTATTTACATAAAAATTGCTGGCTGTAAATATTAAGTCAAGATATATTGCGTATATATAAAATAAGGTCAATTTTAGCTATTATTTATTATTGCAAAATTTCGCTAATGCATTCACAAAATGCTTATCTGGTGAAATGAGGTGCCTAATTATCGAGTTTAATCAATATCTGTTTATCCAGCAAGAAAACCAACAGTTAACTCAGTGCATTGTTGTTCAGTGCAGTGTTAACCTCGTCAATAAAGTTATCGAAATCTTAGGCTCTCGAAAATACTGACTCTCCCAACTATAAATTCTCATAGAAACAACATGCAAAGAAGTATGAGTTTTCGTCTAAATACTGCTCGATTGTCAATTTAAACAGGAACATGCAAAGTAAGCATTTCACATAGAAACCAGTGACAAAGTGCTGCAGTGTGTACGCAGAAGTAACAGTCCGTGCGTTTAAGGGAACGTTGAATACCCCATCTTATCCCACATTGTAAGTGACTGCTATTCTTGATATATGTTGAAAATTTGTGGCTATCGCAAACTTTGAAAAGGGTCGTGGTCCAATCGCTTTTATTACAAACTATAAATATTAGCATATATATCTCCAAGTTTCGGTTAAATGTGTATTTAAAAATGTAATTTTTGGCTCAAGTTAAATTTTTTTGTGTATTCCTTACTTAAATAAGGCGTGGCTAAAAATTTTGCGAGAGTGAAATCTAGAACGGAGTCTCGTTTACTTAAAATACTCACTTTTATTTCTCATTCTTTCATAAATTAGTCTTAATGCCTATCGAAATTGCGTTTTTATAAAAAATTTAAGAATTTTCTTCAATCCTGCCTCCAAATGTGGGCGTGTGATGTAGAATTAAGTGCTTTCTACATAAGTAAATTTTTTTCAATTTTGAGCAAAAATATTGAATAAAACGCATTTGAAAATGTGACTTTTAAATCGTTGCCACGCCCACTATAGGAGGTATATTTTACTTTAATTTTGTATACCTTAGAATCACCAGGAGATAACAACCAGAGATTAAAACGAGTCTGATCAATCATGATCGAAGACAAAAAAAAATATTTTTCTGATTGTTTGTACTCGTTCGATTTTTCTGTATACTCGCTTTGTGTGTGCCACGAGTAGAACCCGCTTGCAAGCGGTACATCCCCATGACTCGTATACTCGCAAGCAACTCGCTTCTGTGTACCGAAGTTCAAAAAGGCTCGTGGCACATACACAAAAGTATTCGAATGTTTGCAAACAGAACCGATCTTTTCGATCAGTACTTTTGTTCGTACATTATGGGATGATCATATTGATCGTTTGGTTTTTTCCTTGAGAAATTAAGATCTGCGTGTGTGCATGTTCTTTGCAGGTTTTTTGAAGTAGGTAGATAGCTAAATTAAAATACCTAGTTGTAGCATAGGTAGTTCTAGCAAAAGGCCCGAAAAGTAATATCTATGGGTAGGTAGGCAACGGTATATAAATTTTGGATTAGTGAATGAATGAACAATGAATAAAAATATGTGTAAGATGCGTATTTCCAATTTAATGTCAAGAAAGTGGTAGACCTACCCATGTTATACCTGAATGACAAAATGTATTTTCCAAGCGCGTAGGGGTGTAATATTTATCTAGTGGATTTATTGCATCATTGTTCGGCTGTGTAAATTAGCTAGGAGTACTTCTGAATATAGGTAGGTAATGCCTAACTATTGAATTGTCTTTTTTTTAAATGGACTTCACTTATTCTGTTTATCTGTTTATTTAAAAAAAACAAACTTATTTGTGAAACTGATAGTCAAAACAATAGTCGGCACACATTAAATAATTCAACTCACACCTGCATGACAAAAAGAAGTGCTACCACCATTTCATTGTAAATATACTCTCTAGCATCCATTCCACGCAGAAATTAACAAAGGAATCAAACGAACAAACATTCCCCTAAAACCTGATTGCCGATCAGTACACTCGCAAAGAAGGTACTCGCACTTATTTGAACTCGTTTGCACTGGTTTCGAAAAATACTCGTTTGGATCGTTCGTTTTCATGGAAATACTCGCTTTGTACCGTTTGCGGTACAAAAGTGTTCGCGAGCCTTTTGAGCATACATACTCGGTTTGATCGTACTTGTTTTTTCGAACGAGTATTCGATCACGGCGAACATTTTTCGGCTTGTTTTAATCTCTGATAACAACTGTCGAATTTCAGACTTTTCAGACGTCTTACAGTTTTGAAAGCTCTAAAAGTAGTTGCATTTTTACACTGATTGTTGGCGTGTCTGTGGGTGGATTTCAGAAATGTTAACACTTGTACTGCTTCGGATAACAAGGAGCCTATGAACCATTTTTCAGCTTCCGCCAATACACATACATGAGTGTACATGACTGTGCGAGAAAATTATATTCAGTAAGGAAACCCATTCATACTGAAATGGGATGAATTCTTTAATAAGCATTACGAAGTTTGGACAATTACAATCTACCCAAGATCAACCAAATAGCGAATCATCCAGCGAAAGTAATTTTTTGTGTGTGAGTTTAAGACCAGCATTATCGGCTCAAAATTCCTTAAAAACAAGGCTTTGGTTTTCTGTGTTTTAAGTTGCGCATTTTTAAGGACAAATAATACCTTAACGGTCTTGTATGCATATACGTTCATGAAAACCAGATTTTCTTGGGCCCCAATCAGTTGATACGTACACTTATGACATGTGGTTTTAATAGGAAGGCACATAGCAGGAAAATAAAACAGGCCAGTCTTAGTCCTTCAGATCGGAGAAGGAATAAAAAAGAAAAGTAAAAGGATGTAAACTGCTAAATTTTCAGTTAAAAATATTTCCATATACTCTGGCGTATACGCAACTTATATGGCACGGAAATTTAATATAAAAAGTTTAAAATTTCAACGATTTATAATTTCACAAACATTATAATAATGGCTGAAGCTATAACAATTTCAAAAGCTGCCAGGTGAACATCATCGGGAACATGTAGAATTATTTATATTAATTTTGGATCAGGACAGAACAATATGAACTGTAAGATAATAAGAAGCATAGTTAAGCTACTTGTTAAAGCCACTGAGCGCTCTAAAGAACCTTTAAGAGCAATTATAGAGATCACTTGGTATGTTGACTACGCGCCCGCCTGTTAACAACAAAGTTTTAGGGCCTTAAATTCGACCTGGAGCTCTAATATTTGGCTGTGGCAAGTTTTTTTTACTTTTAGCCCACCAATTAAGTGGCATTTAGGTTGGTTTATATGAGGCAGTGTTTTTTTTTACTTAGACGAAATAGAAATTTGTTGATTATTATTGACCAACACCCACTGACGCTTCATACCTGTAGACCGCTCAAAGTACTGAAAAAAGCACTTAGTATTTTCAAAAAAAAAACTTCATTTATTTTTCTATTTTCATACTTTGGTTCTGGGTTTGTAAAGATTTTTAAAAATTTATGTAATGAAGTTTATTCATATATTTCTTCTTTCTTAAATTGCACAAGGCACAAAATGCTTCACCTTTTAACAAAAAATATTTTATGACTTTGGCATCGCGTACTCCAAATGATCCACAGTTATGTATTTTACAACCAGACAATTTTTATGTTTTAGTTTAAAAAAAAAAATTATATAAAGTGTAATGTTGCTAAGATTCAAACTAACTACATCCTAAGCTACATAGTATATTCATTCACTTTTTTGCACTAATGTATACTCTTCTAACATATCTTATATTTAACGACCTGAAGTATCTAGATTTATGTATTTTATTAAGTTGCTTGTTCACAATCTAATCGGCGAGTTGTTCAAGTTCAGTTGCGTGTTATTATGCGTGATAGGCGTGCAAATGACGATAGATACAAAGATGAGATGCAAATAGATATACCAATATTATTTGTTTTTTTTTTCAGTGTTAGTTGACAGTTTATTTGTGTGTGTAGAGAGTAATTTCCAAAATAAAAGTAAAAGTGAAATGTTAGTTAGAGAACTTGTTCGGTTAAAAGTGTTTAATGAAAGAAAACAAGAATACCATGATACAAGAGAAGAAAAGTGAAATTATGTAAACACACATCGGCATGTTACCAGCACCAGGCCGCAGCACTTACCTTAGCCTTGAGGGCATAATAGTCGACTGGTACTTTTCGCCGTTTCTGCATGGCATATGCCTCATCACGTTCGGTCAGACGTTGTTGCAGAATGCGAACCGTCTCATGGCAAGATGCTAGTTCACGTTCATGGGCAGTTTGGAGTGTCTTCAGCTGAAATAGATGCATAGAGGTGTGAGGAAAGAAAATGCAAAAAATTAAAAAAGAGGCACATAAAAAGATTGACGTGACCACACTTACATCTTGCAGGCGTTTGTCATGTAGTGCTTTATAATCGAATTCCAAAAGTTTGATTTTATTGAGGGCCTCTTTGAGGGCTTGATTATCGCTACATTGGTCTGCGGTGAATTGACTAGAGTCGTGGTGGAATTTGCGTGAGGATGAAACGTTGCTGCTGGAAGCACTGTGAGTTTTATCGGATTTTAAGGCTGCAAGCAAAAAAGTGAAGAAAAAAAAATGAGCGTGAGAGTGAATTGGTTGCGAAGTAAAATAAGAAGCGCTATGTGAAGAAGAAAGAACATTGACAAAAAATATGCTCTGCAAAATTTAACCCGCTAAGTTAAAAGATATTTTTGCTAGAAATTATTGCTATCTAAAAATTTTGAAAAGTTTTGTTATATATTTTCAAAGCTTCAGTCCGTTCAGGCGGATTGCATAATACCTTACCCTTCCCGAAAAAAATAATTTACCACGTCTCTGAAAAGAGGACGGAGTGAAAATTATAACTTTTACGTTCTTCATGGTGGTTGCATGCTTTTTGCCCTTAAAACCCTGCCTTTTTACTCAATAAATCACTTTTCTTAAAGCTACGCCTGCAAAGTTGGGCGGACACATATAGTACATATAGTAAGAAAACATTCGGAAAACAATAATACCTACAACATTTATAACATAAAATTTTTCAAGCTTCATATAATTTTTTTTTGTTGAAAAAAACGTAATTTTAAGTTGAATCCAATAAAAAAATGGCCAACGGTCAATCCTACGGCAACTTTTTTTTCTATCACTTTAACGACAATTCAAATTGGTGCTGTATGCCAAAGAATGAATGCGCTGGTGCGTGATTCAGTATTTGAAAAATAGAGGCGTATCATTTTCACGTCTGTATTTTTTTAAACAAGTCTTAAGATTTCAAGAATTGGACATTTAATTTCCCTTTTATATTCCAACAACATGTTGCGTACAACTTTCTTTGTAGAGAATTTAATGTAGATAATACAGTGCGTTTAATTTGTTTTTCTGTTGGCTATAGTTTCCGAGTAATTTACGGAAAAAGGGCGGCATCTTGGCAGTCCCGCACTATTAACTTTCGTTCAAAGTTTACCAATACACTATAAGAAAAACTGCACCCTTTATCCCTATCCTTTGAAAGGGGTTATAAAATTGGATGGTACTAATTGCATTAGGGGCGGCAGATAAGAGACAATTGAAAGAAATCAAGAAAAGCGTTGTATAGATAGAACTGAGCCCTGGGCATACCAGCACTTAAATAGTTAACATCAGATTTGAAGCTGTCCAAAACCACTTGAATACAATGCTTCAACAGGAAATCTTGAATCCAATGAAAAAATGAAAAAAAAAAATTGGGTCTCTAAATGCACGCATTCTAGGCAAGTGGGCATAGTGCTCTACTCTGACAAATGCTTCAAAAGAATATCAAGCGCAGTAGCCTTGCTTTTACCAAGGAGATGGAAGGAGTGGTGCCACTTTTCCGTAAGTTGAGCCATATTCTTTTGATACGAAAGTCGTATTGAGGACCTATTAAGGAGCTTCTGTGACTTGGAATATTTTATGAGCTAGCAAATCATCAGCGTTTCCGTAACCTTAACGTATGTTCGGATGGAGAACAAAAATAGACTTTTGGTGTCAAACAAATGCCTTTTTGCAACTACCAGAAAAAGACCGAAAGTTTGGGACAGATAGAAAAGCTTAAACAGTTGTTTCGACAGCGAAGAAGAACACCATTTTGACTAAAGGGCTCTGTCATCTAGCCCACCAGTCTTACATTGAGCTGTAAGTAGAGCTCGAAAAAAACTTTCAACCTTTATTTTAATTTGGTTTCTCTTCAAAAGTTATCCAGATTATTATTTATTGAGTACATAATATAAAATTCTCTGAGCGGGACACTTATTTCAATGCTCAATCCGATAATTTTCAGAGAGAAACAAAATTTAAATAAAGGTTGAGAGCTATTTTCGAGGTTTATTAATAAAGTGATCTTTATTTATTATCTGAACAGCAGAGAGTAAATCAAAGACATTTGAAAAGGTTGAGAGTTATTTTTGACCTCTGGTTGTAAGAAGCTGGCCTGGCCCACCTCCTCGAAGTTAAAGCTGACCTCTCTTGCTTAATTCTAAAAGGAATGCGCAAGAATGGTTGATGCTGTAAAGGTTGCGGATGTGGCTGGACCTGTCAAAAAATGTTCAATGCGCTAAGCTGTTCGCACTGCAACAGAATTGTGAATTGTGATGAGGCGCAGCTCGTTGATATGGATCAACTTTGGTTTGCTTTGGACATTGTTGACCAAAAAATATTTTACGTTTGGTTATCTGTTGTTGTTTGTGTGATTTCGCTTCTTAAAATGGAAAATTCGTAGCATGGAAAAATGCAAATGTCAAAAATAATTTTTGCCAACGACAATTTATTGTGTGGGTGGCACCAAATTTTCATTTAAATCGTGCTGTAAAATTCTTTTCTGATCGCAATACGCAACATGTGCTCAACAAAAATATCATGTCAGTTCAAAAAAATGCCTAATTTTATTTTAAGTCAAATGGCGCAATCTGTCACTGAATAATATGTCTGAAGTGATTCATTTAATTTGTTATTAAAGCAATCCTGCATGTTGCAAATTCGAAAAAATTAAATATAATTTCCTAAAAAAAATAACTGGCCTCATAAAAAGCTTTAAGCATTTTTAGTTTTAACACGAAAAAAATGTTTATTTTATTCGCTTAACCCATATTTCAGCTTGATACGCACAAGCACAAACAAACACTCAAGTGTCCACTTAAATTCATAACGAATTTATTTAATTCTTCATCGTAATTCTTCCTTCCTTAATGATTGCGAAACACTCCTGCAATACGTTTCTATTTATCCATTTTCGTTCAATGTTATTCTACCATTACGCACATTCATCCTCTTTTTATTGAAAGACCAAGTAAATCTCACTCTACAACGACACTCTTGATTTCTATAGAAGTAAAGTGGACGCTGTGGTATGCATTTCCTTTTATTTGACTATCTGTCGGTGATTTGGATTCTGGTCACGAAAACGACTTGTTATTTATGGCAAAAAAGCTTGGGACGGACACTAATGAAGGCAAATACATTATTGCAAGGGTGACAATTTTTATTGGCCAAACAATAAATCATCTCGAATTCGGTTTTATTGATTTTCTCTTGACAATTGGAAGTCAAGACACATCAATTTACTGTAGCTAAAAACAGTTGGTCAGAAACATTTTTGTATTCATGTGATTTGACAACTGAAATTAACAAGGTGAAGTAGTTGAAATGAGAAACATTTATCATCTCAATATTTAAGGGCATATAAACGACTTGCTAAATTGATCCTTAGATCAACGCGTAGATTAGTCAAAACACCGCAGGGTATTTTCGAAAATTCTTATGAGCGAAACATCATGTGATATGCACAGTTCCTGAAATTATCCGTGGTCGTATAAGACTACTTTCAGAGAAAATAATCTTTAAAAGCTTTGAACTATTAACACCCACAATGCATCTTCTCTTTTAAGTTCAAGGATTTCCCTAGTCTTCCTAAAGCACTGCTATTTCATTTCAGCTTTATTTAACCTTCAACCGATTTCACTCGAAAACCCCTTCGGCACTGAAATCGAAGATTGGCTTTGCAGCAAAATCTGTTTCTTGCACACTCATCTCACCAGTAAAAGAATCAAAGCCCACGCTGAAAAAGATACCCTTAACATCATCCTCATGCAGCTACTTACCCTCCTTCTCTTTTTGCAATTTGCGAATGGTCCTCTTGCACTCATCCAACTCCCTGGTCAGTCGCTGCATGGCTTTATCCTTAATGGCCAAATCGACCCTCATACCACGAATAGTTGCCAGCAGATGAGCATCTTCCTTGGCGGCAGCATGATAGGCAGACGCAATTGTTGTGTCAGACTGTGAGAATGGTAATTTGCTGGACGCAGTGGGTTTCTTCAATCCCGATTGCTTTGAACTTGGCCTACTGTTTGACGGCGTGGAACTGGCGCTGGTGTTAGCACTCGAGGTATTGGTCGCCGTTGATGTTGTTGCTGCCGCGGCATTACTTGCAGCACAATCAGTTTGCGTACATGATGTCACTGTTCTGCGCTGTCGTTCAGGAATTTCCTCGGTTTGAGTGCAGCCGTTATGGTAGCGTTCAGACTTTTTGGAGACAAAATAATCGAGTGTCCTCACTTGGGATTCTATTTTCTCGTTGAGCTTTGTATTGATTTCCTGAAGGCTGTTCCGAAAAAAAGATAATGTGTGTGTGGGGTGCTCACAGTGAGGCGACACTTTAATAGCCCAACAAACGACTTACCTCAACACTTGTGTTTCCAAATCGGCGATGTGTGTCTCATATTTTGACTGTACGGAATTGAAACGAGCCTGAACGTTAGCCAATATTTTTTGTGCTTTAATGTCCTGCTCCTTGGCATCGGATTCCAACTGGGCGATACGCTGCTCTAACAGGCGACGACTGTGACTGTCGTCACTCGCGGATGATTTCGAGGGATTCTTCGAGGCAACTAAAACAGAGAGTGAAGTGCAAAAAAGGGGGGAATGCTTTTATAATTAATACTCTGTACATAATTTAGAAGAAAATTAGGATGAAATAAAATTTACGAACGGGAATTGGAATCTTTTATCGAAACTTACACTTACCAATTAATGCTGACACCGAGTCAGGATGCTTCCGCATAAGTATCCTCTCCATTTCTCTGCATTGGCGCTGCAAATCCTGTATGGTTTTTGTATCCTTTTCCTTCTGATCTTGAGCCTTCTTGCGTTCGCTGCGGCTTTCCTCCAATTCGGTTTGTAAAACTCGCTGCAGTTCTAATGCTTCATTCCGATCGTTACGAGCTGCTTGCAGCTCAGTTCTTAAAATATTCGCGCACTCGTTCAAGTGTTGGACGTCAAGTTTCAGTACCTCCGATTCCTCCTGCAAATGCGTATTGTTCTCCCTTAAATCCCTGTGCAGTTGAGACAATGAATCGTGCTGAATGCGCAAACTTTGCAAACGCTCTTCGGTGTCCTTGAGCTTCTCCTGCAAATGCTCAATTTCCTGCTTTAGCACATGCTCTCGCGTAATAGATATCGAGTCTATGGGCGAGGTTACCGCCGAAACGAGGTGCTTCGGTGACGAATTCGTCGATTTATCACAGAATGTTTTACTCTCTTTGACAGCTGTCGTAATTCGCTGCTGGCTACTACGTCGTCGCTGATCAAAAGTAAATTCCGTTTGGCCAGATCGCATCGCTAGGGGTGGTGGAGGCAATGCCACTCCTCCATCTTCATCATCGTAGAATTCGGAATTGGAACTAGCCCCGCTGTCGACAGTATCGATTGTTGGAGTGGTGCATTCCGTATGCATCACACACGGTATAGGCGTGGGAGTGCATGGCTTTTGAGACGACGACGATGGCGAAACGTGATCTTGTGAGTTTCGTCGCAGCGATTTCGCATTCAATTGGTGTGATGGCGACGGGAGCAATGTTGCATTTGCATCGTTATTCGAACAATTGATGTCGTAATTTATGCCATATGTTGGGCCGTCGTTGACAAACAGTTCTATGGTTTCAATACCTTCGGTGATTTCTTCGATCTGTCAATGGAAGCAATAAGAAAAAAAAATTCAATTTTTACTTTGTTTATGCGGAATGACATTTTAAAAATTTGTTCGAAAAAAAATAAAGGTTTAAATCTGATTACAGTAAACCTTTACTATCCGCAATCAATATGCATCACAGATACACCTCACAGTAAGTAGGTTAGGCAGTAGATGCTGTCCCCTACTGCATTACAGGAATTACAGCAAGGATATAACATACTAAGTGCCTGTTTAAACCATGTCTTGAGGAGTTTTTTAACCTTCGGATACTCCCCCCAAATTTCCGTCGGATCAACCATAGTGCTAGTAAGGACTCTATAGAACTAGACAAACTCGTTGCTAGATACTTCATGACTCATAAGGTACAAGCTAGCTCGGAAAGAGACATTAGTGGAAAAATATCGATGGTTAATCAGTCAAGTGAATCCGTGTTTACACCTCGGACCTCTTCCCAAAATATCACACGATATCGCGCGATATTCTGATTTTCACATTGAGAAGATGTATTCTTTTCGAAATATGAATATGAATTGAATATGATTGTGTTTCTCTTCAAAATAAATTCTATCATCCTGTGCCTTTTTGAACATGCTGCTTTCGACAACACTAGGATATGCCTCCATATCAAATGCTTTTCTCGACAGAAATATAGACCAAGCTAAACTGGGCTAAAGCGATATGCTCAAAAGCCGGATGTTGACTACTTCATCAGTATCAGCCATAAAGGGTTGTCCAATGCCCACATATGGAGGCATAATGTTGTCATTTTTGAACCTAGTGCAAACTAACCTTTGTCATCATCACTCTTCTTGCGGTGTTTAATAACTCTCGTGTAAGCCCGCCTTCAATGCAGATTTTCGATTCTGGCAATTAATTTCAATTTCCTAAAATCCGGCCAAATCAACACCTAAGAATTTTTTTTTTTCTTTTTACTAAATAAATTCAAACTGCCAAAAGCGGATGCTTGCCAAATTTATTTTCTTTCAAAAGTTGGCCCTAACAAGGTGTTAGGTTTGAGACAAATTGAAGAGAACAAAAAAAAACTGCAGATGAAACGCTGTTGTCTACTATCCATAAATTCACAAGGCAGGCAGACTACCTAGATGCCGAAGTCAATTCTCCTCAAATCCATTTCATGGCTGAATAAAAACAATTCATGTTGCGGTTTTTCTCTTCGTATAATCTAATGAAAGTGCAAAGCGATCCTAATCAATTACAAATGTTCACTTCTGTTTGACAGTAGAAATTAGAAATTCAACTGTTTGCACTGGGCACATGAGTACGAGAAAGCAAAACGCCAAGCAATTAAGTGCACACTTTGGAACCTAAGACAACAATCTTACGTGGGATAATCCGTAGCGGGCGAGCAAGCTCTCAAGAAATAATGAGATGCAAATAACTTGAACAATTCGCAAATGCTCCAAATGAAACGTGGAACCATGAATCTTCCATGGCATGGCGACGACGACAGCCATGCTGATGATGTCGATGATAAAGAAGCTGTTGACTAAACTATACACGAGCTGTGGGAGACAGCGGGCCCCAGAGCCAGCACTACACTATAGATACTCTTAACAACAAATGAAGAGCTGCTGCAATGGCAATTCAATACAAAAAAGCAGAAGGTAAAAAACAAAAACACAATTTATAATTATGTGCGCGAGGAAAAATACTCCAGAGTAAAGGAGTACATGCCACTTGGGCGAATCTCCTCCCTCGGACACTGTATGCGGAGCCATGCTAATGAAAGTGAAAAGTTAGTACAATCAGTGACACGGGGTAAAAGTGGCTTTCAATAAAGGTACTTTCCGCTGTTTGGGGAAGATCTTATAAGCACCGAGACGCATAATGCCGCGGTGTTTTTTTCCTAAAATTGGTTTTTTGTTTGTTTGTTGTTTTTTTTTTTTTTTGTGACGCACGTGCTTGCTGTAATAATAACTTTCGATACTTGTCAGATTTTTGGATCTATCAAGTTGACTCAGCCCATACATGAATCAGCTGTTGGCGTTGGAAGTCGAAATCGGAGCTCTGTGAATGTATAGGGACTTACATAACTATATGCCAACTGATGTTAAAAGATTTTTCTAGATAGCAATTAAAAAGTATTGTCAGGAAAGCGAAACGATTAAGACAAAGAAACATCTGAATCGGAAACATTTTGCTTAGGGTCTATCTTTGGTTCATCAAAGCGCCCTCGTTACATTGAAACTTGATCGTGTCAAATGGGCATTTTTATAAGAGCTTGTTTTTAAACTATTGCTTAAGATGTAAACATTCATTGCAAGCGGACTTTTAGAAAAAAAAAATCCACAAAACTAGGTATAGCTACGGAAAAGCAGCATTAAATTATCCTTGGTTTCGGGGGTTACGTTGACTTCCGATGTCAAAATTTTTTTTTCACCCAAGCAAGTTTTCTAGGTGTAGCTCGTTTCACAAGTTTCACTGCAGTCTACCATTCTCGTCATTTCTTGACATGCTGCGCCAAACGCTTCGAGTTGCCCAAGCCAAATGGTCTCTTTTGGTCCTTTCTTAAAGATAGGAGTATAAAACGATGGAACAACATACCCTGGCATAGAATTTATAAGTGCAAATAGGGAGCTTAGCTCGAAGGCTAAAAGGTAAAAAACACGACTAAAAGCTAAGGGACAAGTTGCCCGCAGGCCGCAGAATAATTTCTTTTCGCTTCTAACAGAAGCGTTTACCCAGAATGTCACCACAATTTTGGCAGCATCAGGTGAAAGAAAAATAACATGCTATAATGACTTGAGGTTAAGGTAAGTTTTAAATGCTAAGGTCGGCAGAGGCTTAACCGACCAGCTTTTTACTCTGAAGATTATTCTTGAGAAGGCCTGGGAATATGCCAAACCGGTCTATGCGTGTTTTGTAGATCTGGAAAAGGCGTATGACCGAGTCCCTCGGGATACACTGTGGAGAGTTGTTTTTTGGACCTCTTCTGAGAGCCATCCAGTCTTTGTATGGAAATCAAATCCCGTCCTTTTGATGTGCGCGTTGGACTTGGCCATCCTTGCATCATCCAAAGGGGAACTTCAACGAGCACTAGATAGGTTTACAGCCGTCTGTGGTGATGCTGGGATGAAAGTTAACGTGAACAAAGCGGAAGTGATGGTTGTTTCCCGAACTCCTGCGCAATGTACCCTGCACATAAATGGAGTTCCATTAAAACAGGTGGAGAAGTTTAAGTATTTCGGGGTCTTTTTCACGAAAGATGGGAGGAGTGATACTGAGTTGTCCTGTAGAATTGGCCAAGCTGGAGCAATAGTAAAGGAACTGCGCTGGCCGGTCATCAGGAAAGCTGAGCTTGGAGTGAAAGCAAAGATCTCAGTTTTTAATTTAGTGTTCGTTCCGACCCTCATCTATGGTCATGAAATTTGGGTAATGACCGAAAGAATTAAATCGCGGGTACAAGCTGCCGAAATGAGATTCCTGAGGTGCGTTGCTGGTGTTACTCCAAGGGACAGAGTGAGAAACGTCAGTATTCGTAGGAATCTTAATGTTGAGCAGCTACTTCTCCGAGTGGAGCGATCGATTCTTCGATGGTTTGGACACGTTGTTCGCATGCCCCCTGACAGACTTCCTAGACAGGTCATGCTAGCCGGTAGGCCAAGAAACAGGTGGTGGGATCAGGTAAAGAATCTCTCTGAGTCCCGCCTGGGGATTGCGCCGGAATTTCTTGAGTTGGTGGCGGAGGATCGTGAAAGATGGAAGGACCATTTAGCCACCCTCGCGCGACCCTTTTAAATGATAAGCGGTGATGAAGGATTAAAGAAAAACAAAAATAATTAAAAAGCTAACCAAACGTATCGTTGCTTATATTAAGGAGCGGCCCCTATGCCAAGGCCATACAAAATTGAATTTAATATTGAAAAGTGAAAAATTACAACAGTTTTCAATTCTACAAACATTACAATAATGGTTAGTCCTATGATCATTTCAAATGCCGCCAGATCATTTCAATTTTCTTGGTGTGGAAGGAAGTTTATAATAATTGGTAAGTAAGCGATACTGGGTAATTTGCTAATCCATCGATGACGACAGTCCTCTAAGCTTCAGATATTTTTGAACTAAGTCTCATGGAATCAATTATATCTCTCGTTGTTTGCCTTAAACACGAATTGAACGAATTGAATGAAAGAAGTTGAATATTATACAATGTCTTAGCCGGACACTAATCTACGATTAATATAAATCCTCAACTAATTTATAAAAGCGATTAAAAATAGATCCCCTCTTAAATCGCATTTAGCCAATGCACAATCCTTTTTTATGCCACATTCAACCCTTTACAGTGTGAGAATCGGAAAAGGGAACTAAAACTGTTCACATATGACAGATCTGCCACAAATACGTTTTCTATTGGTATTTTTACTATTGGTATTTTTTCTATTGGTGGGGTGCCGTGGCGTAGTAGTTAGTGTGTGTGCTTACTACGCCGGAGGCCTGGGTTCGAATCCTGCCATCGTCACCTGAAAAAAAAGACTTGTTCTTTTTCACGGTCCCCACCTCCGCGAGGGTTTGACAAGCCCTCCGAGAGTATTATTTGTCTTGAAAAACTTCTCAAAGTGCCGTTCGGATTCGGCAAAAAATTGTAGGTCCCTTTGTATGTAAAAGAAATTAACACACCAGCATACATTGTTGAGAAGTCGGCCCTGGTTCACCTCGAGCTGTTGCGCCACTCTATTTATTTTATTTATTGGTATTTTTACAACGGAAATCTTTTTCGCTCTTGAGAAATGTCATCGTCACTTTCCTAGTTGAGAACCAGGATGTCCTATGTTTGTCGGGTGGAGCCGCTTCGGGATTTATTTTTTATCATCTCGCACTAAATCGCAGTTTTTTGGCCGGTGGAGACATAGAATTATGAAAACAGAGTTGAAAGGGTGAGTCAATGCTGAAATTAAATAAAATCGGCTGTGTTTCTTACGGATCCAAAAGGTTACTTTCACATAGATCCGTCCATTGTACTGGATTATGTTGATTTGGTGGGCTTCGCTCGATCGCGCCTTTTCCCAAGAACTTAACTTCAGCCACCTCATGATAGAAACTGCCCCAAATCGTACAACTTTGTTTTGTTACAAGCCCTAAATTCTATTAATTTACTCAGAAGCATTGCATTGTGACGTTTGCTGTGTGGCACGTAGCCCCGTCCAACTAATGTGACATGTCGTTTACGAGCTTTTCGTTCTGCGACAAATTTGATCTTTAATGAAAACAATGGCCAATGGGCGGATTTCGGGACCCAAAAAGCAAAGATATGCAATTTGAAGCTCCTGGACAAAGGAGATGCCTCATTCCTCCAAGGTCTTAGCGGTCTACGGTCATTATTTCTCATTTGTTGTATTTTGTAACAAACTATAAATCATCAAGCTTAATATCCTTACTCCTGTGATGGGGTGAAACAACGCATACAGGGCGCAACAGTACAGCGTTAAAGAGCCATGTTTGAAATGCTAAATCCCTATGTAGGAACACTTAAATTGCCTCCCGCAATTTATACAAAAGCAATTGTATAGCCAGCAGAAAATTAAGTTTTTGCTGATTATAAACTTTAATATTACCATGTTTCGATAATATAGCGTGGACAGAAAAACCAGGTCCGCTTTTTTCGCTTTTAATTTTATATTGTTAATCGTTCTTGGGTGTAAGTATAACTTGGGTGCCACCAATCAAAAAGGGAAATTCCGCTGGCTTTAGATTTTTTGACCATGTGCCAAAGTGTATTCTTTTAGTAATTTTTTACCAGCCTTTTGTTATAAGATACATTGCTTACAAGCGGATTTTTAAATTTTTATTTAAGCTATTCACACTGATTGTAATAGTAAGAAAAATTTCAGCCGTGTTAACAATATTTTATAATTAAAAGTCGTCCCTGATAATGTCCATAACCATGGACGAAACGTTGGAGCAAATTTAAAGATATTCTAATTTCTCAATAAAAAATGGCATTTTAATAAATATAATATATATTTTTTAATGCTTTAGTTAATTTGAACTATAACCCTCTTTTAGGCCACTGGATATTTTGAAGTGTTTGGGTTTAAAAACTCACATTTTTCAAAAGCTCAATTTTTTGAGCTTCTGATATTTGAAGACTGGAACTCTTATTTTTAAAGCGTGAATTTTAAAATTTTAATTTGGAAGGACATGATTGCAATCCTACATAAAAATTCATCAATTACCATCCAATCCTTAGTAGAAATTACATTCAGTATTGTGCGTAACATTATTTCAACTATTATTCAATGCTCGAGACCCTTCCGGGATTCTCAAGCCATATTACCACACCACACCATCATTATCTCACAGCGAATTGTGTAATGCCCCAAAAACCGTGTTAGCTTTTGTTCCATTTGTGTGCCAAGCTTAAGCTTGCCTATTACATGACACCGTTTAATGAGACCCCCTAATCAAATTGTGAAGTGTTGACATCTAAATGGTGCTCTGCCAATGCCCTACCTCACCAAAACGCCACACGCACAGTGCAACACACTGCATCCAAGCAACAATCGTCGTGTCGCTCGACAACCTCTGGCATAAAAAAAAACTTTAATCAAGTCGAAAGAAATTAAAAAAGCATTTAAACACTCCACCTAGACATCTCTTGTTGGTGAAAGAAAAGAAAGGTGAGTGTGCACAAACGACACGACTCCCCTTTGGACAGTGCCACCTCTCTCGATGAATGAACCGATGACACACACACGGTGCGGTGCGAACACGTCGCGCTTGGCAATAGTGGGCAGGTTGGCCTGGCTTGGGTACCCCCACAATCACCTGGAAATTATCATACGGAGCCAAGTTTTTTTTTTACAAATTGATTGTTTACAAATTAAGGTATAAAAGTCGCAGCCTATTTGGTCGTCATGTCGCATTAAGGTTTCAGCTGGAATCTCGCAAAGATGATCAGCTCCGCCACCGCATCACGATTCGCGTTCTCAAGTGTAGCCTCGTTGCTGTTGTTTCTATTTTTGTCGACGACAGCCGTTGGCGCGGGAATATCAATTGATCGCACGCTAGGCGAAAGTGAGGACATAGGCGATGATCTCGGAGGACGCAATGTAGACTTTGACGTCGACGTCGACAATGGCAATGAGGATTTTACGTCGAGATTGAGGCGCTACGATGGCGCTCAAGTCTGGAGGATACTGGTCGAGAATGACAAGGAAAAGCGTATGGCTGAGGAGCTGCTATCCAAATACGGTGAGTTGCTAGTTCCCGAAGTCAAGTGCTTAGGTGTTTTGCGAGTATTTTGTTTTTTTTTTCGACTTTTTCTGCGACACGATCGACGACGCGCGCAATGAATTGCAAATCAGCTAATTCAAAAGAAAGTGAACGTTGATTATACGGTTTTTTTCGTTGAGGAAACGTTATGTTTGGAAAAAATTCTTCGGTTAGTGATCTTCTGAATAATTGTGAATTAGAAAGAGAAATGCCATCAAATTGGCAATGGACTGTAACTAAATTTTAATGTTTGAGCAAAAGTGATGAAGTGCTCCGAAGGTGTCTCTTAAATGTCTTTGAATTTGCCCTGTGATAGATGTTTCGTTCTTTTTTAAGTGTCAGCATAGTTGAAGAACTTTCAAGCATAAAAAAAATTATAAATCCTTATGATTTAAGTTTAAATTGTTTTATTTACTCTAATGTAAACGCCAACAGTTTTTATAAGTGGATGTTTCTATACCCTCAATATGTATAGGTGTAGAAGTTCAAGTTTAGTGATTTTTATTATGGTTCAGTCGACTCAATGTTAAACCAAAAACCAAGGAGAAAAGTTCAAATGCTTTAGGGAGCAAAAACTCCCACAAAACTAATGTCATATCGCCCAATATTTTGGAGTGATTCTAGTATAAAGCAAAAATAAGAATGGTCCTAAAAGTCGTCCTTGCGGGACACTGGAATTTATTTCTTTGAATTCTGAAAAATCACACTCGTATCTTACAAGAAAAATTCTGTTTTCAAGGTATGACTCCGAAATTCTATGGTGTTTTTTCTGGTATACCGTAACTTACTTCAGGCCTTCGTACCATACCTTGTCGAAGGCTTGTGGTACGTCGAGAAAAGCCTCAGAAGGTTTTTTTTCCCCTCTTCTACAGCTTTTTTAATTTCGCTTGTTCCTCGAAAGACCTGGTCGATTGTTGAATACTTTTCCTTGAATCTCGATTGTTGGTCCGGTATCAATAGTCTTTCTTTAATTATTGCTTTAACTTCTAGGCCGAAGTTTCTCCGACCGTTTAAGCTGCTGCAACCGTTGAAGTAGAAGTATCCGGTACTTCATTGGTTTTGGGATCCCCCTACTGTTCGCTGTCAATCGAGTTGAATGTGCGCACTAATTAACTTAAAAAATTAGTTCAATAATTGATTTATTCAAACTTAGTCAACCCTAATTCAACCCTCTTAACACGTCTGAAATAGAGCTCAAAACCGAGCTTTCACTTTGTTGGGAAGACCAAACACGCAATTATTCTTGTGAGTGCCATAAATCCAATGGATTTAAGGATCCCCGAACAGATTCTTAGACAAGCTTCAGGAGAAGTTTTCTCAGGACCCGCCTATCTGCATCTGGACCCATGAAAATGGGTCTCGTTGGCGTGACTGCCATGGGTGCAAACAGACCAACCGACTACGACAGGAAATTCCCAAAAAGTCAATGTCTTTCTTTCTACCTTTTAGGATGATAGACTGCAGACTGCTTGCCGGCGTTTTTTCTGTTTATGTTTTCCGTTTATGTCTCTGAGAGTGAATGCCGGACTTCTAGGTCCTCCTCTCTGAAGATTCGTTCAATGAGGTAAGGTTTCTGCATGCTAGTACATTGGGCCAATAGTTTTCTCTCACTGAACCATCCAATAGTAGCAAGCTCAAAAAAAAACGTTGCTAGACGGGCCTTTGCATTAAATGTACCATAAGCGCCCTAAAGTCTTAACGCCCTATCGTATTCAGTATCATAAACGCCCTAATAGCGTATTTAGTTTCTGTGTTTTGATTTTTCGATAGTCGATTTGAAGCAAGTCTAGGTACTCGAAAAGATTCAGCAGGACTCAAAAAGTTATTCTCTAACCATTGATGGTTATATCTGAACAATACAGCCAAAAAGTAATATTCTCTTTACCTTAAGCACTCTGTCTCTGGTTGTCCATTTTAAAACTTTTTTGAACCTTTAACTGTAACTTCGGTTTTGACTTAAAATTCGCTCAACATTTTAGGATTCATTTAATCCTGTAAGGCACTTAAAAGGTCCTTAAGACAAAACATAAAAAGGCTGTTAAACACCAGGAAAACTCACAGAGATGATTGAATTTCTAAACGGTCACGGATAGCTTAATTGGTAAAAGAAGTGCCCGCGATAGGTGAAGCTAGTAAATTCATGAACTGCCGGTAAGTCGAAAATTGAATTTTCTTTCGATGCACTAGTGTTGAAACTCTACGCTACGACTATGAACATGACAGACTTCGAAAGCTTTGTACAGTTGCTTCCATTGTTTTGTAGAACAAGGGTTTCAATGAAAGCATTGATTTATTAAAAAGCTCTAATTTAAGGCTTGACACAAGTTGCAGTGTTCTTTTGCAGAATAAGATAGCGAAATGACAAAACAGTTTTCCTTTTTATTCCCGACCCAGGGTATATTAAATTTGATGTATAGTTTGTAACGCAGTGAAATAATCACCGTAGACCCCTAAGACCTTTTAGAGATATGAATGGGACCGACAGGAGAATCGATTAAGCCATGTCCGTCCGTCCGTCCGTCCGTATGTAAACAACTTTTAGGCCTTAAATTTTAAGGCAGAGAGCTGAAATTTTGTGGGTTGGTTGGAAGTGCAGTCCTTCAGATCAAGTTTGAAAATAAGCTGAATCCGCCCACAGACACGCCCACTACAGGCCTGCATGTGCGACCATCTCTAATTTAAAAAAATACATTTTGCGCTAGCGAATTCATTTTTGGTACATAACATTGCCTTATAATTGTCTTTAAGGTAGCTAAAAAATTTTTAGCTTTTTCATTGACCACGCCCACTTTTTAAGGGATTTTAGCTTAAAATGACTGTTTTTCAATAAATATATATAAAATTTGACAAAAAATTTTATGACAAAAGCGGTAGATATTAACATTTTTTAACTTTTATGTATATATTGTATGTGCCTCCGCCCACTTTTGTGGGCGTGGCGTTAAAATAAGTGATTTTTTAGTTAAAAAGGCGGAGTTTTAGGCCAAAATGTATGCAACCACCCAGTATAAAGCATTCAACAGTTATATTTTTATATCCCGCCCACTTTTTGTAGGCGTGGCAGTTTTCTTTTTGATATGGTCGGGTATTTTGCAATCCGTCGTAGATTGACTGAAGCTTTTACATACCCACTGTCGCACTTTCCCACTTGTTTTAATCTGGATTTTTACATTCTCGAAAGAAACACTTATAAAAAAGTACCTCTAACTTTTTGTCTGCTTCGAATGACCGCCGCGTCTGTTGAAAAGCTTATTTTTACTTAATAACTGCAATTGATAATTGCAATTTTAAAGGTTTCATCAGAAATGTGGTGAATGTTATGTAAGACCTTTTAAGCTTAACCCGTCCGGCATCTATTCGTATATGCAAATAATTTGTAGGACTCAAATGTTCAAGCACCAAACCTGCAGTCCCCACCGGTAGTTATTTCCTAAAAAATAAAGCCTTAGCCCAATGAATCCGTTGCGTCCGTCACACAACTGATAACTCAGATAAATACACACGTCCTTATAGAAAGCGGCCCTTAGAAAAATGGCTTGACGAGCGACACTTCCCATAAGAACGTGTGTATTTCACTGAGCCGTTAGTTGTGTGCTTCAACGTGACGAGCGCAACGGATTCATTGGGTTACAGGCTTAACTCTGAAAACTACTTCTTGTAAAAATGCCCTTCATATTTTCTTAATGTACAATATGTGACTCTATGGTTCAGGTTGACTTTTAAGAACAGAAGCCAGTATAAGTATTTAAGGCAAACACTTGCTGACATAAAAACCGTTTCTCAATATAAATATAAATGAAATAAAACCTTTATGCCACTTCAGTACGGATATTAGAAAAATGTTATGAAATGTCATGCCACTCCAAAGGCAAGGTCTATAGAAATCTGCAAGGCTTTCTATAGACCTTAATAAGAAGGTGCTTTGAATTTTCTTATGCGTTAAACATACAGAGACATCGAGGTCTGATAAATCTAATTGCACCTCAACAGATGTGAGGATAGGCTTGATGTTTTTTCAGTAGCAGTACGTAGTAAAGATTCACATCCAAATAAATAATAAATTATGCTCCTAAGCAGTCTGTAAAAGCAGTTTCAAGTATTACGCAAGGCACACTTCATAATTATGTCACTGTAATTCGGCTTCTTGTATGGGTAATTTTTTTAATCGTACGGAGCAGTTTGAGTGAATTTTTTCAAAAAGAAACTTTCTTGTCATTTCTCTTTTATTCGTTTTCGCAAAGTACTCGTTTTACGTAAGCCTTGAACCATGGATTATATTTGACCAGCTAAATTAAAGGTCGAATCTACACAAAACCTTGTATCGTTTTTTGTTCATCCATAAAAGGATATCTTATGATTCTTTCCTACATTATAAGACTCTCCTCTTCGAACTCTCCAATCATACATAACAGTTTTCATTATTCATTCCATTTTCAAAGATTTTCCAAAAAGCTTCAATGTCAGTCTTTTGTTGTGAAGTGCATCTGTACTGTACTGTAGTTACTCCCTTACAACAAAAGCCACCGCATTTCAAAAGAGCTATTGACTCAGCTCTAGCAAAAATCCACTCAAACTGCATTCAAAGTATAAATTGAATTCCGCAGGAAAGAAAGGAACGAAGTTTTCTTGAGAAAAAGAACGGAAAAACCCATTTAATATTCATTCCTACGGAGCCGTTCATTTTGTTTCAACCTCATTTCATGCCAAGCCCAGTGTAACGATGATGTTCTTCCTTTATGGCATACAATGTACATGTGCAAAAGTGCACACTCTTCCCCCATCTGGGTCATTATGTCAAGAGGATAAACACACCACCCATCCTGTGATATGGTTTTCAAGCTGCAACAGACTCACAATTACAGACGTACCGCCTCAAACTTAAGTATAACTAAATCGGTTTTATTTTTATTTTTTTTTGAATAGATGGACAAGTCTGGAAAGAAGTGAAGGCCGAAGTGGACTACTTGTTGAAACCGAATGTACTCGATGATGCCCAACAGTATCTGCAGACGGCAAATCTCTCAAGAATCGTCCTTATTGACAATTTGCAGAAAGTTATCGAAGCAGAAAATCCAACCAAGGAAGAAATCGAGAATCTACAAAACCGAAAGGGTAAGTCAAGCAATAAAATCGTCGTATCCTGTCGGTGGTGCTCATGTTTTGGAGCGGGGGCGACAAAACTTCATTTATGGCTGGAGGACACGAAACTTACATGAAATATGATCGATTTGATGGGGCTGAGCGGGTGCCAGACCACCGCCAAAATTTGTTTTTTGGGTAATTTGGTTGGCAATTTTCGACAACGACATTTCCATAATAATAGGAACACAAAAAAAGAAGATAAGTTTCATGTTCGACGTCGTATACGATTAAAAGTGATTTTCCAGGCAATTATTGGGGTTTCTCAATGACATGGTGCGGGACCGGGTTGAGTGTAGTAAAAGATATCAGAAACTGTGAAAACAAACACCTTTGGCACATGCACATGTACTAAAGTTACCAGGGGTGAGCAGGGGTGAGGGGAGAGGGTGGTTTCACTCATGTGATGCATAAGAAAATATCCTGTCATATCTACGTTAATTTTATCCATTCGTATGGAAATGGGGTGAAATTGATTTTATGTGCTGCACACAATGGGGTAATGTGGAGGAGGAGGGTAGATCTGATTGAAGGGTATTTTAAGTGCAATTAGTCATTCACTTAACTAGCTGAACAATGTGAAATTGCCATGAGACAAGAAGAATGGATTTAAGCTTGCATAACAAAGGATATCTGGTTCTAGTATACGCTGCAGGTATGGTACGGAAATCAGCTTCAAGGTAATTTCAAGTATTTAAAATATGAATTCGATCATATTGCACATCATTTCATAACTTCAAGTTCAACACTCATCAGTTCGCCCGTAATGACCAAACTTCAGACGAATCATTTCATACGTCTTCCTTTTAACAATCCTAAAATAGAAGCTCAAATCTTATAAAGTAAACATAATTCAGCAGTTAAAAACTCAAGTGAATGAACTTGAACCTGACAATTGCCATACTTTTTAACACTCTCTTTATGGATCCACCATACGATTCGCGTGGGTAAAGTTTTTTAATAGCTGTTTCACAATCAACGCGAGAGAGCGTCGTGGAGCCCAGCCTCGCGCGAGTTGTCAAATGAGTTTCAAGCATTAGGAATGTGTTTCAAGCTCAACAGACAGCGACAACGTTCTCACTGTGCAGCAACGCTCGGCGGTCATTTCGAAAATTGAACCTAATGGCCTTTTCTGTTGGTCGTCCGGGAACGTCCGGGAGACTTCTGGACTCTCCTGAAACTGTTTTCTTGGACTCGTTTGACAGTTCCTCTTCTGGATAGAAGAGAAATTTGCTTCTGGTTTTGAATCCAGAATAAAAACCAGAGCACGCACACAATCATACATGTGTCAATGTCAAGTTGGATAAATGTCATTTGTCCCCTGTAGAATAGCTTTTGCTTCACAAATACAACGTTAGAGAAACTTCAAAATTAAGAAAAACGTGTTTGGCTGTTCGGAGAGAAGCCCAATCCAGGAGAAGAACGCCCTGATCCGAGATCGCCAACCGAAAAGGCCATAACCTCACCCGACTCAAGGATTTTTGTTTTGACGTTTGTCTCTGAGATTTTTATTTTGAAGTTTGTCTCTGAGGGTGGCTTTGGTAGATTCGACAATTAAACGTCAATATTATTTTAACAATTTTCTGCTGATAGTGATTTAACATCAAACTCAAATTAAAAATTTCACCCCGAATGTTTGCCACACATTTTCAGTTTTCAAAATGTTGAGTTTCAACGAAATTTCAAAGTTTGACTCTCAATTTTCTCGAAGAAACCTCTCAATCTTCTGGTTTTCTTATTATAAAGAAAATTAAAAGCAGCTGTCAAAAAATATTTATACAAAACCTCTGCAATCTGTCATAAATGAAAATGCTTTGGAAAGTATTTTAAAACAAATAATAAGCAGGTAATAGCTACAAATTTTACTACATCGAGTGCTCAATGTTTTCGATTTTTGCTGTGACTATCATTTAAAATCTTAGGCTTGGGACACACGGCGACAGAAAAAGCGCGACAAAAAACAGCGGCGCGATTTTCTGCAGCAAGCATACAGCCGCAATCGTGTGTTGTCCAGCATTTAAACGCTTGTGCTTCTAGATGGCCTGCAATTAGTCGCGCGTTTTTCTGTCGCCGTGTGTTCCTAGCCTTAGATGTTCAATTAAATCGGTGTAAATATGTTATGAGTTTTCCCATCTCAAATAAAGTAGGAAAAAGATTTCAACCGTCATTTTGAACAGAAGAAAGGTTTTTTGTCGTAAGAAAAAGGCGGATAACGCTGTTCCAAAAAACTTAAATTGGATTTTCTTAATCTCGATTTCTTAAGCGTTTACCAACACCTTACCCTTTGTTAGTTTCTACTTATCTTAGTTCGACCAACTATAAATTCGCAAGTTTTCGGCGGCTCCATCACCGCAAGAGTCTGACAATGACAAACTCTTCGAGACTAAATTTTTTTGATGAAAGGCTTCTCAATTCGCCATTGGGAATCAGCGAAAAATCAAAGGTTCCTGACCATGCATAGAACACGTGGTATGCTTAAGTGGTAGTTTAAAAGAAAGTAGCCAGGTGGCTATAGGCAAGACGTGCGACAGCGCCCAAATGACACGGTCACAACTTTCATGTGAAAAGAAGTCACAAGTTTTACACCAAATCTTGTGTGCAATTCGCCGTACCCTTCTTTTATTGTCGCACTCAATATTTCCAAACTTCTTTTTGATCCAGCAACGATGCTGAAGCGACATTTAACATATTTGGTCATTGCGATCACAAAGTTTGACATAGCATTATCTTATGTGCAATTTTTAGAAGCATGATCCTCATGCTCCTGGCGCAGTCAATAGGGTTTCCTTTCTTGGGAATCTTCTGGCAGGAGTGTGATCATCAAGGCAGGAGTGTATTCATTGTTATTTGAGGATTTGCCTCCTTACAATTTGAAACATCGCAGGTCTTATGTAGATACTTAGGTATACCTTTTTTGATGTCTCAGCCATCACTCGATTTAATAACATGAGTTTGAAGTTTGACCTGGAGCATGAGTTTTGAAATCAGGTCTAGTGTTTGCACATCGATATTTTTGCTTCATTTCAGTTGGTCCAAATGGAATGCTTACGCCTGAAATGCTTCTTGCCTTACGTTGACAGAGTTTGGATACTTAGTCTTCAGAAAGAGTCTTATTATAATCGCTATACCGACTTTAGAGTGACGTCGAGTTGATACAGGATTCTGTTCAGCATTTTTTCCCGTGACACGTGCTTTATAGCATTTGCTAAAACCCTGCGGTTTTTTCTGATGAGTCTATACGGTCCCAAAGTTTTTTCAGAGTTTAAAAGCGGTAGCCTCGAAACTGGATAACAAACGCCGACCAGGGAACCGCTGCGCTTATTTAAAGATTTGGAGACGCTCGCTCTCTGGATGACCGTTGAAATATTTCTCGCAGTTTGGTAGATCCTGCTTTAGTCCTCCTTAAGTATTGTCCTTGTTTCGGTTTTTTTAATTTTTTTGTTAGGGCCTGAGTCACTACTTGTTGACACCATAATTAATTACTTGGTTTTGTCAAAAGTTACATTCACAGCATATGATTTAACACCTTGTATTGGAAGCTTTTTGCATCCAAAGTTCTTAGTCCAACGTTTCTTAAGGACGAAAAGTTTTCAATGCAGGCCAAGTTTAAAATTAACAATCCGCCTTAAATACATTTCATATTCCAAAAGATTGCTTTTCATTGAATGGAAAACTTTTGAAATACTTCTTTCCTCAGTGTACTTGTTTTCACCTTACCAGTTGTTGGCTTTCAACCATAGTCAAAGGCTCCGCAACCACAAGCATGCTTTTACTAAACTGAAAACTTATTCCCCATCAACGGTCAATTTAACGTAAACAAAGAAACCATTCCACCCCAAAGTTAAATTCGCTTGCCAAGCATAGGTCAGGTCATGGTTGCAAGGCCGCACAACCCTCGATATCGTACTACACAATTATCTGGGTATGGGTGCTTTTATGTTGGGAAATTTGTTCAAAACGAAATGCCGTCAGCTTTTTGTTTAGTCGATAATTCTCCCCAATTTTCGTATAACTTCAACAATTGGAAAATCCAAAGTGTTTTCCCGATTGTTCAATTAAATACCGAACAAAGGAAAACGTCTTTTTTATTAGGGAAATGAGATTTTCCTTACGCTTGAATGAGCTCACACTTATGGAGGGTGACTTCTGCATTTTAATGGGAAAAACTTTTATTAATTAAAGGACACCGTATGACATGGCAGGCTTACCATCGCTTGGGAGACATCCACGGTTTTGTAGACTACTTGGCGAACACATACCCGGAATTGTGCACAGTAGAGACAATTGGATACTCAGTACAAAAACGACCATTGAAGATTCTCAAGTAAGATAGTTTGCAATACTTAATCCAGCACGGATTTACATTATCATAAATTAAGGGTATCAAATGGAAAAGTTGGAAATCCAGCAATTTGGGTGGATGGTGGCATTCACGCCAGGGAATGGATTAGCCCAGCTGCCGTGACGTATGTTCTAAACAACATCGTCGAGGGATGGGACGACTTGCCAGCTTACATGAGGAACATCGATTGGTAATGTATTTCCTCTATCATCCAGCGAGATAGTAGATTAATTTCGTTTCCTTTTAGGTACGTGCATGTGGTGGCAAATCCCGACGGATACGAATATACCCACACTACGGACAGACTTTGGCGTAAAAATCTTCGCTCCCACGGAAGACAATGCCCCGGAGTGGATCTCAACCGGAACTTTGGATATGCCTGGGGTGGAAAGGGTACCTCGGCCAGTCCTTGTGCACAGATTTATCGCGGTGGTACTGCATTCTCTGAACCTGAGTCGATGGCAATTGCCAGCTTCATCACCAAGCAGCCGAAGGGTTACTTTAAGGCTTACTTGTCGTTCCACAGCTATGGACAGTACATTCTGTACCCATGGGGACATGACTCAGTTTTGACAGCTGATTCGAGCGATTTAGATCGCGTTGCTCGTGAAGCTGCCACCGTGAGTTGAACGCGATGACCATTCCTAAAAAAAATATTGCAATATTTCATTTTTTAATTAACAGAAAATTGGGCGTTCCAGCAGCACCAGGTACACAGTGGGTCCAGCTGCTAAGACATTGTACCCAGCAGCAGGTGGATCTGATGACTGGGCCAAGGGTGTTGCAGGTATCAAGTACGCCTACACCATTGAGATGGGAGACACTGGACGTTATGGCTTCATTTTGCCTGCCAACTTCATTGAGAGAAATGGCAAGGACGGATATGTGTTTGTTGAAACAGTAGCTAGAGCTGTGTCACAAGCTCGTGACATTTAAAATCGGATTTGTTTTAAGTTTTTAAACTTGTTTTTATTTATTGAAATCAATTTTGAATTAGGTAATTTATTGTGAAAAGAAAAGTTCGCTTAGGCTAGTGATAGCAGGAATGTGATGATGTCTTAACTTTTAGGTTAAATAATAAAAAAAAAATTTTTATAAACATTTGCAACTGGTTTTGATGTTTTAGAAAACTAGGTTTTTTTTTTAAATCGGCGTATCCCACAAGCGGACCATTGGGAACGCAGTAGAGTGCGGGGGGGGGGGTTATGATCCATCACTTCAGATCATAGCCTCGCGCCTAAATAAAGAAGGAGAAGAAAACTAAGTTTTGTCTTTGTAATGTCGAAAAGTATAGCTGGGAACATAAAAACCTCCTTTAGAAACATCAAATATTTCTCACTTAAGTGTTTATATACAAGCAATCGATGCCGAACAGGAAGCCGCTTACTATTAGAAAACTTTCTGGAAATTTTCATTGCCTAGTTTGTGGAGTAGTTTTTGTGCCGGTACCCACAGTGTTTTCATATCCGTCACCTGGAGAGGCTAATCAACTGGGTTCACAGACCACTTCCTAGTGTGAAAAGAATTTGTTATGTGAAAGAAAAGAATTTCATGATTAACCAGTGAGTTAGTGCAACATACGCGCTATGTTATAACTTCGGTCCAAATTATTTAATAAAATTCAATAATGTAAAATAATTTGTAAAATCGACCCCTAAAAATAGGCGTGGCCTTTTTGGACTTTTTATCAAGTCTGATGTACTTCATTCGCATAATGTTATTTCTTATTCTTTTCTAAATTAGGCTTAAGGCTGTCATAACCCATATTTTTCTGGCAAATTAGGGTTTTTTTTAATTCTATCGTCAAATGTGGGCGCGGCCCAGTATATTATTTTTTTTCGATTTTCAACAAAATTAAATAATTGTATTTAAAATTTTTTTCTTTAAACCAATGCCACGCTCACTAAGGGAGGTCTACCGATTTAATAGTTATTTTTATATCTAAAACTATGTCTCCACCGGCAGTTTAAAGAGAATCAGAAGAAGCCAATTGAAAATAAATCCCAAAATGGCTTCACCGGACAAATAAGGGATTAATTTGACACGAACACTGTGTTTCTCTCATTTTGGCTCTCAAAAGAACGTGGCGGTGGCCCGGGAGCGAAAAACTATTTTCGCTGTAAAAATCACAATAGAAAACGTATTTGTGTTGTGACAGATCTGTTGTACAGGGACAGTTTCCTTTTTTAATTCTTAAACTGTTAAAAAGGTGCAGAAAATAGGTTTGTGAATAGGGTGAATGGAATTGCCAAAAGAATTAAAATTTGTTGGCATGGTACCGCGTGATTTGTAGAGAATTTAATAGAGATTTATATTAATCGCAGATTGATTGTAATATACCATGTCTCCTCTTGCATTGCTCGGTGGAGACATGGTATATTACAATCATTAGAAGATGCCAAAAATTTCAACTTTTAACGCAAAGCCTCCTATGCTTCTTATGATTTTCAAAGCATAGGAGGTAGTTGCTCATTTTAAGGGAGTATCTTTGGGCGAATTTGAAATATTTTAACACTCTTGCATTGCTTCGGATGACAAAGACCTAACACACAAAATTTCAGCATTCTAGCATTTAAGGCCTATATTTTGGTGACATACGGACGGACGTACGCATGTATCAAGCTTAATATATGTTCTCCATTCCTGGAAAAGGGTATAAAAAAATCTACATAATATACCACGCACCACGACAACTTTTTTTCCAGCATGACAGATTAATTACCTTTTATTGGACAATGGACTTTTTTACACACCATAAAGTGACAGTCAT